>CM075885.1:19764139-20984139 GCA_038021265.1 Cyprinella venusta | reverse complement strand
TTTTTTTTATTCAGTTGCATACAGTTAGAATATATATTTATATATTTATATGTAAAAATCTCTTTCTCGCGACATTGGAAAGTGATGATGGTTATCTATGTGCAAAAAACTGTCATGGTACTGTAGCCTAGATTCCATTGGTTGGTTGTTGGTTGGTTGGTTTGTTAAAGGGGCATCACCACATAGGAAAGTCCATTCGTTGTTAGGTTTTAGTAACGTCGGAATGCTGGCACTGCTGAAAGACACAGCAGTAAATCAGACCTGCATGAAGAAAAAAAAAAGAAAGAAGTATAATCAATTTTGGATCTAAATATAACCTGATTTCTATGGTTTCTATAAAAAGCGGCTTTAGAGCGTTGATTGTGCTGAGCTGTCAATCATTTCTGCTCAGCCAATGACAGTTGAGATCCTACCTGGCTCAGAGCAAAAGAACAGCTGTATATTAGAGCAGCTGGCAGGTGGACTTTTTGCGTGCCTTTCCAGGTACTGGAGTTTTCCTGTTGATTTGCCGAACCAGGTCATAGAAGATCTGCAGAGAGCGAGAGAAAACATTTCTCAGTGAACTCATAAATGTGCTGTCAGATTGGATGTGTTTGTAAAGAGGCCAAATCTCAGAAAATATATTTTCTCATCTTTCATGATGACAGTCTAGACCTTTGATTGTCAGCCTATACTTTTAATGTTAGTGTTGTGGTTCAAAGTGTCAGTTTTGCCCCAGAACTGTTTTGTAGAGTCAACATACATTTACTATGGAAGCTTGTTTCTTCCTGCTGAATTAAAAAAATAAATAAATAATTGTGACTTTTTATCTCACAATTGTGAGATATGAAGTCAGAATTGTGAGAAATAAATTTGCAATTGCATGTTATAAAGTCAGAATTGCGTGATATAAAGTCGCAATTCTGAGAAAAAAATACAGAAGTGCGACTTTTTATCTCACAATTCTGACTTTTTTTTCTCACAATTGGGAGTTTACATCTCACAATTCTGACATATTTTCTCAGAATTGTGAGATACAAACTCGCAATTGCGAGTTATCAGGCTAATTCTGAGGGGGGGAGACTAACTTTCCCCCCCCTCAGAATAGTTTAAATCTTACAATTCTGACGTTATATCATGCATTTCTGACTTTATAACACGCAATTGCGACTTTATATCACGCAATTCTGAGTTTATATCTCGCAATTGTGACTATATCACGTAATTCTGAGTTTATATTTCACAATTGCGACTTTATATCACACAATTCTGACTTTATATCTTGCAATTCTGAGTTTATATCTCGCAATTGCAACTTTATACCAAGCAATTCCGACTTTATATCTCACAATTCTGAAATAAAGTCAGAATTGTGAAATGTAAACTCGCAATTTTGAGAAATAAAGTCAGAATTGCGAGATGTAAACTCGCAATTGTGAGAAAAAAAGTCAGAATTGTGAGATAAACAGTCACAAATACCTTTTTTATTTTTCATTCTATGGCAGAAACAAGCTTCCATAATTCACAGATATTTGCTTTTCTTTAAAGTGATTTTTACATATTTAATTAAATAATTATAGAATAAAATAAAAAAACAACCCCAAACCACCAAAAACACCAAACTAAAACACACAACAAAAAACAAACAAACAAAAAAACTAAACAGAACTAAACGAAATAAAAACAAAAACACAAATCTAAAAAACAAAACAAAAAAACAGGACAACTAAATGAAATGAAAACAGAACAGAACAAAACAAAAATACGTTTTTGTCTGTCGACACTGACTCAACCCCTCCTACAACCACCTGTGAGACCAGGATCCAGCCATCCAACTTTTTAATAAATTCCCAATGGATGGATAAAATCAACGTCTATCCTGCATTTTATCTCTTACTCATACATATGTCACATTACAGAGTCATATTACATCATACTATTTTATTGGCATGTCTAATGATACAGCATGTGAAAAAAAACATTATTTTGGCAATAAGATCACATTTACAGCGAAAATTTTAAAACCAAGCTCCCAGCTCTTAATGCAAAGCATATTCAGGTGGTGTTTTTACAAACAAATCAAATGTGTCTACTTGGCTCACAAACTGGGAAAAATACTACACTTCTAGACCGAAACAGAGAGAAATCACTCATTCAGAGGAGTGGACACTTCCCCTCACAGATGTTCAGCTCCCAGAGGAGACACAACAGCTCCTGCATCATCAATCAGTTCCACACAACATCTGCAGCTTTTACGCAATGACCAGAGATAAACTACCGTAGCAAACAGAAACATGTTAAACAACGCCGGCAATACAGCAGGATTTGTAGTAAAGTCTCTACCACATGTGTTGTGTATAGAAGCAGATTTGGGATGTGAATTGAGAAGGATAAGCTCATAATCCATGCTTCGATATACGTAACAACAGATGATCTCAGATATGCCAGATAAACAGATGCAGAACCACCGGATACACCTTACTAAAAGGTTTTGACAATAAGCACAAAGTGGCAAACTTGCGCAGATTAACAGAGCAAATGGGCTTGCCTGGACCCCATCAAATCAATAATGGCTTTTTCCCCTTCATTTATTGAATGGAAAGTGGATAAATGAAAAGATTTGACCAGAGCAACAATTCCAAGCCAGAGAGAAAGCGCCGCCAGCACCAAATTTCCTGTCTAATCCTGTCATGTCCTGTTTAATTAGCTTTTTGCATTGCTTTGTCAATAAAGATCAACTTTTCAAAGTAGCTTACACAACTTAGACTTTGTGTTGAGAATATATTTAGCTCTACCACTGAAATTAAACAGAATCAACTCTTGTTGAACAAAGAAAAGTCCCAAATACAGAAAAAATATTCTAAATATCGACAGTCTATGCCACTTGTACAAATGAACAAAATTTTGAAGAACAAACAAAACAAACAAACAAAAAAAACATTTAAACTAGTGCTGTAAAATTGATTAATAGATGTATATACATACCCATATATATATATATATATATATGGTATGTTAATACATTAGTCACTTCTAACTTTCATGTTAGAAGCGACTAATAGATTTGACAGCACTAATTATTTGCACAGTATTTTATACCATTTATTTTATACCATTTTATAACCATGATCTATTTTCTTAACATTAATTGCAAAACACTTCTATATAAGATATTGGATTATTGCTGTCTTAATATTTACATGCTTAATGCATATTCAGTTATTTTACACAAAAATATTGACAGATAACTGTACTGTTTCCTACTGTCGTGAAATTACATAATGATTATTAGTGGATTTCAGTACATTTGGGCTAAAAAAATGAACAAAAAGTGCCTGTTGGAACTTGAGACTGCAAAGAAACGTACGAATGTGTGAGAGAAAAAGCACCCCGGCTGTGTTAACTGAAAGTAATGAATCACTTTGACTGGTCTCTCTCAACTAAAGTTCCTCATTATCTTATGGAGAGCTCAATAAGCTTGGTATCTGGATTTCGCTTACAGGAGATGACTTTAATGATGATGACGCAGGCCTGCGCTTTGACATGAGTAAATGAATAATCCTGAAGCAATGCCAAAGTGCCATTAAAAAAAGACGAAGACCTCAAATCATCACCTTCTGCCCTGCAGTAACCCCTCATAAACTACAAGACATACTCCAGCTCAGCACATAGGTTTCAAATAACTCAGCTTGTAAGGAGAAGCAAGCAAGCACAGTCAACTGGACTTTCTAACTGACTGAACTCAAAGCAGCACTGTGTCATGTAGGCAGAATCGTGCTGCTCACAAAAGGGTGTTTTGTGTCTGACTGCCGCAGCTGACTGCCTGTTTTGCTAATGTGTGACTACGCTTTCATGGAGAGATATCACTAGCTGACAATGACACTCTTCTGAGACCCCAGCAGAGGAGAGCAGCTCCATGGTGACGCCAGCACAGGCATGACAGAGGACGACTCAAGCCTGACCTGAACTGAAAACACTGGGGAAAAATCATGCCCATACACAGCCTATGTAGGTGTACACATAAATTGTGTGTGTGTATACATATATATACTGTACACACACACATAAATATTTTAGGGCTGTCGATTAATCACAATTAATCACATCCAAAATAAAAGTTTTTGTTTACATGATATATGCGGGTGCACTGTCTATAATTATTTTGTGTATATATATATATATATATATATATATATATATATATATATATATATATATATATATATATAAATACACAGACAAGCATGTATATTTAAGAAAAAAAAATATTTATATATTAAATATTTATATATAATATAAGTTATATATAAATCTATATAGAGTATATACATGAAAATATTTCTTAAATATATACAAGCATGTGTGTATTTATATATATATATATATATATATATATATATATATATATATATATATATATATATATATAAAATAATTATACACAGTGCACCCACATATAATACCCACATATAATGTAAACAAAAACTTTTATTTTGGATGTGATTAATCACGATATATATATATATATATATATATATATATATATATATATATATATATAATACACATGTATACATACATGCATGTAGCTGTCATATTAATTTATATGTAATATTCATTTATATATGTATATAATATATACATATATATTAATTAATCTTATATATCAATGAATATGACAGTTTTTATTGTATAAAATATTAAGACAGCAATAATGGAATAGCTTACAGCATATATGAGGATTTTGCAAAACTGTATGAAAAAAAATCTGTGATTATGATAAAAACTTTAGGTCATAAAGTAAAATAAAATATAAAATACTGTGCAAAATAAATGTTTCATTTCATTTATTTAATTAAAAAAAGAATTTCAGTTTTAATAAATTTTACATTTTTCAAATGTAAACACAAAGCTAAATTCCTTTGTACAAAAACAATGTATATTACATTTTCAGTAAAAAAAAAAGGTGCCCCTGCTGGTAGATACTGTAACTACACCATTAAAAACATTGCCCATTGATGGCAATTCAAAAGTAGCCATGTAAATATTGAAATGCATTGTAAAAACAAATTTAACGTGAGAAATTTGACTATTTGTAGCACACCAGGTAAAGAGATGCCTTGATCGTTTCCATCAAATCACGCTCACCTCGTTGACGTTAATCTTGGACTTTGCAGAGGACTCCAGGAAAGCACAGCTGTTCCACTGGCGGGCGAGATTCTGGCCCTGTTCTTTCCCGACCACCCTCTCGTCTTCCAGATCACACTTATTACCCACCAGGATCATCGGCACCTGAAAGGAAACGCTTCGACTGAGTTTACAGAAATAAGATAACACCGTAATTCAATGGTTAAGGGATTAGAACAAAGACAGTCATTGTGGATTTGAGAGGCAGGGCCATTTAATTAGCATTTTCAGCACACCACTGAGAAGTAATAAAGTAGCTGATTAGATTAGCAAAAGAAATAACAAAAACAATAGTAAAAATATAAGTGCATACGGTCATGATTTCCTGATGTACAACTGCTTATTAGTTTTTCATCTAGGGAGCTATTTAGAGACATTAGCAGAAACAGGCGTTGCTACATTAGCAGAAATCATTTTTGAGGGGAAAGAGTTTGCTACAGCTGTTGAAAAAGCCACAAAAAGGGAAAAAGAAGAGATAGAAGAAACCCCTCGAAGCTCTAGATGCAATCATATTTGCATGTAACACCACAAGAGCAGCTAAAACTCTCAGCTTTTCAAACGAAACACAGTCCAGATATCCTAGCAGAAGTGAAACTATGAGACACAGCATTTGCGTTCATTTTCGGCCGATACTTTCAAAAGGAACACGGAAACTGACACGTAGCGTAAACGCCAACAACCAAAGCAGCTAGCCGTGTAAATAACTGAAACGTCCTGTCTTAAATCAGCTGAGCTGAGGAAGTGGACAGAAATAGTGCAGGTCAACTTTGGTCATCACACTATCATCTTTCTCCGAAACCGTTTAGAATGAGTTCCTACACACACACCTTTCACTGGGATTCATTTCCTCCCACACTCAACAGAGTTGGCTGCAATTCAACCCAAGCCTAGTCGGATTTTGTGACAAAAGAAACTATATCTTAAGGGAATTTCACACACAGTTATTTTGGAGTCTCAAAACAACCAAGTCGTTTTCAATAAAAGTTGTTGATTTTAAGTCAGTTTGATACATGCATTAGAGATTGAATTTGTTCATGATATGATTCAAAAATGCCTCCGGTTTTCAAAAGACGAGGAATTACAAAACTTAGACACTATTTTAATTTTTAAAAAGTGCTCACAAATAACATTACAAACAAGAAAGCAAACTAGCAACCAGGATATTTCTCTGTATATGAAAACAATAAACCAAAAAACTATCAAAATAAGTTCAGCTACTAAACGGCATCTATCAAATAGAGAGAGGTGGACAAGAAGGGAAAAACCCAGCCCTTATGTCAACAAAGGCTCTTCACAGCTGAAAGGTCACCGTTATTGACAAAGGCAGGCATAAGGGCTGAGGGTGGGTGTGAAAAAGGAGATACTGGTGCTGACGACAGGCTAAGCTGAAAGCTAAAAGGTATAGGGCAGCAGACATGGAGGGGTGCGTGAACATGATGGAGTTCTTGAAGATTAAGAGGAGACTCACATCATCAGTGTCTTTGACCCGCAGAATCTGTTCTCTCAAGTCCTGCAGGTCGTTGAAGGTGGACTGTGCTGTTATGGAGTATACTAGTGCAAAGCCCTGGCCGTTCTTCATGTACAGGTCCCTCATGGCTGTGAATTGTTCCTGAGTGGGAGAGAAAGAGGACAAGGATGAGTTCAGATAGTGTACGGAGGAGTTGTTGAGGTACTGACGGACAAATTCACAAAAACATCTAAAACGCTCCAAAAGATAAATAGTCAGTGCAGAGTTTTTAATAACCGATAAGATACAAACATATTGCACTATATATCTGAGGCAATGTACAATATTTTTTTTTGCATAAGCACAAACATGATGAGACTTTTAATGATCACTTGATTTTAATGAATCTTATTAGTAGTAAGTAATAGTACTGATTGTTACTGATATCACTCTCAGAAAAAAAGGTCCAAAGCTGTCACTGGAGCTGTACCTTTTCAAAAGGTACATTTTTATACCTAAAGGGTGCATATTGGTACCTTAATGGTACATTTAAGCACCTAAAATGTAAATAATAGCACCTAAAATGTACATAATAACACTTAAATGTACATAATAGCAACTAAAATGTACACATTAGCACCTAAAATGTCCATATTAGCACCTAAAATGTACATAATAGCACCTAAAATGTACATATTAACACCTAAATGTACATAATAGCACCCACAGTGTTCACATTAGCACATAAAATGGAAAAAGTTTACCTTTTGAAAAGGTACAGCCCCAGTGAAAGCTTTTGTACCTTTTTTTCTGAGAGTGTAAGGTTAAATGTGTTCCCTTTGCACTCACTTCCAATATACACTTCATTTCCCTTTCAAATTTAATTAAGAAAAATTACCAACCCCAAACTTTTGACCGGTAACAAAAGGAACAACACGAGAGAGGGGTCTCTCCTTCATTTTGAACCACCACATGCAGAACCGACGTTCATAAACTTGAGAACATTTTTCACATTGCGTTTTTGAATGAACCTTAGCTCAGATAGACAGTCCTGTCCTGTTAAGTTAATGAGGCCAGAGGCACATCAGTAGCTCCGCAGCTTTATTTCCTATGGGTCAGTGTGCTGAGTGTGGCCAGAGCTGCTGAAACCCGTGGAGAATGAAAATGGTTGTCAAAGGTAACGTGTAATATGTGAAGGAAAGCTAGGGAGGAGAAATAATGATCTTCCTCTCTAGAGGACACAACAGTGTCTCATTAAACGTGCTAGTGAGTGGGCATGAGCTTTGGATTTGTTGAGAGAAAATCCACACAAACAAACACAAAGAACTGTACCGTCTATCTTACATCCATGAAATACAGATAAAGAATGTTTTTATCCTTTTTGGAGATCGATAGATGTTGGTCACCATTTGCTTTCATTACAAGGAAAAAGAGCAGCGTGAACATTCTTCAAAACATCTTCTTTTGTGCTCCACGGATGAACAACACAAGGGTGAGTAAATGATGCCTGAATGTTCATTTTAAGATGAACTATAGTGATATAGATCTCTATAGTTGTGGTATATCATTTGCATATTGACTTAAACTAGCCATAAGTTGGTTCGGCATTACACAAGAAGTTAAGTGCATTTTTCTCTTGCTCTCATCTTGAACTCTTGACTTTGTGGTTTCAGCTCACCTACTTTCAAGATTTAATTAAGATTATGTTATTGAGAGCAACTAGCACTCGATTTAATAATGATCATTTCAGAGAAAGTGCCAATCCTACTGTACAAAAACTGCAGCCAATTTGTAGTTCACATCTCTGACAGTAATATTCTCAGCTTCTTTGGCTCGGTTTCATTTGACCATGGCTCCATTCTGGGGCAGAGAGCCCAAGGACAACATTCACCATCTGTCACTACAACTCAAATTGTAAAACAGGGGCTTGTGAAACTGGAAATATGTCCTTATCCTCCACAGGGGCCAAAAATGCTCTGTAACCTCCTGCACCTGTATGAGATGAGGCTGGCCATGAAGACGCACATGTATTATTCATCATTTAGCTTACAGTATGGGGAGACTGGTGCATGACACACACACACACACACACACTCAGAAGCTGCTCTCTCTCGTCATCTGAGAAAAAAATCTTGTACGATGAGCAATTTTCAGATTAATATATATATATATATATATATATATATATATATATATATATATATTGTTGTTTCCTCTGTAATCTAAATATGTGATACCTTTGAATTCAAACTATCTATTTAATCTCCAGGTTAAAATGTAACATGGATGACTTAATGCACTGACGCTGGCAGATACCAAACAAGATTTTATCTTGGCTCTGACGTCAGGGGAAACTTAAACACTAGTTGCAATGTAATTGTTTGTAAATGGAAAAATCATTACATCTATGTTCAGATTTATATACAGTACATATATATTTTTTTATCAAAGCATCTAGCTGAAGACTCATTAGAAGACCCCTAAGTTTTTGACAATATACTTAACTAAAAAAGCATTTAACAACTTGTTTGCTTTAAACCATAGACTGTAAAAAAATACACACATTATTCCTCATAATTAAATAAGTCAATCTTATATAAGGGTTAGCAATATTAATACGATTTTAAGGAATAATAATATATTTTTTACACACACACTGAGATAGATATATATATATATATATATATTGGGGCTATCAAACAATTAATCGCGATTAACCGCATCCAAAATAAAAGTTTGTGTTTACATAATATATGTGGGTGCACTGTGTCTAATTATTTTGTATATAAATACACACACATGCATGTATATATTTAAGAAATATTTTCATGTATATACTGTATATAGATTTAAAATAATTTATATAAATATAAATATTTTATACATATAAATAATATATATATATATATATATATTTAATTTTCATGCATGTGTCTGTATTTATATATACAAAATAATTATACACAGTCCACCCACATATATTATGTAAACACAAACTTTTATTTTGGATGCGGTTAATCGCGATTAATTGTTTGACAGTCCTAATATATATATAAAACACATACACATAATACTTTTATTTAATATAGCCCATTTAAAATGATCTTTGATGTATTATGTAATAATGTATATTAATGTATTATTAATAGATTTAATATTCAGCAATATCATTGATTTGACTGCACTGATGCAATCAGATGAGAACTGAACTGAGCTGGATGACGTCATCACTGCTTTCTCCAGAGCTGCTTTATAAATTTATTCAGATTATTCCATAATTTATGAACTTTAAAGTTATTGAACTGAACTGAATCAACACTGAACTGATTTCAACTGAATAATGACTGTTTACTATTGTCGTTTTATTACTGAAATACAGCCGAATTGAATTCTGTTTGCATCATCACTGAATCATTATTTTCCTGTTCATCATCTGTATTGTATAAAGCGCTATATAAATAAAGGTGACTTGACTTTTATAATACTAAAGCTGTAATAGCGACTGCAATACTATAGACAAATAATATTTCTCATTTCTGAAGTAAGTTTTTCACACATACAAATGCTTATTATACCAAAAGGTTGCAGATTTATGGTAATCTGCCAGTTATCAAAGACAGTTCTGATCTGTCTGTAAGTGTCTTACCGTTCCGGCAGTATCCAGAATTTCCAACATACACTGCTGTCCATCCACCTCCACTTGCTGCAAAAACAGAAAAACATCAGAAAATCTGAGACAAGCAACAAACTGAGAGGCTTTGTCAGCTGCATCATTAAAAAACAGCCTCTAATGACACATGACATGAGCCTGTCCTGTATATTTGAGCGCTCATCACACCTGTGGTCTCCAATTGAGGTGGCAGCACACTTTTTAATGTAATTTAAGTTGAAATGACTTAAACATCCAAGTTGATTGTATGTGAGCAACTACTTCAGTTTTTTTTTTTTTAAAAACTGGGTTGATATTTTCTTATTAAACGTAATGCAATTCATATTTTAAGATTTATTAGGCATGACTTAATATATCCAAATAGATTTGATTCCACTGTATAAATTGAATAAAATCTACAGGAATTAAATCTCAACACTGGTAAGCCTCCCCTACAGGAAGTGCCCATGGGACAGCAGCATAAGAAATGGTGAGGAAGGGAGGTGCTGGTCAAGATGGGACTTCCTTTTACTGTTTGAGTGGAGGTTCATTTTTAGACACGGCTTTTGTCTCAGGGCCTTGGACTGAGGCCATTAAAATATAAACAGCATCGAACACACTAGTCTGAGCATAGGGTCGATGAGACATCCCACAAACACACACACACAGCATTTCTTTGACATGTGTTACTGGGGTGGGACAGAATACGTCCTGTAGAAACGTGTCAATTGTTAGATATTCTGTCATGATAAACCCGCAGTACAGTTTGAAAAAAATCTGACGCAAGCAGAAAAATTTGATGGGCGTTTCCAGTTCATTGATTATAATGGGAGCCATTTAGTTTTTATGCAAAGCGCTGCACCATTTGGGTTTGGTGTAACTGTAAGTTGTTTAACAATTTAGGACATAAACATAGAATTAAATTGATGTGCAACTGTATACTGTTATATTTGAATTCTAATAGCATTTATATATTTATTCTCAGTGTAGAGGGTAATACATTGAGTTATGTAATCAGATTACTTTACCAGGTAACTAGTAAAATAACGTATTACTTTTAAATTTACAACAAAATGTTTGAGTTACTTTTTCAAATAAGTAATCCAAGTTACTTTGTTTTCCCATTTCTTGACTGACAGAAGACATTTTTTTTTTTGTTTGTTTGTTGCTAAAACAAGCAAGCAAGCCCAGGTGAGAAACGTAACGATACACATTACTTTCCATAAAAAGTAACTAAGTAACACAATTAGTTACTTTTTTAGGGCCTAACATAATATTGTAATGCATTATTTTTAAAAAGTAACTTTCCCCAAAACTGTAGAATATTGTAATTGTATATATTGGTTATTACTAGGGCTGTCAAACGCTTAATCATGATTAATCGCATCCAAAATAAAAGTTTGTGTTTACATAATATATGTGGGTGCACTGTGTATAATTATTTTGTATATATATATAAATACACACACGCATGAAAATTAAAAAATATATATTATTTATATATAAAATATTTATATATATATATAATCTAAATCTATATACAGTATACATGAAAATATTTCTTAAATATATACAAGCATGTGTGTGTATTTATATATGTAAAATAATTATACACAGTGCACCCACATATATTATGTAAACACAAACTTTTATTTTGGATGCGATTAATCGCAATTAATCGTTTGACGGCCCTAGTTATTACACATTGGTGGCTCGCATGGCTCATCCAATGAGATTTTGATATAATGTACTGAATTATTATTTATTATTATATAAGGTACTTAATTCACTCAATTATAAAAGTAGCATAGCTAACTTCATGGTTATCCAATACATAAAAACAATTTTTAGGTTGAGTTTACAACAAAAAACAATAAAATCATAGACTATATTGAGATAATGGCCAACTGTACAGCATGTTACTATACATCATGTGTTGCTCTAGGTCTAGGAAAAGATTCAATAGGGTTTTGAGTCTGGAAACCATTATAAAAACATTGTTTTGACAACTGATGCACAATAAAAATGATGAAGAACTTGCCTTTCTGTACGAGTCTTCTATTGTGGGGTCATACTTTTCCACAAAGATCCCTTGGACAAATTGAACAGTCTGGAGAGCGAGAGAAGGGAGGAAGAGGGGGAAAAACAAAGAGAAAAAGACATGCCCATTAAACGTTACGATACTCAAACATGAGCGTGTTGACACAGTGCAAAATCACTTTCACTTCCAGTGGATTATGGGAAATTCCATTCGAAAGGCTCTAAGAGGTTTTACGCCTGTTTATGACATAAACAAGCCACAGCGTGTCATTATGGTTTTCTTTGCCCTGAAAACAAGGTGCTCATACGAAAAGGTCAATGATGCCACAGAATGTCCACTTCACATAGAAAGAGACCAGGGGCTGCCTGCAAAAACTGCTAAGACTAGTCTAACAAGTTAGTCCGTTTTTCTTTAAAACTGTTCACAACCTTTTTTTCAAGTCGGTTACATAAAAGCATGGATTGGTCTAATTTGATACCGAAAACTAAGACTGCTAGTTGGTCATAATTCTTAAGACACAGTCAATGTTTATGCAAATGGCCCCTGTAAGAGAGAAACCTGTACTCGCTGGTCAAGGATCAGAAAGCATTGCGATGTTGCCTGGAGACGTGTTACCTGGCGTTTAACTACCGGTTTAAAAATAGGACGAATTATAGACGCCAACCAGGAGGCCGGAGGTAAATTGTAGATGATTGAAGAATAATTGTGTTGAAACAAAGGACCGAATTGAGGGTGATCAGCTTTGCCGTGACTTCACAGGAAGTGCAGGGGTGGCAGAGAATATGAAAATCATGCGATGCCCACAGGTGCGGGGGCTTCAGGGCCTCCACGGCTCGGGTGACCTTTGATCATCCTTTTTCTGATGCACACTTCACCCTGGGTTGATTCATTAATGAGGGCTCTGTTTGGACAGAGATCCACACACACAAGCATCTACTACAGAAAAGCATTAAGATGCAGATCAACTGTGGGAGGAGGACAATCGCTCAATGGGAGGGAGGGGAAGAGACTGATAGGGAGAAAGAAATACGAGCAAAGGCAGGTGATGTCAATCACGAGGTACGAGTGATCTCATTGTATAAGCAGTCGCCACATACAGGATGCTTTGTCCTGGTGAGAAAGAGATCATTTGTTTACCTAATGCCTCAATGTGCAATCACGATAAACAAACACGAGTGAAGAAATAATGATGAATTTAGATCAGGGCCGGTGCGCTGTCAAACATGGTCAGCTAATGATGTCTTTTGTGAAATCTGTCAATATGAGACTAGTCAATAGCATGAATAAAATGGATCTCAAAAGGATAGTTCACCCAAAATGAAAATTGGCCAAATGTTCTCTCTTTTTTTTGGTCTGGATCTATTAATTTATTCCACACACACACACAAAAAAAAAAATAATAATAAATTGAAATAAAAAAAAATGAATTAAAATCCCTTTTGAAATCTTTTTGGGGGGCATGTTAAAAAAGTTAGTGTGACAACTGTCCTTATTATATTAAAGAAAAAAATGCATTAATCTATCAAAAATTTATTTTGAAAAAAATTGGGGGAAAAAAAAATAATCTGATTTGCTGCTTATCAATATTTGAAAAACATTTGCCTGTCAAATCAAGGTCATGTGGTCCAACCAACATGCAGGCACAAGACAAAATATATTGAAAAAATATAAAATATATTGTATAAAATATATTGTAAAAATATATTGACAAAAATATATATATATATAATATATTCAGAAAGCCCTCACACTGTAAAAAGTGATCGGTTGACTTAACTTAAAGCTGCATTGTGTAACTCTTTTAGTTTATTCTTAGCTAAAAACACTTAGTTCTTTCAAAAATATATGTGCTCATTAATGTATATTTACTTCGTTCAAGTAATAAAGTATTCTCGTGAGTGTATAATATGCCATTGAAAATACATACGGGTAAGGGGTTCTAATGTCGGTTGCCATGTTGACCCTCCATCTTGAAAGTACATTAGCCAAAGAGGGACATACCCGTTAATTCAAGCTTCGCCTTTCGCGTTTACGTTTGAGTTAAAAATCAAGGACGAGGTCGAACTGGAAGCCATGTTAATCTTGGACTACATTGGCCACCGTAGGAGTTAAAACGAAATCGGAATTGAGAGGAACAGAAACTAATATTCATGGATGGTCGCTAGATTGGGGTAAAAATCACACAGTGTAGCTTTAAAAAAAAGTGAGGAAACCGGTTTCGTTTATTCAAAATTCTATTTTAAACAAGGCATGGTTAGTTTAGTTTGTAAAATGTCATGTATTGTGACTTTTTTTTTATCTGAATAAATAATTTTTAAACAATGTATCACACTTTACATTAGCGTCCAATTCTCACTAACTAACTATCAATTACGACTTTTGCCTCAAGCTCCCAATTGCTGCTTATAAATAGTTAGTAAGGTAATTGTTAAGTTTAGGTATTTGGTAAGATAAGAATGCAGAAAAAGGCATGCTACAGCCAATATCCTAGTTCTATGCATGCTAATAAGTAACTAGTTAATAGTGAGAATTAGGGTTTAATACCCTAACTAAAGTGTTTGCATGTCTCATGTCTGCCCATGTCGCATACACACAAACCCCCTTTTCCCTTTACTCAAGAGTGTGGCTAGTTTACAGATAAACCCGCAAAGAATGTTTATTGTAAACTGAGTATTCAGTCAGAGCATTCCAGTAGTCGTTATGTAATAATTTGCAGTGAACCATCTCTTGCTGTTGCTGTGTTCCTCACACTTCATCGGCCCCATGCACCTGAAGGCTGTTGCTGGGCCGCAGAGCACCTGCAGGGGGACATTGTGCATGTGTGCCTTTTCGGAAGGGAGGGTTAGGAGGAGCGGGTGAGGATGCCCAAGGTTTGTGAGGTGATGTGTGCCGCTGATGCAGCAGGGTTTAACCGATGTGCTCCAGACAGACCAGACCATGTGTAAGAGAGTCAGCTGGCACATATGCTCTCAAGTCCTTTATCTTGCAGCTTTGTTTCTCATTCTTTCTGGCTGGTTTACACTAGTGCCTCTCTAATGCGCGCACACACTTTCTGGCTCCGTTTCTTACAGTAGCTCTGAACTAGAGCCTGCTGCATGGACACACACACTCACACACACTCACAGTGGGTAAAATTCCCATATATGGAGAGAGAGATGTGGAAACAAGGCATGTAAATTCAATGGAGGCCACTGATTACAATGTTCCAACAAAAAGCAATGAGGATGTGTGAACGAGGGGTGTGTGCGTGCGTGCGTGTGTGTGTGTGTGTGCATTGCTCTGCTCGCAGCGATTAGATCAAATGCACACAGGCACGCTCAGCATGCTGATATCTCAGCAGCCACTTCAAGTGAAAAAGCAAATATTGTGGAGACGAGGGGTATCAAAGGATTAGTAAAGGTCATGCTTAAATTAAAAACGCTCTTATTATATAGTTACAATTAAGAAGGGGTTTGTTGTTACATTACATTAGTCATTTGGGTATTGGAAAAGCACAGGGCAATTTAACACCTCACAAAGAACGCAACTTTTATTTGCTGATCCAGAGCCTTAAAAGAACCAAAATTAAACTTTTTGATGTAATGTAGAATCAAGACATTCTGGTTTCATTTCTAATTTATTTGTTTACCACTTTTTACAATAAATCATTGCAAACCAACGCATTGCATTCAAAATATTTAATAGATACACTACAATTTAAAAGTTTGGGGCAAGTGCGTTTTTCCCCTCATGTTTTTGCTCATATATTTGATCAAAAATAAAAGTATACCATGAAGCATTTTTAAAATTTGAATATATTTTAAAGTTTAATTTACTCGTGTGATGGCAGAGCTGAATCCACAATCCATGTCACATGATCCTTCATTAATCATTCTGATATGCTGATTTGCTGTATTACTATGTATCATTTTGAGGGAACTGTTAATAGGAAGCTCAAAATAATAGAAAGGACAAATTCAAACAATTGAATGCATCCTTGCTGAATAAAAGTTTGAATATGCAGAAAGAGATGCGAGAGCTATTGCGGAAGGTGAAAGGTGCCTTTTGTTTTCAGGCTATCGATGAGCAACAGCACATTAGCATGTGCGGTCTCACTCAGGCACACAGAAGTCGGCACAATGCCCATCCGAGTGGATCGGCTCCTGCCTGCAGGCAGATGGACTCTCTGTGTTAGCAATGGCAATCCATCATTACAGCACAAGCTGACCCTGTTGCTCCTGTCCGAATATCTGCACTCCCCTGGACTACCTCAACTCATCTGACGGACAGACCAACAGGGCGTTGCCTGGTGATACGACAGTTCCTCAAAACACACAGTTCCAGTCAATGTTTGAGAATGGCTCGACTCCTATTTTGTTTTAGTTGCTGTAGTCAAGGGTGCAGTACTAGCATGAGCACACAAACATATGAGTAACCTCTAAACCAGACCACAGAAATCGCTCGTGGTGACCAAAGATAAATCCATGCCATTAGGCCATACATGTTGACACTATTTCCTACCATAGCTACTAACTCATGACCACAGTGTGGTTTACTCCTTACTGTTCTTTAACTGTGTAAGCTAACTTTAGCTAACTAACTATAGGTTGTGGTTTCATTACTGAATTGTCAAAGAGTAAACACCCTATTTAAATGTCAAGGATACTTTAATTTGTAGTGAACATATAAGTTTTCAAGGCAGACCAAACAGGAGGGGTTAATATAATATTTTACATTACTACCGTATATACTGTATATATACATACACATACAGTAGTAATGTAAAATATTATATTAACCCCTCATGTTTGGTGTTTTTAAATAATAGCAGTTATTAAAAAAAATATGTATATATATTATTTTTTTATAACTGCTATCTATATTACTATATCTTAAAATGTCATTTATTTTTGTGATTGCAAAAGCTGAATTTTTAGAATCATTACTCCAGTCTTCAGTGTCACATGATCCTTCAGAAATATTTCTAATATCATTCTAATATGCATATACAAATTTCTTATTATTATCAATGTTGAAAACAGTTTTGCTGGTTAATTTTTTTTGGAAACCCTGATAAATTTTTCCAGGATTCTTTAATGAACAAAACGTTCATCAACAATAAGAGTATTTATTTGAAATAGAAATATTTTATAACTTTATAAATGTCTTTACCGTCACTCTACTATTTAATTTGTCTTTTTTAATAAAATTAGTTTTTAATAAAACATAAACAGGTGAGAAAGAAGACGCATGTGTAACAGTATAATGGCTCTGTGTTTAAGGTCTTAAAGTGACAGCAGCCTAATATACCTGCTGGAAAAAAACGATATTTATTTGAAATAGAAATATTTTATAACTTTATAAATGTCTTTACCGTCACTCTACTGTTTAATCCATTTTAAAATCTTAAAATGGTAGTATACAGTGCTTGACATTAACATCAGACAAGTGAATGTCGTAATTAAAATTTGAGAAATGCTTAAAAAGACACAAGTGATTTGAATACACAATGTATCCTTCTTTAGAGGACAAGTAGTTAATTCATTTCAGTAAGACCTGTATTTTTTCCGGCAGATTTGCGGGGGGGTCACTTATAAAGTGGGCGACCACTGTTGTAGTCTACACAGCTCCATTACAGAACACCAAGCTGACCCCCACATAGTAATGATCTGATTTTACAGACTTGTCTCTTTCCCGTTGTCTGCGTTGAGCGGGACAGGAGCTTAATGTGAATGCATTTACAACACGATTAACTCTGCGTGGCCCATTTCATCCAGACCCATCCATAGTGCTCCAATTAGGGTTAATGGACAATAAAAGTCTATGTGCTTTACGCTGAAAGAGGTCTGCGCCGAGAGGGAAGTGGATGGAGGTGGATGGTTCTCACACCCTGTGGCACACATACAGGCAATGGGCTCTTTGTTGGACCCCGAGGTGTGTGGGTCGGGCCATTGTGGCTGCTCTCCAATGGGCGAGCCATTTGAGCTCACTGGGATGGAACAAACTAGGTCAAAGTGGTGTCAGCGGGACGTTCGGTATTACATGCGGAGTACGAGCATGCTAACGAGCTAAGGAAGCAAACGGTGACCTTAATGATAAGAGATAATTCATGAGGAAACATGCTCTGTTTTTAAACGGCAGGCTAAATGTGGAAATTTAAGCCTAATATTCTTGGTCAGCAGTAGAAATTTTCCATAGGGCTTTGTCGTTCTGACCCATTGAATTTCTGAAGAAGAGCTGCCGAACTATTTGTGGTTTCACCATGCTATTCTGACATATATTATGCTGACTGAATAGAAAATGCCAATGTACTGAGGCGCAGTCATTTCGCTGTTTCCGTGACTCAGCTATGTTTGAGAAAGGGCATCGCAACCAACCAGAGGCCAGTTTAGTTCTCACAACCTTTAACGACCTGATTGGAGACAGATGTTCTCCAGGGATGCTGGACAGAAAAGAAGAGCAGCTCTTTCAGATGAGGAAACTAATTCTTATAGTTTTTCCCCAATATAGGATGTAATTTGTTATATATGGTGAGGGAGGCTTGTGAAATGGAGAAGCCTTAAAAGGCAAGAAAAATTAATAAGGATTAAAGGGATGTCAAAAGTAGTTCCAAACTTATTTTAGCCTATGACATTTGGTTTCCGTAGAATAGAAAGAAAGATATTTTGAAGAACAGTTTTTCCCCATCCCGCAAAAGTCAATGGGGTAAAAACATCATCTTTTCTGTTTCACAGAACAAATAAAATCGTACAGGCTTGGAATGACATGGGAGGGAATTAATGATCACAGAACTGTCATTTTTGGGTGAACTCTTCTTTGAAAATGTCAGCCAATGACAAATACAATGATCTACAGTTAGACTGATTTTCACATTACTTTATCATGGCTAAAAGATTTCATGATAATGATACTGTCGCAATATCTATAAATAAATGATGATATCAGAACATTTGTGTGTGTGTGTTTACTTTTTTGGACAATGAATCACACTCAAAATACGAGTTAGAGGGACAGTTTGTAACCATAACCAATGCAAAATAATACAAAAATGACTTACTGTACAAAAGAGTCCAAGACTGGCGACTCATGGTGAGCAAACTTTGTGTTAAATAACATGGTTGTTGTCAATATCAGTATATTGTGACAGCCCTGGAATAAATTTCTTGATTTTGAGATCCTTGTTGAGTTGGACTCACAAAAAAAATTGTGATGGAAGAACCTTGGCAATGACCACTTATCGTTTTTTATGGTCTAGATTAGCGTCAGGTTATAAGATGCCTACGAATGAACGTGAACATTTTATGTACAGAAGAAAAGAGCATTAAGAGGGATAAAGAAAGAAAGCATGGAAGGTTGGCGCTCCACTTACCAGCGCAGACTTGCCGACACCTCCTGATCCAAGGACAACTAACTTGTATTCACGCATTGTGCAGTGTGTCCGTTAACTACCTGAGGAAGAAACAAGACAAAAAAGTCAGTCAGTCAGAATTTCCTACAAGTAGCTAAGTTACTCAAAGCTTATTTAGTTGACATTCTTCTAAACTTTTTTAATATAAAAAGCTCATGAAAAGGTAACTCAATGGATAACCTGAAGCTGAAAGCCGTAGTCAATCAAGCAACAAAGTAGATTTAGACCTGTGGTCAGTCCTCAAGAGCTATCAGAAGTCCTCCAGCGTGAAATTGCTATAAAGCCGAGTATGATGTATCTAATCTGAACTGCACCCTCAAGGCGCCTGCCCACTCATTAATTAAGACTATAAAGTAAAGTTTCCTTTGAAATCACAATTATTATGCGTCAATTCTAGCTTTTGCATTTATAACATCTCAAAGAGATTGTCAATCATCTGACACGTAAGGGTTTACTGCCCATGAAGGTGTTTGGTTTGAGGTCGCAAAGTTGTACATTCATGCCATTTCCTTCTTAGCAGGAAGACAGGGGAACAAGAGCAGTGTGGTCGGGTTGACATAGATCTCAGATAAATTACACATATCGTTCACACACACACACACACACAGAGAGAGACAGATGTGAACTGCTCCACACCCTGTCTCTTGGGTCTTTCTGTCTCTCTCACTCCTCAGCTATCTCATGCAACACTTAGAGTAATAAAATTGCTTACATAGTATGCGTTTATATAGGAATGTGCAATAGCTTGGGTCACAAAAACACTTTAGGTATGCAAAAGCATTTATGAATGCGTGGTCAATGCACAGCAGCGAATACTTAACATGAAGATGCATCGTTGTGGTGGTCACAAACCAAAGTAAGCCAACAATTCATTGGTTTATTCCCCCCAAAGTGTAATGCACAATCAAATTGAGTGTTTGAAAATCCTGACGGCTCAGACATAGCAACATTGGAAGAACCAATGGCATCGTTTTGTGTTATGTGTGGCCAACCAATGGCAGATGGTTTAGAAAATTTGTTTGAAAACAGTCCTCATTTTGCAATTTTGCAATAGCGTCACTTGTGGCAACCTTGAGAATGCAACACATACTGTACTTCAATTACATTATCAACCGAGTTTGAGTCTGACACATTTCAGAAACCAACAACTTACAAAACGAACAAGCTTGCCTTTTTAAGGCTAATTTATACTTGTGCGTCAAGGGTACGTCATAGTGTATGGAATTGGCTATGCACATAGGCGACGGCGTTACTTCTGCGTTCAGGTCTTGGTTGCTCTTCAGTACTGCTCCGAAACGCTAGTTGGCGGCGGAGAGTTTTAATGTCCCACTGTGTTTAGATTCCTCGCGGCTAGGTTACTACAAGCAATGGCGACTGAAAGAGAGCGGATCATGATGGAGTTGGAGCTTATTGAGTTGGCAAACAGTTAATTTTAGTGAAATTACTAAAACTGTAAGGCAGAAATGAGAGAAGACGTCACAGGAGATGGTACGTGTGGAAATGTGTAAGAAGGTACGTGCGGAAATGCGTAGGAGGAAATGAAATGCTACCAAGCCGACCAATCACCGATCTTGCGGTCTGCGTCGTTGCGACGTGTAGTTACATTTTTGAGGAGGTGTGCGTCAGGCTACGTCGAAGGGTATGCGGTATGGGACGCGTCTGTGCGTATGCTACGCCGTACCTACTGCGCGCACTCTACGCAGAAGTAGAAATTAGCCTTTAGAGTCACTTGACCCCAGCTGGACACATTTCTTAGGGGGGGAGGGAGGGGTTACTCACACCCAGAAAAAAAGCCAAACTCAAATGATTTGAAGAAAATGTTCACGGGACACATTTATAAAAGGTGAGGCGCTGAAAAACAATGTGAAACACTTGGCCAACAGTCAAACGTCTGCCTGAATGTGTATGGCTGTGCCAGCTGTACTGTGTGTGTGTGGGGGGGGGGGGGTGAACCACTGGACAAGCATACTTCAAACTCAAAATCTGGCTACCTGTTTTTGACCCTGTCACTTAACATTCTTGTCACAATGATTAAGACACACAAGTGTAAAGACTAAGTGTAAATGCTGACGCGGTTTCGAGAGGATCGATCCTCACGCATCATCAGTTGTCGGATTACTAGTCAACCACAGTGACCCCATCCAACATTCATAAGTATGAACCATAAATATATGTGAAAAATACAAACAATATCCCTCATTCCACCCAAGCTTGAGAGCACAGAGCAGACTAAGAGTGGAATGAGTTTGCAGGGAAAACTATGAAGCACATACCAGATCCAACACGCTGGGTTTTAGTGGGCATGACTGCTGAATCTGGAGCCAGACTGACTGTGAGACCACACTCAGATAGAAGAGATTACCACTTAAATCTAATGCAATAGACACAAGAGTATCTGAGACGGAGAACTGGCCCATTCCACTGCACTCCCTTCTCAGCAACAGATCAGTGCCAGCAGCTCCGTGCTGAAGAACAAATCCTCCGCTGTCATCTAATGCTCTGCTTTCCATTTACATTGGCAAAGCACAGAGGGAATGGGAGATGGAGCAGGAGGGAGAGAAGAAGTGTGTGGAAATGTGAGGCTGATAGAATAAGACGCTCTATCAATGGGAATATGGCGTTTAAATGGAAAACATCTTTAAACTGATGTATCGTATTTATCAGTCTGGAGTGTATTCAGCACAGATATGCAAACGCAAATAAAAAGGAAATGCAACCTCCAGAGACCTAATTCTTCGTCACATGTGATTCATATACACTAGTGACTAAGTTGGTAGCTGAAATAAGATCAGCAAAGCCCAGAAAAACAGTGGTTGTTTGGGTCAAACTAACTGCTTCTATATAGATCTTGACAACCGAGCGAATTAGTCTATTTGGAACAGAAATACACATTTCGTAAGGGAAAAGTCTGATTAGATCTTCAAATATGCATTCCACATATGCTTTTGGTTGTCAATGAAGCCCTCGGGCACCTGAGATTTACAGGCTTACGTCACAGAAGCAGGGGAATATGGGTTTGTGGGAAGGAGAGATCGCTGTGAAATCATCTTTATAGCAGCATTCAGGGCCATTCTGGATTGGTAATAGGTGTGAGGGATTGAATGTGTGTCTGCAAACACACATTAATAGATTTATTTTTTATTATAAATCTACCATATACTGTATACTATAGACCCAAGATAGCTTTCTTGCAGCAGGAAAAAAGATTCAGTCTGACACTCCAGTCCAGTAGGTGGCAGTAATCTGCAATTATTTTTTGGTCATTTTAATAACTGTTACCAAAGTACATTTCTGCCAGCTACTGGACTGGTGTAAGAGCATCAAATGGCAAAACATGAGAGCTATAGTGGCCACCATGATTTACTGAATATAAAAATAATGTTTTAAAACAACAATGAAAACAATTATCAATGCTTGTGGGTAAGTTTAAGGCCCGTTCACTGTCTGGGGTGTTCACTGTTATGAACATCCCAGACCAACAGAGTGGTCTGAGGAGTTCACTGATATGCTCACACAAAAATCGCTGCAAAAGATGCTTTCCAACAGGTTTTATCGTAGTTTTTGTCTGACTCCATTGACTCCGCCGCCAGAAACGGAAATGGGGTTGTTTGTATTCTTTCTGTTGTCTTATGCAGTCGCGGTATTGTGGGCTACACTATACAAGTGGTTTGCTTGCAATTGGCAAAGGTGCATTATCGCCACCAACTGGGCTGGAGTGTCTATTATTCAAACTCTCAACGGAAGAATGTACGGTTGTGAGGCGTTCGGAAAAATAGGTCTACAACGAATGGTAAAACACCTGTAGGAAAGCATCTTTTGCAGCGATTTTTCATATCAGTGAACACCCCAGACCACTCGGTGAGTTTCACATCTTTGTAAACTAAAGTTTTAAGCGTTTTAAGCGTTTTGCTACCACAGAAACTGAATATTCTTGGGACAGCAGCATCTGTCTAAATAACAATCTTAACCATTCTACTTCATCAGAAACAATCTTAAAACTTGTCCTATAAATCAAGACTTTCCAATCAAATCAAACCCATTTTAGTGTAAGCAATCCTTTTAACACCTCAAGTAAAGATAATGAGCACAGAAGCAGTTAGAGTCATGAGCAGATAAGCAAGATGAACTTAATGGTTCTGGCTTTATTCGAACGATCTTTAACTGCTGCAAGTCCTTTGTAAATGAGAGTTTCAGCTTGAGTCATGATTGTAATTCACAGAAATAGCAGTGATGCTGTATCAGTGTGTCAAACAAACACTGAGCTGCTGAAGCCTGTGGTTAGTGTAACAGTGATGGTGGGAGTGGGGTGTGTAGATGAGCAGCTCTCGATGGTCATATTTAAGCAAGAGTGGTGACACACATGACAGGGTGGATTATGACAGGAAATAGAACTTGATTTCTCATACTATCCCCTTTGACACACCACGCCTCTTCTGAGCTATAAAGTCAAGCGATGACAAGTTCAGCTCAAAATATCTCAGAGCCACCCAGCACTGTGTAAGCTGACTCAGAGGAAGACAGGGATTGAACAAATAAGTGACTTACTTGACCCACGACGTGACCTTTGACCCCCCCAAATCAAAATTTGAGAGTTTCCTAATACGTGCATGCTCTCTAACACGTCTCCTCTACACCATGTTGAAAAATTAACAGGCACATTGATCTGCTCGAGCCATTGTGGCAGTGAACTGATCTCTCTCCTACAGTGCTTCCTCTCTAGTAATTAACCAAGAAAGATCCCATGACGCTGCGTAAGAGGATTTTCGCAGTGATGAAGGAACCAAAACAGAGAGAGCAAACGCTTCAGATATTCCTCTCAATGATGACAAAGGTCTGGAGTTTGTTTCAGCATGCTCATGGCCTTAGATATACTTTTAGAAACAAAATTGGTGAAAAATAAACCTTTAAAAAGGAAACATACTTCTTAAAAAGACTTAACTAATATATTTATTAACATGTCAAAAATTACAATATTATACTTAAGTAAAGAGCAATGGAAGTGTCCTTTTAGGCTAGGTAAACAAGAGGATATATGTTCAAATGAGCGTATGCAAGTGTGGAAGCCATATGTAAATGTTTTTCTGTGGTTTGACGGCCTTTCTATGTGTGACAAAAACCACATTTACGCCCAAGTTAGAATACATATAATAGAATAGAAGAGATAAAAAGTGTTAGGTAGACGCAATATAAAATAATGTTATCAGTCCGAAATATAAAAAAATCTTGCATATATTTAAAGGCAATTGTTATTGCCTCTTCTCGATTGATTTAGTCCTCAGATATAAGTCGCTAATAAAAGCGTCATGCTAAATGACTAAATGTAAATGTAAATATATATATATATATATATATATATATATATATATATATATATATACATATACATAAAACAATATATTAATTTGATAATGCAGTTTCATGTATTTCAGCAAATCTCCTTAATATTCCTTTTTTTTGTACTGTACATTATATTATGATGCCTGAATTCACTTTTTACATTTAAAAAAACAATTGATTTTAGTTTTTAAAGCTTTATTTTTAATTATAGTAAAATAGAGAATCATTTTTGTATTGGCCATTTATCAAATTACGACCATAATATGAAAAAAAAAATTATGGGTTTAACAGTAACAACCAGACTGACCTCTCAGTGATGAGCTGCAATTTCTCAATTTCAAAAAGTAAATCAATTGTTTGCTTTTTGACAGTCTCACCACCTGCTTCACTGCCCTGTCAATCCCACAATCCTCTGTGCAAGCCTACCACTCAGCTTTCATGGACAATGAATAGAAAATACCTGCTCAGTGAACCTGCAAGTTAAGGGTATAAGAAACTAACTGAAGAGCTTTTGACAAGAAAAACAAAAATGACATCAAGGCCATGGCTTAAAATGACTTCTAACAGGTTATTTCTGACATATTTATCAGAAAAATGTATCAGCAGTTGGGCTTTTTTTTTTCTCTAAAATATTTTCTTTCTTTTCGATTTGGAGTTGACGGATACAGAGAAATCAGAACAGAAGGTAGTGCTAACAAAGGCTTCAAAACAGGGAAGCCACTTATCATTTGGGCAACTGTCATTCACACTCAAATCCGAGCAATATCATAAGCAAGAGCCCTAAATGAGGAAGAGAGAGACAGAACAATCTTTCCACCTATATTTTGGCAAAGCACCCTTCCGACAGTGGAGGAAGAGCAGCACTCGGGCTAATGGCTGAACCTCAGGTTGTTCTCAGAGAAGGTCAAGAGGGTGTCAGAGACTCAGCAGCTTCACAGTGAAAATGATTCTGTGGTGAGTGCCTCAAACATGGTGTTAAGCTACTTAAAGCCATTAAAAGGATTTTAAGGACAAACATAGCCTCCTATCTATAGATTCACACACAGCTTGATAAAGAAAAAAAAAAACACACTAACATACATAAAACCTGACCATGTAATTGATGTCTCAAGATGTATTCTGAAGTGGTATTGTGTATAAAATACTATAAATAACCAATATTATGATTATTTTATTTATTTATGAACATTTAGAGGACCAGCCCCATGAGATGGGGGTCTTCTGGATCATGTCCAAACAACATTAAACAGCAAAACAAAAGAGTAGTTACAAAATACAAAATATAAAATATGAGAAAAACCTTGACCACACACTCACACTCAGTCACACGCACCACGCACACCCACGCCCGCCTACACACACACCCAAGCTCTCACTATCATAGATAAAGTAAAGTAAGTCATAGTGGTTCCCGAGCTGTGGTGTGTAAAACACTACACACATTTATATTATACCACTTTAAAAATAAAACCTTTTTAATCTAAGACTCAGCATTAAGTTGATTTGGAAGTCAAGCATTGTGTAAGGACCGGTGTAACATAGCATAAAACACAATGATCCCAAATATAACTGACAAAGTTGACATCACTAGATGTATACAAACACATACACACATACATAACATGACAACATTGGCATATGCAGCTCTAACTAATAACCTAAAAGTACTGGAACGCAAGAGGATGATTATCTAGAGAGGTCATTTTAATCGAGTCCAATTAGCATTGCCAAGCAGAGCATTCAGATCTCTGAATTAATCCACATACTAGGGCACAATACAGAGTATGCAGATAATATCTCTGCTATGCTTTGTTTATGACCTACAAAATATATGCTAGCAATGGATCTTACTTCATCTCAGATCTTTGCAAAAAGAGATTTTTGGAAGAGCTTCCAGTACACCCCCTGTACTGGAAGCAGCAGCTCATTTGCATTTAAAGGGACAGACACAAAAATGGTG
This sequence comes from Cyprinella venusta, assembly GCA_038021265.1. NCBI lineage: Eukaryota > Metazoa > Chordata > Actinopteri > Cypriniformes > Leuciscidae > Cyprinella > Cyprinella venusta. The sequence goes on along the minus strand of CM075885.1, from coordinate 20,957,152 downwards.
CGTTTTTTTGCTCACCTTCAAAAAGTGACAATTTTAACATGCTATATAAAGATATCTGTGGGTAATTTTGAGCTAAACCTTCACATACACACTCACACTGGGGACATTAAAGACTTAATTCTTGTGAAAAGGGCATTATACCACCCCTTTAAATCAACCACAGAAGGATAAGGAAAACGACTCACAGTCATCCTTCAGACATCAGCGTCTAAAAGACAAATCAGCCTATTTGATTAATATTTTGTGTGCTAAGGTAAAGGAGATTGAAACGTGGAATGGAATGAATCAACAGTCTTGCTCTGAACTTGTAGGTCGTCCGTAAGGGCAATATTCTAATCACTGGACCCTGTGCTGGAAAGGGCTGTATCAGCGCTACAACATGCTGCTGTTAGCCTTCTTCTAACGCTGGCGCACAAACCTACTGGCAACAGAACACAAGAGGTTTCTAAACCAGAGCACAATCCTTCTGAGGACTTGAGTGCACAACAGGAAAAAAAGATGTGTTAAATGGAAGAAAAGGGTGCTATCTTGGTTTTAGGACATTCCTGATAAGGTATTGTGGTCATTACAGATGTTCTTCTAAAAGGAATAGTTATAAAAAAAAAAAATATTGTCATATTGACTCACCCTCATGTTGTTCCAAACCTCTATGCTGTCATATTTTCCATGGAAAACAAGAAAAGTGCTATTAGGAAAATAATAGTAATAATAATAATAGTAATAATGTCTTACTATTTATAAAAACAATTTTTGCACCTCAAGGTTAGGGGGACACAGATCGTCAAGGTTAGGGGGTTTAAGGTTTACAAGGTTTACAAAAGCACCATAAACGAGATCCATACAATCCATATATATATATATATATATATATATATATATATATATATATATATATATATATATATGTTTTTTGATTATTAGTCTTTTTAAAGATTAAGTTTAAGTGAGCATTATGTAACAATAGAGGAAATGAGCATGCCAATAATTGATATTGTAGATATTTATTGTGCATTTGTGGCTTGACAGCCTATGGTCACTATGAAAGGCTATTACATTATATATATTTTTTTATATACTTTCAAAAAACAACATCATCATATGTGTTTGGGAACTACATAAATAAAAGATTTTCATTTTTGGGTGAACTATCCCTTTAAGAAGAACCTTCCACATGACGATCCACATGCCTACATTCATTCAGGCGTTCAATATAAAGTCACAAGATAAATGCAATGCAACATAAGGAAGACAGCAAATACTCATTCCTGTAGGAAGTGCAAAGGGCATGGAGTTCATGGAACAGATTACAATCTGAAAAAGGACTAATCAACTCTGGAAAAAGAGAAGAACGAGTTTATCTCCACTTGAAAGATGGTAGCATCTTTCACCCGGAGGCAGGCTTAGGTGTAAACACAAACTGACAGGCTATAGACACCGAGAGTCAGCGAGAATGAGATCTTTCCACGGCTGCGAGCAGGAGACGGTAAGCGTCATATTCAGAGCAAAGCAGCAGCGATGGCTGTGAATGTGAAGCTGAACAGCACTGAGGTGGGGGAGAGATGGTCTGAGTTCTCACATTTCAAACCTCAAAGACTTCTCCATCTCAGCCAAATTCATTTCGGCATGTGAGCGCTGGAAAAAGTCAGCGTTAGCCAGCCGTAATGTCTGTGACGTTCATGAGTTCGGGCTCTGGCAGAAGGCTGGAGAGAGTGAAGTGTTTTAAGTACTATCCCTGCATGGCTCACAAGTTTGTGCTAAAATGACAAGATAATAGTCAACAGAGCAAATGGTTAAATCGGAGTTTAATAACAATAATCTTTTTAACTTTTATGAACTTGAAAGTAGCTCCACAGGGATATCTCGTTGGTCAAATTTCAAATATATTCCAATTGCCTGTAACATTGTTTCTATCGCAGTATTCTACTTTCAGTGTAGTGAACTTGAAATAGAGCCAGACCGATATATCGGCAGACCGATATTATCAGCCGATATTAGGTATTTTCCAAACTATCGGTATCGGCGGTTATAATGGCCGATAAATGAGTATTTCAAAAATAAAATAAAAACAGACGAATCACGCTTGGTGAAATCCAACGACGCCAAGTGTGCGTTGTAGACTGTCGTATTGTAACTGATTTAGATTCGAATCGCTAAATAGTAGGTTTTAGAAGGCAGGCAGCAACTGATGATTCAAAATAGTTTAATGTAGCTTGATGGAAAGAATTTAAAAAGTGCAGGTAAAGGGATAAGCAAGCTGACATTGTAATTAGAAGGTAGCTTATAAGGTAATGTAGGGACTAATTATTATTTTATTTATCAGAACTTTAATATATTTTGATGTTCCTCTGTTCTGTTGTGACAATAGAAACAATTTTCTTTTTAAAATGCATCATCATATTATTTTAGTTAAAACTCATATATAACTACAAATAACTAATGTTAGGGAAATCTGTTTATCTAACATTTAGGGAAAATATGTTAATAATATCGGCCGATATATCGGAATATCGGATTTTAAAACCAACTAGTAATGGGGGCATATAATGTTTTAGTTAAAACTCATAAATAACTACAAATAACTAATGTTAGGGAAATCTGTTAATATTATGTTGCGCGTTTCTGAAAAAAATATTAATAATATCGGCCGATATATCGGATTTTAAAACCAACAAATATTTGTATCGGTATCGGCCTTCAACTTGGGGCTCTAACTTGAAACGTGTCCTATTGCTCCTTGTTAGAACAGGACATTACAGGTCTTCAATTGAAATGTGAAATATTCAAACTAAGCATTCCAATGTCTCATGATGTTGCTAAACCGATTTCCATTGGTAAAAGCACCGCCTGGCATTTCAGCGAAGTGATGCAGCAGCCTTTGCATAGCAGTGTAAGAAAGAAGGCATGCAAACACACACAGTGACTCACTTTACAACTTATTACAAGCCTAAAAATGGCCACAGTTTTGGGACCGAACGGGGATGAGGTATCAGTAAATCTCAGGTTTCATTATGACAGGCCACACAACACAAAAACTGTGTGGTAAAGCGAGGCTTAGCAATACTGTTAATGCTCTAGCTACTATAAGCCTAATAACATCCTAGAAACGGCATCAACATTGACACCGAATCAATAACGCCCTGGCACTCTCTCTTTCTCTCTGCCCCTGCATCGATGGCTCAGGTTAGTCTATTTAAATCAGCACCACTGTTCCATTTTTGTCCGACTTCTCTATATTTCTTTTGGGTAGCAATTAGTCAAAGTGAATCCCCACTGGGAGTGGAGATACACCAGTGGTAACTCCACTGCCAAGTTGCATAAGAACATAAAAACCCCCCTTCTGTGCCATCCGGAGCTATTAACCCTCTCGTCCGCTCTCGTAAAGGGTTAAAGAACGCCCTTTTAATGAAAGTCGGGTGGGCCCAGCTGTTAAATCAACACAGCTGCTTCTTCACCCCAGGTGTGATGGCACTGCCTCAAGAGTGCCCCAGAAATCATAGTCATCAGGCAAAAGAAGTGTCACATAATGCCATGTAACACACTTTTCGAAGCCATAGATAAGAAAAAGGGAGGATAAAGTGACATCACAGTGCCAAAAAAAGAAGGAAGGGGTATTGGCATCAGTCCAGGTACGCTCCACAGCCACAAAGTATTTCAATTAACAAATCATTTGCTTAAAACATTCCCACCAAAGTGCACAGGCTTTGAAGGGAGCACATTGTGTGGTCACACACCATTGACCGAATTTCCACAACACAAAGCTTCCCTGCATTGACCACAACTGCCCCGTCTGGTATGGCTCAAAACATTTGCGTTCACACACACTTTCAAAGAGGACGTTTTACAAACAGCCTTCACATGACAAGTCCAGGGCCATTCAGACTCCCAGAACACCTAACAAGCAATCACTTACCTTGTACAGTCCCTATCAAAGGTAACAACCCAAGGTTGTGTCCATCACCTAAAGAGGCCATTCTCTAGTCAAATTTGTCCACACTGGAGCTTTTAAAATGGGCATGGAGATGCAACATCATCCGAACACTTTGGAACTGAATGACAAATGGGTTAAGCCTTGTGTCAGAGTGAGATATTGCACTCTGCTCATTCAGACAGAAACATATGGCTCAACGGGGTTTTAGGGGAGTTTCAATGACCTGCAGCCCCATCGCCCCTTTGGCCCGTTCCCAGGACTCACCTCAACCTCTCAACCATCATTTGTCATTTCTAAGTGAGGCATGATCAGGCCGCAGAGATCCTGGCATGATTCCCTGGGCTAGAGAGAAGAGGAGGAGGAGGAGGAACACACAGTATCCATAAATCATATGCAAAGACAAGATCTCTGACAGTCGCAAGACTAATCTATGACTCACAAACACTAAAATTCAAGAAGGGAGGGTAATTTAACCCATGCACGGACGCAGCATGTGCATTTAAAAGCCGCTATTTCATAAGAGCATTCAGACGGTGATTAAATCAGTAATCGTTTTTATGTGACTGCTCTAGGGTCAATAACAGGATGCTTGTGCACTTTGTCCGGATCTATTCATTTTTCATCAAAAACTCATTTAAAATGTGATTCACAAAGACATTGATTTGACTACTGTTCTGGATTAAAGGAGAACTCCGGCACAAAATGAACCTTTGGTCTAATAAAACATCGGTACCTAATCAACCGTTCTCTGAGGTTTGTTTTCATGATAATCGAATGTAAAGAGTTTTATCTCTAAAAACTGTTTGGCGTATAACTCTAGTAATGGGGGCATATAATAAGTAAAAAGAAATCGCTAGTTTATACCACTAACAAGGCTCAAAATAGCCCAACACTAACACAGTAACATAATGAGGGTCCATACATGCAAAACAAAGCATTGACAACTTTTTAAGTGTACAGACCGTTTAATAAGAAGATACTTTATAAAGACAGTTCACTTCGTGTATACAGGCAGGAGCCATCTTGGAAGATAGTCTCGATAAGTCGATCCCCGAACGCCGTTCATACAGTTCAGAAGATCACTGAACTTCATACAGTTCAGATCACTCAGCACGACGTTCGTGGTTTGACTTATCGAGTCTGTTTTCCAAGATGGCTCCTGCCTGTGAAGTGAACTGTCTTTATAAAGTATCTTCTTATTAAACGGTCTGTACACTTGCAACGTTCTCAATGCTTCGTTTTGCATGTATGGACTCTCATTATGTTACTGTGTTAGTGTGGGGCTATTTTGAGCCTTGTTAGTGGTATAAACTAGCGATTACTTTTTACTTATTATATGCCCCCATTACTAGTGTTATACGCTAAACAGTTTTTAGAGATAAAACTCTTTACATTCGATTATCATGAAAACAAATCTCAGAGAACGATTGACTAGGTATCGATGTTTTATTAGACCAAAGGTTCATTTTGCGCCAGAGTTCTCCTTTAACTTCTGAATTAAGTATTTTGGGGGGAAAGTCAAAGGTGCAAGGGTTATACAGCAAAAAATGGTCAGTAGGTTTGTTAAGATATCCTTGATATGATCTTTTTATGACAAGACAGTGTTAATTTGGGATGTAAAATGTCATGAGGCTCTGACATCTTCAGTCTCTGCCAGACAACCTCATTTAGAATTTATTGTCTTGGCTTTATTGCTGCAAAATCGCTGTCAGTGTGAAAGCCCCTTAAGGATCGATGTAAAACTCGATTAAAAAAAAACGATGCATGCACACAGCATGTTCATGTCTAGTAGTGAGCAGTCAGGCGGCGCCCAACCTCTTCCCAGACTGCGTTATTGGATAATCTTTCTGATGGATGGGAATTACTCCAACCATTCTAACAGGATTAAGGCACCAGCACTTCATTGTTTGTGGATACCAGCAGATGATTGAACAAACTATGCTGGAAGTCACAAAAGTGAGTATGGAATCATGGACCCAATGGCAAAATCCTCTCCTGCGTGTCAGAACACATATAGCACGCTACACAGAGTTTGTAATAATGTGTGTATGGCTCTGGAGAAACTTGAGTACTGAGTTATGGAGAGATACTACTTTCAGTTTGACTGGAATGTTAAATTATCATTAAATAAGCACTTCTTCACAGAGATTAACGTTTCTCAGGAGCCATAAGATCTAATATTCAGTGTGTACCCTGCCATTAAAATTCAATGACTTAGCAGAGTTTTGGGCCACAAGGTGGTTTTAGGTCAGAGTTCACTGCTCTGTCATTACTCAGATGGCAATCGCAAACGTGTAATGTCAAAACGCACACGTTTGATGGGAGAATAATCCATTATAGGCAAATAAAAACCCACACACATTAACCCTACTGAACCTGAACCACAGAGCAATGAATCCTATCAGCTTAAGTGTGATTAATTGATGCAATACACAGAGATGAGAGAGGCCACTATATGCTGAACAAGTCATGCTGGCAATAATAAACGATTACTTTATTGGCCAACGCTTGTGGGTTCCAATTTGGGCTGAGAGATTTATCAAAGATTCATGGTATATTCATAATGATTTTGTTGCCGATATACAAGTAAAAAACATCATGAATAATTGCTATGGCTTTAATGCTCATACGTATAAGACATTTACATATACACAATTATAATAACATTTAAATATCTCTGATTTAACACTCACATGAGTTGGGAAGTTAGATGAGTGGCACCCGTGGCCAATGTAGTCCCTGAGTGGCATGTTCAATGGGTTATAGGTATGTATATAATGTTAATTATTAGGCACAGTACTGTTATACTAGAGAGAAAAAGTGTGCAAACATGCCTATTTACCTATAGATTTTTTATTAATTTTACTTAGTCACTCATATTATTGAAGCAAAAATAATGAAAATAGTTATATATTTACATTACCGTTAAAAGGTTTGCGGTCGATAATACTCTTCAATGTATTTTGAAAGAAGTCTCTAAAAAGTAGCACAGTAAAAACAGTAATTGCATTGTGAAATGTTATTACGATTTAAAATAACTTATGTATTTTAATAGATTTTAAAATGTCATTTATTTCAGCATCATTTCTCGTCTTCAGTGTCAAATTGGTCATTCAGTAATCATTCTAAAATGCTGATTTGGTGCTTTTTTAACTCTTTATCAATGTTCAAAACATTTTTTTTGGAAACTGTGATACCTTTTCCCCAAAATTCTTGATAAATAGAAAGTAAAAAAAAAATAACATTACATATCTTTACTGTCACTTTTAACCAATTTAATGTACTTAATTTCTTTAAAAGTTATCACTAACCCCCAAAACTTGGAATGGAAGTGTCCATTAATATTAAGATGATGAATATTTCAATTGTGATTCTTATCGAATATCAACTGTAACATGATAAAGGCTGTAAAACATTTCACCCATGCAGCCCAAACTGCAATATTCAACTAGTATTTCATAAGATCCATGACCTCAAGCATGTGAAATTCACAGACACTACATTCAACTTCTTTAAAGTTGAATTAAAGAAAACCACCAAGTTAGATCTTCTTCAAACTCTGAAACATCTGAGATAACAAGCCATTAGCACACTATCTGCACTTCATTTTGAAATGTGTTCCTGATACAAATCTCGGCCACACGGTTGAAACATCCCACACAAGAAAGTCTCCGAATTCACACAAAGCACAGTCAAGCTAATGATCCCAACTGAAAAAAATCCCATTCTTGAGGAAAAGTGAGAGCTCTTTACAACCCAGAATGACAGCTAACAAGACAGTCCATTCAGCTGATTATAGTCACTCTCTAATCCAGTGCAACGCGATCACTTCCTGCTGCAGAGTTAAAGCAAAGCAGGCCAGGAGGCAGGGCAGAACAATGCCTGAGAAGCTGCATTTCTCTCTTCTCCGTTGCATGTGGAATGCGGTTGTTTACACAGGCCGCTCGGCCGACCCGCTATCTTGTATCAAACGGTCCCTGAGCCCGAAGAGGAAGACCAGAGGGAATGGAATTGTGCTCTGTGTACTTCCACATCGGAATGTAGAGCAGGGACGCATCTCTTTTGTCCCAGGCTGGAGCTCCGCGAGCAGTGATACAGAGAGAGGCGCGGAGAGACCCCCGGGGGGATCCCCCCCAAACCCTGGGCGTTGCCGGTTCTGGCCTGAGGAAGCACTGAAATGCTTGAGAATGTTCTGGCTGTTTTTCCGTCGCACCAGAAATAACATCAATGCAAATACAGTGTGTTTGAACTGGAAAGAGCTTAACAGTGAAGCATTTCCATAGCCTATTTAAAGTGTCTAAAAATGCATTTTCGAGTGGGTACAAAAGTGAGAGAAAGAGATCACAGAGTACTATTGAGTAGAGTACCATATAAAACAATTCAATTCAGCATTATGAGGTCATGATTCTAAGGGTGGATGAACCGTAAAGTCATCCTCAACTCTAAAATCCTGAATTTGTTCACTCATTCTATGCTCTATAATTTCCAACAATAGAAGTAATAGGTATAATACAAGTAATATATACAATAGAAGTAAAATCTATTCTTTAAAAGTGTCACTAGACCTGCAGAAACTTCAGCAATAGTTAAAGTCAGCCTGGAATTGAAATTTCCTGTCTATTTTTTAAATGCATCTTATTGAACTTATCATGAATAATTCATCCATGCATACGTTTTATTTGAGATTTTTCGAGCTTGTCGTTTCAAAGCCTACGATTTTAGTTAATCTTCAAAAAATGAATAAAGATCTTTCTGTTCCTCTATTGAAAGTCCACATAAAAAACATAAATGGATCCAAAACTATCTTGTAAAGACATTGGAAACCAAATCCATAAAAAACAAGTTCAGAAGACTCAATTCATATGGAATAGTTTTACGAGACCTCTCATTGTAAAAAAAAAATATTTTCATGATTTGTAAATCACAACATTTTTTTCTTTTGTCAACTTAAATAATTTATGTAGTTCAGATTTTGAGTTTCTGATGATTAAATCAATCTCCTTCATTGTATTAACTCAAATTTTCCATTTCAATGAACTTAAAATTTTAAGGCAACCAGGTTACTAACTTTTTTAAGTTAAACCAACAGTATTTTTATGACCTTTCTGGATCTTCTAAGTTTTGGTTACCTGGACTTTCAGTGGTATATCAAATAACATGTGCATGTGCGAAGATTATTCAGTCTTATGGGTTTGGAATGAGTTTTTTTGGGGGGGGGGGTAAAGAACTATCCCTTTAACTCAATGCTCCAAAACAGACATCTCCAATCATTTTGCAAGCTTAAACCCCACCCCTTTCTTCCAATCAACTACAAGCTTGCATTCAGATCTGCCTCCAGCCAAATCAACAACTGTTGGAAAGAGTCCCTGCACATAACAGTATTTCTTTTCAATAATCGGTTTAATTCAAAATACAGAAGAAAATATCTATTGCTACTTCTGTTCTGTTACAGTACATCACAACTTTAAAATGTACAAAAATGCAAACATTCTCCATGTTACTGATTCCACTTCCAGAACAATGAGGAAAAAGAACTAGGATTAAGAGTGGAAAAGGCTCCAATTTACATTTGGCCTGATTAAATCATACCTTCCAACAATTTACAAAAAGTATACGCATATTTAGTGGACGAAACAACTGAGTTCCACTTCCTTGTCACATTTCTTTCAGATTGTGTTGCTCTGTAACACATCGGCAAACAGGTCGCAAAATATACATTTATTACCATCCACTTCGGGGATGTTCATGTCTCTACATGATCTCTAGAGGGAAGATGTCTTCATTCAGATGTTTTACACTCACCCTAGCTAGAGAGCCTGAAAATGTGCTGCCTTAGTCATCAGCAAGTCAACGCTCTCGACTAACAAGTCTGGGCATCAACAGCACAGCAGAGCATCTATTCGGGAACACCGGAACAGCCCTTCAATGAGCATTCTTGAGGAGATGAATGCAATCATTAGTGATTGTTGCATAAATTATTCAAAAACAAATAAGGCACATAAAGATGCATTATCTGCTTTAAATGTCATGTGCACTAATTAGGGCTATCAATCGATAACATTTTTTTTTATGGTTAACATTTTACAGATTGGACAAAATAAAATTGCATTTGTAATAAATGGATTTGTGTGGATTATTTAAATCATATAATTTAACTTAAAAAATAAGTTTAACTTAGAAAAAAATAAGTAACCTGGTTGTCTTAAAATTTAAAGTTCATTGAAATGGAAAAATTGAGTTAATACAATGAAGGAGATTGATTTAATCATCAGAAACTCAAAATATTATGTTAGCTGAACAACGTAAATGATCTAAGTTGATTTGACAAAAGAAAAAAATGTGATTACAAATCATGAAAATATTTTTTTTACAGTAGTCAAATTTCAAAGTAAATGATATTGCAAAAAAATAAATTGTATCCATCTGAACTCATGACAAATAAATGATCACTAATTAATTACATTAAATAATGAAATAGCTATGCTTTATGGACTTAATCTTACATTAGTAAAACATGTTTTTACATTACTTCCCATGCTACTAAAATTCGTAATCTCACAAACGAGAATAAGCAGCTAAAACAGGAAATCAAATTAATGCATTGCATCAATATTGTTTATACGCGGTCACCCAAAAAGGTAAAACTATTTAGTGAAACTATATTCAAGACAACAAGCTTGCAACAGCACAGATTTTTGTGCTGAGAAATATGTGTATTACATTTCAGGCCCCTTCTTTAAGCCCCTAACCAAAAGCATGGGGAAGCCAGATGTGAGACACACATGCCGTACACACCCATTACAGAATTTGCTATTGCACTTCTGATGGCCAAATGCAGGAGAACAAAAAGAAGGTAGTGGTTTGGCGTAAGAAACTAAACACACACACACATACACACACACACACACTCAATCAACAGAAGGCGGGGAAAGCAGCAGCTGGTCTGAGGTCGATTTAAGGGCTTCATCTGAGCTTGACAGGAGAAGTTGCATGGCACTTTTTTTTTTTGACGTGGACGAGGGGTGCCAGGAAGCTCTTGCTGGTTGTGATTAGGCAGAAGGCCCTTCCATCTCCCAGGCCTCCCTGCAGCGACGGAAACCAGATAGCTGCGCCTAATAAACCACAAGCTGCGCCCTCTCAGAATCAAGGGGCGGCCCTATGTAACCGCTGTCTTGTGTCTTTATAAGGAAACTCAGAGTCACTGGTGTGTGATGTCGACAGTCCAAATCCAAAGCACACATCAGATAATGCGTCTGCAATCAACAGGCAGCTTTTATGGTCCATCTCCACACTGGGCTCCATTCTGCCTCGAGCAATTTCAGAAAAGCATTCGAGATTAGAGTTTCCTACTAAGCACGAGTGTACCATAAAAGGGTAGTATTTCTTTTTCCCTGAAGTCCAAGGTCTCTGAGGTTTCTTAATTTAGTTCAACCTGATTTTAAACCCTCTCTAACCCTGTTTTTGCTACTGTACCCTTAAGACATCTATATGCAAACGACCATACGGTGTGTTTGGCCGACTTGCACTGCACATTTTGTGTCCCTGAAAATGTTTCCTTTAAAGGTGCTCTAAGTGATGTCACACATTTTTTTTTTGTCACATACAGCAAACATCTCATCCGCTAGCTGCCTGTTCCCTAAACACACTGTAAAAAAAACGCGGTCTATGCAGACAACCCAGGCTCCACAAATGGCAACAAAAACAAACTGCGGCAACCCGCTCCACGAAACATAACAAACTGTTCCAGCCAATAACTGACAAGAAGGCCCAGGGGGTGGGGTTTGGGGGGTCAGTGCAGATGAGGAGGAGGGATGGTCTATCTAGCCTCCGTTTTGTTTGAAAATACTTTAAACGTCAACAAGAAGTCGCGTCGCCCGACATCGCTTAGAGCACCTTTAAAGCTACACTGTGATTTTTACCCCCATCTAGCGGTGAAAAGGTATATGACCATCCAGTGAATATCAGTTTCTGTTCCTCTCAATTCCAATTTCGTTTTAACTCCTACGGTGGCCAGTGTAGTCCAAGATTAACATGGCTTCCAGTTCGACCTCGTCCATGAGTGTTAACTCAAACGTAAACGCGAAAGGCGAAGCTTGAATTAACGGGTATGTCCCTCTTTGGCTAATGTACTTTCAAGATGGAGGGGCAACATGGCGACCAACATTAGAACCCCTTACCCGTATGTATTTTCAATGGCATATTATACACTCACGAAAATACTTTATTACTTGAATGAAGTAAATATACATTAATGAGCACATATATTTTTGAAAGAACTAAGTGTTTTTAGCTAAGAATAAACTAAAAGAGTTACACAGTGTAGCTTTAAAAATGTATTTCAAAGAACACGTTTTTGAAAAACGATACCGTTATCAACTTAGTTTAAAATACAAAAATGCAAATTAGTGACGTCATGTGTGCATGCGTATTACGCGTTCATTCTATAGGCGCGTAGTGTTTCTTTACAATGTGACATCACCAACTACTGGCCTGGCATGCATAATACGGTCGTTTTCGTAGTTTTTGTTTTTTTGACAGTGTTGTCATCTATACACGAAAAACATTTCAGTTCAAACATACATCCATAAGAGGCCATCCATTTGTAGCATTTTTAGTGATTTATTTCTTATTTAATTCATAACTTCAATATCAGCCATTTATTGCTTATTGGCCATAACTTAAACACATTTCTTGCCTTATCTGTTTTGGACAGAGTTTAAATATCAGAAATTTGAAAGAGAAAGAAAATCCATAAATCGCATGGGTGGACCCATATATTATTGAAAAACCAAAACAAGGACCATCCATTTTCCATAAACCTTTCCTTAAAATGCCTGTGCAAGAACAGAATAGTCAGCAATACTCCAGTTAGTAAAGAAATCGACACAGTAGCGAGAGAAGTGGGGGAGTTAGGTTGTGGTTATTGTGTTTATTTTTCCCATTCCAGACTGCGAGAGCAGATCTACGGGTCCTTACCTCAACAACAGCCCCTGGCAGCAAGCCAGGCTGTCTAACACACTGACCTAAAGAGTGTGTGACTGAAGACGGAGGACACAAGAGGAGGAGAAAGAGAGAGGGGGACAAAGACGATGTGTGATGGAGAATAAACAAGGAGCACTAGCACATTATTACTCTGCACCGTTCTGTTCCTTTTCTTTAATCTTTCTGACATACATGGGTATGCGTGTGTGAGCAGAATGCCAAACATAGCCGAGCGTGTGCATGCACGACTCCCGCAGGTGATGTCATCAGAGGGGACATGACCGCACATGAGACAGGCACAGATTCACTGCCAGCTTCTCGTGGTTCTTTGCATAAGAAAGCTCTCGTTAGCACTGATCACGGATGTGGAACCCTGAAACCTGAATCCACTCAGAAATGAATTCAGTAAGTGATATGCTCTTGATGGACTGGCACCCTCTACAAAAACCCAGCCATCATGAGAAGAGTATAATGGCAACAAAAATGATGCAAGATGGTGTGTGGTGTGTTTATATGCGGATGAGAGAGAGAGAGAAAGACATTAATGAGTTTTTAATGTCAGCCCTTAAATTAGTCTCTTTATGTTTCAGATGAAATGCTTGGGCTAATGGAGGCTTCATACATTAGCATGCATTTCACACAACATTTCTCGTTTTAGTTTAATTATTTATTTTAAAGAGACATACACCCCTTCACATTGTTACAAACCTGTATGACTCTCTTTCTTCCGTGAAACACAAAAAGATAAGTTTAGAGGAATGTGTGTACACTGCTTTTTTGCATACAATGAGGGGTTGTTCACATAAACTAGGGCGGAAAATCGGTAACACTTTACAAAACGGGTGCACTAATATGCATTAATTTATACTTAACTAACTAATGCACAGATAATCATGAGTTAATGTATAACTCATGAAGAACTAAACCATTAATTAATGATTACTGCATCAGTAACTAATAAAGAGTCTATATGATTAATAGATTAAGTAATACATTAATTGCTATTAATTCAATGTCTCATTGTGTATTCATTCCTTAATAACATATTTTATTAACTAATAGTGTAAATTAATGTGTTAATTACCACAATTAGCCAAAGCTATGCACTTCAACTTCCAGTTGTCTGCTTTAATTAATCATTAGCTAATGATTTGCAAAGGTATCATTATGTTATGACTTTACTTGTTGGGGCACATCATTATTAACTAGTCATTTAGTAATTGTAGGAATTTGCACATGAATTTGCAGTGCACTAACAATGAAGTAATTAATCATGTATTAATGCTTATTAGTGTACCTGTCATATTATCTGGAAGTTGAAATACAAGGCTTTGGCTAATTCTGGTAATTAACATATTAATTAACACTATTAGTTAAAAAAATGAGTTATTATGGAATTAATCAACAATTAATCAATAACAGTTCATATGAACTAATACATTAACCTTACAGACTCTTAATTAGTTTCTAATGTGGTAATCATTAATGAATAGCTTAAATAATCATTAGTTACACATTAATTCAGTATTATCTGTGCATTAGTTAGAATTTAGCATGAATTAATGCTTATTATTAGCGCACCCGTATTGTAAAGTGTTACAGAAAGTCATATGGGTTTGGAACAACATGAACGTGAGTAAATAATAATACAAATTCATTTTTGGGTAAATTATCCCTTGAAGTCTATCTTCTTAACATAAAGCTATGAGCTGTTTATTAAAATTTAATCTACTTTTTAGCTCACTAGTATCACTGAGTCCCTAGACACAGTTTAAGACATCTGTCAGACATCTAAAAGCTTATATTTGAATCAAGGACTGGACAGAGGCTTGTAAAGATGGCACTTCAGTGACTTCACTCTCAGTACGAGCATCAGAGTCCTCTCTAGAGGAAGGGTAAACCGTTATAACTGCTTAAATCTTCAGAACAAACTGCAATGCCTCACAAAAGCTACTCAGCAAAGGGAAATGAACAAAGTCTCCAGATAAACACATCACTACAGCTGGAGGATGTGTAATATTAAGTATGTAGACCACACCCACCTTATCTATGAACACACCCACCCTGTCTCAAAACACACAGACCACACATCCAATAGTAGAGCTATCAGGCCACACCCTAATCTCAAAACCCAGGCCACGCCCACTGATCTCAAAAGATTTCAGAAGAGTGACATTCTGCAGTGACATTTCTCCCTGCTCTGATTAAGTGAACACCCACTGTGCAAGATGATGAAAAGATACTGTCCAAGGCAGATGAGGAGGATTGAACTTTAATTCTACCCTGCCTGCCTGTTTCGAGAGGAAGAAAAAAAGAAGATGCGGCTGAACCGAGTCTCTCAACTCGCACCGAAAAGAAAAATCAATCAAGACCACCTGAAATACTGAAGTAAAGCCATTTTAGACAGCAGATAAAAAATAAAACAGGCTCATTAAAAATATGTCTGTTGCGACATTTCTGCAAAATTTCTTCTCGTATATTTTGCGACATTTTCAAAGTGAAATGTCTAGTGAGTGGAATCGGTTTTATCAGATGAATGTGAATCTGCCAATGTTTTATTAAGCTGGTCTTTGTAAGTATCTTGGCGATACGAAAATGAAAAGGTCGCTGAGTGACGCCAAAGACTACAGAAATAGAAAGACGGTTCACTCTATTACTTATTATTTGGATAATTTGCAGTGCACAATGGCGGAATACATCCCTCCTTCTAGGTAAAAGAGCCAATTGCTGACTGGTAAAGTTATTGTCACTGCAGCTGCCGTTAGAAGAAGCTAGAAGCCTGAGACTCGCTGGTCTTCAGAAGCCTTTTAACACCATTTGAGCATAACAAACAACATTTACGGGGCAGTCCATGTCATATTGTGTTGCTAATTTGAAATACGTCATTTAATTTTGAGTTCGGCAAGCAGTTTCAGATTTCAGGATTCCCCATTCAAATAGATAGGACTTCGTCTTGAATGCCCGAAGTAGCTGCCCGGAGGCGTTGCAAATTTGGCTGCCGACTGAAGAGACTTTCCTTGAAATGGACTTTGGTTACGCTAAAAGGTTATGTTTTTTCTAATGCCAAGGCTATTGCGTATAAACGAAATCAAATTTGGCTAAGTAGTAAGTAGCAATGCCAATGTGGCTTGCTTAAAGTTTGCTTAAGTTACAGAGCAGGCTTGTAGGTAGAGCCACATTTTTCCAATGAGCCAATGTTGAAAATACTGGTACCAACATTTCTAAATTGCTGCCATAAACTGGGAAAATAAATATAAAGCTCAATATACACAGGAACTTATTGGGGATTTCCACATTCAACCAGTGAAAATGAACTCCTCAGTTCCCTAAATGTGCTTTTACCATTATGGTTTGACAAAAGCAGCATGTTCTAAATAATTATAAAAACAACATAATCAATTATGACTGAGAAGATACAGTGTTCAACAATCAATCAGAATGGGAGTATGTTTTGAGGAAAGAGCTAGAACTTCACTTGTCCCTTGATAGCAATATGCGTCATCATTGTCTTCTTTTAGACAGATTTGTACCTAAAATGTTTGAAGCTAAGGGAAGACTATCAGTCAGGTTAATTTGGAAATTTCGAGTCTGCTTTAGTGTCGAGCACTCAATAAACGACTTGGCTGCAATATTGTACAATTACAACGAGAAGTCATTAGAGGATCCACATCAGCAGGAGTGCTCTAAAAAGTGGAAGAAACTCTTTATAAGATCAACTGTAGCTTGCCTCATGAATATTAATTAGTTGGCGTAACATTTGCCAGTCGTCCTTGGGTGCTAGCCACAGTAGGCCACTTCTGATTGCCCTTAAAGTCATAATTGCCAGCAATGTGGCTAGCAAAAATTTGTTTGTCGAATGATGGCCAAAGATTTTCACATACAATGATATTAAAATGACAATGAGACTAAAAGAAAATTTTAAAGTGTGCCTTCCAGTTTTAATGGATGTTACGCCCCGACACATCAGTAAAAATCCACACCCAGAGGGAAATTCCAATGCAAAAAAGAAAGTGTTGCGTCAGCTTTTTGCAAACAGAAGTGCAGTAATAAACAGCAGTCATTAAGCTAATTATGTTCAAAATGCAGGTCCAAATCAATTCCATTTATGGTCCCAGGAAGATGAATAATTAAAACTGTCATTAAATAAAAGTATGTTTTAGCAAACAAAGTAATTCAGTCCATTCCATTACAAATGGAATTAGGAGGACAGCAGAGGAAAGACAGTCAGGCTGTCGGGATTGCTGGTGCCTGCTGGTGCCTGGCTGCTTTCTTTTCTCAGAGCTGAACTGCTGGGATCTGCAGGGGTGGTTAGCTTTGCTATTCTGAGGAGTGTGGAGAGAAGCACCACGTTCTCCCACGGGATTCATCGGAGGGAGTCTGAACGTCACTCTGTAGAAAAAGTCAACTGAGATTTCGACAAGAGAGGCAAGCGGGAGGTAAATCGTGGCGTGAGGCGTCGTACAAATAAGCTAAGTCTCGTATGCAAATATACGTGCGCGTGCGCACATCCCTTGGAGAAATGAGGGTGCTACTCATTGGAGCTGGAAAAAAATGCAACTTAAAACATAAAAGAGATTGCCGTTCAAAAGATGTGCAAATGCGCAAACAGAGAGACTCATATACACATGAATGGGTCGCGCACATACATGAGAGCTCTACAGTAGGGCACTAAACAGTCTATGTGAAGATGCTGGGATTCATTTAAAATCCACAGAGCTGTTTAAGGACGTCTATTTAGAAAGCCACACAAAAGAACAACTGGCCTGAGCACACAGCTACCAATTAGAGTAGCAGACTGGATTAGCCAAATAACAAATCTACAAGTCTATCAATAATCAAGCCCACATTTTAAAGGGAAATGCTGCTACACTGTAATGTTGCTAAAATATACCAAAGCTCAACATTTTCTATATTTTTATATATATTTTGTATTACTGAAATACAAAAGTAAACAAAAATTTGAATTGAAATTAAACAATATATAATAATGTGGATAATAATGTGAAAAACTAATATAGCTGCAAGCAGCGATGACGGGCCCATCCGGTAGTTACCTAAAGGCACCAGGGTGGCGGTTTCATATTATTGCATGAAAGCGTGTTTGATTTATGGACCAAGTTTTCAGAGCCCTTTGCAGGGGCACTTTCGAGACCCCTGCCACGCCTGGGTACCAGCTTCAACCCGGCCCTGATGGCCGCGAGTTCTGACCCATGTGCAAAGTTTCAAGAGTTTTCGAGCATCTTAAGGGCCCCAAAAGAGCCCGAATAGTCAATAGAACAAATTTTAAAAAAATTATCCTAAGGAAAACAATAGGGCTACGTCTACGGACATTACATTGCGTCTGGTTTTGCGGCATGAAAAGTCAGATCTTTAATGATGCTGCTTCTCAAAACTAACTAAAACTTCTCCAATCCTGTGTTCTGCTTTTCTCTACCTATTCTTTAAAAGCAAAGCTTGTAATTTCTGTGCCCTTAGCACCTCCGGAATTGAAAATATGATGACTTCATGTGTCTGTGACTTGAATGCTTTAATTTAGTCTCTGAAAAGGGACGTATTTACTCCATGAAGATTATAAAACCAGCCTTCAACACCATCCTTGCCAAATTTGAAATTTCCCACAATCTATTAGCCTATTTTAAGGAGGTTGAGTATATATGGTTCTATGGGTCTCTACCATGACCTGTAACCCCATAAACACTGGAGGCCCAAAGCCTGACCTTTGACCCTGACTTAGATCTGGTCTCCTACTCATGTGTAAGGCCTCCCTAAACTGCCATAAGCAACATAAACGCAGAGAAACCAGTCAATATCCCCTGTGATTAAAGGGTCCTTAGAATCCTTTAAGCTGGGCTTTGTGTTGCAGGTTCCATCTAAGTGTTTCTTTCCCATGTCCCTGAAGACAAGTGCCCAGACGAAACCCATCATTCTCAATCTTTTTTTCCCTGCAGTGGGATCCTTTGAACAAAATCTCTTCACTACAATGCCATAAATAAAAGAAACTCTTGAAGCTTTTGCAGGGTTTTTAGCAGGAATCACTTCTCTCAGTAAGTGGTAACACACAAACGTAATGTGCATTTTGATGTCTGTTTAAACATTTAGGCTAACTTGCAACATTTCGAGAAAAATCTGCAACAGAAGACAATGACTTACGGACTTCAAAGGAACCAATGCATTTAAAAACACAAGACGGAGGTCATGGAACAGAAAAAAAAGCACTTGAGGCACATTTTTTAAAAAGGTGAACATCTTTTAACTTGTGCGCCGCATGTCATGCACGAGACAAAAGACGTGAGGCGTGACCTCAGCGGTCAAACATGTCCGTCTAAAAAGGTTTACATAGAAAAGCAATGGAAAAGCAGTGCAGTGTATTGCAAAAACACGTTCTGTGTGAACGATCTTTAGGAAAACTATAAGCACAAATCCATAAAGATATTTATACTATTAGTGAATCGATTAATCGCCCAATATTTAGTCACCAACATTGACTAAGTTTACATGCAGCCAATAACCCATTCAAAACCGGGATATTAGCAACAACATGGTCGCAAATGGCCATGCACCGGCAAAAACCCGAATATGCTTATATCCCGGATTTTAAAAACCGGGATAATATTATACCTGGGGTACCCCTTTTCTAACCCGAATTTTTGGTCATGTAAACGCATATCGGCATATCCCCATAGTGATTTATGTTCTTCGCATGTTCTATTCGCAAGGAATCTTGGTCTTTTGAGTAGAGAGTTTTAAGTAGTTTACATCGGGATATTGCAATTCCATCTATACAAGACACGAGAAACTCTCTCTGCTTACGCATGTAAACGGGTTATTCCTAATGTTTCAGAAGCCCGAATAGTGACATTACCCGATAATTGGCTGCATGTATACGTAGTTATTATCATGTTATATTACAACTACTAATCAACCCATTAATGATTTTTATTTTGAGTTTCATTGGGTCAACATTTGGTGAAGAGTTCATTTTATCGTATTATTATAATCAGTCACTTTTGATATGGGTTTTGGCATCGGTTATTGATAAAAACAATGTAATTTGACCCCTAGTTTTCACTTCATGTGGATTTGTTTGGTTATAAAATGCACAATACATCAGTATCATATTGTTTATCGGATAATATTCAAGATTTTTTTATCGACATTGGTCAGTATTGGATATACATTTCCCATATTTTCCATTGAATTATGCCATCATCTAACACTCCAAGTTAATTGTTAAAAACGCCAACACCATAGTTTTGTAATAATTTGATGCCTAAAAACTCACTTGTAGAATTGAAATGATTGATTTTAGTTTGCGTTTGATCTTTTTTAATTTTTTTTAGACAAAAAAAGAAGATACATATTATATCTGCCATAACATAAAAATAACTATCGCCATTTAGAACCAGCCAGTAAAAAATGGCAACAATTATTCGCCACAAAGTGAAACAACCCCATGCAGAATTGAACCCCAGTTGTGGCGGATAAGGCTACAGGTGAGAGATACGCCAGACTTGAGAAACGCTGAGAACCAAAGGTGCGGCTGTTCCAGTCAGGATGGAGCGAATAACCAGCCAGCAAATTTATTAGCACCTCAGCTAGCAGCTGACTACAGACCCGCTATCAAAGCTCTAGCAAATTTAGCATAGCAACTCATAGCCTGCAGAAAATCTGTGTCAAAGCAACACAGTCTAGTGGTAATGACTACATAAACTGGTCTCTTGTCTGTAATTAACACAAACCACAGCAGGGACGAAAACAAACACTGTATTTGTTGTCTTTTTCAAACTCAAATTTTGATGAAACCATGCAATCATCTCTAGGAACAAACACAATGACCATTACATCAGAGACAGACTTAGTTTTTACGGTAATTGCGTAGAATCAGTCTGGCTTGCTATTAATTGTTTTTCAGCCAGTTCAAAAGAAATCTAATGGTACCAAATTATCTATCAGAACTAAGACTTAGTACTAATACACAAAAGGCTCATTATGAGCAATGATTATGAATGACAAAACACTGATGTTGATGATCGAGCCCATGTAAGGGCTTAAAATTCTAGCATGCAAAACCTTTTGATCTGAGCTATACAGCAACATTAAAAATAGCTTAAAAAGTGTCCTCAGGGCCCATGAACATATAAAAAATGCATTTGTTTTGGCAAATTAAGTAGTTTTTACAGGACCTGTCCATGTTGAATCCCAACATGTTATTTGCAAGTCAATCAACTCACCTAGGTTACAAGGCTGTCAAAGAGAATGAGTGAAAACAAACCGAGTAGCAATCATGGTTTCACAATCAGTCGTTTGCTTCTGATGCGACAAATCGGTGGGGGCTCTGCTGAGAAAGCATCTAAAATGACTTAGTGAACATTTGTTCTTTTTCTCACATCCTCTCAACCAGTGCGGTCTCAAATTCTGTTCACAGAAACAGAAAATGAAAACTGTGTCACCATTTACTCCCCCTCATCTCATTCCAAAAACCATTTTTTTCTATTGCAGACTAAAAAAAAGAGATGAGATGTTATGCATGATGTTCATGCTGCTCTTTTCCATACAATAAAAGTGGATGGGGGGATCCACGCACTATATTCCACGTCTTCTTGAAAGCTTTGGAATGAACAGACTGAAATTTTAATTTTGCCTTTCGTCATAGCTCTCAAATCTCATTTATGCAATTTGCATTGTCTTTCAGCCAGTTCCTCTTTTTGAGTGGCCATTTTTGGTCACCATTCACTTTAATCATAACATGGAAAAGAGCAGCGTGAACATCCTGCAACACATGTCCTTTTGTGTTTTAAGGAAGAAAGAAAGCCATTTTATAGGTGGCTAAATAAAAACTGCAAACTATTGTTTAAAACGTAAACACAAAAAGATCAGCACTAGCATTGCTGTCAAAGCAGCTTTCCCCCCCACTCCTGATGTGGTTACACTAAACTACAAGGCAACTGACGCCCAGAACAATTACGAACACTGGCTCAAAGGGCAGGGGTGTCAAACATCCCCTGTCAAAACATTGTCACCAAGACTAAGGCAATAACACAATTTCTAATGCTTGAACCAGTAAGCCGCTTAGAGACTGGAAAACAACGAGTCGGGAGGCAGATTATGGACGGAAAAGGAACAACGGGAGACGAGATCAATGAGAACTCAACCCAACCTCTAGTGTCAAATGTCAACACATGGCAGGGCATCTGACGTCTGACTGACTACAGCATATAGACCCCAGGGATGCATTTACACACACATTATACTCTGAAGACAAATCAGCAATCCACTTCATGAACTTGTTGCTCAAACTGTTTCATTGGACATTTCTAAATAGATCTCAGCCTATAACACATGGTGCCATCATCATAATGGATGGGTGAGAGATCTAATATTTAAAAATAAGAATTAATTAACATTTAGAGTAGGCTTTTTTTATTTATATTTCTTTATTTAGGCCGTTATTTATTTATTGACCTTGTGACACAAGACATTTATCAAATATAAACTTCTATACTACAAATGTCACCAGAGCTGGTAATCAATTCTGAGTTTTTTCAAACTGTACATTTCAATGCTCAAAAACAATCCTTTTAACTAAAAAGAGAAAAAAGCAACTACAAGAAAGAGCAATATTGCATGAAATCATAAAACGCTTTAAAATTAACATACACAACTGTTCAAGTTTGAGGTTTCCATATTTTATTAGTGTCTCTTACACTACTGCAGTTATTCGCTCCAAAATACAGTAAACTAAAAATGGTAATACTGTGAAATATTATTGCAAGTGAAAACTTTTTCAATTTTCAATATATTACAAATGTAATTTATTCCTGTGATTTTTCAGCAGCCATTTCTCTAGTCTTCAGCGTCATGGTCCTCTAGAAATTATTCTAATGCTCAAGAAACAATTATTATTATTATTAATGCTGAAAACAGTTGTGGTCCTTAATATTTTTGTGAAAGTCATGATAAGTTTCTATTCATCAAAGATTCCTGAAAAATGTATTTTCAAATAACATATTTGTATTTTCAAAGATATTTGAAATAGAAATATTTTGTTTATATATATATATATATATATATATATATATATATATGGGCAGTCAAACGATTAATTGCAATTAATTGCATACAAAATAAAAGTTTGTGTTTACATAATATATGTGGGTGCACTCTGTACCATTATTTTGTGTGTGTGTGTATATATATATATATATATATACACACACACAGACACACACATGCATGTATAAAATTTTATTTATATATAAAATATTTATATATAATATAAATTATATATAAATGTATATACAGTATATACATGAAAATATTTCTTAAATATATACAAGCGTGTATGTGTATTTATATATATAAAATAATTATACACACTGCACTCACATTATGGAAACACAAACTTTTATTTTGGATGTGATTAATCGTTTGACAGTCCTAATATATATATATATATATATATATATATATATACCCACAAATCTAGAATGACAGTGCATATAAAAAAATAACAAATATCCGAATTTCAATTTGATGATAAACTTCATTGTAATGTCCATTTCTGAATTATAGACTCGGAAAAGGTCCCAATCTCTCACAGTCACAAATCGCTGACACAGTCATCAGTCATGGCTTACACGCCTAAATGAGGACAATGATGTGTGGGAATAGATTGTGGAATTGCTTTGGGATTAGCGTTAGAAAACGTGAGCGTCAAGCTGAGCTACACCACATTAGCTCAGTAACCCTTGGAAACTGCTTGTGGGCCAGTTCTATTTTCTACACTGAGATCCAGCTTATACTGAACTATTAAAGACAAAAAATATATAATATCTGAACCAAACGCAAACATACAGTATGCTATCTTTACACTCTCTCTGTCTCGCACAATAATCACATGACTTAAAAGGAGGAAGGAAGGCATGACAGGGCCACCAGGTTTCATGAGGCCCTTTGGCCTAAAGAGGAAGTGGTCCAGTTTGCTGAGGGACGCCATCAGACTTCTTTTCCCCACACTGTCATGCTCTTCCTCTCCAGAGCATCTCCTTTCCTTTCTGCTCAGTTGGTTCCTCTAAAAGTCTCAAACGGTTACCGACAACTGGCAGTTAATGTTTTGTCATCTCATTACCCACTGGCTTCAAAATGCTATTCTGTTTCCTAGTCAAATGTCAAAGCCTTGGTGGGAAACCACACAGCTTACTAACATCGTAGCTATTTGCAATCCTCAATCAGGGACTCAAAAAGATAGTTAAGGACCTAAAATTGAAAAAAACCCAAAATCAACAATTATTCTGAACATATAGGGTTGACGGACCCCTAAATACAGTGACACTAGACAAAAACCGAGCGTAATTCAGGCTGGATATTCTGACACGGCCCTCCAGAGGAATCAGCCCAGACAGCTGTATTAGAACTGCCATTTACAAAGTCAGAGATATTTGCTTCCCTGACAGACCCCATGTGTGTTTGCATACAGTTTGACTCCCACAAAAACGCTGCTGGGATGTTCTGATACAGCTCAAAGCAAGAACCTGTCAACCGCAACAATCGAGACAATAATTAATTATACAAAACAACCAAGAACTACTACACGAAAGCGATACACCTGAAATCGACACATCAAAGGTGACGGGGCACTATCTAAAGTAGGTTCTTCCAGGACTGAACCCAGGTTTTTAAAGGGTGTTCAAACAGTGGGCGGCCTTCTTCGAAAGGAAGTCCATCTCTTTATTTTGTTATTTTCAACAGAGCCAACAGACCGGCATTCCTCTGTGCCCAAGAGGACACACTATCACAGGGATTTCCTTCCTCTCGCTCTGAGGGACAGGATCGGGGTCAGACCCCAGTAGGGTTAGGTTGTAGCGACCCAGCAGCACTCAAGAATTGTGCTAAGAATTGGTATTGTAATAAGCTTGGCATCTCAATTTGAGAATTATGACATGTACAAATTATGATCCCATATAAATTACAGAGAATTGGATGACATAAGTAGAAATGACAAAAATGAAGCAACAACAAATCTATGACTGCATTCACTCATACAGTAACACAAAGTTAGTGAGATGACAACACAGTTTTCAGACAGGAAATGTAAGGGTGACATACACTTATCTGCCTTGGGCAGTGACAGATATATTGCAGTCTATTTTCCATGATTGGGAATGACAAGTGTTTGCTCAAAAACAGGAAATGATATGTACTTGGTTAGCAGTTGCACAATGTGTCACATATATTCCACGAACCCATTTTACACTGGAAAGTGTATACCACAAAAAGTGCATACACAAAAATGCAAACGCAAAAAAAAAAAGAAAAAGAAAGAAATCCCATAAATTTATGAATAACTCAACGCTGGCGATATGTTATACCCTAACATTCTAGCTCACCTAAAAATGTTCTGTCTTAGTCTTGGCTTCCAAACTCTCAAGACTTTCATTCATCTTCAGAACACAAATGAAGATCTTTTTGATTTGAACAGATACAGAATAGCTTAGGTGGATATTTTAGTTCTGAAGCATTTTTATACATGCTTCAGAGACGACACAAAAGCCACCTCAGAGCAGCCAGTGTAAAGACACCTTTGGAGAAAGGCTGTTATAATTTCACAAGAGCCCCGTCATTAAAGATCAAGCCATTAAAAATGCATGGAGAAGCAACAGGATCTTCTTTAACAACCTCTTTCAGCGCCTTCAGTCTCATATCTCTTCTTAAAGGACAATATTCAAAATGTCACATCCAACTAGGAGTCTATAAGGGCCCCAGTGATGATTTCTGGTCTGCCAAGTGGAATGCAGCATGGGTGTTTTTAATAATTCTTTTCGTGACCCTGTAAAGCACGAGCACATAGTGACATAGTTACTCCGTGATCTGACAGTCAGTCCAACGTGAAAGAAAACCGTGTCTCATTTTCTCCAATTCTTCTTGAATGAACTAGTCATCTTCCTCGACTGAGGCACAGAACAGAACTAGGCGGGGCCGGTAATCAGTCAAATCTAGAAGGAAAGACTGCACTAGAAGCGCTAAATGTGCCTTTAATCACAATGTCGGACACTCCTTACTCATCTCTTTACGTAAACCATGTCGAAAAATGTTGCTTTGACGGTTTGAATCCGATAATCAATGCTTCGTTAAACTACTCATTCGTACAACTTTTCCATTTCCGCTATAACTTCCACCCTGCCGTGGGCATGAAACAACAAAAAACGCCATTCTTCAACACAACGCCGTTAACCTCGCGCGCTTCGACACAAACTTCCCAGCGATTTTTCTCGCCCTAAAGAGTCTGGTAAATCTAAGGAGTTGAATTGTTTCACTCCAGCTCCGCCATATTCTAGACATCTGAGCTGCTCTTCCGCAAACCCTGCTTTGCCGGGTCTGCTCTGCAACATTGGAACATTCCGCCGTTCAGCCGTTACAATGTATCAATCAAACCGTGACATCATAATCCCCTCACAGTTCCCGCGCAATACACGCGCCGCTGCGACTGTATTGCCATAGAATATCGCGCAAATGCGATACTTACAGCAATCCGCTCCAGCTCCAGCCAGTCAGTCCGTCTGCGCCTGTGCCTGTGAAAGAGCTGCTCGCCTCTGGGAGGGTGGGTGAGGTTTAGAGTCGAGCATGACGTTACAGCCTCGGTTTCAGCACCATAGGCTCCCTAGCTCTGCCTACAATTGAGCGTAACGGGAAACGGAGCACGAGCGCAGCTAAATTTTGCACATGGAAATGACAGTGCTGATAGACATGTACAGTAGGCTACTTACAGTACAAGATAGGGAAAGAATTCTCAAGTGCTGTAGCGTAGGATGGTATGTGATTGCATCCGATGGTGTTACCATGTTATATAGCCTATATACCATGTTATTTCAAGGTATTTCCAAAAATACACTGCCTTACAATGATACCATATCCCCAAAAGAATAGTAGCCAATGTACTTTACTATAAAAATAATAATAATATTTGAAGATGACTGACAGATGGCAGAATAACAAATATACATAATATATATAACATATAATAAATATACAATTTTATATAATAAATATTTATTTATATAATAAATATACAAATATATATAACAATATACTGACAGAATAATAAATATAGCATATAGTTAGCCTATAAATATTCAGCTAAACTATTTTATTAAAGAAAAAGTGCTATGTCCTGAGTGACAGAGTGAGACTTCAAAAAATAATAATAATTTCAGTGAATGTTATATTTCTTAGTAGCCTATTTTTATATAAAAAAACACCACATTTTGTGAAAAAAATAATTGGAAAATTCGAGAGATTGCACTCAAATATAGATCTTTTTGGTACTTTTCTGTTAGTGTTTCTACACGTTTATGCGAGTTATTTGATGGTTGTGAGATCCAAAAACAACCAGTGAATTGAGACAAGACACGTTTAAACATCTTCCATGGTGCATGCTATATTTCAATGGCATCATTCTAGTCCCAGGATGGCATGAATGGTCTCCTATTCTCCCCCAGCAGCAACTCTCATCCGTCAGAGGCTGACTCCGCCACTCTGGGGGGAAAAAATCCTCAACGCCAGTCAAATGGCTCATTGAGAGCAACTAGGAGAAGCCAGGAATGCCAAGTATGCTCTCTGGCATCAGGAATGCAGGCCCACTCCCTGCTGTGGACTACATCCCCTCCCCTCTGCCAGCAGTCATGTGGCCCTAAGCTATAAATGAGGGGTGAGATGTGTTCCATCGGTGCGTATTTAGATGCGGATCAGTGACCAGTGTGCTGGTCTAACAAGGAAAGTGAGAGACAAGACAACATTAGTAATGTCGCCAGTCGACTGGGTGAAAGGGAGAGCATCATATGAGACCGAACCACTGAACTAAATGGAGAGAAGAGGAATGAGATCTAAATGCTTGCTTTCAGAATTGTGAAAGTGCGAGGGGTTGAGGCAAATATACTTAAGTCATTTAATGTTAGAAGTACAGTCTGTTTAATGGATTGTGCTATTGAGGGGGAAAGCTTAATTTCTATTTTTGAATCAATTAATTACAATTTTAAATACATTAAAATAAATAAAAAATAGCTGTGATAGTTATAATCCCTCTATGATATAATAATACATTTACGTTTTACATTTAGTCATTTAGCAGACGCTTTTATCCAAAACGACTTACAACTGTGGACTAAACCAAGCGACTCATCGCGAAGATTGCATATGTAATGTGTAAATGCAATAGGGGGATGAGAAGACTTGTGCAATGTGACAATTTGTGTCCAATTCCAGTAAACAGAGATAAATAGGGAAAAGAGGAACATGAGCTAAACATTTGCATTCAAAACTGTGAAAGTCTGTAAAAAAATAGGCAAATTTCATATTTAAAATATTTACAAGACTTTTCATGCCGCTTGAACATCCAAACTATCTAACACATGCATACATGAGCACAAATGTTAATTAGATGCAAAATTTGACATGCTCAAATCCTTGTTTAGATTTATCAAATTTAAAATTTGCTTAAATAATGTAAATTTAAAATGTATTAATCCCATTTTTTGTTTTTTAAAGCGTAATTTCTTACAGGAGCAACTAAGCAAAATTGCACCAATACAAGCAACGTTTTTATTGTATAATACAATTATTTCATAGTGATCTTGTTGAGTAATTTTGATTGAAAAAAAGTTACATTTTACTGAGCCGTGCATTAACTCTTCTACACCAATACATTTTTTCCCCTATAGCAACTCACAATACATCTTAGCTTATCTGCATTTTATTCTTTAAAATATCAAGCCACAAAGGCAGATAAGGCAACAAATGTGAGACTGTGAATGTCTGTATGCATTAATAGTTCTGTTTTTGTAATGTGTATTGTGTAATTTTCCATCTGGGGAGAGGTGCCAAAGTTAATTTTCCATGTGAGTGGACAATAAAGATCAATTTTATCCAAGCAACTTATGGTTAGTATTGTTATATTGTATTATTGCTATACATATGATATATATTAAAGTAATAACAATAAGTGAGCAGAATTGAGATGATCAGCCCCTGTAGCTGTGAATATATAGTATATAGAGGAACTTCTATCTGTGAGGCTG
Source organism: Cyprinella venusta (assembly GCA_038021265.1). Lineage (NCBI taxonomy): Eukaryota > Metazoa > Chordata > Actinopteri > Cypriniformes > Leuciscidae > Cyprinella > Cyprinella venusta. The sequence continues at coordinate 20,928,172 of CM075885.1, read as the reverse complement.
TGTGGAAACTCAAGCACTTGATATTCTTAGCTACATCTTCCTGTCAGGGTGGACATTCAGTTTCTCCATGACAATCAGAAGCCACTAGATTCTTTGTTGTCATTATGGGAAAAAAAAAATGGGGAGAAATAATATGAGATTATTAACACTGAGAGAGTTTATACACAAAGTGTGTGTGTGTGTGTGTGTGTGTGTGTGTGTGTGTACACTTCTGTTCATGACTTATCCAAAAGAGAGCACTGTTGCTCCAAGTCTACATTACAATCAAGGAAGTGTGTAATACCTGGGCTGGAACCAAAATCACATACTTCTCTACTATATAGTAAGCCAAAAACAGTATGTAACAAAACAGGTATGTCCAAATTTACAGTATAAAAGAATAGGCAAAAAGTACACGAATGGCCACATACTTCCGCTGAGATTCTGAGTGTGCATTTGATGGACGTTTATATCCCATGAGGCCACGGGATTTGTGAATGGAAGTGATGTAACAAAATTGAACCTGGTTGGTGACATGGCATGTAGTACGTCCAGATTACTTCTAAACTACAAATTTTCATACCATATAGAACATGAGCTACAAAGTACTTATTTCTACATAAGTACATACTGTAGCGAGATTATGCGATTTCAGACACAGCCCTGGTAAAAACTAACTAAAGTATGTGGCCTGTATGTTGCCATATTTGGCATTGTCATTACAATATAGTAGATATAGTACAAACAATTACATTATTGAAGGGTTTTTAATAGTTTTTTTCCATTTCTTTTGGTAATTTGTAGGCTATCTTTAGTTATACATGAATACAATACTCACTTCACTGGAGTCTAAAGGAGTCTTCTACTGGATGTTGTTCTTTAGCTAGTCATGATGCCATGACTCAGGTTGTGTGACCTAAAGTCATCCTGACAAAATATGAAACACTTTGCAGTAATGATGACAAATCTGACTAGGCAAAGCTATGGTTAAACTACTCTACACAACTACACTACACACTAAGAATGACTTACAAGAAATAGGCTAGGAGAATGGCCTATTTCTTAGAACTAGGAGAATAGGCTTGTCTTTGCAAATTCAGATTTGGAAAGACATTTCACTTACTACAGGATAACCTGAACCCTAAACAACAATAGACCATCAGTCAGCCATCTCTATTTACTGATCTCACAAATAAGTTTTCACATGGGGCCTATACCATGAAGCCGGTTTAGGTCGCTAGCCAGATATGTTTCGGTTTAGTTTGTGCCAACTCCGGGTTTTAGGCACCATGAACGTGATTTGGCTATTAGCAGTGTTTATCGCCATAGTAACTTACGCTTCAAGTCTAATACGCTTTAGAATCGATAGATAAAGCTAACATGTAAGCTTAAATGTTCAATTCTCTCTATACCTTTATCAACTGTATAAACTAACTTCACAACTTTTACTTGCACTGATATACAGTAAACGAGACCTTTTCTTGTTTCAGGATTTAACAAGAGCTTTAACAGCAATTTACCATTTTGTTTTAGAATTATGGTCACAAAACCTTCATAAAATCATATATATATATATATGTATATATATATATATATATAAATAATCTACAAACATACATATACCCACACACACACATATATATAGTGTATTTATAGGACTGTGTATATAATAGTGCTGTCAAATTTTACACATTTGTTTATTGTGTGTGTGGTGTGTTGACTATATATATATATATATATATATATATATATGTGTGTGTGTGTGTATATGTATGTTTGTAGATATATATATATATATATATATATATATATATATATACTGTTCAGTATATATAGTAAACACACTACACACACAATAAACAAACCTGTAAAATTTGACAGCACTATTACACACACACACACACACACACACACACACACACACACACATATATATATATATATATATATATACATACACAGGCCTATAAATACACTTCGTGTACACATACACACACACAAGATAAATTTAAACTTTAGCAAATATTTAATGCATAAAAGAGATAAATAGTGGTAATGAATGTATTTTAGTCAGTTAAAACAGTGAGTTTCAGTAACACATTTTCCATATCATAATATATAAACAGAAAACATTTTAAAAAACAAAATAAAAACAAATCTGCTGCCTCATGGCTAACACAGTAGGCCTATATGTCAGTATAGCCTACTTGTTACAAGAAACAAAAACTATTTTAACATAATCCATTTATCATTATTCATATAGTCATACACAGTAAAATGTAACACATTTAAAAAAAAAAATAGTTTTGATCACATGGAATTTCAATATTTTACAGCAGTCTGGCATGTTCACGTACCATAAAGATTTCAACATCTCTTATTACCACCACAAGTGTTTTTTTTCTCAAGTTCTTTGCAGAAACCAGAACAAGCAAAAAAGATGAAGTATCTCCTATTTGTAGCACCAGTGTACAATATCATGGTGTTATATCGACTCATATTTCACATGATGATTCACACAGCTCACAGTACGCTTTTGTAAAGGAGGAAACAATTCCATATTAGACAGTAGGTCAGTAACCTTAATACACCGATGTGTATTACTTTATGTATCCAATAGTGCAATGAAAGACTCGCCACCGATGACAATGGATAAGATCCAGATCATCTCGATCCGATGCGCTTATTGTTGGCGGCGGCAGCGGTCCATGATGGAGTCCCGGGCGAATGTTTCTCTGTCCAGCTGTCGTCTGCCCAGTCGGATCCTTGTGGATACATCAGACCTCCGATTGAATCAACCAGTCCAAACAGAGCCACCAGAAGGGAGAGCGCGGTTCCGATAAAGTAGATCTTCACAAAGCCCATCCCAGACATGATTCGCTGCGAATGTCCAGGACTGGAGTGTCTGTCCATAAAACAGAAGCACACATTAGCCACGCTTCAATCGATACCGGAAGTAAATACTATTATCTTAAGTACACGATCAATAAAAAACGTGTGTATTTTGATTATAGCCAATACTAGGCTACATCAAATTTCGTACGAAAATAACATTTCGCTGAAGGGAAATATACTTTCTTAAATGTTAGGCCTAATTTAAAATGCAATACAAAATGCCCCAAATACCTAAAATAACTGACAAAATGCCCAAGACGAAAGTAAAAGTTAGTGTTTCTTACCAAGAAAAATGTTAGTCCTGCTTGTCTTTTATCACAGCTGTGTCAGCCGATGTGTGTGGCGATTTCCTTTCTTTGTCCTGACATAGCCTTTTATCCAGATGCTGTGGGAATTTCCAACATCTAACCTTAAGAAATTCCCGCGATGCGAAAGAACAGTTCGGATCTTTTAATGAACCGTTTGAACCGATTAACTTGTCCGAACTGTTCTGATACAAGGTCCGGTTCTCGAATCAAAGGCTCACTTCTATTAAACTTTTCAGCGTGAAAAAAGTATGTTAATGTTGAGTTTAGCACCGCATACTAACATACTAATACAACTAATGCGGTAAAGGGAGTAGTAGTAGCCTATTATGCGGTTCCTAATTTAGCATGTTACTTTAATAGCAAAAAGTGGGAACGTTACAAATGCTCTACGTAAGCGACGTTATGGTTTCATGAGTTGGAACACATGAAACAAACCTCACAAAAACATAATATAGACTGCTTTATTGGAACATCTTAAATGTAAGTTAGCCTAATCATAATCTCAGGCAGCAGGTAAGGCTTGAAGGTGTAACTTGCATAAGAAACTTTTTTTTAAAGTCAATGAACGTAAAATGATCATTGAATTGTTTGTTTTTCGAACTGATTCATCGAAACTGTTCAAAAGAATCGATTCGCTGAATTAAGTTCCATTCAATGCAGGGAATGAATCAGCGAAACAACTATTAGATCTAATCTATTATGCAAATAAACATAATAAAAACTGCAGATTCAACATGTTATGGTGCCATAAAAGCCACATGAACTCATTGGTTATTCCAGTGAAACAGGATGTGCTTTTTTGAGTCATCAGAAGAAAATGTATGAGAAAAGTGAAAATGACTGAAACATCTTTGAACCAAAAAACTTGCCATTATTACAGCCGGCATAGGCCTATGTAAACTATATTTATAATTATATTGTGTAACAGTTGATGACTGATTAAATATTTCGTTGGGCTTTTGAATTGCATACAGTGACTGAGTAATAACATAGCAATTACAGGGAAAAAAACGAGATAAAAACATTTTAAAATGGTCTATGCAGCCCTCTACTGGTGAAAAGACTAATCGGTGATTTCGAAATCACCATACATGGTCGATAGAGGGAGCAAAATATGATTTATCAAAAAGTTTTTTTCTGGACATAGGCAAAACCATGTAAATACCATAGTACCTGAAAATGGTAAATTCACTAGTAGTATAGATCTCAAAGTGCCATGACATTACATTTTTATACAGTATTTTTTGTAAGGGGAGATGAGTACTGTATTGCAGATAATCAGATAAACAAATCAGGAAAATTATATGTTCCAATTGTCATCTTTACAAGGAAAATTGTAAGAGAAGTGATGAGGGTCCCTGTTTAATGGGGACACTACATAGTCATAGACAGTAATAACAATAATTATTAAATATAAATAATTTTATACTGTACAAAACTGTATATCCCCCTTAACAACCCCCCCCCCCCCAAAAAAAAACAACAACAACAAAAAACAAAAAAAAAAACATCACTTGATTACTTGATGTGATTTAAAAGCGTTTTTCCTCATAGGGACCAAATGTCCCCACAAGGACAAAGATTCTGCATATTGCAATCTTTGTGGGTAAATTTTTATCCCACCTCTTGCCCTAACATAGTGTATTCACACTCCCTCACTCCCCCTTCTTCCCTCTCACACTAATTCCCTTAATGCACTGAATTGCCTACCACACATGAGGAGCAAAAGGGGGGATGAGGGGGGTGTCATGAGTCTGTCACACTCTGTTTAGTAAATGGCACTCCCACAAAATGTGCATGAGATTCATCATCATGGAAACCACGAGATGACAAATGCCTCTCACATTTTAGACAACCATGTAGATAAATGATTTTACATAGTTTCTACTGTCTTGCATGCACCGCGTCATGTTTAGTGTGTGTGGTATTGAAGACAGCCAGCTACTGTTTTTTCATAAGGCATAAGAGGATTTCAGCCTAAGCTACTGTCTCCAATCAGCAACCACCTGCTTTTTCTTAGTACGAAGTACAGTAACAGGAAAAGATATTCAGTTATAGTGCACGGCTAACTGACAACACTATCAGCTGCTCAATAACACTATGTTTTGACGTGCAGTCTGTGTCCTTGTCATTGGGAGGCATGCTCATTTATAGAGACTTTGAATACACAAGTACTACGAACATAGATACTTCGAAATTGGTGGGTTGTTAAGCAATTTTATCATTTTCGCCTAGAAGACGGGACAATAAATGAATAAATAGGTAAATAAATTAAATATTCTAAGCCATATCTAGGGACCAGAAAATCAGATGGGATGGATGCTTTTAACTTAACTTTAGCAGGTCAGTAAAAAGCAAACAGAACACATAGCAATAATGCCATAGTAACAGACAAAATGTTATCATTTTGGGTTGTATATTTTGTCTGGTTTCATCTAGTTTGTATTTTGTTTATTTTATCTGGTTTGCTTTATTTCTTGGTTTCATTTTCTTGTTTTGTCCAATCTGTTTTATCTGGTTTTATCTAGTTTTGTTTGTTTGATTCATCTAGTTTGATCTGTTTAATTGTTTTGACTATTTGTTATGTCTGGTTGTTTTATCCATGTTTTGAGTTTGCTTCAGCTAATTTGTTTCACTTGGTTTGTCTTGTTTGCTTGCTTGATCTCATTTGTTTGTCTGGTTTGTTTTTATTTGTTTAATTTTCTTGTGTGATCTCATCTATTTGTTGGTTTTGTCTGGTTTTAGTTTTTTTTGTTTCATGTTGTTTGTTCTGTTTACTTGTTTTGTCTATAGTTTTTTAGATCTGTTTTTTGTTTTGAGTTTGCTTCAGCGAATTTGTTTTATCTAGTTGGTTTTGTTTGCTTGCTTGGTCTCATTTGTTTGTCGGTTTTGTCTGGTTTTAGTTTTTTTGTTTCATATTGTTTGTTCTGTTTACTTGTTTGGTCTATTGTTTGTTATATCTGGTTGTTTGTTTTGAGTTTGCTTCATTGAATCTGGTTGGTTTTGTTTTGCTTGCTTGCTCTCATTTGTTTTGGTTTGTCAGGTTGTTTTATGCCTTTAATGGAAGCAGCTCCACGCACACATTTATACTGCACAGTCGGTGAAGTGCTTTCTCATCTTAATGGTCCCCAGGTCTAAATCTCCAATCCTCTTTGTGAGAGTGACATGTGCTCTTGACAGAAGCACAGCTAAAGCCACAAAAGAGAGAGACCGCGAGCACTAAACACTACTTTCTATCTCTTCACTGTCCTAGTCTAGAACACCCTCAGGCTTGAACATTCTCTTACTATCTCTAGTTTATTTGTAAATCCCTCCTTCTCTGTCTTCCTATTAAACCAGCACTTGAACACACACGGGCCAGAGGGATTCAGAGGTGGGAATATCTCCAAGGCGACACCCTTGTCTCCATGTGAGCAGGTGCGTAGAGCTTGGATCCACAGTTCCTGGGAACTCGCTCACCCTGGCTATGAGCTCAGTCAAAGCAAAACTGACCGCTCACCTCATCAAACACAACCAACAACAGGATCCCGGAGACATAAGATTGCTTTTAAGAGGGAGATAGATCACTTTAGGTTTAGTAGTTAAATACCTCTGTATTTAGTCCTTTTTTCCACCTCTGAATCTTGGATCCATGATTTTGCTACTTTGACTACACAAGAGTTGCTTGGACTGGTTGGATTTGTTTTGGAAATGAACACTGCGCAGACTTTATACCTAAACCGGACAGAGATGGAGGGGATTCCAGAAGACTTTAAACAGGAGATGAACCATGAGACTGAATGTTCTCCAAATGGCTTCCCAGCTGTCCCTCATGTGCACGGACATGAGTCTGCAGCCCAACGCTACACAGTGAAATGCCTACAAGCAGGTTTTCCAGACAGGTAAGATAACAAAAGTCACAAAAATGTTAACGGTATGAATAAAAGCTACATCTGATTTAGGTAGTGATAATTGAGACTTGAGCCTCACAATTTCTTCTGAGCTTGATTTTTTTTTTAATGGATGCAACTTGGAAAATAAATCCCATCCAGTCATCCTTTAAAGGGGTCATATAATGCCATTTCATACAAGTCCATTTGATTCTTTAGGGTCTAAATGAAAAGTTTGTAATATACTTTAATAAAAAAATTGTCATTTGTATTGTAAGAAAACACTAATTTTACCTGGTCAAAACCAGCTCTGTTTTCAACACGTCATTTCAGTGCTTATGCCTTTAAATGATAATGAGCTTCGCTGACTCCGCCCCAGTCTGTTCTGTGGGCGTTTAGACACAGTGGAGAGCTTCCTTGACAACAGTTGAGGGTATATTTTGGAGAAAGAATGGCAGCGGGAGTCTCTGAGGACACATCTCTGCAATCATATCAATTTAAACCGGAGTCGTGGTCGCGTCTAGGACTACTCCAGGTATCGCACACTGGACGCGCACTTTACATAGAAAACATGCTGTAATGTACCCTGAGTGTAAACCAGCCGCATTCATCGTGAAGCGTGCAAGGAATTAATATAAAGGTTAATACAATTTTACACACTTCTTCTGGAGGTGCAGCAGGGAACATTTATAGTCGGTACCGATTCTTCTTAGCTAGCTTTATCGTTTATAAAGTAGTCTGCAGAGAAATGATTTCTGCAAATATGAAAGCATTGACGTTGCTCGTGGGGAATAATCCCTTCGAAAACAAAACTCAGCCACTGCGTCTTCAGATATTACACCCAAGAACAGAACACCACAATCGCTTAAATGCCACGGACTATGATGACAGCTCGCTCTGAGACGCTCAGGGCGGGTTGGTGTTGAAATACTTCTGTCAATCAACAATCGTAGGAGGGGCGTCCGACCGTGTGACGTCACATGGGTGAATGGCTCGATTTGAGGCAGGTAAAAACATAAGGAGATTAAAACAAAAAACACTGGATTGATTTTTATCATTAGATGCTGGTTGTGTACAGGCACTGCCAACACACATTTCAGTAACTTGAAAAAGTCCATGTACCCCTTTAATTAAACGCAAGGCTCGTTCTAATCTCCAATCCGTAAACCATCAAGACTAGGGGATAAAATAGGCTGGTATAATTGAATCTTAAAATCTGAAGCAGGGTCAACAAATGTTGGCCTTTAAAAGAGCTATTCTGGGCACAGCAGATCAGTCTTCTCCAGCTATCCAGGGGAGTGTGAAGTCCTGACAAAGTCCAAATGGGTCAGAAACACTGAAATAGCTGCTGGTGCAGGAAGGTATTCTGACCCACAGGTCCACTGACCCACATATGGTGAGGTTCATATAACCACTTCACCTCTCTGTTGTGATGGGAGGAGACAAGGGTCAGGGATTTTAATGGCTACAGCCTCTGACACACACACACACACACACACACACACACACACACTCCTAATTTTAGACAACGGAGCCATATTGATTTTTTGTACTGTGACTTTACTTGTCTAAATAAATGATACAAACGTACTTCCCATCTCACCATGCTGGTCTAAAACTCCCTGGGGAATCATGGGATTGCTACTCACATTTGCATTGCCTCTGATCATTTTGTCTAGGGGTCAAAACATATAATAAAAAAGATTTTTTTTGTTTTTTACAAAAGGAAGTGTCACATTAAACGACTGTTACTGATTTGATCAAGATTGTTTCGTGTGGGGAATGTACTGGCCAGTCAATGGAGGGAATTTTGTATTGAATTTCTTTTAAGCACTGTCATCCTTTAGCAATTGGCATCTGGTAATTGGTTGTGGCTGACTTTTAAATCTAGCAGTGGTGCTAGACAATTACCAAGGTCTGTCCAGTCGTCTCTGCATATAACATTATGGAAATGGGTCATTGGGTCGCATTTATTCAAGTCCTCTCATGAGATAGGAGAGAAATTTTTTTTTAAACACATAAATTAGGTTCATACATTGTCAATACAAGTGATGAACAGGTTATTTAAGTTATTTTGATATTTTTGTAGGGGAACGGGCTTTGTCCATTTTCTCATGCACTCAAGAAAAGCTTTTTAAAGAACAAAAGAGTTTAATCCTTTATTTATTCATTCTACTCTCGTGTAATGGAAATCGTATTTGGCATAAATAAGTGTATTTCAAGTACACTTTAATGGTAACACTTTTTAATAACTGCACGCTAATAATCATTAGTTAAGCATGAGTAAACAGTTAATCCATCATTCATAAAGCATTAATGGACACTAATAAGCAGTTTATAAATACAGCTATAAATGCTTCATCTTGATTTAAAAGCATGTCTATAATTTGTTTAATAATTGTATTTTCATACTTCATTAATGATCAATTCATCATTTCTAAATGAAGAATTGCATTTTTTATAAACCAGTTATTTAAGAGTTGTCAGTGGTTCATAAGATTACTTAGAGCGTATAAGTAAACGATTAATAAACTATTTAAATGTACATACGTCTTATTATTCAGACATATAGTGATGGTTACTGAGTGTGTTAATAAATGCTTTATTAACATGTAATTATGCTGTAATTCAGGGTTAATTTGGTACATAAATACATTATTACAGACTAGGCTAATGTTGCGGTAATGAAAGAGTTAACCATGCCGTCGCGTCACCACGTGGATGTGGAGCAGTGAGGATATGACGCGCTTTCTGTGTCTGCCTCGCTTTCCACATAAAGCCAGACACATCACAAAAACTCAATTCAAACGGGACCATCTGAAGGATCTGAAAACCGGGGAAATAGACTGTATAGAGGCATAAACCTTTTTTTTTATAAAGATAACATTCTCATACAGACAGCAGTAAACTGAGTTTTCCATCTGACGCGCACCAGCTCCAGAAACACGCGTGTTCATCTACAGAGAAGGTTTGAAGTATTCTTTTACTCAAGTATCATGTTAAATGTGCTGCTTTTAGAAATGTGTTGCAGGACGAGCTCTGAAACAAAGAACATCTTCTCCTGGTGAAAGTTAGCTTTTGTTTCGATTTGGAGACTCTGGGTTTCCCTGACTCACATTTAATGTACTCAATGTAGGTCAGCGGGCCAGTAGTGCGAGTGTGTAGATTACTGCGTTCAAAGACAAAATCCATGATTTCTCGTTTCTGTGCACGTGTCAACATCTGTTCGTTATGTTTTTAAATCGCGCGTGCACGTGGAATAATGTTGCGCAGCATCAGTACGGTTACCAAACGTCTTGTTGCCAACATTGTTAATGTTCCACACTTCGCAACATGTGGTTTAATATAGATAGACAGAATATGCGACGCTTCCTGGTGACGACATCCTTCTGAATGTGCTTTTCACTCAAATAAAATGGTTCAGCAATGCATTTCCTGGAGTAAATACTGCAGCTTTCAAAGCAGCAAAATAATAGTACTAAGATTTAAAACGAACGTATAAACAAATTGAGATTGCCACATAAAGACCAGAATGATCCCAGATTTTTCGTCGTAATGGGACAATAGCGCGTGGCATATCAGCTGATACTTGGGCATTTAGATTTCGACCTCAGACAGAATCAATAAAAGCAGTGACAATGCCACAGTTTATAAAAACACCCACATCGCAATAGCCAAATAGCAGCCATTTTAAACATTTTGAATAAACAATGGCATCAATATTGGCACAAAGAAAGTACATAACATTCCAAAATCTACCTTTAGGCTATAAACTAGTCCAGTAGTGTCCAAACCTGCGCCTGAAGGGCCACCGTCCTGTCCTGAAGAGTTCAGCTCCATTTGTCTGCAGGTTTTAAGTAATTTCAAACATCTTAATTGATTAGCTAGTTCAGGTGTGTTTATTTAGGGTTTTAGCTGACCTTTTCTGATTGGACACTAGTGGCCTAGTCAAATATCTTTAGTGAATTTTGGGTAAATACTGTATAAAATAAACATCATTTATATTTATAAGTTTTTGGCCAGGTTATCGTTATTTACATCGGTCACCAATGTTAATATTTAATATAAATGAATAAATAGTTAGAAATTGAGGGAAGAACAAAGACCAGTCGCACTGAAAAAATGTTAGGTGACAATTTTCATCGAAACAAATAATTATAAAGAAATGGCTTGTAACGTGTTGAATTACACATGAAATTTTGAAGTAGAAAGACAAAAAAAATAGTATTTTCTTGTAATGTAGTTTAACCCTAACTTCAATAAAAGGTTCTCTTGATTGGTGAGTTTTTTTTTTTTTTTTTTTTTTTTTTTTGCAGAATTATGGGTAATGTAGTTTTTCTCCAAGAATCCTTCTGTTAAACATGATTCCTTAAAAAAATCAGTTCATGCAAACTGATGGCTTCAGCAAAAGCATAAACCATCGATTAACAACATCGTAGGTCACAGTAGGAAGTTGTTAAATCAATTCCCCATATGGAGAAAATGGATTGTATTTTTACTTGCGGAACTAGACTGTGCACTCTATTAAAGGGATACTCCACTTTTTTTGGAAATAGGCTCATTTTACAACTTCCCCAGAGTTAAACCGTTTTCAAATGTATTCAGCCGATTTTCTGATATTTTGAAAAATATCAGTAACCAGACATTTTCTGGTCTCATTGACTTCCATAGTTGGAAAAAAAATGTACTATGGAAGTCAATGAGACCAGAAACTGTCTGTTTACTGATATAAATATCAGAAAATCGGCTGAATACATTCGAAAACGGTAAAACCCAACTGTTTAACTCTGGAGGAGTGGTAAAATGAGCCTATTTCCAAAAAAAGTGGAGTATCCCTTTAAGCAGTCGAGTGTAAGTGCTGAAATGATTGAAGTTATAGTGCAAATTCTATATGCTTTATACAGTGATTGGATGATTAGACTTTACAATCAAAAGCAAAGTGGCTGGTTGTGTGTTACATACAGGTTGTGTTTGTGTATTTCCATGTCCAGTATGGCAGACTATCTGATAAGTGGAGGAACGGGCTATATCCCTGACGACGGACTGTCTGCCCAGCAGCTCTTTTCCATCGGAGATGGTCTAACCTACAAGTAAGTACTTTTCATTGGGTTCCTCTCCCTGAGTGATACTCTGTGCGTATGTAATGGGCATCCACATTACAGATCAGAACAGAAGTCTGTCCGAGACGGACTCACGGCGGAAGAGCTTTGCTCTATGGGGGACGGTATGACTTACAAGTGAGTAACACAGCCCTTCATGACATCATCTTCTAGTGATGCAAGCGTTCCAGCTGTATCTAGTCAGGACGGTCTATTTAGGGTCCTCGCTGTTGGGAGACTATCAAAAGATTTCACTTTTTAATCTCTGGTGGGGGAACATGGTTTCAGCTCTATTATATAAATTAGTCTGGTTAAGCCAGGTTATATTTATAGTTTGCATGACTGACTTATACAAGCTGATTTGGTTTTCTAAGAAACTAAAGGGATAATTCACTCAAGAATGAAAATTGTCATCATTCACTCTCCTTCGTGCCTTTCTAAAATATTTTGAAGAACATTGGGGGTTCAAGTAAGATTGGTCCCTCTTGACTTTCATTGTAATTCAGGTTTGGAACAAGCAAATGGTGTCATGTTTGACTTTGTCAGGTCAAACTTGTGACCTGAGTAGTGACATTAGGACACAGAGAGTTCATGAACAGTGCAGCTTTTAGGGTTTAGATTACAAGATGAAAGGACCATCTTTATAACCATCTTATCTGTAATCAAAAGCGTGTAGGGATGCATCGTGGACCGCATGACTGTTCTCACGCTGTCCTCGTGGGCGGGGGGGGGTAGAGAAAACACAATTATGACTTGACCCACAACCCAACCCATAGATTTGACACGTGCATGTGTGTTGAATCGATTTGTGTAACGCACGCATGAGTGTTTGCACAATTTTTTTCTTTGTAGGGCATGTGACATATGAGGCTCAGACCTCTGCTGTATTGATGCGAGATGTCTCATCTATATGTTACTTTGCAGGTTTGTTGTACTCTTTTGAACGATTCCTTCATTTATTTAACCGACTCAGAGGCCTTTCAATGTTTTTTTGCCATATTACAACACACAATCCTGATCTTCTGTCTTCTCTTTGTTTCTTCTTTGAAGCTAGCTGTCCATTGAGCTGTTTATCAGTAAATGCACTAATTGACTTAGATTAATATCTAATCTGATTTAAAAATGTATTACACATATTTTGATTTATTTTGGGGTAGTTTAACCCGAGACATTTCTAAAAATATATTAATTTAGCCTATGTTTCACAGAAGAAATGACGTCATGCAGGTTTTGATTTGCATTTATTTTGGGGTGAACTGTCCCTTTAAGAATGCACCGATATTCTAAATGTATTATGAAAATGAAGTTATTCATAGCATACTATACCATTTTGTTTAAATAAAGTAAAATGATTAGTTCAGTGTTCTTTTTTTCTGTTAGTATAATGACTTCGCTATACATTTGCTTAATATGTTGAATTCATCACTTAAAAAGTAATTGATCCCAACACTGCATTTAAGTTAACAAGGATGGAGCCATAGTTGTCTATAAATGTTTTATGATGCTAGAAATATCATTTATAAATCAACCCCTTCCTAAAAGCCTCCAACTGGCTAAGATGTCTACCTCCTATTATCGAATCTTGCTCGAGTATAATCATTTGAAATAAAACTGCAGAACCTAAAATCAATGCAAATCCAAATGGCTTTTTTAGTCAGTGAACGAACATGCTTGTTGAAACAATGAATGAAAGTAGAGTGAGGCAGAATGACTTAACAAATGACGTTAAATGAAAATAAATAGGAGTTATGCTGTGGATTAGTCAGTCAGATGTCATTTCTCTTCAAAGTGTGGATGATCTAGAGATAATGAACTCACATTGAAGTCACAACTGGAGTATGGAACCGCTTCAGTCGGACCAAATGCTCATTAAAACCTAATGTAGCTGAACTATTAAGAGACAGTATAGCATTCGATCAAAATACCATGTTTTGAACACCATGTTACCTGGAACTGTTCAGAGTTGGTAGGTTTAAAGCGGTAGTCAGCATGTCTTTGGTGAAATTTGGCACCGTGTGCTTCTGCATATTTGGAGGGAGTCTGGGTTTCAGTGTGTACCGTCTTTGTGTCAAGTGAAGTTTATAGTCTGAGTCATCTAAAACTGAGACTTCTTATTCCACCAGAGAGACTGTAGCGCTGTTGTATTATTTAGCAAATTCAGCGAGTTGACTAAAGTCTTTGGTCTGAACACACAGAAAGTGACAAAACAACATGAGCGAATCACAAAAAAATCAAATGGAAAATTCTGGACCAATCAGATTTCATTGTGGTTTTGGCCATGGCAGTCGCTGGGCGGCACTACACAACAAAAAGAAAACGAACAACCAAAGAAAAGTCGATTCACAGCTTTTTAGGATACAATCAGATTAACGTGGAAAAGTGCTTTTATCGCTTGACGCTACTTCTTATCCGTGCCTATATAGGACATGGTGTCACAAATGTTGTTTCCCTGCAATGTTCCTGGCATTCGAACCAATTCTTGGATTTGTTTGGCGAAAGATCTCGATTTGAGCACATTTTAATCAGGACAGCTGTCTGTTTTGCCCTTACAGGCTCACTTATTCTAGCTTTTCCTGATGTTCACACCCTGTGTTGTTGATGTTTAGGGGTGTGTGGCCAGCACATGCGGGCACAGAGACACCCCGCCCTGTCCCAGCCGACATAGACTCCTTTTTTTAGCCCACTACAAGAGACAGGGAAAATATGTTTATGTCCTTAAAGTTGCCTCTGCCTCTCCCTTTTCATTTGTATGTATACATGAAATATTCATGATCCTTCTGTTCTCTGTCTATTGGATCCTCTTCCTGACAGCTACCTTTTGTTTTTATGAGTAAAATCGGTTGATGTGAGTATTAGTCTGGGGAAGGTTTGGTTCATGTGGGCCAGGGCATGTCAGAATGTGCCTGTACCTCAGACGTTTTTCAAGGTCTCCGCAAGAACCACACTTGATTTAAAGATGTCATGAATCAAGCAGTCAGCATCAGGTTTTCATTATGGTTGAATGTTAATCTGAGAAAATGTCCTCCTCTCCCTATGAGGCTATTTATGTACTTCTGTTCAAATTATATATTTATATATTTATTTTTATTTATTTATATTATTTATTTTTATTCATATTTATATTTATTATGTATATTTATTGATTTTTATTTATATTTATTTTAGTAATTATTTTCCAAGAGAGAAATTAATACTTCTATTCAGCAATAATGTACTAAATTTGAATTGTGACAGTAAAGACATGTTTTTTTCTTTTATTCCTAAGTACTTTCTTAAGGAAGTACACTCTATGTACACATACTTTAAAAAAGTCCTAAGATTTCTATTTCAAATAAATGCTGTTCTTCTCTTCATCTAAGAATGCTGAAAAAAGTTATCATGACTACCACAAATGTTTTCAACATTGATGTTTTTCTTGAGCACCAAATCAGAATATTAGAATGATTTCTGAAGGATCATGTGACACTGAAGATGGGAGTAACGATGCTGAAAATTCAGCCGTTTTGCAAATATAAGACATTATTTATTATTTAGAATTGTAGTACTACTATATTATATATTCATAATAGTTTTACAGTATTTTTGAGTAAATAAATGCTGCCTTTGTGAACACAAGTGACTTCATTGTAAACATTAATAAAAATCTTACAGATCCCAAGCTTTTTAAAACTGACTGCGTTTCTCTTCCAAGAGAATGTATATGATTTGATTCTTGGTCACTGATTGTTTTCTCTCTCTCTGTCTCATTTGCAGTGACTTCCTGATCTTGCCTGGCTTCATTGACTTCACCTCAGATGAAGTGGTGAGTCGTCTAGCCTGCGTCCTCCACACTTTCATTCACTCATTTGGTTTGTTTTCATAATGACTTGTCTGTTTAAACTCCCGTCTGTGTTTTCTCTGCACTCACTATTTTTAGCTAAATGGCTGTCTCCTTTGTCTCCTTTGTACTGGCTGGTTTTAAATCTATCAAATGTCTGTATTGCCCTTACAAAAGTAACAGTTACAATCCTAAAATAATGTCAATTTGGATGGTGTTTTGAATTATGTATTTCACAATTGATGTAAACATGTTTTAAATATAGCAATTAACTCATTTTAATGATCAAAAATGTAATATTTAGCCCCACATTTTGCATGCGACCAAGGATTTTCCATAACTGTGTATCACTTCACTTATTTTGACTTTTGTAGCATTGATTCAGCACTTTTGAATTACGCGTAAACCAGCTGCTTTTTCTCCCCTTAATTTGAATTGTGTTCTGTTTTTTTTTTCTTTTCTATGCAATAATCCACCTACACACATTACAATTTAATGAACTTTGAACATTCTGCTGTATTATCTTTTGTTTTCTTTCTTTAAATTGCCTTTGGCACACAGTAGGGCTTTATAGATCCCTTGAATATAATAATGAAATAAATGAGGTCGAAGCTCAAAACAAAAACAATTGCCACTATGACCTAGACTGAAACTGAAACTGCTATTTGGGTTTGCATAGGCTGGTGTAATAACAGCTTTGTGTCTGACTTTTCTTTGAGACCTCACAAACTGCCTTTCACTGAACCATAGATTTGGGAAATTTCCCACTATGGTGTCTGTTTTCCCATGAGGCCACTCTCCCCCATATTTTGGGAACTTTGGCTGTTAGTTGCGGCACGGAGAAGGTTTCAAGGGGATTGTTTGCGAGCTTATCAGTGTTAGAGGAACAGTTCTCAGCACTGCTGTATAAATGAAGGTCATTGCCTTCACTGCCACCTTATTTTATCCCCACCAATATATGATGTTTTACATTTTTGTTTTGTTTTTCTATGATGTTTTATGAAGGACCTGACCTCAGCATTGACCAAGAAGATCACATTGAAGACTCCACTCATCTCCTCTCCTATGGATACTGTTACTGAATCCTCAATGGCTATTGCCATGGCGGTAAGTTCCTCTTAGATCCCCTTTTTTGATTTTTTGACTGACATCTCTCAATCAGTAATTTGTATATTTATGACTTGTTGCTCAGCTGATGGGAGGAATTGGTATCATTCACCATAACTGCACCCCAGAGTTTCAAGCCAACGAGGTGCGCAAAGTGAAGGTAAGACTGCGCCCCCCTTCATAATTGTTCAATTTAAGGTTGGTGTCTTGTGTGTGTGTGTTTGTACCTAATATTTGATGCTGAGATCTCCATATGTGCCTTCAGAGGTTTGAGCAAGGTTTCATCACTGATCCAGTGGTCCTGAGTCCTCGTCACACTGTAGGCGATGTGCTTGAAGCAAAAGTTCGACATGGATTCTCTGGAATCCCCATAACTGAGACTGGCAAGATGGGCAGCAAACTGGTCGGCATCGTCACATCACGAGACATCGATTTCCTGTCTGAGAAAGATAATAGCAAACCCTTAGAGGAGGTAAGACTACCTTTGTACAGCAAATTTCTCCCCACATAGCAAACCCATAATACAGCGAGGGAGGAGAACTAAGTTACATGAAACAATCCAACTACATACTTTACACCACTGACAAGGGAAAAGTCACAACTCATGGTGTTTATGGCTAGCTTCTAGGTTTCTGCTGCTTCTCTTGCAAGGTATGAATGAAACGCGCTCTATAGCGCTGTTTGTTCACGTTCGGCTACGGTAGAAACATGACTTTACAATATGTGGAACTTCATGTGCCTGCAGTTATGTAGTTATAAATGTCTCATTCTATGGTAATAAAAACATTACAGTTTATTAAGTTCTTTATACACCACTGAAAACATAGTTATGGATGTCATATTGCATTTCTGTTAATAGATACTCAAAATTTGCGCACGTTTTACCTTTAAATCGCTTATTTTTTGTGGAAACCATGATATTAAAAAAAATCTCATTGGCCCTACTCTTTTAAATGGCAATGTATAAACTGTATTAGAACACATAATAATATAATATTATATAGGGGTGTGCGATACGATATATATTGTCTGCGATCGTATCGTAATTGTTGTTTTAACGATGTGTGATTTGACATTATTGAGCATAGCCTATCCCTCACACACACCCAGAGACTGCATGCGTACTCTACATGATGAAGTCTTTATTTATATCATTTAGTAATAAATATCACGAGAGTGCCGTTTTTCTCAAAATATCAGCATATGGTAACACATGTGATATCGATTTTATCCAAGTTTAATAAACAAGAAGTTAATACTGAGTGACTTACATTTTAGACACATTGCCTCTTTTTGCTCTCTGTCGCCAATGAAAATAGTTCAAAACAAAGCCACAGATGGCGGTGTTTCCCTACTGAGTGAATCCACTTTTTGACTCACAAGACAGTCAAGTTCTTTTTCCTTGAATGAATCAGTTGAATCGCAATGATTCGCTCATTAAAAGTGACTTGCTGCCTCCTACTGGCGGTTTCAATTTCACATTTAAAAGTAGTTTTGTTTGAAATAATTTGAATCAATATTCAATATTGCAAAGATGAATTTTGTTGTTACTGATTTAATTTGATTGGCAACAGCCCTATTTTGTCTTTATTTTTTTTTTCTAATTAGGTTTAAAAAATGGTTTTATAAAGGTAAAAATGGACATATTAGGTAAAAATCAATTGAAACATATTGAAAAAATAATTTGTCACTGTTGTGAACTGACCACCACACAGAGTATGAACAATATCAAAAACTTTATGAGTCGACTGTCCACAACAGTCCTAAACCTGCCCAAGAACCAACACAATAAACGCACTCAGCAAAATATCGTCTAAAAATCGTTGTCGAGCAAATCCCAGAAAATAAAGATCTTTTTTGTCAATATCGCAGTTGTAATTTGAGGGAAATAGGTGAGTTAGCTAACCTGCTAACGGTAGCCACGCGCTAAACTAGAGCTGAGCGAATCAGAACCAGAACAAGGTCCTCGAAATGAACATACTATATAAAGTGTCACGTAACGAGAATGAAAATAATAAAGAAAAACATAAATTTAATTCTTTCATCATGTAAAGCGATCATGTCTCGGTAACGCTTCCTTTTACAGTACAGTACTTACAGTGTACTTACCTAGAAAGTACTGGCTAATATAAGGTAAGTACATGGATCAGGGGTAGGTTTAGGAGTAGGTTCAGGGTTAGGACTAGTTATTACCCAGTAATTGTAGTTACTAAAATAAGTACATAGTATTTACATGGGTACGTAAAGCGTTACCCATGTCTCTTCAGTAAATTGACTAAACTGCTTAATTCATATGGATTAGTTTTAGGATCACATTTTGCTTGGCATACTGTACCTTTTATGGCTGTGTAACTGTAATTGTTTTCTAGGCCATGACTAAAAGAGAGGATCTTGTTGTTGCTCCTGCTGGTGTCACACTGAAAGAGGCCAATGACATCCTGCAACGCAGCAAAAAAGGTGAGAACACCCAAACACAACCATAATCATCAGATGCATTTGTGCTCGTTTGTATTTCTGTACTCCAAGTATCAAATTTGTACGTTTAGCCCTTCGGACCTCTTCCAGCGATTGGAAACTGTATAGAATATAGTATTTGACCATTTTAAAAATTCTCAAAAGGTTATATTTGTTTACATGTACAGGTAAGCTGCCCATCGTGAATGACAAGGATGAACTGGTGGCCATTATAGCCCGCACAGACCTGAAGAAGAACAGGGACTATCCTCTGGCCTCCAAAGATTCCCGCAAACAGCTGTTGTGTGGTGCCGCCATCGGCACCCGTGATGACGACAAATACCGTCTGGACTTACTCACGCAATCTGGGGTAGATGTAGTGGTTCTGGTAGGTCAAAGCCACTGACGTTGTTCTAAAGGAAACGTCAGTCTTTCTGCCATTGTACATTTTGTAAATACGGATTTTTTTTTTTTTTGGTGTCTCAATTAAAGGAGTAGTTCACTTTTCAAAAAACTTTTGCTGATAATTTACTCACCCCCATGTCATCCAAGATGTCCACGTCTTTCTTTCTTCAGTCGAAAAGAAATTAAGGTTTTGATGAAAACATTCCAGGATTTTTCTCCATATAATGCACTTCAGTGGGAACCAAACGGTTGAAGGTCCAAAAGACAGTTTCAGTGCAAACTGCAAACTGTTCAAAGGGCTTTAAACGATTTCAGACGATGAATAAGGGTCTTATCAAGCGAAACGATCGTTCATTTAATAAATAAATAACAAAATTTAAGTTTTATAAGCATAAAGCTCACCTTGCTCTGTTCTGCGATGCTCGTTTGTGACTCTCCTGTTCGAACTCGTTTATCACAATGAACAAATCTTTTTTCGAGTAAATTTGTTCATTTCGTTCGTTGAATGAACCAAATGATTCGGAAAAAGATTTGTTCATTTTGTTTTTATTTGTTTTGTTTTTTTTAGGATTCGTCACAAGGCAACTCAGTATACCAGATTAATATGATCCATTACATCAAGCAGAAGTACCCAGAGCTACAGGTTGTGGGAGGAAATGGTGAATATAAGATTATATTACTACAATAAGCAGTTGCTCTCTTTGGTTCCCTCTGACTTCAGTCTCTCTCTCTTTCTCTGCAGTGGTTACAGCTGCTCAGGCGAAGAACCTGATAGACGCAGGCGTGGATGCGTTGAGAGTGGGAATGGGCTGTGGTTCAATCTGCATCACACAGGAAGGTTGGGAGTTAATCTCACACACATACAATAAATACATTCAACATATTACCCACCTGTTGGATGTAAACTGTCAAACCCCTAGGGGTGTATGGGCATAATTATGTTAAAATCAGCTTTAAAATGTGATTTAAAAACTTACTGAAGAGTGTCCATCTGTTCCCGTAGTTATGGCATGTGGACGACCTCAGGGCACCTCCGTGTATAAGGTGGCAGAATATGCTCGAAGATTTGGGGTGCCGGTCATCGCAGATGGTGGCATCCAGACGGTCGGCCATGTGGTGAAGGCCCTGTCCTTGGGGGCATCGACAGGTAGTTGTTGCTGGAGTTCACACTTCACAGTTAAAGTATAAAAATAAACCATGTCTGTTTACAAGAAACAAATGCATTCAATCTGCAGTGATGATGGGATCTCTGCTGGCCGCCACCACAGAAGCTCCAGGCGAGTATTTCTTTTCAGATGGGGTGCGACTGAAGAAATACAGAGGAATGGGCTCACTAGATGCCATGGAGAAGAACACCAGCAGCCAAAAACGATACTTCAGGTGTGTACATTGTTCACTGGACATAAATTATTCAGTAATAGGAAGCACTGAATGAAATACAGCCTGCCGTCCTTAAAGGGATACTCCACTTTTTTTTTGGAAATAGGCTCATTTTACAACTCCCCCAGAGTTAAACAGTTGGGTTTTACCATTTTCAAATGTATTCAGCTGATTTTCTGATATTTATATCAGTAAACAGACAGTTTCTAGTCTCATTGACTTCCATAGTATATATATTTTTTCCAACTATGGAAGTCAATGAGACCAGAAACTGTCTGGTTACTAATATTCTTCTAAATATCAGAAAATCGGCTGAATGGATTTGAAAACAGTAAAACTCGACTGTTTAACTCTGGGGGAGTGGTAAAATGAGCCTATTTCTAAAAAAAAAAAAAAAGTGGAGTATCGCTTTAACACAAATATTATGTGACTCAGTGTGCAGTATATGATATATAATCATCACATGACCTTTCTTTCTGTGCGCCGATTGGCTCTCATGGCAGTGAGGGTGATAAGGTGAAGGTGGCTCAAGGAGTTTCAGGCTCTGTGCAGGATAAAGGCTCAATCCATAAATTTGCCCCATACCTCATTGCTGGAATCCAACACGGCTGCCAAGACATTGGCGCGAAAAGCCTCTCGGTGCTCCGGTAAGTATGTGTCCGTGGTTTATTGTGCATTTGGTTTGTTTTTATGCACTATAAAAAATTCCTATACTGTTATTACACATATTTAGTTCCATGATGTATTCTGGAGAGCTGAAGTTCGAGAAGAGGACCATGTCTGCTCAGGTGGAGGGTGGTGTACATGGACTTCACTCGTAAGTCACCAGAGGGTGCCAGTGCTCAACATTACCTTCATGTGTCGAAGCTAAGATCAGTATCATTCTCTGAAATCACTTTCTTTTGTATCCATAGTTATGAGAAGCGTCTTTACTAATGGAATGGGCCAAACACGGATGAGAAGCAGTGACCAAACACCTCAGACAAATCCTAGAACTTAGCCCACCCTGCCAGCACCCCTTCTCTGCTCTTCACCGTTCCTCAGGCACAACCAGCACAGTGAGAGATGGAGAAGAGAAGTATTAAATGAGTTTGAGAGCAAGACCTCAAACGAATTCAATCCCCAAAAACATGGCAGTTGCACTCGAGGGAGCATCAGGGTTGCCAAAAAGCTGCCTGAGTGTGGGTTTTTGCATCTGACCAGTAAAAACAAGGCGGTATTTGGAGCGAACATCCTTCAAAGCCTTTTTTTTTCTTCTCCCAAACTTGATTCGACCATGTTGCAGCACCAATTTCTATATCTCCATATCCACCTGCAAAATGATGACAGCTGTGAAACCAAGTGCTCCAGCTATACTTGAGGCAATCTTTTCTTTAGTAGATTTGTAACTGCTGAAGATGCTAAATGATATATTTTTTATTTTCGAAGGTAGAAAACAGACGTATGTAGAAAATTGTCAATTTTGTGATGGTTAAATGTTTATTGTACTATCAGTGTGACGGATCTCTCTATGTCCACATTGCCGGGTCCTGTAACTGGGTACGATTTATAATTCAAAATAATTACTAAAACCGATATTTGTAGATATACGTAGTTGCTCTGAGTGTCATGCATTGTGTCTGGACTATTTTGGAACAAACTGGGTTTGTTGATCAAGGTCAGGTAATGATGGCTGGCTTATAATGCAGACTTTTGGGAATTTTAACAAGGAATACTGATTATGGGATCTGTTGCAGTTGCGACTCTTGAGTGCAGAACAGGTATAAGAGTTTTAGTTTGCATGCTTTTTTAATAGCCAATGTTTCTATTACATATACAACTGTCAAGTGCATTTCTTTGTTGCTAACTGACAATTATTCTTCTATAAAAGCCAAATAAATGCTGTGAGTATCCTAGTCCTCTCTCAGGATATGTTTGTCCATGTCATCTAAACATCCCCTACAGCTTTGCGTTTCGGGTGAACCTGAGACATGCCTTGTATTGTGTAATAAATGAAGGACACATTTGTCTTAACCCGAAACACGCCACTTGTGCTTGCCAGATCCTATGGCTTCATATAATTATCACTGCCAAATGAAGCATGTCATCCATATGAATTTAAATGTTTTTGTATTACGTTATCAGTACTATTTGTTTTACATTTTCTACTAGAGGATTTTTGTTTAGAAATGATACGTTCTTCGCATTGGATGTGCGGACTATTATCCACTCTGTATAACATTCTCAGTATGACGATGTACAAAAACATAGTTTGCATCCTTTAATCCACTGGATGTTTGCTTGTTGTTAGTATGTTGCTTTGCCCACAGTCACAGTCTTGACAACTCAAGAGCCAAGTTTGTTTACTGAAGTGTACTCAACTGAAGTTGCTTATCCTGTTCAATATTATTGATAAGAAATAAAAATTAACTTGCGCAGTTTATTTGCTTTATGGAAAATATTTATGCATGGGACAAATGTCAATTTTCAATATATTTATTGAAAATCTTCAACAGCCTCTAAATGACTAACATTAGATGTATCAGCAGTTTCTCACATAGTTCATGTTTTCAGAACATGCACACTATAAAATGTACAAAGTCACTTTTTCTTGATTTTAATATGTATTGAAGTAACAGTGTTACGATTATTCGAAAACGATGTAAAACCTGGCAGATTATTCATTAAGTGTAGTTCATATCAAATATACACTATAAGCAGGATAAATGGCAGTCTATAGCGCAGTTGTAAGTTATCAGCAGAGTGTATTGCAGGAGTACTTCCATCCTTCTCTGACTCTTGAAAGAGAAGTTTTTTTTTACCCTCTCTGTTGATAAAACTGTTAAGGTCCTCAACATAATGCATTGATACAAACAAAGTTACCTGTGCAACCAAAGACTAGAAGCCCAAAGATGTTTTCTAAATATTTAAAATTATGAGATTATAAAATTGGATTTGGCAGGTTATACAGCATTTAATTTGAAACTATTTTCTGATGTTATAGTCAATATTATGCGTTTTACAGTATGGTTATCAGTAGTTTGCACTCTCACAGTATATAATCATATAGACCAAAAAGGGATTTTGTACAAATTCATACAAACATCACTATTAGCATTGAAAAGAAGTTCTGAAACACTTTTTTTGCTTTTTTTGTTTACAATTACAAAGTTATCAATAGTCAAAAGACCTTTGTACAAAATCTGTCTACGCTTCTGGCAATCGGTGGCACTTCTTAAACCTTTACAAGGATATTAGCCGCGTTTCTACTGCCGGGCCAGTGCCGAGCCGTGCTAGTGCGTGCAAGGGCTAGTTGCGTTTCCACTGTCACTTCCGGGGCTTACTCGGGGCCAACGGCCAAGATTTCTGGCCCGTCGAATACCTTGGGCCAGAGCAGGCCAGCTCGGGCTAGAGGCATGATCAAGGTAAAAGGCGGAGTTTATCTGTGTTATGGAACGGTATGATCTGAAGCACATTTCACTATTTTATATCGCAAAAAAAAAAAATGCTGCTTGAAATGGAGAATTGCCTATACTGGTCTGTCGAGGATACCAAAGCTCTTCTGAGCATTTGGGCAGAAGAAAGGGTACGACGTCAATTTGTACGACGTCACGGCGTGTAAAGAAACGAGGATGTTACAAAATACATCGATGCTGAACTTTCTAAGCTAAACATTCAGCGAGTAACGCTTCAAGTTCAGGAAAAAATAAAGTTGCAGGCGCAGTATTGTTCAAGGCAATTAAAATGCACAATGGACAAAGCCCTCTGTTAGTGGCGACTCTCGAAACAATCAGGACACTATTGCAACCACGGCCGGCGAGTTAATATACATGTTATCTTCCTAACTTAAAAAATAAATTAATTCATAATACCCGCTGAAATGGGTTGGCGTTTGATCCAGAAAGGCGTATTAGGGGCGGGGTTTAGGGCAGCGTTGTGGGGCTACTGGCCCGGCAGTGGAAACACAAGCCCGGTGCTTGAGGCCCGAGGCCACTGGCTCAGCTCGGCTAGCTGTTAGCTCTGGCCCTTCCCTAGCCCGACAGTGGAAATGCAGCTATTGACTTCAGAATCCATCTCTTTGGAGAACTTACCTGACAGACCAACAAGCAGCCCTACAAAATGAAACATTTGGCACAGTTCTGGTCCATAAAACATTTTCCTGTATATCTCATAGAGCAAATGTGTGTTGACACCTTGGCAAACACTCACCAAATCACCTGAGCTGCACATTACTTTCCCATCACATCACTGAAACTCTTTTGGCATCATCATATTACGTCATTCGGACGTCAGAGTCAAGGTCTCTCCCTAAAGGTCAATAGTCTCACTGCAGACGCTATGAGCATCAATCTCTCTGCACACACTGATAAATTCTTCTTGGACAGACTGGTCAAACTCTGATTGCTGGTCCAGACTCTCCTCTGCCTTTAATGTTCTGTAGGGTCTCTGTAAGCTTCCCCCTTGGTGGCTGGAACCCCCACTGTGGGTAGAGGGTGGTGGATGGTGTCCTTCTGGACTAGAGCACAAAATCAGAGATGATCCACCCTGAGACTGTCTGTAGAGGGAACAGGAACTGGAGCTGCCTTTCCAGGGCTCTGGAGATGAGCAGCAAGTGGAAGATGACAGTGAGGGAGATGGAGATGGAGGAAAACCCAGTGATGGACCATCTGGTTGGGCTTGAGAAGGAAGGGGAAATTGGGGTAGCACTTCCACACATGAAGATGTTCGGTATAAGCCTGGATCAGGAGTAAGGGTGTCTCTCAGGGTTTGGGCACCACTGGAGTTGGTCTCTCTACCATTCAGGCAGTGGTCACTAGAGGTGAAAGGCCGTAAGGGACTGAAGATACTCATGGGAAATAGAGACTCACTAAACAGTGCCTCATCAATGCTTCGACGCAGATTTATGGGGGACGGAGGGCGCAGGTCTGCTGTGGAGTCGCTGGTACAGGATGAACCCACAGAAGGGGCACCAGTGTTGGGCAAGTCCAGGTCAAGGTCACGATAGGCCAATGCCCGATTGCTATGGTATAAAAGGTCAAGGCCATTCAAGCTGCTGAGACGGTCATCCACCAATGTGTACAAGGGTAGACACTCCGTATCTCCGTGCCCAATTGGATCGCAGATGGCCAGCTTCTCCTGCTGGGATAGAGTCCACTGGTAGCTCCCAGGAATGATAGGTGACTTTGCCGTAAGAAGATCTTTCCAGCAACTGCCCGGTTGGGGAAGATGGTCAGAACAGTAGACTGGTTGAGCAACTACCAGAACCAGTGTGAGGCAAACCACCGCTTCACACACTCGGCAGCTGAATTGGAAAGTCCACCATGGCCAAGGCCGAAAGGACTCAGCACTTCCAGCAATGCCGAGAGCATGCAGCATGGCATAGAGTTGTAGGCCCGCACAAGCTAGAGAGAAGACAGCAGAGAGTAGCACTGCAGCTGCTGCCCGGTCCCAATCTCGGCTTTCTGCAAACGGGCAGCGGTTGTAGCGTTCAGCTGGTGTCGGTGATGTGTTGTTCAGATGATAAATATGCTTTGAGTCAGCGCGGACGTAGCAGTAGAACACAAAATACGCAGCTGATAGAAAAGCTGCCAGAGCCACAAAGGCACCTCTAGAGATCAAGGACAGAAACAGGTAGACCTGCTGGTCAACATGGAGTAATGCAACAGGTCCAAAGGCAGCAGCAAAGTGCAGAAACACCAAGCAGGCCAGGAAACAAGGTCTTTGAAAGGCGGAATAGGATAGCTGCATACGAGAGCGCATTGACAGGAGCAGGAATACTAGGCCAAAGGCAGCAGTTATGCAGGGGAATGGCGCCTCGTAAAGTAACAGCGAGGCCTCTGTGGATGCCATGCGGTCCTGGTATCCGTAAGCATCGTACAACAGGGCAAAGGCCCTAGTGCAGCCAGCGGCCATCAGGCAGAGACTGACCAGAGCAAAGTAGCCACAGCCTGATGGGTACTGTAGGGGCAGGCACAGGAGGTTCAGGGTGGAGGCCAAAGCGACTAGACAGAACACAGTGCCCAGGCCGTAAATGTGTGCTTCCCATGCTGAACCCCATGCTGCCAGGGCACTGTTCCAATCCGAATACAGTGCCACAAACATAGGTGGGGCTGGAAACAGGATTGGATTCTGAGAGAGGTTGGTGGAGATGGTGGTTGTGCTGTCATTTTTGTTGATGTTGCTCAGGACAGTGGTGGGCCAAGTGTCACTTGAACTGCAGATTCCAGAACGTTCCGCGTTGCAGTCGGGGAGCGCAGATTCTTGAGTAAGGTCTGTGATCCAGTCTTCAAACATAGTGGTGGGCATTTCTGAAATGAAGAGCATACATATTGTATTATCAGTAACAAAAGATGTATAAAGGGATATGTGTAAATCATATTTTTTTATATAGTTTCTTAAAAGTTTTAAACCAAACGACAGTTTCAAAAGACAGTTTCAGTGCAAACTGTTCAAAGGGCTTTAAACGATTACAGACGATGAATAGGGGTCTTCTCAAGTGAAACGATCGCTCATTTAAAAAATGTATTAAAAATGTATAAATCATAAAAAAGTTGGTAACACTTTACAATAAGGTTCATTAGTTAACATTAGTTAACTACATTAGTTAACATGTACAATATGTGAACAATACTTCTTCAGCATTTACTAATCTTAGTTAATATTAATTCCAACATTTTATAAGCGCAAATGGTTGCCTTGCTCTGTTCTGTGATGCGCGTTCATAACTCTCCTGTTCGAACTCGTTTATCAAAATGAACAAATCTTTTTTTCGTGTCATTTGGTTCATTCAATAAACGAAATGAACAAGTTGACTCTGGAAAAGATTCGTTCATTTTGATGAACGAGTTCGAACAGGAGAGTTGTGCGATCGTTTCGCTTGATGATTATTCATCGTCTGAAATCATTTAAAGCCCTTTAAAAAGTTTGCAGTTTGCACTGAAACTGTCTTTTAGACCTTGAACCGTTTGGTTACCAGTGAAGTCCATTATATGGAGAAAAATCCTGTAATGTTTTCATCAAAAACCTTAATTTCTTTTCGACTGAAGAAAGAATAACATGGACATCTTGGATGACATGGGGGTGAGTAAATTATCAGCAAAAGTTTTTTTTAAAAGTGAACAACTCCTTTAATGTTAGTGTGTGGTGTCATGTAATTATTATTCTTTAAAGTATTCATATCATAAATGCCTTTAATAGTTTTTTCTCCGAGGGTTCACTTATAAATTTCTAACTCTTATCTCAAAAGAATGAGGAAAACTTGATTCCCCATGAAATTAACAATTTAAATGTAAAAGCTGAATAAATCACACAAGTAAACAAAGAAAATAATCTGTAGAAAACCTGAAAAGCTACTAGTAATTTCCAGTTTATGGACATATATTTTAACCCTGAAACACAATGCAATGCAGAATTAAAAATATGGATAAACACCTTTGGAAAAATAAATATATAAAATTCCTTCGTACATTGGGCCCTATTTTTTACGGAGTGTATACAAAATGGTTATTCCAGCACAGACAACCAAGGCAGTCATTACTGTCACCAACATCACTGACAACCTATGATTTGTTTTTCTGTGATAGACATCACCACTAGAGGACATTTCTGAGGTGTCTGCACAGCTAAGCATGTTTCATAGTGGAAAACCATGGTTTAGCTGTTTAGATTCCCAAATCTGTCAAACTCCACATCTAATGTTGTAAGGTAACAGCTCTCAATATGATATTTCAAATGAGGAGAAAAACTATCATTTGTCTAAGTAGCAGGGATTGGTGGCCATGAAACATCTGTTGTTTGTATATAAATGTAATTGTGATTGTATTGTTAGATTCACAGATTGCTGTGGGAGGAGGCTGCTGTTTTAGGTTTTGGATTCTGTGGCTTGGCTCTGGTGCCGAGGAGTGTTACATACATTAGATTTTCTTAGCCAAACAGAGTTGGAACAGCATGTGAAGTTCCATGTGCCATTCTGTAAATGCTTCATAACGCTTACCAAACATTTTCTTTGAAAGTTATACAAGTAATCCAAAAGCAAGTCCTCAGATGAACTAACATCAACGTACAGCTTGTACACTTTACAGAAACCCACACAGGTTTGTTTGTGGCATCTAATGTGCCACTGTAAAACGAGATAAGACATTCAAAACATTTACATCCCCCTGCACAGGAAGGATTGCCCTGCTGATGTGCAAATCCATATGAGATGGATATTAGCTTCCACAGCCATATCAATCCTGTGCATGACAGTGTGCAGATGTACGTCTGCTCTTAAAAGACTGACACATCTAATTACACCCTTTTCAGAGCAGATGAGTCATAACTCATCTTGGCTGGCATGATCAGGCTTTCTAATAGATCCTGTGAGTTTACTGAGGCAATTATACAAAATGGGAGCCATTTGTGTACCTGTATAAATGCGTAATAAATAACGTGATGAATAGCTGATGCCAACTTTTACTGTGTCAAATGAACACATTTTTCTAAACAAACCAAACAATCAAGTTTTTCAACCATTTCAAAAAGGATGCCATTATTGCCCTGTCCTCATCCCTTTTTTTAACATATAAGAATTGATGAAAAACATTAGACAAAAGGCAGGCATATTTTTCTCATTGTTTCTCATTTGTAAGGTCAACCAACCAATACATCATGTCTGGATGATGTTGAGAGCTGGCGAGACCCTGCCTCATACTGGGTTGCTTCTGTAGTCTTTTGTATGCTAGTGGTGACAGACAATTTCCTGTTACACCCAGAACCAAATTAACTGCTTTATGACCTTCCTTCTTTTAAAGCATAGGCCTACGCAGAGACATGGGTCATTCCCAAAGATGGGTCTGGTATTTTTTGCACTAGTTTTGGCCGCTCATGGCTGATGACCACCACTTTGACTAAATATACACATTGTGCCAGACAGTGGTGAGCATTGGCTTCAATTTTTATGTCAAAAACCTTTCTAGTGTTTCTTCTGATGGTGGGAGTAGATAATCAAACCTCACTGCCCTTGATTAATGGTAGCGTGTGTGTAACAGCCGCACACTGCTCATTAGATGCTTCTCTTTAATCAAAACCACCACAACAGTAACCACCAAGCAGCACTCATTAGATATATAGCTTGACATCGAGATGGCTGTTTATCCACTTACATTAAATATAGGTTACAGTCAAGTCGCCACAAACTTTGGCTCATCGGAATACACTGACCTGATTTCTTTTCAATATAACTGTCTGAAAGCATGTTCAACTCTTTTGTGTAAACTGCTAAACCGAATGTGACATACATGCAAAGGATTTATTTATACAGAAATATGATCTAGTTGTTTATTAATGAATAAGAGTTTATTATGAGTTTAATATATTGCTTTTGCTGCATTCTTAAGACAAAATATAGATGTCATTAATTCAATCTCCTCTTTTGATATTTGTATTTTCCTGGCCTCATATATAAATGTATGCTAATCGAAGACTTTGTCAACGTTTTGCATCATTTGCTTAATAAAAACAACTTTAAAAAGTACATTTTTCAAATAATACACAACAGTTGTCTACACAAAAGTTTAAAAGATTGCAAGTGATAGTAAATACGTTTACGTTACTACAAAAAAAAAAATCTATTTTAATTAAACTGAACGGTCTTCAGAAAATCCTAAACATTTATTATCATGCTTTCCACAAAAATGTTAAGCATCATAACTGTTTTCAACATTGATAATTGGAAATGTTAATGAGCACCAAATCAGCATATTACACTGATTCCTGAAGAATCATGTGACTGAATTCATGGCTACTGAAAATTCAGCTTTTCCATCACAGCAATAAATTATATTTTAAAAATATATTAAAATACAAAATAGTTTTAAATTGCAATAAATATTTCACAATGTTATTTTTCAGTACAAATCTTATCCAATGTTTGCACAAGACTGTACAACCAGTGTTGAAAACAAAATTAAAAATGAGGAGCCTGATTCATCCAATATATATTTTTTGCTGACTGGCTAAGCGTATATTTTTATTCTTACTTTGATAATTCATAATTTTTATCTGAAATCTATGTCCTTGTGGGGACATTTTTTGGTCACCATGGAAAACAGCTTAAAAATCATACTAAATTATGTTTTTTGAAAATGTAAAAATGCAGAAGGTTTTCTGCGATGGGCATGTTTAGGTACAGGGTTAGTGATACACAGTTTGTACACTATAAAAATCATTATGTTTATGGAATGTCCCCACAAAACATGAAAACACAGTGCGTGTGCGTACTTGTATAAATAAGACTGAACAGAACGTTGAGCAAAAATAAATTCAATTGTTCTGTTTAAAAGACCAGCATTTAGCTACCAACCAGTCCAAAGTCAAACCAGTTTAGACCAGCATGGAAATTAATGTTTGACTCAGCGTGGTGGTATCTGTTTTTAGACGCTATCAAATGTCAATCTAACTCAAATGAGATCTGGATGGCACGAAAAGCAGCTTTAGTAAGGGTCCGGCTCTCTTGATGAGAGTAATTTGCGTTTGATTAACTCCAGGGTGTGTGCAGTGTGTCAATCTGACACGGAGAGAAAGTGTGTGGTGGGCAGACACAGGAAGAGGGTGGCGAGAAGGCAGAGCACTGATAAGAGGGATTGTTGTGGCAGGAGCTTCAGCCTCCCTCTTTATTTTCTTTCGCCCTTGTGTGCCCTCCACCCTTAGGGTGTGGAAAATATTACTAGTGTATGGAAGCGAGCCACAGTTTCAGTCCAGGAATCAATCAAATCTCAATGATCCTGATCCATGCATCAATGTTGCCACCCAGTTTGTGGATCTATCACAACAAAATGCCTCGAGAGAACACAGGCATTTAAACATAGGAGGAATTAAAGGCAAATAACAACGTAACAATGTTGTTATGGTCATGCACTGTAAAAACTGGACGAGAGTTCAGCAGGAGAGGACAGGAAGTAGAACAAAGGCAAATGACTCCACTTATCCACATTGGGCATTCGACACAAATGATAGGCAGGGTCTATTGTTGACTGTTCCACCCTGGGTGAATCAAAGACGTCGAATTGTTTATGACCACATTTAAGGTTAGAAAAACATTTTTACCCACAAAGTCTGTTCGGATGTGTTGTCACTCAACTAAATAGCTTTCATTTCACCAACCGCTAACTTGACCTGTAGTTTATCAATTAGCATGTCTTTGTGAACATGAATGGATTACAATTGCTGCCAATTTTGTTTCATTCACTCTGTGAAGAGCCATTTATCTTACCTAACATAATTATAACAGAAATGAATGAATAACAGTGTTATTTTAGTATTTTTTTATGTTTATATTTTTAATTAGTTATATTTTTATATTCACATTTTTAAAATTAAGTTTCAGTAATTTTGTGTTTTCATTTTATTAGTTTAATATGTTTTAGTAATTTTAGTACTTCAAATTAAACTTATTGTTTCAGTTACTTGCCGAAGGCTACATTTCTTATATTTAAGATTTAATTTAATATTTATTTTTATTTCAGCATTATTTCAATTAATATTATTTAACAGTTGTTTTAAATAGTTTTTGTTTAAGTTAACAATACTAACACTAATGAACAAATTAGTAAAATGTCACCACGCTTAACTAGTTTGAGACCAACTTCATTCTTATAATTTATTTTAGCCACATCACATGTCCTTCATGGTGAAGGCAATCCCAGAAAGCATTGTGAGTTATCTCGTATTCAGTTTAAAAATAGTTTAATACAAATGTAATATTTATTTATTTGTGCCAGGCATTTTTTCAGATTCCAGATTTGTATTTGACATGATCATTAGCTTAGCAACATGCTAACACCAATAAAGGGTTAGTTCACCCAAAAATTAGTATTATGTCATTAATGACTCACCCTCATAAAGCCATAGTTTTTGTTATTGTTGGACCAAAATGTATTTTCGATGCTTCAAGAATTCTAACTAAACCACTGATGTCTCATGGACTACTTTGATGATGTCTTTATTTCCTTTCTGGACAAGGACAGTACACCATACATACATTTTCAATGGAGGGACAGAAAACTCTCTGACTAAATCTAAAATAACTTAAACTGTGTTCCGAAGATGAACATCTTGAGGTCTTACAGGCTTGGAACGACATGAGGGTGAGTCACTAATGACATAATTTCCATTTTTGGGTGAACTAACTCTATTAAAATCAGTTAGTATCTCCCATGTGGACAGCTATTTGTGTGATGCACTTTTTTGCACTTTATTAGCATACATTGATGCATCTTAGCTGATTGAATTGCCAAAGATGGATATTAATACCAAGTGTAAACAGGACCTGAGTCTTCCAGGTTGTCAAAACAGGAACCAGCAACACGTTTTTTATGTTTAGGACTTTCTGATCCGACAGTAACAACACCCCTGCTTAATTAAGAATACAGTGCGGTGCCATCACGTCATTGAAAGTAAGTACTCATTCAGATTTAATCTGTCCTGCCTCACTTTCAATTTCTGCCTTCTCTAATAATAGATGAGTGGACAGCAGGGTAGGATGATCCCATTCATATTGATGAGGCCTGGATACGCTGACCTAAAGGCAGTGAAGGAGACATGAAGGAGACAGAAAGACCATCTGATCCACCTCCTTCTACTTTTGCATCTTTAATTTGAGACACGGCAGCTGCATTTTTGTGGGTCGGATCTCTGCGTGCAGTTTACTTTATGAGACAGCCCATAAACACACACATATTCTCGCAACCTGGTTCTTGGATCGTTGTGGCATATTTTGTCCATCTATTAATGGAATTTAGGTTAGGCTATTGAATGCAGCTAGGAGAAAGTAGGTTAGGTGCTACCGAAGAGAAGCTGGGTCTAAGACGTACCTCAAGATCAACAGGGATGGTGACGTAAAATGGCACACATAACACCATATGTTGATAGATCTGCTCCACTGAAACACGTAGTGTAACTCAACTCTCTAAGGCAGTGTAGTGGTCGGCTTGTTTGTAGGAAGCACCAACTATGAGATAAAAGTGCTTCTATAACTAGTTCCTCCTCCCTCTGGAAGCAATTACAGGCAGGTAGCAGACGGTTGGACGAAGTGCAATCGGCCATATCATACAAGCATATGTCGTTCTACAAATCACATGGAGGAGGAGGAAGAGGTTGGTTTTACTTTTTCACTAAAAGAACCAGAATGCTAGGCTCACTTGTTACTGTGTTTGGGAAATGTATGCATTTTAATGTTTAAATAATCATCTCAGTATAATATCGAGAAACAAATAAGCCATTTCTAGGTGTTCCTCGGAAAAGGTATCAAAATATATCCGTGACCAACCAGTCAGACCGAGCTATTTGAGCTCAATTAATGACATTTATTTATGTTCAACCAATGGATAGCTAATATAACACTTTTAAAAAGAACATTACCCACAATTTCTGTCATAAATTTACTCATCCTCATGTTGTAACAAAGCAGAATCCCAAAATGTGAAATTCTGCAGAATATAATGATATTGTTTCCCTTTCAGTTGCTCACGTTCAACGTAGTCGACGTGTCGACTGATTGGGATCATGCTTAGAGAGTCATCTCTAAGCATCACCTGTCATCTCCGAGTACTATTAAAACGAGCCAATGTAATTGGCATGCGTGAAATGCGAAACACACTCAGCCCCCACGGTCACGGATTTTAAAGACGCCGGCGCTTCCTCAGCCTCACTTCACCGCCGCCTGCAATGCATCCTAACCCAATGATGGTTAAGCCCCCTAATTGTATAGTGATTGAATATTTACTCGCGTCTCGCGGGGAGGAGTTTCCTCATCTCAGCTCGTAGACTTACAGGCACACACAAACAGTCAATTAGGAGAGAAATAAAATGCACATAAATTATTTAAATGTAAAACCGAAAAAAAAAAAAACCCACAATTCACAAGCACGTATTGAACCGTGGATGTCGTACCGAACGGTTCAATATTATATTGAGAATTGTGGCATCCCTAGTATGGACTGGAGGAAGCTGTGTTAGGCTGGGTCCATATGCTATGATCCCTACGGCGATCCCATATATGTATTCTTCCACGGTACGGCTCCCTGTGGCGAGCCCGTCTTCCCTTGGCAGATGCCGTCACTGTTCGGTTGAGTCTCCCCTGTTTAGGCTGGAGCCACCCCAGTGACATTCCATATGTTGAACTGCCCGGTCATCCGCCCAGTTCATATGTGTATTCTCCACGTTACCTCCCTCCGGGCAGGATGTGGCTTCCGCAGCGTCCCTTCCTTTCATGTTCAGGGAATGCTTTCCCAGTGGTCCAGTAGGAACAGCAGTGACTTATCTGGCCTAAGCCCTATCCCTTCCACGCCTTAATTGCTGAGGGATCTGGAGGCTTTTGTCTAGCCACTGGAAGGTGGCAGCACTAGGTGGGGTTTTAATTGGGATCCCAATCAGTCGACACGTTGAACATCGAACGTGAGCGACTGAAAGGGAACGTCTCGGTTACGTATGTAACCATCGTTCCCTGAAGGAGGGAATGGAGACGTAGTCCCGTCACCACTATTGCTGGACCACCGCTGACTCCGAGTTACGCTCGGCTCCTCATCGGAAAAAACAAACTAACTAGCACTTCCATATTTATTCTCGTGCCGCAGGGGCGGAGTGTGTAATGGATTTCACGCACAACGATTACATTGGCTCGTTTTAATTGTACTCGAAGATGACAGGCTCTCTAAGCGTGATCCCAATCAGTCGACACGGCGACTACGAATACATGCCTGAGTGTAGATTAGATTCAGGCATGTATTTCATCACACCGTTTTAATTACCTTTGTTCCTGAGAGTCGTTGTGCTAGCTGGTGTTGTCAGCTCATCGTGTAGCTTTTGTGTAGTCAGATCAGCACTCTTCCCCACTTCCTCATCACCTTCCTCCAATGCAAAGCCTGCTGGGAAAACACAGACGAATAACCGAGACGTTATTTTCTATACAATCACAATGAAAAGGAATTATCCTTGTTGATTCTTGACAAATAAATGTATCATCAAAGTGGTTCATAAAACTTGTACACAATATTCCAAGTCTTTTGAAGTCATGTGATATAGTTGAGTGAATAATATACCAAAAGTTGTTCAAAGAAAATCTGCAATTATAGAGTTCATGAGACAAGTAGTGATGTCTGATTTATGAAAAAATAATGATTTTGAATCGGATTCAGTTCACCAATTAGTTTTAGTTGATGATTCTTTCACAAATCAGACTGATCGAGACTTACGGTGCATTTACACAGCCTGTTCTCATCCCAAGGCGTCATATACTGACGCTTTTGCCAATGCGTATACATCCAACGCACATAGCCCCCTTTAGCGTCAATATGAGACGCAGATATATTTGGGCCAGAAGGCGCCTCCTAGTGGTCTAACCCTAACCCTACCCCAAGACCTAAACCTACCCATAACCGAAGTGTGTTATATTGACGCTAAAGGGTGCCATGTGCGTTGGATGTATACGCATTGGGAAAAGCATCAGTTAGATGACACCTTGGGATGAGAATGCGTTGATTTACACTTTCGTGGAGTGAGCAGAGCAGAGTGGGTGGATTCAGTTCATTTCTATGGCAGCTGAAAGTGTTGACTTTCAACTTTATGCAAATGACAAGTAAAAAACATGTGGCGACAGTACTTGTGTCGAAACTACTGTTGTAAGTGCTGATGTTTGTCATGAGCGTTTAAAAATATTTTGAGTTTAAATGACACTGAGTGGAGCTGCAGTGTAAACACACCGTTTGCACAATTTTTAATTTAGTGTAAAATATTCTTTCAACAAAGGAGTTTGGGCACCTTGAATGTGGTGCTATTTACTTAGTGTGAGGTTCTCTCCAATATATTTGTGCCTTTTAAAAACTAGTTCATGGCCCAAGATGCAATCAGAGCATAATTATCACAGGTGTAGATTCCATTCAGGCATGTATTTCATCAGACCGTTTTAATTACCTTTGTTCCTGAGAGTCGTTGTGCTTGCTGATGTTGTCAGCTCATCGTGTCGCTTATGTGTAGTCAGATCAGCACTCTTCCCCACTTCCTTATCGCCTTCCTCCAATGCAAAGCCTGCTGGGAAAACAGCACATGAGGCTCAGAATGTGGTGCTGAATGAAAGTTTTGACTGAAAGAGTGGAGAAACAAGAACATTTCCTAACCTAGTTATGTCAAGCAGATTTCTGTGGTATTCAGAGGCATTGGAGTTGGCATCTCAGTGTTTAATTAAAATGACTTGACTTTCATGAATAGGCACCCAGCTCCACTACGACAGAGCTTCATTATGGATCAGAAACTGAAACCTTATCTTTGTGACCAAGAGGGATTATCAAACTAATCCGAAAACTTTTCTGAGTAAAAGCTACAAACACACAGAGCCATACACCTAACACCAAGACTGAAAAGAGACATGGCACATTGAGGCCAGAGTGTTTATTATCTCGTCATTGGTCAATGATTCCCACATTCCTACTGAAATACATTTTTTCAATTAAGTGTCTCACATCATGCTTCCATGTTTGTCACATTCTTTATTAATAGCCTTGGAGATGGAATGTTTACATTCCCAAATGTGTAGCTATGTAGCTGTTTGGGCATTCGTGTGTGTATGGACTATGTATGGATGCGCAGCGTCAATGTGCCTAAACAAGAGTGTAGATTTGTGTTCACCTTATGTTTAGTGTAGAACGTTTTCATTGCATATGCAGACACATGACCTTAGACTGTAGACTGTTTGTGTGACTATAATCATCCCTTGTTGATTATAGTCACAGTTAGATCCCGTTTTATAGATATTTTTTTATTTTTTGTATATCGTCAGGATACTTGTTTTAGGCCTGATCACAGAAAATCTTCATTCTAGTGCTGAGAGTACAGTCTCTCATTAGCATGAATAATGAGCTCTGCACCAAACCAAGTAGGGAGCCTAAACAAGGACAGTGTATGTGTGCGAGTGTGATTGTGCACAGCTCAACTCGTCCTCTCTTGGCCGGGGTTCAGTCAAACCAAACCATCAAGCATCACCAGATCACCACCTGATTCAATCATTCTCCGTAAAAGAAAATTTGTTGATTTGTCTATATAGTCTATCCACTCATCTGTATTTATCCATCCATCTACCTCATTATATATACGCATTATCCATCTATATCTTTTTAATACATCTGTCCGTCTTTCCTTTCATTCATTCATCTATCTGTATATATATATATCCATCTGCCCATCCTTCAGTCTGTCCGTCCATCAGCCTTGTATTCAATTACTCTCCCCTCTCTCTTCATTGGTGATTTAAAGATTCTAACTCTTACACCAGCTGTGTTCAAATGAAGCGCCAAAAGTCCCCCGTTAGTCTCTGCCAGAACCATCTATAGACCACCAATCCTCATTAGATGATGACAAATGTTCTTTCGGAGCTGTTATTCATCTATGAAACCCTCTTTGCCTTCATCTTCCTGTCTCGTTCTTCATTTTTACCCCTCCTCCAACTCCTGGTCTATATTAATAAAGATGGAATTAGATCAGAATTTGTAATTCGGCCCCTGCACACATCAATGAATCTCCCTCATAAGGGCTGACTGTGTATGTTTGAATGACTGAGTTTGTGTTTGTCTGGGAGATTATGAACTCAAATCAGTATGTTCAAGAGAAAAACGGCCAGTTTGAATTTCAATTAAAAAAGGATCCTTGGGGGGTGGGATTGGGAATCACTCATTTTCCTCCTTTTTAGATTCAGTAAAGTCACACACAATCTCCACACAGGCAGTAATGAGTCGGTTAGTCTCTAGACGCCTTAAGAAAGCCTAGTCATAGGATTAACCTTTTATGAAACGACCGTGATGTAAATACTGCATTATCATCATACTGCAATAGTGCATTGTTTGAAAGTGTGTTTTAGTGACACAAGCTGTGCATACAGCTTACCTAAAACACAGTCAAAAATGTACTACATTGCTTTTCAGCAGTGTTGCCGTGACAACAATCACATTGTAACCAGTCTAGGAGCCGTAACCCTGACAACTGTTTAGTTTATGATCTGCTCCAGACATAACCAAAGTCCCTTTAAGACAAGAGACAAGTCATTTTACTCGGCGGCCATCTTTAAAACACCTTCTAGGCATGCAACTGTAGATCCTATCTTTTGAATCTCATAAATGTTGTAAATGTTGTGAAACATTTTTCAGGCTGGATCAAGCTAATGCACACTGCACAGTGGAAGCGAGCGACTGGAACCAGAGCTTCTAACGGCAGCTGCAGTGACACAATGACTTTACCAATTGCCGCGATAAATTAAACTTTTGCCAAAACCCGTAGTAAGGACGGCAAACACATCTTTCCAGTCAACAAATGCCTTGATTGCATTTCTCTGTTCGTCTTTTAAAATGAATGCGCTGTCGATTTTTTTTTTTTTTTTTTTACAACAGATGCGATAGCGGAATCCATTCGCTGATTTCAAGCAGCCGCCATTTTGAAATTGAAAGTGAGGCTCCGGTGGGAAGAACCCCGGTATTACAGATAGACAACATGGATGTTGTCTATCTGTAATACCCACATTAAACACAAGAATACGCCATCATATTCGTGACTCTCCTATGATTAAAGGCGACACTTCCGGATTTCTTCCCAGAGCCATTTCAAAATGGCGGCTGCGTGAAATCAGCGTATCCATCTCAATTCTCCAGCTGCAGTCATCTTTGAGGGAAACCAGTTCAACCCAAGTGCTCTTTGATAACGTGATGATTACGTAACACATCATCTGTCCATCATCGTATAAAGCCCGCCCTAGTAATTTGATTGGCCCAACGATTTCTGAACCAATCATAATTACTCCTCAATGGATCGAGTCCAGAGACTGAACTTCCCGACCAAAAAAAGTTGTGGGCGGGGTTCGGGCTGGCATCCAGGCTAGGGTAATCCATATTAATATAAAAATAGGCTTTTCTTTAATGATTTTTTTTCTTCATTTTATTGTAGGGTGACATATGACCCAGACAATGATTTTGAGATTCAGCCTGGTTTCCTCAAGTCTCAACACGCCTTTCTTTACTGCTCTCCTTTTTACCCAGACTCCCCTCCTCCTCTCAGGTTCAGTGTGGTAATTGACCTTGCTCTCAGCTCCAGCGTGTTTTTGAGGTGGGGGATAAGCAATTTGTGGCTGCATGCACCTCCAGAAGACAAGGTGACCGAAACATTGGTCAATAATTTGCTGTTTCTCTCTCACACACACCACACGCGCACCACACGCACACGGAAATTCTGGCCTGAAACCTAAAATTCAGGATGCGCTTTGCCGAAAACAATCAGAAAATAAATAATCAATTCATCAAGCTTATTTTTAATCAACCCTCAAATATCTAAAACAGAGTTTTACAAACATTTAAATTGCAAATAACGGAACGATTGCAAATTGTTGGTGAAATATAAACCATCTCAGCTCGAAAGCAGATTCATGTTTATGTAAAAATCCTATTTGATGAAGTTAAAATAGTTAAAATTACACTGCCACAATACTCAAATGTTGCAGCACTACTGTACTTTACTAACCTGCTTAAAATGTCAATCTCCAGTGCTTAAAACAATATGGACAATGCAAAATAAAGAACAAGTATTGAAAAGGATAAATTGATTCCATCAGCGAAACTACAGTATGTAACCTTTGATACAAACAAAACTACGGGCATGTACCCAAGATTTACAGAAAGGCAATAACTCTCAGAGAGAGGTGGATAGTAGCAGATCCTCTCTGTATTTCCTGTCTCCACCATGTGAAAAGATTCTACAAGTTTGGATTGAAACGAAAATAAAGACATGGAAAAACAAGTCTCAGGGAGCCAGGAGAGGTTGAAAGAAAACACAAGACTGAAGGACTAAATGAGACTTATGGCTGGAAAAGAAAGAGAGATGCCCAGTAAACGTCATGAGGCCTATTACTGAAAGAGAGGACGGATAGAGTAAATTGAGAAAAGGAGACTAAATGTTGAGAGAGGCATGCTCAGCATCCATGAACAGGCGGTGCGGAAAAACATCGTCCCTAAGGATTCACTGGCTCTGCTGACTCTGCCATCGGAATACTGATTACATCCCGCCCAACTGGCTGCTTCTCCAGTGCAAATCCCATGCTCACTGTGTGTGCACACACAGACACACACACACTCCTTTAGCAGATATCAAACAGAGCCATGTCAATACTGGTTAGCATGCTTAGCCACTTCACATACACCACAGCTTAGGTGCCTGGCACACAATTTACAAGGAAGTTCTTGTGCGCAATCACCTCAGAGGAGGTCTATATTGATTTGTCGGGCTGGCACCTTGATCTTACAGGTCTAGATTTTTTTTGGATCAAAAATGTCACAAGTCTTAGTGAAAGGTCTCTCCAGTGGGATATGCACTCAACGCTTGACCTTAAATGATGCAAATGTTCGTAATGGAAATACTAACAC
This sequence comes from Cyprinella venusta, assembly GCA_038021265.1. Classification (NCBI taxonomy): domain Eukaryota; kingdom Metazoa; phylum Chordata; class Actinopteri; order Cypriniformes; family Leuciscidae; genus Cyprinella; species Cyprinella venusta. The sequence continues at coordinate 20,886,451 of CM075885.1, read as the reverse complement.
TTTGCTTACTGCCTAGAGTTTAAATTTAAATAGTATGTGTAATAGCAACAACATTACAATACTTTACAATACAAACTTTCAAACAGTAGCATGCTACAATATGTTGTTGTCAATGCTGCTTTCATAGGTCTTAGAAATAAATCTGTAAATAAATAAATTTGGACTGTTAATCCAGTTTAATGTAAAAACGTCTAAACTTTAAGGAGTTGGTCACAGTAGACAATAAATGTAGCAGGTAACAGTTCCTTTATACATAATATTTGCATAATGTACACTATTGTGCTTGCATAGATTATTGTACACGTGCAGACTTGTGTACAATTTAGATTTTAAATTTATTACGATTATTTTCAAGACTTACATTTTCCTTTTCCCTTAATACTGTTTAATTCTCATTACTCATAAAGTTATTTTCATAACTGTTACAATGATTGTCTGAAAACATTGATTTAATTTTTATTTCACATTATAGTAATGAGGTCAAGTGGGGCCAAGTGTATTTGCACTACATCTTAATCTTAAAGGGTTAGTTTGGTATTTTACACTTAAATCCCTGTTATAAGATCGTGTCTGATGAAATAGAATAACACAGTCTCATCCCAAAAAGTCATATAACTGACGTTTTGGGACGTCTTTTGACCATACGTCAATATCCGCCTCCTTAAACGTCGGTAGATGGCGATCCCGGGCCGTCATACAACTGACGCTTTACCTTTAACGTCGGTTAGGTGACGGGTTAGGTTTAGGGGTAGGTTTAGGTCTAGGGTAGAGATAGGATCCCATAACCTCATCTACCGACGTTTAAGGGGGCCCTAAAAAGGCGAATATTGACGTATGGTCAAAAGACGTCCCAAAACGTCAGTTATATGAGGTCTTGGGATGAGACTGCGCTGAATGGAACGGTTAAGATTGAAATTTGGACAAATTTTGGGGGACACAGGGGCTATTAATCAATTAATCAGACTCATTGATTTTACTGCTAAACCGTTCACTGGTAATCAATAAAGACTTGGCAACTCATTAAATACACATTTTCCCTTTAAATAGAGGTAAAACAATGAAACAAATGAGCAAATGTAATACACTCATGCCTGCTCAGTCAGGAGAGGTTAAATTCTGTCTTAATATTTGATAATTGTGTCAAAATCTTTGAAATTGTGCTCATAGGCTTGGGTTGTAAGCAAACAGTGAAGTTAAGGTTGACTTACCTCCTGTTGGCAGGGTGGGAGTGGGATCTGGGCCAAAACTTTGCACTCTTTCCCCTTCTGTTGGGCCTGTGGTCTTCTCTACCCATGTAAATCCCTCCAGAGCCTTGCTAGTTGGTTTAAAAGGCGTCCATTCTGGATCCGAGGCCTTGTTTGTTGTCCCCAAAGGGTTTAGTTTAGTGCTGACAGTGGTCAGAGGTACGGAAGAAACTTCAGGCTTGGGGTCTGCTGGTGTAATGAAATTTGTGGTTTGAAATGAAGCTGACGTTAGTTCTGGTGTTGTTGACAGAGTGTCTGTGGGTATGGTTTGGTCACTGTAAGGGTTCATGGTTTCCGTAATCTTTCTCAGTGTTGCAGTCTGAGTAGTGCTGGTACTTTGATCAGTGGATACAGTGTATATTTGTATTTCTGGTTTAGTTATCTGGGGAGATGTTGTTTGTGGGGTTTTCGCTGTGCCTTGGCCATTATTGGGGGGCCAGTGCTCAAGATCATAGCTTTGATAGTGCTTAGAGGGAGGTTCAGTCCCATCTAATCGGGGTTTGTTCCTGAGCAAGTCATTTGTTGTCACTTTTTCTGATTTGAAAGGCAGCAGAGTGCCTATCTGAATGGTGCTGCTTTGAAGTTCCTCAATTGTGGTTGCGGTCGGCTGGTATTTTGTGCTGGTTAAGCCCTCAGAATTCAGAGTATAGTCTTGTGTGGTTGGTTCTAGAAGTGGCGGGCTCACCTTTGTCGTGGCAGACTCTTTAGCTTGACTGAAAAGTGATCCAAGACCTGGAATTGATGGAATTTTTCCAAAAATGCTCCAACCTTTAGAGTCTACCTTGGTTTGGGTTGTCGGTTTTGGCCCATACCTGCTGAAAAACCCATCGATGGAACTGATGAGAGAGAGGAACAAAAGAGTCCCACGCAGAAGCAGCATTCTGCCCCTCTAAAGTCGTGCTGGGCCACTGCTCACATGGTGTCTGACGTTCCGAGGAATGCCCACCGGATGCACTGGGCTTCTGCAGCAAATAATCTAAAGTAGAGACACAAAAACACATTGATATGCTCTCAGTTTACTTCAAGTAAGTTATACTAGACATTCACCAATTGCACCTGTATGCGAGCCCATTTAAGTTTAAGCCTTTGAGTTTAGTAGTTTCATACTCAATCTCACTTCTTCCTGCTGTCACAGAGGTGGCCTCAACTCTCCATTGACAGAGCAATTACAGAGGCAGAGCTCTTTAAGAATACTAATAGAAGACTAGAGGTCTCTTTGTGGCAGTGTATATATGGGGGTGGTGTAATAGGACGTATAGAGGCCCGGGTTCTTTGTGGAGCTGTAGGCTAATTTTGGAGTATATATAAAGCTGATGGCCTGTAGCCTCAGTGAGAGGAGTTGAATTTGATGAAATTTCTCTCGGAGTGAGATTTGGACTTTCTTTCTTTCTTTCTTCGCAGCCCCCGCGTTCCTCTTTCTCGCGCTCACTTTCTCTCCCCCTCACGCAATTGATTTGTTCTCGAAACTGCAATAAACTCTCCACTCTCCCACTGGGAATAACATTGGTTGTTTTTGGTCAGTAAATAGCAGGATAAGTATTTTGAAATTCTCTTTCATTTCCTTTCTTTCTGTAACCCAATTGTGTCTTATCCATCTCTCAGTGCCATCTGTATCGCAGAAATAGCCTCCCTCAGAGTCTTTTTTAAAGACAGAACTCTTTCTCCGCTTAATGAGGTTTGCTTACTAATACTAGATTAAACCAGCAAACTGGCTCTGGGCTAATGGGTTTAAAAAGATTGATGGATTGCAGATTTGTCTTTCAGGAAGCACAAAAATCTGCCACAATCTAAAGATGCACATTGACCTGTGAGATAGTTTATGGATTATTAGTGTCTGGGTAACTGAACAATTAAGAGTCGATATGCATCTAATCGACCTTTTCAAATAAGTTTAATAGTGGCAAAACAACAACAACAAAATATAACAGCAAATTTACGAACATGAAAACATTATATTAAGATTAAGAGATCAATAAGCCTGTAAACGGTGTTGAATTTTAAACTTTTGGTAATGTCATACTGTATGCGCATCGTCACCACAGCAGATATTTAAAAGAAAATGCAATAAAACAGTGATATTATTACAATTAAATACCTGTTATTTTAAAATACTTAAAATGTAATTTATTCCTGCAATGGAAAGCTGAATTGTCAGCAGCCAATCTTCAATGTCACGAAATCATTCGAATATGCTGCTGCCCAAGAAATATTTTTTATTATCACAGTCAAATATAATTGTGTTGGCTAATATTTTTGTGGAAACTGGGATCCTTTTTTTCAGATTCTTCAATTGAAAGTTTAAAAGAACACTGTTTATTTCTTTGTAACAATGTAAAGGTTTTGTCACTTATGACAAATTTATTGCATCTTTGCTAAACATATCCAGTCATTTCTTTGGAAAAAAATAAATGCTAAAAATTTGGGTTGACATTGCTTCACTTTGGAAATGGAAGGGCAACGCATTGCACAGTACCCCCCAGTATAATATATTCTGGTTGTACATGTACACACAGCATATTTTACTGACGCTAATTCTGGCATACAGTATATGCTTCTTTTTTTTTTTTTTTTTACTAACACAACACTCCACAGGGGGCGCTGTTGAAGCCTGGCTGATTCATGGTCATTATTGTCATAACTAGTCAGACTGTTTACTCATTACCACACACCACCTGCTTTTAGCGAAGAAGTCCTGTCTTCGGGGCTGTCGCTAGCAAGGTGAAAGGTGATGATGATTCCCCGGCATTACGGGGGCCCTGTGATTTTAACCATTAAAAGCTGTATTACTATCAAAAGAATTATCAGACAGTATAGCTTAAGTTTCTCAGCCGCCGCCTTTGTCTTTCATCCCTAATGAAATGTTTAATGTCAGAAGAACAGTTTCGCCAGTGCTAAATGCCTCAGTAAGTCATACCCCACAGGAGCTTGTTAAACAGCATCACAAACGCTGCTGTGTGCATGTGTCAGAGTCTGTGCCTGCCTAACAGAACACCTAAATGACTGTATAGCACTGCACTTTACCATTAGGCCCCCCTCTCTTTTGTTCTTTCCCTGTCTCTATCCATTTCTCTCACTCTCCTTTCCCTCTTTCATTGTCATTTTGTTCCACCGTGCGTGGCAAAGAAAGGGCTTGCCAGAGCAGGATGTAATCACTCAAGCAGAAAAAGGGGAAAAGAGAGTGCTCAAGAGCTACTCTTGATTTAACACAACACATTTAGTCCTCGTCTGAAATCTTTCCTTTGTTGAGTCATTTTATTTTTTGGAACATATTTCACCATAGAGTGTCTGTAACCCACAATTAATTCTTACACTCATAATCATGATCAAACATATTACAATTACCATCGAAACACATCACTATTTTCATTTGTACACTCCAAACAATGCTGGGTTGTTTTTGGGTAAAATATGGACAAACCCAAATGTTAACCCAACTCAATTTTTACTTTCAACTGTACATTTTTAATCGCATTCTGAACCCAACATTTGGGTTTGTCCATATTTTACCTAAATTTGGGCTCAAACAACCCAGCATTTTTAGAGTGGTTATCAAATGGTTTTGTTTAAAGGTTCTGCAATGGAAGTATTGGCCTAACATAAGACCAAAAGTGCTTATTCAAAATTTTAACGGTTTCAAAATCTTGGCAGCCTGTTCGTATTGGCATTAACTTAAATGGTAACACTTTACAATAAGGTTCATTAGTTAACATTAGTTAATGTATTTACTAACATGCACTAACCATGAGCAATACATTTGTTACTGCATTTGTTCATCTTTGTTAATGTTAGTTCATGAAAATACAGCTGTTCATTGTTTGTTCATGTTAGTTCACGGTGCATTAACTAATGTTAACAAGATTTTAATCAAGTATTAGTAAATGTTGAAAATAACATTAACAAAGATTAACAAATGCTGTATATGTGCTATTCATTATTAGTTCATATTAACTAACGTAGTTAACTAATGTTAACTAACGAACCTTATTGTAAAGTGTTACCACTTAATTTATTTTACCAATATAGATTTAATTTGAGCCACAATACAGTAGATTGCACTGGATAAACACCGTTTGAAATGGGAAGAATTTTTCTACCTTTTAAAAAATATATATATATTTTTATAATACCTATTTACAATTGGTTAGTTGCATTTTATTTTGTGCATTCAGCCTTATTTTTCCCAGCTCAGAATGGACATAAATTCACCAGTTTAAAACCACTGATCTATATAACGTTGTGCATCACCATCTATCATAACTTAACCAATGAGAGACAAAATGGTGATTCCACTTAATCCGAAGAGGATCTTAATGGAACTATTAGAGGACTGAGAGAAGGTTAGAAGTGTCCTTCTCTCAATAATATACATGCGTTTAAAGGAGGTCTAGGACCTTCTTAAGTGGTGACAGATCGACTAGTCATGGTATCAATTATTTTAACAGGCCTCTAGACGTGCATGACGGCTCTGGGAATCATTGGCTCATGCCTTCATGAAACCAAAAGATTTATTCAACGAGCCTTTCTGGTTCTTATCTTATAGACATTGTGGGGGGAGGGGATATTTATGACCTGCAGCCATACAAAAAACACACACACACAGATGCCCATAAAGGGGCTTTCCTTTAAACACAGTCTAAAGATTTTTAGAGACAGCAAAAGCCATTAGCCTATAACCTTAACCTCAAATTAACCCAACCATGAACCAGAGCAGCCATAGTCTGTTGCATTATGATCTAAATGCAGCCTAGTCCTAAACTGCAAAGTCTAAGGACATTTAAGGCTGGTTTACCATATTTTAGTAGTAAAATAGCTTAACTCTTATTAGAAAAAAGGTTCAGTGGGGTTCCACTCTTCATACCAAAAAGGTTATATATGAGATATTTAACATTTAAAATGTTCAAGTGAAAAAGTATGTTATGTACGTTAATGAATTCATAATGTTAATGAATTAAAACTACATCCATTAAAGGATAAATGATCAGCAGAGCTCCCCTCAATAGACTGGTTTGTGTGCTGTTATTTTACATAGAGTTGTGTAGAGCTCCATGTACACAATCATTTTCCACATCAGCGGCTCTCTGCGTCCTTATAGTTGTCAATCCCCACAGTGATCAAGCTGCAAGCCTGAATGGATCAATCCATTTATTCATTTAGTCATGTATATTGATGAATTATAAGTCCTGATTATATAATTTTTGCTCCCAGCCATCCACCATCACTGCTAGGTGTTTTATTTCATCCCCTGCTCATAATATGACTACACACAAACAAAATACAGTAACTAAGATGTTTTTATAGGTGCTTATCAATGTGGTCCGAACAACCTGTTGACATTTGTGACGGTTAACTCCTTGGCAATTTCCAAATGTTGCAAAGGTTTTTCACTGCTTTCTGTCTTGGCACACACATAATGCTGCTCATCAGGAGTCAATTACACTTGGCAGCGAAAACATGATGAATGACCTGTCACGTTAATGTTTTCGTGGGCTTTTTTTCCTTAAAGCATCCGGATCACCTGATTATCTTAAAACGCACACGCTGCTATGCTGGCTGCCTTCGCCATGGTTACCAGAGGAGCAGAATGCGTCTGAAACGCAGAGCTCTTCCCACACAGCACATATGTGAATGTGTGAAGAGGTCTGAGATGCTACACAACCACCCGTTTACCATGATCTAGAGCATGAGCTGTGGTTATAGAGCAAATACAGATCTTTATGTACCTGACACACATTTCTGGCTAATGTTGTCACATTTATACACCTAAATCTGGATACGCAGCCAACTGCAGTGAGGCTGTAGCTTCTATAATGAAACATTTCTTGAAAGATGAAGAACAGAAGGAGAAACTTACCTTTCTCCCTGAGGAGAAGAGGAAAACAGAGAATCCAGAACAGCCACCAGCACTCCACTGCAGGAGAGAGAGAGATCCGTCTCTCTGTGCGTGTGGGAGAGAAATCGTTTTTGGTCACACACTCTCCCTCCCTCCCTCTTTCTCTCTCCTCCCCTCTCTCGCTGCATCAGTAGTCTAGTGTAGGATTCAGATGCACAATATCTGGTCACACCTCGCTGAGCAGATTGTTAGAGAGCAGAGAGCAAGCACTGTACAGCAGGCAACCGTCGAGGAATTAAGCATCCTGCACAGAAGAAAAACACACATGCTCAAAAACACACCGTGAATACGTAAACGCACATGCACCATAGCATATACATACAAATATGTAGCATGCACAACAATTATACGAGATACATACAAGAATTAAGAAGCAGAATGTACACAAGAATTAGAAATATTTGAATATTGAATAATATTTTAACTAATTTTAATTTAATTTAAAATGTATTCATATTTTTGTTTAATTGTAAAGTTCTATACACACTTTTAATGAATTATAAACGGAAATTTTAAACTAAAACATGTCAAAAAACGAACATTGCAGCACACTTCCACCCACAAACATTACCATGTCACGCTTCTGAGTTGACTTTTGCCACACTTCGGCTACTTGTCAATAGAATGTCTTATCTCTGAATCTGATCCCATAGCCGATAATAATCCATTCACAATGTTCCTCCTGGGAGAGGGAGCATTCTGGGATATGATTGCATCTCTGATCCCAAGGAATTCTCCAAATTTAGAAACAATCTGAATTGTCCCATCCCAAGGAAACGTAATTTCCTGATGGAAAGCCCAACTTTGTCAAATTGGATGGAGCCAGTAAGTCTCAATGCCAGTTTGACCTCACATACAATACACACACACCATTTTACTTTTGCTCCAGATCAGTACATCTCACGAGAGCAGGCACCAAAGGTAATGTTTTTGAGGACAGGATGTTTTAATAAGGTTAAAGGACTCGTTCACTATAAAATGAAATTTAACCCATGATTTACTCACCCTCAAGCCATCCTAGGTGTATATGACTTTCTTATTTCAGACGAATACAATCAGAGTTATATTATTAAACACCCTGACTCTTTTAGGCTTTATAATGGCAGTGCATTGCACCATCAGTTTGAAGCTCAAAAAAGTACACCCAACATTTGGGGAATATTTAGGTTATCTAGCTGTTTTGATGATCGTCAAATTAATGGATTAAGGATATATAAGGATATATGAAATTATATCTTCTGGGGAAGTTAAAAGAAAGTATTTTTGAAGGAATCCTACATTAGAATTGTGTCATTGTTTTGGAACCCACCAGATTATTCATAACCGTAAGGCTAACATATTCATACAAAAAGTTAAAAAACAGGGGGCCTTTAAAGACTTTTTAAGCTTTTAATGTTGTTTATATATCTATGTGGTGTTTTTAATATGCTTTAAGACAAACGATGTGCAAATCCACAAGTCAACACCATTGTTGAGTATTTTCTCTTTAAAACTGCAGTGAACCAAAGACAGTCTCAAAAACACGGTTCGAAATCGCCGGTGTTTCTTACATCAGGCAGGTTATCCTGGTACATTTTTCTGTTGATATATATATAAAGAAAGAAATCGGGCTCTTTTAGCAATAGAACATGTGAAATATGTACAGTTATAATACATGTATTATATAATACAGTATATTACGATGTTATAATAAACTATATGTTTTTTTCATTGACGTTCAATGGCGCTTCAAAGGATACTGATTTTTAGAAGGCAGCTGTCCGTCTGACTCTAAGATGGCGAACGGGAACATGGATTGTGTAACATTTGAAACACATTATTAGCTTTTTGACAACGTAGTCAAGCCAAAGGCTAATCATATTAATTACCGTTATTTGTCCGACGATGTAGAGAGCCATACATAAAACACATTACCATTATGATACTTCGACTTGTAGACGAGCTTGTATGAGTGAGTGGAGGCGGGGATCATCCGCATAAAGAGCAGTATTCAAGATTGTGGCAAAAATTGGTACTGCAATCACTTTCAAATTACTGTAGAGCGGTGTATCCCCCTCCCCTTCCCCCTTGACTCAACATTGCCAGATATGCTGCAGGATCCAGCAGGAACGTAGGCTACTACAAGAAGCTTCCAATGGCAAGTGACGAGTCCTACACAGTAAGGTTTTTTCTGCTAATTATTTATTTCGGACTTTGTCACAAAGTATTTCAGATTCATATCGAGTTTTTTTTTTTGGTTTCGCAACTTTAGACATGTTTTTATCCGATTCCGACACGTTTGTATCTGCAGCTGTGGTAATTAGAGACATGCTGGCAACCCGAATGCCGCAACACTACTGAGTCTGTGATTGGTAGATCGGTGGAGGGTGGCGCATCAGAACAAAACACAACATGACAACATCAACATCAGTTGAGGGCTGCAACTTTACTTTTTTAAATGACAATATCCTGGCCAGACTACTGTTGCCAGTGATATTATTTGAAATGAACATAATTTCTTAATGTCTAGTGACATAAGATTTACACAAATTCACAAATTTATGATTAAATGAAATAAATTTCTTGCATACAGCTCCTAATGAAGCAAGGGTGTAGAGTTACATTCAAGCTATTTTAAGGCATGAATAAAAAAATAGGTCATTTTGGTGATCAAAGATGAATTTTAAGGGATAAAATTATTGATTACAGGGGGACTTTAAATATTTGGAAACAATTGCAATGGACGTATTACACTGAGCATCCAAAAATCATGAACAAGGGTGTTACATACGGATCCCCTATACTCTGACTCCATATTGTTGTGTCTGACTGCCAGAGCTGCACTCTGACTAGACTATATAAGGTGGACAGGGTTCCCCCTCCTGACTCTGTGTGCTTTATGTTCACCCACCCCCCAGCATCCGGAGGAGCGCACAAAGGCTGCCTCTGATTGAGATAAGTACCTTTGTGTCCAGGGAACAATGAATCCTAACAGTCTGCATTACAGCTAAAAGACATAACTTTCCCTTAATGTGCAGTTTTCCTTCCTATAGGCCATTTAGCTAACAGATGGACGTGAATCTGAATTGATCGCACACACAGCCAGATATACAGTATCTCTAGATTTCATGGTTCCTTTAAATCCAATATTGAGTTTTCCATACAGATTCGCAAATAGAACACGTCAAATCAGTCACTTTTGAGTATCCGTGACAGTTAGGATGCTGCCTGATATGTTGGCAAATTACTAGGTTATGGAACAGTAATAATGTATGTCAATATTTCTGTAAGCAAACAAGTGAATTAAAACAGCACCTGGCTATTATATGCAGAGAACATGAATTTATCAGAGGAGATAAATGGAGATTTCCTATGGGACTTACAAAGCAGGTGCTCACAAACACACAAACATGCCGGTTCAAAGCAAGAATCTAGTGCGGGATTGTGTGCGTGCTTCATATTTTCATATTCATTTAGGTGACTCATGGGATATCAGCAAGCAGTAGGGAGAAATTTTTAGCAACCCGTTAGTAAGTCCATGCGCACATGGGCCTATTTGAAGGAGGTGATCGCTAGCGTGTGTGTGGGTGTTTTAGCAACTGTATGCATGAATGATTAATGGCTCTGTGGGCATATGTGCTTAAATCTGTTTTAAAAGTTGTCAATTTCAAATAATATGATATACATCGGCCTATGCTCTTATTTTCGTAATGCCTCTGGATGTTGCAGTTCCAACAAGATGCAAAGAGGTGCAGTGACCTATGCGTATTGTGTAACTCACACACATACTCTGGGGAACAATAAATCTCCAATGGTATTTGAAGTATTTGCCAATAAAGGCCCATTCACATCAAGGACAATAATAAAAAAGTATTTTAATGGCCCTTTTAACACTTTCTGTTGACTATAAGTAATGTTGTACTTACATGACAAGTACTCTCATTAGTGTTAGTAGAGTATTAGTATACTGGTTAGGATTAAATGTTGACATGTTGTTGCAAAGTTACTTATAGTCAGTAGAATGTCTGTTGGGGAGCATCAAAATAAAGAGTTAGCAGATATTGAGAAGACAGTCTAATACTCCAAAGAGAGTTAAAGTGGTACAATAAACAGATTATTCCTGCATGATGGTGTAAATGCTAATATAGCTATCTTTCTTGGTGTGAACGCGCCTCAAGAGTTCATTGAGCATGTAGAACACACTGAGAAAAATAGGGCCGCGGGAGTGTGTAACGTATTGGGTTTGGATCAGCAGCGGTTGTTGACATGCAGGCAGATTATAAAGAATCAATGTGCACATGTTTAATGCATCAAGCCCTGTCTAACCAGGGGGCAAAACAAACAGGGAAATTATACTGACTCTATTTTCGTATTGTACCATTATAAAGAAGAAGAAACAAAAAAAAAAAAAGAAAAAGAAACTGTGAACCTTGCACAGAGGAAGTTCAACCCTGCCCTGTCTCGCTTGGCCCCAACTCTGAACAATACTCGCCTACAGAGAAACAATACAGGGGAAGGGTCTTCTGGACACAATGTGTTCACTCTAGTTGCCCAGTGTAGCTTTTTACAGCTCTCAATGATATTTTTATCTCCACCAATGTTTTTTTAAATGGTTATTTTTTTTAAGAGCGACACTTATACAGACTATATGGGAGATATACTGGCATTGAAATTGTTTCAGTGTGTCAAATTTTAGAAACAATATAGCTACCATGGCACATAATCAAATCTTGGTATGAATTAACTGGGACACAGCTTTTCATGATAACTATGAGAATAGACACCCAGCTATTAAAATAATTAGCTTTTGCTGCCACCTTGTGGGATAGAATAGAAGCTACGACTTAAGAAAGTGTGTGATGATATTTTTCATTTTGATTTGTTACAGAATTTTTTCATATAGGCTACATAGGCAACAAAGAGACACATTTACTGTAAATATTTTGTTTTTATTGTGAAGCCAACACAACTACGTTTTATTGTTTGTGATGTTATTTATGTTTTTATTTTATTTGTTATATATAATTTATTTTATTTAAAGCATTGGGCTATTTGCGGTTTATTGTGGCGCGCGCCAAGTACGTGAACATGCTCGCGCTGCTTGTCACTGTCAGTTTGTTTGAAAAATAACCGTCGGTCCTGTCATCGTCCTACATCAAATATAATATCAATATATATATCAAATATTTTATATAGTAGTAGCCTACATTTAAATGCCGTCGAGTGGCGATAAATAGCCTACGTGACTAGGCAGAACAGCGTTTGTTTATAGCGAAATTGTTAGTTTTAAAACAAGAACTAGAAATGCTGTCATGAGCGCTGCACTCCATTTGACATCATTTCTCACACAACTAAGGGAAAAGTGTACTGAAAATGATTGGAAGCAGCGATATACATGAAAATTAGATCACCTGTGAAAAGTGTGAATACAAGGACCTTTAAAGTACCTGCTCAACGAGAATAGAAACCTGCCAGGGAACGACTGCTGAACCAACCAGCCATTGTAAGCTGAAACTCAAACCAGCGCGAGTGGACTGACTGACTGGTCTCTGCAGCACAGACTGCTGCTGGTAAGTCACGGTACACACACGGTGCTTTTTAAGAGTCCTATAGTGAAAGCGTTTTATTATTTTTAATTTATTTATTCAGTGCTACAAGAACAAAGTTTTACTGTCCATAATCACTTTATCACATTATTAACATTAGCTGCCAGGAAAAAACAAACAAACAAACAAACAAAAAAACTTTTATTTCAGTGCTTTCAAAGCATTACAGTTTTTGTTTTTATTTTGCTCCAAAAGATTTAGCTACAAATAATTTTAAGTCATTTATAAAATGTGAAAAAATGTGGTTTGGAAAAAGCCCATTTCTTTTATGATTGTCATGGCACACATTTGTTATAGCACCACAAATGTGTGCCATGACAATGATATTTTACTAAAAAAAAATCCATAAACTCTGTAACATGTTCTTTACATTCCAAATGATCATTCAGAAAATAAAAATAAGCACATCAAATATATATACTGTATCTATTATTATATTGTAGTTTTCTATCCATATATCGACTTATAAAACTTTCCAAAATAATACTGTGTAGATATATATATATATATATATATATATATATATATATACACAAAAAACAGATGCAAAATACTTTCCTGTCAACAAAATTTGTATTAAATATTGAAATTAAATCTTTCCAAGACCTGTAACAGGGTCAATTCTGTGAAGAATTTTTTAAGACCGTTCCTTAATTTTGTTATTGATATAAAACTAGTTTCCATGCTTTGTTCCATGCAAGAGATATTACCAAATAAAGAAGAGCAACAAATATTGCAGTAAAAGACACAGAACAAAGAGCATTTCTTATAACCTTATTGCTACATTGATTTTTAAATATCAACATTATTAATGTAAATATTTTCTGAACTATTATCAGAAAATATTATTGCCATTAAACTAGTTCTTTAAAAGTAACACCACACTATTTGAAATTGCATCAAGAACAATAGCAAAGTCTCTTGGTTTAACTGGTAACTGAAATAAATTCAGTATATGATTTTTCATATGAATCATTCGGTATATAACAACTGATATCATTTGGAATTAACCAATGACTAAAATATTCACTTCACTGAACCAGAATAGTAATTTGTTTTAATAGTGTGTCTTTGTTATTCCATAAATAATTGAGTGGTGAGAAATACCAATTTCTAGGGCTTGTCTGTAAAAAATGGCCAATTTAACAGGCATTTTTCTCAACAGAAAATTAAACAAAAAGCTTCAACAAAAAGTGAAAACCTTAATATATAATAGGAAATACAGTCCAAAGACTTTCTCTTGATAAACTCCATCAACCATTACATTTTGAAAATGTCATTAGGGTACTATAATCTAAGTCCTCAAGCCCCCTAGCTCTTTAGTGTTACAAATTACCTCCTTTTTAAAGTAATGTGGCTTTTTTTTTCTCCAAAGAAAGTTTCTAATTTAAATCCTTAATCACCACATGGAGGCACATCTAATGATAAAGATAGATCTAGATACCTTCCAGATCTAGATCTAGATATCTTCCATGGGCAATACCCTCATATTGATATCATTTGTTAACCACCAATTAAATTTATTTTTTCTTAACAATTGGCTGAAAATGTAACTGACAAAATGTAACTGACTTACATTTTTACAAACTACTACACCGAGATATGTTAAATATTCTCTATTTAGAGGAACAATCTTTGAGGGGTTCAATAGAGACTTATCTGAATTCATTTTAAGGCCTGAATCAGCAGTGAATACATCAATATGTGTTTTATGAGTGAGCAGGTACTTACCTACAATTGTTACGATCATCACTCAGAGCAAATGACGGAATTAGCCAAAGAATGCGCTCAAAAAGCATTGAATTAAGGTCAATATTAAGCGACAATGCATTTTGACAACTTTGACAACACATTCAATAGCAGTGACTAAAGTCATATCATCATTAGCATTAATTAATCCACCTGTTGGTGATTGCCATCAACTGGCTGACACATGACAACCAAATATATATATGACAATTTGCATACATTTCCAGAACAGAAACCTGAACTCTTTATAAAACCATGTTGAAAATTACTTCATTTTCTTAACATATTCAAATTAAAGATTTTTTTTTTGGACTCACTTCAGCTATACCAACAGCCAGAAAAACAATTTTTTTTTTAGGGGAAAAGATTTAATATAAATTAGGCTATATGAAAAAAGCGAACCCCGCAGTAAAAACCTTCATAATACAGATAGCAATAAAACTGGAAAAAAAAAATGTTTTAAGAAAAGGGCCTTTAGTACTGCATCTGAATACAGACAAGTTCAGCCCAAAACCTCAAATTAACCCAGTGCATGATAAAACAATGGTTTTACCTGTGCCTTGCCCATAAAAATTCTCAGCCAGTGTCATCACCAGTTTCACCAGACAAACCACATCTTTTGGAAGTCCTAATCACGTCACGTCCTCACAAAAAACTCAAGAACTAAAATTTGATTGACTCCAAACAAAATTACAAGAGGAAACGTAAATTTGCTGTGAAATATAATTTCATGCATGCTTTTTTTTTTTTTTTACATTTTAAAATACTGTAAAATAAGAAGTGGGCCCACTTTTGTCTGTGGGCTACTGGGCTTTTTAGGGTTTCTTAGTGTTTCATGTTTTATGAGAAATCCAGGAAAATAATCTACTCTACCACAATGAGTCATTGCCAAGTAGACCTTAAAAACCATTCAAAATTACAGATCACTCTAAAATATATCATATAAAGTTATTTTCTTAACTAGTTTTATTCTTTCAGTTTCAAAAATAAGAAAAGGGAATGTTGATTTTTGTGAAGATATTTTATTGTCTTAAAAAATTATTTAAAAAAAATCCATAGAAAATACAATAAACATCCATTGACATTTGACATAAAAAAATACAATAAACATCTACAGGCAAGTTCAACTTTCCCAGTGCTACAAAACATTATGTGCGAAAATATTCAAATATAGCTTAGAAAATAGAAAGCTATAGTGTAAAAAAAAATCAAAAAGTATTAAGTCTAATAAGTTAACAAATTATTTCGAGAACTAGTCCTTGCAAGTGCTTTTTTGAGAGTGATGCATAGAATGAATGATGCATGGCTTACACATTTCAGAATCCAAACGTCTCAGCCGCGTCCGTGTCTTTGCACCGTTTTAGTTTGTCCATATTCAGGCAGAGTTTCTCTAGGTACCTCTGGAGCTCCAGGAGGTACAGGTAGTTGGAGGTAACGGGGAAGGCCGTTTCATCTTTGTGCACTGGGGTCCCGGGGTTGGGCAGGGGGCATCCTTGTGAGATGGCCAGTCCCTCCAACGTGCTCAGGAGAGTTTCCAAGTCCACCTGGACCTGCTGTAGGTGCTGGGCTGGAGGCACTCGCAGCCTCAACCGCAGGTAGCTCAAGTGAACGAAAATAGAAGTGAGACCATCAATGGGGGTGTCAATGTCAGGGCCAAAATCAATCTCTGGAGACATCTGGAAGTGCTGTGGAGACAGATTTAAATTTAGAGATTAATGTGCCGTATTGATTAACCGTGTCCAAGGGAAATCACACACAAACATTTCAATAAATAATTACATTTCATTTTATAATACATTTCATTTTTTTCATTTTGTACTGTATAATGACAGTACAGAGCTTGACTTGAATTTCTCACTGTGCAAGTTAGTTTCTTTTTCCACAAAAAACAAATGCTCATGTGCTCAATGAAGTTGAACTAAATGCTAAAATGAAAGGCTAATAAAGAAAGACATGATTTTCTACTCATTGAATTATGAACTGCTCTGATTAAAAAAAAATAGATTAATGAAACTATGAATTTATCAATCAGTTTTAAATGGCTGAGAATTAAGAAAAAAGCTTCGGTAAGTCAAGCTACATGCTCTTGTCCCGATTATAGTTCACCCAAAAATAACTTGAGTGTCATCCTTTACTCACCCTCATGCTATTCCAAACTTGTATAACTTTCTTTTTCTATTGTGAAACACTGGAGACCTTTCTTTTGTCTCAAAAAGACATGAAGGTGATTAAATCACTGCAGAACATTTACTGTACCTCATCTTTGATTTTTTTAATTCTGCTGATGGTAGTTCGGACCATGATTCGTATCCTGTCTTCTGTAGCCGTGGGTCGGCTGATGCTAATGGCCACCAGAGCTGCCATTGAGAGGCAAAAGATCAGGGAAGAATGCATCTTTCTGAAAAAGAACAAATCATATGGTCATATGTCACGTTTAATTGTATGTAGAGTATCCAAATGTCTCAAAAACTTGTTTACATAAAAAAAAACTTAGAAATCAACACAGTTATCCTGTTTAGTACAGTAAAATAATGAATTAAATTGTTACAAGAACTTATTTTATCAGTATTTTATCAGTCTCATTGATATAAAGGCCATTTTGGGATGTCCATGTGAATATGTCCATGTGTGTATGCTTACCTCTGGTGTGTTGATGTGCATATTGAGAAACTCAAGCAGGACTCTCCCTTTTATAGCTCTGGATGATTGACTCATTGCCCATGTGAATCACCCTGCGCCGGTCTCGTCTGGTTTGCCTTTGTCGTCCATAGTTTAGAAGACACCGTCCACTTGTTCTGGTCCGAGACATCACACCCAGGGGCTTCAGGTAAGGACACTTCCAGTAAAGGACACTTCCAGAAAAGTGTCAATGTTTTTTGTGTATTACAGGATTTTCTTTCCTCTGTGGAATATGTTTAAGCAGAATCTTTGTTTTTCGTACTAACATGCTTTTTTTCTTTTTGAAATATTTGGTTTCAATTCATGATTCAAATGTTGTTCAATGAATGTAGCTATTCAAGGTTAATTTGTCAAAAAATAGCATGGAAAGCATGCTTTTGATTTTATAATCTTTGTTGTGAACTAATTGAGTTATACCTCCTGTTATAGAAAATGCTAGAAAACATATTAGTAAACAGTCAGCAAATGAGTTATTTATTTACAATGTGACCCTAAGTAGGATAAATATTTTTCCTCCATTGGAAGTTCCTACATTTACACAAGGGGAAAAAGAACTTGAGGGAAAAAGTACAACATTTAACGGCATACTATTTGCTGCTTCTGAAACACTGACTTTTGAGTCACTAAATTATTTATTGTGGATAAAATGATGCATGATAATGACCACAAACATGGTAAAAATCTCTTATTTTGTTTCTCTTGGTATTGATGTAAAAGTGTTGTTACAATTAAGGCCCGCTTAAAAAAAACATGCAATACTGTACATCAAATTAAGCAGGGCTTGAAGAAAAACTAGGCCTTGTGAATTCCTTGTGTTATAACCTATAAGAAGCCCATATAGGCTTAGCTTTGCCAGCCTGCCGGTCAATGACTTTGCAGGCAGCATCAGTACCTCCTAAAACTGATTTCGGACAGGATTCTGAGAGAGCTTTGGTGATGACCAAGCCAATATTTAATTACTACCGAATTTAAGTGTTCAACAATATTTACTTATCAACCACAACTAGATGCCATTCTATTGATTTTTATTTTAACAGAATCAAATGCATTGGATAGTGGACTTCTATGCTGCCTTCAGAAAACAATCATATAAAGGTATCTTAATAGAAAAGATGTAATAAAATCACATTCAGGTAGCTTTTTTTCAGCATTCGGATGCAGCAAAAATCACTCAAATCAAAAATCACTGTAAATGATCAGACAAGAATTCAGATTCAAGATTCCAATCATTAAACAAGGCGAAGATAATAGCTTTTTTGCTATAAACACATTACAAATCAAAACTACAAATTATTTGGCACATTGTCCCCTGTTAAATGTATCAGTGTTTTTGTGGTTTTTTTTTTTTTTGTGGACATGATGTTGCTCAGAATGTGCTGTTTGTGACTCATATCATTCCATACATACTTCATGACTTAGTTTAAAAAGATTCATGTTTATTACTTAGTGAGTGTTTTTGTATCACTACTTTTGAGCTAGCATAATTGCCAGTAGAGGATTTTGTAAGGCAGAAGCTGACAAAGCACTTTATGAATTCTCTGGATGAAACTGGATTGGTGGTTAAGAATGGTCTTACATTCCTTTAATACTCTGAACTGTGTGTTCATCCACATACGTGTTTCCTGTCTCTAATCTGTCTGAATACTTTTACTTGTTTCAATAAGTATAGCCTACCGTATGTGTGTGTGTCAGTGATGTAATTCCCGAAGGCTTTCAGTCTAAGTTCCTGGAAATGATGTGCTTTGGGTTTCATTGGTTTCACATTGCTTCAGCTGAATGTTGGTTGAAAGTTGTTTTACTTTTCTAGAGATGAGCAAAGACTTGGCGGTGGATATTTACAGCCGAACAGAATACTGCGTAGTTGCAATCTGAACTTTTTAATCTAAAGGTAGTGTATGTGCTAATAGCCGCATATGGCTTTCAGTTTTGCATAATGTTGTCTTAAGCACTCCCAGTAGATTTTATGTAATAGTATTTAAAATTGTATATTCTGTTGTTACTCTAAAAGTAGATAGTTAAAAGTAGATTCAACAGTTTGTTTGTAAATTGTATGCTGCTTTAGTATTAGTAACCCAATGAAACTACTGTTTTCTTCCTTTTGCTGACACATTTCCTTGATTTTATATTGTTAAAAATATTTTACATTTTAAAAGTTCAAGCTACTTCCTCAATATTTTTTATTTACTACAATAAATATTATTATACAGTTTTAATACATACTTCTGTTAAACGAAGAAAAAATGTAATCATATTTTAGGAGTATAGAGATGACCTAAAGGCCCAAAAGTCACACAAGTCCAGTTTTGATTCTATGGGCTCTTAATAAGACTAGTGTGATTCAGCCGATAATCTCCCACAGAAAACAGTGACATGACCGTTTTTTTGCCAAACAAAAGGCTTTGGGTCAGCACCATAAACCCTAATTGGTTTTGTTCATCGCACTTATTTTCTATTCAGAATATTTATAAACGTTCTATTACAGAGTTATGTCAACTGTTTTGTCGTTTTAGCTTTGTTTCTGAGCAAATAATTTGATACGTTAATGCTAATTAATGTTTTAATCACAAACTCATTGGCACACCCACTCAGACTCGCACATAAACGCATGCCATGTGCTTTTAGAGTCTGCGTGTGTGATAATGAGGAATTAAGATTCAGCTCTGATCTTTTGTTTTCACTTACCGGTAGTCCATTTGGCCTCTTCATGCTCAGACACTGTCGTTTGATCACACATTAATTCACGCTACATTGAGATCCAGTAATGTGTGAGAGATGGAAGCAACGGATGTGGGACACTTTTATTGGATCTGAAATACAGAATGTTGCGCACATGGACATACAAGCGCTACCGATTAAACATAAAACAAATTAATTAATGTGTCTCATGATCTTAAACATTTTGACCTGTGCATTGGTTTTGTAGACAAATGTGCCTACATATTGATTTACTTACAAAACAGTTTACGCACAAGTTCAACTCTGGCTGACATTTGACATCACTGAGTGACTGATGGTAATAAAGTGTGCTTCCCGTAAACTGACAGTTCATTAAACCTCTGCTTGTTTTTTTAGTATTATTATTTTTTTTTAATGACGCATATTCACTTCCTGTCCTTTTCCCCAATTTACTGTCATAGGTTAGAGTTTAATCCCAGATATCCAAATATGACTGCTGTTCATGAGGCTGACACAGGTTTATAGCATCATTCATAAAAGCCTTAGTATTTTAATAATTTGTCACAGCTTCCTTTGGTCATCATTACTGTGCAAATAAACGGTGAGCCAGCAAAAACAGTGGTAAAATACAGCAATTTCCTGTATTTAATAGTCCGGTAGATATTCCTTAATGAGGTGAAATAGAAGAAAATGGAATCATCAGAAAGGTATTCATATAAAATTCACTGGGGCATGTTTCCTTCTCCTTGGGTGTTTTCTACAACAGAAGTGTTCATCATGTCATTTAGGTTAGGAAAATTGGTGGAATAATTCATGAGAATGTTACATTTGGTTTTTATTAAATCATGTGTTCTTGTGGGTCATGTGATATTGTTTCCTTAGGATTGAGAGTCTGTTTATGGGGTTGCTCTGATTCTGCTCAGTCAGCTTGGATACTTGGATTTCCATCTGTTTATGATTAAGTGATAGACACAGAGAAATATTTCGACGTAATTTCCAAATATGTGGCTTTACCCAGCACTAATCGTTCAGACTGGATTCCAGTCTGCTTCTGTCCCAACGGAACTTTTCATAACTGGGTCGTTTTACTGGTTGGGTGGGATGGGTCTTATCTGGAAATCATGAAAACTCTACAAATATGGACACCCATCTTTATGGGATACGGCATTAAGGATGCAACGTGTTATATACAGCAAAGAATAATCATAGTGAAACTAGTTTTATTAGTGTGCCCCTATTATGTTTTTTTTTTCAAATATTCCTTTTCATGTCATGTGTAATATAGCTGTTTGTAAATGTAAATGTTCTGCAAAGTTGTAAAGTCGATAAATAAAGTTATTGCCTCACAAAAGAAAGAGTCGACCCGCCCAAACAAGAAGTTTGTAATTCGAATCCCACTGTGTTACGGTTCTACGTCACTAGAAAATACATTTTAATAATGCCCGCCTACATTGCCCGCAAACAACTTGTCCCACTTTTAAAAACGCCATTTTACTCATGACTACTTCTCAAATCTCAGAGTTTTATAGGTTTTGCTCTGGAAAGATGGGTCAGTACCCAGTTTATTAGGACCAGCTTGCTCCTCAGAATCACAACCTGTAAGTATGTATAAGTATGTATTTGTTTTGCAATCAATTTACATCAGTCATTCACATTAGTGCTCAGCTAACGTATATGTGCTGTTATTGATACAGTTCCCACATGTACACCGCAAAAAAAATTAGAAATATATTTAGATGATGGACATACAGATATAATATTTGTAACATCTCATAATGTACCTCAAACTGAGTAGTGTATCACTGAGAAATGTCCTGCTCAGGCCATCCTGAGCTCTTAGATCAAACTATATATATATATATATATATATATATACACACACACACACACATACATACATATATATATATATAACTCTTTTTGATAGGCAAAACCTCACTGTTTGATGAGAAGAGAAATTATTATAACTTGGAGGATAAAAATAAGCAGTCCCTCAACTCTTGCGGTCTGTTTCTCTTGAACTGAGTGTAAGCGTACTGCTCAATTTGACCTGTAGGAGGTTTCACTGAGTCAGGTTTCAAATCCGAGAGAAACCAGAAGATCAGGGTAAATACAAATGTGTCAAGAGAGAGGGAGTAGAACACTTAGAAAGGATATTCCCATATAAAAAAGATTGGATTTCCCCCCCCCCCCCAATATTTACTAAATGCTTCTCCATTTTTGTTCATAAGAAGTAGGATATAAGACAGTTATGACTGCAAAATTCCATATTGTACAGTCTTTGATTAGCGTTCCGGTTTCTACTTGCCACCTTTGCATCACGTTTGTTCATTTAGCAGATTCTTAGATCCCAAGCAACTCACAAATAAGAAATAAAACAAAATTGTTTGATCGTCATCTGGCCAGATGTCAGCCACAGGGAGAAAATGCAGGTTATGTGTCCTGTTTTTACATTTACATTCATTCATTTAGCTGATGCTTTTATCCAAAGCGACTTACAATTGCTGCATATGTCAGAGGTCGCATGCCTCTGGAGCAAATAGGGGTTAAGTGTCTTGCGCAGTGGATTCAAACCCGGGTCACTCACACCACTTTTTGTGCTCTAACTGAGAAGATTGGCATCTTGTTGAATTCTGCTAGCTTATGTTGTTTAAGCACACATAACCATAGCAACAAGAACAGGTATTATAACAAAATATTTCATTCAAGTCCACTCCGCCAGAGAGAGATACGGATGCCCGAAAGATTAACACAACACTAAAATACACCAAACATCAATATTTTAATTGCAACTTTTGGTTACATTTAAAACCTTTCTAACAAAATACCAGGAATAATTAAATCATTGATTAAATTAAAACCTTTATGAGTAAATTCAAAACTCCTAACAAAGTCTACAATAGACCGTCCGTTACAACATGGAGTCCCCAAAAAAAGCGGTTCCACAACAGTGCGTACGCTGGTGACATCGGCGGAGCACTGCTCCATTTCCCAAGGCTAAATGGTGACACAAATTGTGTGCCATGTTTTTGGATCATAATTCAAATGGACTAACCCCGTCTCCAATATGAGGGTCACACGTCATTAGTATAGACTGTGCGTATGTTAAAAAAAGGAACAAGGAATACTTTAAATAATAAGATTATATTCTCTAAGTTTTCTATTTGAAGTAATATCTCAAACCTAATCTTTACATTTTTTTTCTCTCTCTGATTTCACTCTCCTGCTAAACTGAGACTTGATACACATGTTTATTAAATCTTAATTTGGGTGAGCCTTATTTAAACAGTCTGTCAAGCATATGGTCTCCCTTTTTGTGGAGTGCATGATCTCCAAGACAAGAACGGAAACAACAGAAAGGCCTGCGGACAGTAGAGTCACGTGGCCAAAGCACTCAGCTGGTGTCCTGGTGAATGGGCAGGAAGTTAATAAATGCTCTTGGCAAAAAAGCACAATAGCAAGATGCCCATGGACCTGATGAATACCCAACTGTCATATGGTTGCCATTCATAAGGTCTTTTGGCCCATTTAAGCTGTTTCTTGAATGTTTCTTGTCTTTTCAGTACTTTTCTATTATATAGTATTGTATGAATGACATGGCAGTCTTTAAGAAAAAAAAGATTATTAAATAATTGAGAAAGGTAATGGATTATGCGATTAAAATATTTCTCCATCCATACAGGGCAGAGAAAATCAATGTTAAAATGAACAAAACACTTTTATAGGTTTTATAGGCTAATAAATGTCAGGTTGGTTTGTATAGACCCACAAACAATAAAATGCAACTGAAAAAATATAAAAAAAATATGTGATAAATTGTATATATTAATGTACTGTTTCATGTTTAAAAAACTAGTGCAGTATTTATCAATATTGATGGAATGGTCCATTTTATTAGAATTTTTAAGATGGATCTTTTGATAAATAAAACAGGCCTTATAGTTTGAATTGATTTCTTACATCTTGCAATAATTACACATTAATAATCAAACTCTGCAGCATCAGTTACTCCGCCCAACAAGTAAACGTTACGATCTGGTTGTTTTCAGATTGAAGTTTCTAAATGCATCACAGTTCATCTTGTACATCACATTTGCGGTAGGAAGTCAAATTATATTTAAACATACAAGGTCTGTAAATCTTCCACAGCAAAATGTGTGGAACTACGCAAAATACTGTACCATGGTGGTTATGGCTATGTGAAAAGATTTCTAGGTATGTTATGCAAAAAGGACAGTTCTTGTCAGTAATCTGGTGTTTGGTGGAAATTTTGAGAGCTTGATATATCTGTTAAGATGATGTGGTCCTCTGCAGATACTTTTTGGGGTAAGGGCTTCCTGGCTACTGGTTCAAGGAACAGCAAGCCCAGACCGCAAAAAGACCTGAAAAGGACAAGACAGGGACCTGGAAATCAGCTTCGTATATATCTGAACAGAGAAAGGAGAGAGGGAAAGGGAGGGAGAGAGAATGAAACGTGAATGTCAGCCTTCTTTCATTTAGAAATATTTCTTAAAAACAATAATGAACACACATATCTGTCTAGATCAAACAGTTTAACAATTTGAAACCAGGAAAACTACTACAATTACACACTGTAAATGATTAAATTACACAGAATGAGCACCATTGCTTGTTTCTTGCGCTCTTTGTGTTCTTTCTAGCCAAAATGGCCAGAAAATGACATTTTCTGTGGATCAGGTGTTGCATTTATGACGTGCAGCCTAAACTTCACGCATCACAGTTAGTCAAACCAAAGCCCCTCGTTCTCGCTCGTTCTCTTTAGGAAACCCATTACTATAACATATTTGCGCAAGTTCAAATAGAATTTTACCTGTGTAAAATTTAATAAACCGTCATGCAAAACGCCCTTTCATCCGATCCTTTCTATAGCATTGTATCTCAGCGTTGTATTCTTATTTGTTAGCGGGCCAAAGATGGTTGGGGTCAAGCGGAGTAGATGACGTAGGCATCCGTTAGGCTTACCTCACTAAATGCGTCATATGTGTAAAAGTGTCGCCCTCCCATGCGCGCTCTCCTCCCTTTTCTGATTGCGCTTCTGCCACAGTTCCTTTTAACGACTTTAGCGGGTTTTTTATCGCCCAAATCAACCAGCAAAATCTAAGGGACATTTATCCAATCATTTTAACCCGTGTGTGTCTCCATGTTCACATTGTGCGTAAATGACCATCAATGAGAAATGAAACGTGAACTGCAGAAACGCAAACGCACTGGTATAACTGATGTGGTGAATTCGGGCTGACGGAAGGAGGCGTGTTAATTAATCGGGTGCTGTCCGTTGTGCTGAACGGGCTGCTGTCCACGGTGCTGAAACCCACCCGCCGTGGTGAACGCCCTGTGCTGCACACACCCACAGTTTGTGGAAGAGATGGGGAAAGAAGGGGGTTTCGTCACACCGATGATACAAACGCAGGTGCTTGCAATCTGAAACATAAAATTATAAACTTATTCAAATATGACTCTCCACAAGAGAATATTGAAATCACTTTTTTTTGGGATTGGGTGTCTTTCAATATCCCTCTTTCTCTCTGGTTGTTTTAGGGGTGTGTGAATGTGTGTAATATTCTCTTTTATTGCGAGGGTGTTTGCTTCCCATGCATGTTTGAAAGAAGATTTCAAATGTTACATTTAACCAAACTGGTTTTGTTGCACAAAACAGGAACGTTTATAATACAATCCGTATAGTACTTGTTGCTAATGCTTTTGCGCTACCCTAGTCGGTTTGGTGGTGTAGTACCGGACATAAATCGTGTTCGTGTTTATGGAAGTGGATGTGACTGACTAATTATTTCAGTTCTATAGCCTACATGCCACAGTCCCACATCTTTAGTTGTATACTAAGCACATAAAAGCATTTACGAACCGGACGGTTAACATATTGTGTGTTTGCGTTGTATTTTCTCATGCATACTCGCAGGCGCCTGTTCCACACCACATTCAGTCACGAGTCAGCATTTGAAAAACGCAATTAAATAATTGGAAGTCATTTCAGACGATTTCAAGCAAAGATAAGTCAGCACTACGAAATGATGCACGTTGCAACAGTTGTAATAGCTCTAAATGGTTTTTAATAGCGCGCAAAGGGACGCAGGGCGAAGCACGCGCGTTATAGCTCATTTATAGGCGCTTATAACCCGCTTCATAGAAACCATCTGAAACAGGGTGTTTTCTGCTTGTGTTGAGTTTACAGATGAAGACAAAACATGTATCAGATTGTCTTTAAGAAAGTCAGAAATACATTACCAATGCTTCTACCAAGCCCCATTAAAGGGGACGACACAAGGCAACGCGACGTGAGAGTTAAAAGAAAATACATGTCAGACTTACCGTGTGAGCGATGCTTCAAGGAAGACGAGATCTTTTTCTTTTTCTTTTTTTTTTGTAATAATAATTCCGGTAGATTCGAATGTTCTCCACTCACAATGATCTTTAATGTTTTCAAATTACACTCTGATGTTTTAATACATTTTATACTAATCCATTTTGTCCTTTCCGCGTTTCTGGAAAATACTGCAAAATCTAATGGAAGCGCTCAATTCCTCCAGTCTGCTGTTGACCTGCATTGACGTCATTGCGTCATTAGGTTTCCCCTGGAAACACAGGCGTTCCAAAAATAGTTACACATTAATTCAACTCTGGCTGAGGGTTGGCGCAAGCGACTATTTGTATCAATCCATAATATTCTGATTCGCTCCCTCCCCCTACATTGTCTTCTTCTTTTTATCATTTTTCCTCTTTTCTTCTTCAGAGAGTGTAAAGCTCGCAAGGACGAGTGGCGCACGAGCAGGTACGACTTTACGACTATTTTAAGGAGCGGGCAAGGTTATATAAATATCAAAGTGAGGGACAGAGCAGGCAGGGGAGAGTTGTTCTCAGGTTTGTTTTATTCCCGCCCGCAATCAAAAAAAAAAAAATGGTAGTAAGAGCAGAAACAGCGCCACGAGGACAAAAATAGAAAGTGCCGAGCGCGAGCAGTCATCTGTCTGGAGAGCTCGTGAGTCCTCGCGTGTTCAGTGGGGAGCTCTACTAAAGCAACCTTACAAAAAGAAGAAATAGTGCCCCTGTCATAGTTTGTTTAAGTGCTACATGCACATGCACATGTAATCATTTCTTCTGCTAACAAACACTTGATTTGGAAATATTTATCGGGTTTGCAATGGTATGATCACCATTACATTCTTCATAGCCTTCATAGGCAGCCACAGGGGGAAGTAACGCAGCCATTCACTCATTCCCCATTCATTCATTCATTCATTCATTCATTCATTCATTCATTCATTCATTCATTCATTCATTCATTCATTCATTCATTCAGCTCCAATGTAACACGTATGATGATATCGATGTGGATTCACATAAAACCGGAAATAAAATCTGTATTATTTTTTTTTTATCTATGGCCGAAACCTAGTAGGCAGCATGAGCGCTGTGTGCTGCACTACGACCAAAAACGCCAACATCAACCATGTGCTCAGCTCGAAGCAGTAATTCATTAATGATGAAATGCTTCGGCCACTCCCTTTATGAAATGGTATCCTTCAGTGTGTCTACAGAGTAGCTTGCTTATTCCCTTGAGCGGTTTGTATGAATGTGAAGGATCTGCTCCCCACATGCACACATTAAATGGTACTGACTGTGTTTGAATATTTTTATTCTGGGGAGTGGAAACCAAGGCTAACCAAAATCATGTGATCTATTGATATGCCTGAGCATAGCCTACACTCTAAAAATGCTGGGATGTTTTAACCCAACTTTGCGTGAAATAAGGACAAACCCCAAACGTTGGGTTAAAAATGTAATGTAAAAATTTAACCCAATGGCATGGGTTTGTCCATATTTCACCCAAAGTTGGGTTAAAACAACCCAGCAGTGATTGTTCAAGTCAAGTCAAATTTATTTTTGTTGTGCTTTTCACAATGCACTTTGTTTCGAAGTATAGCCTTACAAACATTATTGATGCACTCTAAAAAATGCTTGGTTGTTTTAACCCAATTTTGGGTCAAATATGGTCAAACCCAAATGTTGGGTTAAAAATGTCACCTAAACGCTGAGTTTGTCCATATTTGACCAAAAGTTGGGTCAAAAACATCTTCATGTCTTGAAGCCTTATTTAGCAGATATAGTAGATTTTGTGAAGGTAATCAAGCAGTTGAGATTTGGTCTTCTGTTTTGATTCTGTTTTAGGCTAGTAATGTTTCCAGTTTTTACATTGTTCAGGCAAAGAAGTGTTATTCCATGTATTCTTTTATATTGTTATATGGAGCAGAAAACTGTATGTTGTTTACTATAGTGAGTAAAGAAAACATTTTATGTTACTCACTAATAGATGCATCAGTTTTATATATTCATAGGATGATATTGTCATACAGTACAAGCATCCCAGAAAAAGCAACACATCATTTGTAATCTAATGCATTGGCATTAATATATTTTAACAATAAAAAATAATGAAAAAAATGTTTAAAATAAATATAGCACAGCAGGTAAACCAGTAGATACACTGTTCAAAATGAAAACTTGTTACCTGCATGCATTGCAGTGTATTTAAGCAGAATTATTTTTAGCTGACGTGTGTGCGTGCTATTTTGGTGTTCTTTGGGTTGTTTTTTAATTGTTTTGATTTCTGTTTTTTTTAATCCATAAATCAAGGGTTAAAATCCATATTTCTGTAGCAACCTAGTACAGTCTCTTCAGCAAGAGTTTGCTAAATGACAAATCACTAAACAAACACCTTTAATCAGTGAGATTTTAAAATGTTCTCATACAGTAAACTGGAGACATTTTGTGATAATAGTAGACGGGCAGTTGTATTATGCACAGCATGACCTTTTTTAAACGTGTGTGTGTGTGTTCTGTGAGTAGACAAAACCTAGTACAATAATGCTTACATCACCAAATACATTTAGACTGGTAGAGGTGTGGAGTATGTTAACTTCACCTTCACATTTTTTTTTACACCTTTACCATTATTTTTTCCATTAAAAATCAAATATAGCAGGTCATCTGGGTTACTCCCTCTTTAGCAGAGGCTCCACTCTGTACATGACAGAAGTGTCAGCAGGCTACTTCTCTTTTAACTGCTGATGCCATCTACTGGTAAAAGAGAACAACTGCAGATTGAGACAACTGCAAAGGAACTTGTCAGAAACAAGCTCTAGTCATGATTACAGTCTTTGTAATATCAATTTTAGAAAGTTTTGATTGAACGTAGTCGGGAAATTCTGCTCAAAGTTAGTGAATCAGCTTAAAACATTCAAGAATTCAAACCTTTTGCATTGAAGGCACTTTTCGAGAAACTTACTATGGCCCTGTCCCAAATCGCGCACTTCACGCGGACTTGCGGTCTCGTGGACTTTGATTGCGCGTGCTCGCCGAGTCCACGAGTCCGTAGGGTGTCCCATTTGGCATTTTAACGCTCTTAAGTGTGCTCAGCAGCGCCCCCTTTGTGCCCTTGAAGCGGTCTTCCGCGAAGCCCGCATAGATGCAGGCTCCGCGCACTTCAACTACCCAGGAATCCTTGCGAAAGGCCAATCAGACAACAGATGGGAGGAGATTTCACTCACGGACTGTAAACATGACTGAGAAGAGAACATTTAAGAGTTTAATTATGTTTTTTATGACATAGGCGTACATTTTACCAGTTGTTACTTACAGTTTATACAAACATATTATCAACCAGTGGTTGTATCTCAAACGTAATAATAGCTGTTGAATATACGATTGCATTATGATTCATTACATAAATAGAACCGTCATATAAACATAGTATAAATTTTGAAACCTATACATTTTTCTTAAACTCGTCTTCATTTTGTGTTAAATTGAATATTATGTAGTTCACATGGATACGATTTTGGAAAATAAAATAAGTCCTGTTTTCGATGCTAAAGAATGGAATTTTTTTAATGATATGTTTGTGTCATTAAAAAAATAAATATTATATATTTCTAATAAAGGGACTGATGAGATGATCTTTAAGTTTATTCAGCTCCGTATGGAGAGGGATAACTGTTAGGGCTTTCAGAGGCGTGAGGAACGAGTTCCTGTTTCCGGCGTGACGATCGAGTCTGTCCCAAAAATACCTCTCAATGCACCCTCGCGGACTCGCGCTAAGGGCCCTATAGGTCTGCACTGCATGACGTCACCGAAGTGTGGACTCTGAGGAAGTCCACAAGTCCGGAGTGTGCCATTTGGGACAGGGCCTATGACAATGGTTTAATAAGTTGTCAAATAAGTCGTCAAATCAGTTAAAGTAAAAACTTAAACATTTCCGTATATGCTCACGTGCTTGTTTTACCGTCTAGATATTAAAATTATAACATACAGATAACGCACACTTGACAAACTGCGTCTGTTTGCTCAGCAATAGGAATAAAGTAACTTTAAAATAGTTCCAAAAGCTGGAATATCTATTATTGTCATTATTTATTATTTATTATTGTCATTATATTATTTATCTATTATTATCTATCATTGTTTATCTTCATGTCTTTTGAAACCTGCGTAACTGACTTTCTTCTGTGGAACACAAATGGAGATGTTTAGCAGAATGTCCAAGCTGCTCTTTTCCATAAAGCGAAAGCAAACGTGACCATCGCCATCCTTCAGGATTTTCAAGGCCAGATTTTTATTTGATAATGACTGAAAATTCAGTCCTTACTCAAAGTTCTTATAAGGTTTGCTATCCCTTGGTGCTCATCCACATTCAGTGTGAAGAAAGCTGCTCAGACATTCCTTTTGTTTTCCACATATGATAGACGGCCATATGGGTTTGGAACAACATAAGTGTGAGTAAATAGTGACAGAACATTCATTTGTCATCTAACTAACTATCCCTTCAATATCATTCCACCATTTTAAGCTGAATGTTGTCTGGAGTCTGTATTTATGTTGGGCACTCCAGTTAAAGTTTGATAATGACTATTTCCAATATCTTCTTGTGCTTAGATACACTGGCAATTTTTTTTTTTTTTTTTGCGTGAGTTTTTGTTATTGTGATGACACCACAAATGCAGACTTTTTTTCTTTAGTGAGGTAGAGAGAAGCAATAGTAACTACTCATTTGGTCAAAATGGAGAGTGAAAACTACTATCGGTTCAATAGAATAAAAAATAAGACCTTTTTTTCTTAGTTTCAGTTATTGTTTTTGGTCTTTGTTTTGGCAGTAGATTTATAAGGAAATGCATTCTTGTAAGTACTTTGAATAATTTGATATTACACATTTATATTTTACTATTTACATTACGAGCTTTAAAATGCTTTAATGGTCTGACATCATTAGTCATTAACTGTACATGTGGATGAAACAGAAATGGATGGATTCAATTTGTCCTTTAAAAAGTTGAATCTGTAAAGGCGAATAAATAAGTTAAAAGGTTAGTTTGAGTTTTGTATGTTATGCCTACGGTATTTGGCTATGTTGGTGAATTAGTCAGAGCCAATTCTGGGCTGAACTCCAGGTGAACTTTTATATTCATCCAGAAAAATGCATTTATATTAAGGGCACATGCCAAGCAATGTGAAAGTTCTGCATCCATTGAGCGTTCTTATATGGATATGTACGCATTTTTAAAAATGTGGAGGCAAAAATAAAAATGTGAATCTCCCCTTAAGACAAAATCTCTCTTTAGTGAGTCTCCAGTAGTCAGAAGTTATTTGAACACCAGGGGGCAGAAGAGGTCATTAAGCAATGAGAATCTTGTTTTTTAACTTTTCAAGCCAACTTAGTCTTCTCTTGACCGACCCTGCACTTTTGCTGCTTCAGTGCATGGAAGCATCCGTGTGTGTGTGTGAGTGAGAGAGAGAGCCACACAACAGAGAAAACAACTCACTTATTTGAACAACACGCTATTTTATCAAAACAATATTTAAGTATATACATTGTTTCTCTCTCTTTGCACCTATTTTGCTGTGGTTATCGTTTTTGTAACACCATATTATTTACGTTACTGTTTATTTGAACAAAAGCCGTTGATGTTCAGAAAAATTCAAGAAACTCACAAAGCCAAAAAATCTCAGTTGATCTCTCCTGACTGCATTAGGGGTTGGATCGGACTGTGTTATGAAAAACCTTTGTAGAAAACCTTCAAAGATGCTTAATGAAAACAGATAAAGGAAACGAAAGAGAGAGAATGAGATATGGGGTATGAAAGAGAGCGATTGAAGATAAGGAGTAAAGATGAGTGAGACTGCAAGCTTATCAAAGTTCAGTTATTGTATTGTTCCTCAGCTCTAAGATCTGAAGCAGGCTAATGATCTTGGTGACCTTCAGAGGAGATCAGAATGCTTACGAGGCAGAACAGCAACTTCAAGGTCTGCTTTGGCCTCCCTTTTATCATTAATTAAGTCATGTTAATTGCTGGATTAGAGAGAAAAGGTCTCAGGGAACCAAAGACCGCAGAGCATCTGCCCTTGACATGACATGGAAGAGAAAGGTGAAGCTGTGTGATCAGGATTGTGTGCTTCTGATCCAGATGCATTATATGTTTCTAAATCTCTTTACAATGTGGCTTAAAGATTTAATCAAGGTCAAGATTTAAAACAAACTAATTCATCTTTTCTGTCAATGAAAAATATGATAAAACTTTTTGTATAATGCATTATAGTTATTAATTGTAACCAACGTTAAAATGCATTGGTATTTGCAAATTCCTAATTGTTTGTTTGTCATGTGTTTGAATGCACTATAAGTATTAGTGTATTATAACTGTGGTTACAATTATTCATGAGATCATACTATACATTATAAGGTGAATTAAAAGACATAATTAATGCATTAACCCCCGGCATGTTTGTACTGTTCTGAAACGGTTTTGAAACTGAAATCAACAAAATCACTGTCAAAATCGTGTCACTGCAATTGTTAAATCTCAAGATGCACATCGGTATTTTTTTATAAGGCATGTTTATGAATGCTACTTAAATGTCCTATTTGAACTACAACCTAATCCTGGAGTAATCTAAGACCTAAAAATGATTTTATTAAAAAACAAAACACTTTTTATATGGCTTTAAGTAAAGTGTTACCAAAAACATTATATAATGAAAATTCTTATTCATCAGCAAAGGCAATACAATGAACACTATGTATTTATACTATTATTATATTAACATTATGGGTGACATTTGCTTAACCCTCTGATGGTCCTCATCACTTCTGACCAAATAATTTTCTGTTTTGAATTATTAAAAAAAAAATCACAGCTTAATCGGAAGGTTATGATACTTGGTGACGTTTCTGGCATTTGGTATGTGAATACAAAAAAAAAAAAAAAAGAAAAAAAAAAGGAGGTCATGATCTGAGCTTGCTAAGTGGTCATAAAAAAAAATAGTCACACTCGTGGTCTTCTGTCAAAAATGACTGACCCATAGGAAATGAATGGGAAATTTACAAAAACACAAAAATTCTCTAAATTCACAAAAATTCTCTGAATTTTTGTCTGTACAATCTACAAATCGGCCACGATTCTAAAAGAAAGTACACCACAGTAAAGGGGTGACACACTACAACATCAAGAGTGCAAAAAATTAAAAAATTATATATATATATATATATATATATATATATACTGTATATATAAATAATAACATACAGTGTAATTATTATTATAATTTTATTAACAGATTCTTTATTTAGTTAGTACCCTATTAATAATTATATTATAGTCATGCTATATGATCCTGACATGTGAGTTTTACCCATAAAGCATAATATTGCAGATTGTTTATGACTATTTTGTTAAAAAGGAGGCAGAAAGCGAGTGGTTTATTGTTGAGCCAGGATCATGTTTGTTATCATTAGATGTGTTCAGTAATCATTCAGTCCAACACAGCTTACA
Organism: Cyprinella venusta; assembly: GCA_038021265.1. Taxonomy (NCBI): domain Eukaryota; kingdom Metazoa; phylum Chordata; class Actinopteri; order Cypriniformes; family Leuciscidae; genus Cyprinella; species Cyprinella venusta. Next base: position 20,852,772 of record CM075885.1, on the reverse strand, counting down.
AATACCTCATTATATAGTGCACACAGCTCTAATCATATGCAATATTGATTACCCTGCATATGTGTTATCCCCCATCCCCGCTCACGTACAGTAATCCCCCAGGGCTCTCCGTGCTGAACACTCACGTGTGGGTCAAGCCAGCCCTGTGTAACACACACTCTGCCCTGAGTAACACACCTGCTCTGCGAAACCTGACAAGGCACATTTGGGGGCTGTGACAGCAGAGAATTTGTCTGCGTGTGTGTGTGTATTCATAAATCTGTGCAAGCCTGGGCATTTGTGACGCAGTCGGGGGGTTTATCAAGCGTATAGTGCACGTACAAAGGGGACAGAGGGAGTCTATGATCTGAGCTTGCGGCTTGAAGTGTGAGAGTGTGTGTGATGGAGAGGGAGATTGTTTTAGACAGGTATTAAAGTGTAATAGGTTACGTCACGTCGCCTGCTCTGTCTCCTGTTGTTAGTGTCACTGTTCAGCTTTGCCCTCTTCGGTGGCGGTCGTCGCGGGCAATCCCGTCTCCCCTGCAGGCCTTCTGAAAAAGTCCACATCTAAACGAAATGTCAGTGTGCCCTGACTGCCACTCCAAAACTAAACAATTCGTCGTCGTCGTCTTCTTCCACCTAACCCCTACCGCCAGCTCGTGTCTTCCCAAACTTTACAAGCCTCTGTCTAAGCTGATGGACTGATGTTCGGTTCATTTGTGTTTCCTCTGCAGTGGGCCGTTATGTATATTTACAAGCTTGTGTTTGGCCCGGAATACTTGATTAACTCAATCGAAATGGGTTTGTCTCCTTTAATCTCATAATACGACTTTTGACGGCTATAAATAATTTTTCTTCACTGCTGCATTCCAGATCTATTCATTAGGGTGCACAGGCGTCTCTCTGAGAGAACCTGTCAATCAATTGCTCCTGTGATCATTTCTGCTTGGGTGGTGGAAGCAGGGCAGTGGATCTGGAAAAACACAACCGTACTGAACCATAGCCCTCTACAACCACGAGACTGGCAGAACATCATATTTCACATCCATATTGATGGCTTTTGCATTGTATGGCTCATGAATACATTAGTACATTTGTTTTTGGCTATTACGATACTCTTCTAAATTTGCTTTTCCCAGACTCAATAAAAACAAATTGTTGTAAGATTTACTTTAAACAGTTTTTACTCAGAAAGTGATGGTGAATTTCTCAAATAACAAATTAGTGGCAATTAACAATTACACTTGAGGTAGAGCGACTGAAAAAGTGTTTCTTTATCAATCATACTCTGATATTTACAACTTTACAAATGCATGTTCACCAGTCTATTAATAAAGAACTTCATGTTTCGGTAATAGATCTGTATTCAATCCAGAGCTACAGCGCTGCTGTCCGTAAAACCTATTCATCCTCGTCCATATGTCGGTCTTTCTATTCTTTTTTATTTATTTATGCAATTGTTTTTAGTAGTTAATGACTAAGTTGACAGCAGGGGCACACAGTTCTGCTCCTGTGGAGATTTATCCTTCATGCAGCGTTTAATTCCAGCTATAATCAAACTTGAATCAGCTAATCAGTGTCACTTGTAAATTACAGCCAGGTGTGTTTAAGCGACATTAGGACTAAACTTTATTGCCGTTGATTTTAAAGAGCAAGATCCTACTTTGCATCTCATTTAAACTTAAATGATTTCAAACTTGAAGTCTTGCATTTTGTCTAAAGCAGAGCAGGCACAATACTGAAAACTCTGATAGCATCAGAACAGCCTCTGGCTCTATACGCTCTTACCTAAACACTTAAGATCTCTCCGGTCCCCTGTGGTCAGTAAAATGAATGGTGTCAAAAAATGAATGATGTGAACAAGGTCACTTTCTTAAACCTTCACATTCACTGTTCTTCAGTGCTCAAGTTAATTCCAAACCTTTTCCTGAACAGCAAAACCTTCCAACACTTTTCTATCTAACGTTGTGCAGTTGCACTATTTTAGTACTTAATGTAAATTCGGTATGGTAGTAATACTTAGTGTTCTCAGTGTCGCTTGCATTAATTCTCACTTCTGCTTGTATTATTCTCATTAAGACATTTTGTATAAACTGTTAGCCAACTGAATAAATGTCAATTAATGTCAATTCCCACTTTATACGTGGACAAAAATGTACTTGTCTGTGGAATTGTTCCATCATGCCTTGTTAAGACACTTGTGTTTAAACGAAATAGTTGTCAGTTTGGCTTAAAGGTGCTCTATGTATTTTTTAGCGGCCTCTATCGGTGACGTTTCAGATTGCAACCAATTTTTACAAGAGTGTTCGTGCTTTTGCGCGTGCTCGAACACAAGAGCGAGCACTCATGGTACACGCCGGCCACACTGAGACTTTCAACACACCAGAAACATGCCGAAAACTCATGTAAACGAACACTGCAACGTTACAATAATAGACAACTTTCATCAGCTTGACGTTGAGCTAATGCCCCATGCTCGTACCATGATAACGCAGCCCGTTCTCATCCCAAAGCGCCATATACGACGCTTTTGCAAAAGCGTAAATATCGAACGCACATGGCACCCTTTAGCGCCAAATGAGACGCAGAAATATTAGGTCCAAAAGCGCCCCCTAGTGTTTTAACCCTTACCCCACACCATACCTAAACTTAACCAAAACGAAAGCGTCTAATTAGACGTTAAAGGGTGCCATGAGCGCCGCATTTTTACGCTTTTGCAAAAGTGTCAAATATAACGCTTTGGGATGAGAATGCGTTGGATAACGTTACATTTGTGGTGTTATCTATAAGGCATTTCACTAACTATTCGTGTGTCTTTCACAATCAGCAATGTCAACATAGGTGAATGTATAATTTAATAACAAAAACGGTTAGTGAACTAAATATTTCAGTGTAACAATAAGATGGTAGGAAGTAACATTACTGTACTGAACGTGTTTGGAAATGTGTATTGTAGCCTAAACAATATGGTAGTAGCTGGATAAGTGACGTAGACAGTAGATCTAGTACATCAAATAAAAGTTACATCCTTAAGCACCTACTTTTTGTTATCCTGGAACAGTCTTTTGTATTCATCTCATGTCTCATATATGTTGTAGTTTACCTTGCTATTTTATTACAGTTTACCATTATTTCAGGATATCTGAAAATCTATTTATTTTTATCACAATAAAAATAGCGGAGGTCTGCATAATTCAAACACTCTTCGTCCTAAGTCGATCCGATTTGTCCTGACAAGCTTCAACAGATACATTTTTGTTTTGTTTTTTATATTTATGTAAAGTTTGTGTTGGAGTCTGTGTTGAGGTCTTTTTTTGGTGTTATCAGACTCATGTCGTTCGCTGCAGTGCCGTCGCATAAAAGAAGAGAGGCTCGGGAGCGCGCATGCATGTCACATCCAATGGATTTCGCAGAAAATCCGACCCGGAGAATTCATAAAAATAGGAAAACTGCCTTCAGAGTAATAGCAAAACCCGACAAGTGGATCTTTGTAATATGTGATTACAACCCTTTCACACACAGGCAAAAATGAAAGTTCTGTCTTCAATTACCAGCCTGTTCTCACGTAAATGCGTCTCTATAACACGCATCGTGTATTATCGTGTAATTTATACGCGAAAATGAGTTTTTACGTGCATATGAGACGCAGTTTTTCGCGTGCAATTGATACGCAGTTCATTTGCATATAATACACAAGCACCCCACACCACTAATCGTACAATACACACGCACCCTACCCCACACCTAAACTTAACCTAACCAACCAATGCGTATGCACGTAAAAACTCACTTTAGCGTATATATTACACGACAATACACATGCGTGCTATAAAGACGCATTTAGTGTGATCGGGTTGCAATTACTCACCCTAAAGTTGTTCCAAACCCGTATGCTTTTCTTTCTTCTGCTGAACACAAAAGAAAGTATTTTGAAGAATATGGGTAACCAAACAGTTCATTTATTTTTTTGAAGTATTTTTCAAAATATATTTTGTGTTAAGCAGAAAAAAGAAATGCATACATGTTTGAAAAAAACTATCCTCTTTAATAACATACTTTGAATTGCATAACTACTCAAACCACTTATAAATACATAAAAGACTCATACGTTTTTTTTAAATCCCATTTAGATGCTCACTATGAAAAGCCTCTGCTCACATTGCTTCATCTGGATTGATATTCATGTCTTGGTGGAACCATATCTCTCCTCTTCAAATGATCAGGCATTAGTCGTTTCCATACTGTGAAGATATGCTGGATGCTTCAAATGCTGAGCAGTCTGTGAATTTTTCAGATTGTAACATGAGCCGCAGAGAGCAACTATCTTGAGAGCTTAAATCATGAGACTTTCAGCATTTTAAATGTATTCCATGTACACTTTAATGATGCTGGTAGCTAATGTTACAACTAAAATTCCTAAATGTGGCTCCCCTTTTCATCTAAAGTTCGTATCGGGTCGAGTTCTCAGATGCCAACTCTTCATGTTTATTCTTTTATGGCCATATAAAAAAGAAAGTATGCATGATCAATTTCCACAGTTGAGAAAAGCAATACACCTCAGAAAGAGATTTCAAAATGAGAAATAGAGAGAGAGAGTGAACATAATCAAAGAGAAAACACTCTTTTAGCTCTAATGATTTGCACGTCAGCTGAAGATCCTTTCTCTTAACTCTCCTCTTTAATATGTAAACATAATTACAGCATGGAGAGAAATAATGGCTCTACCTTTAATTAGCCACGGTCTCATTCAAACCAAGAGTTTGTCAGGGTTTAGAGAGAAGGAGAGAGAAAGAAAGACTCATTTTGGGATGGAGGTATGCTGTGCTTGCAGATCTTATACTCTGAAAATGCTCATCTAGAGAGAGAGAATAAGCAAAAGCATCATCTCAGGAGTTTTTAAAAAAGAAACCGAGGAACATGGACACTACATTTGGCCTCCCATAATATGCGTGTTTTAATACAGATAAATAAATAAATACACTGTAAAAAAAAAAAAAAATTAAAAAAATGTTTACAATTTCCTTCATTGTATTAACTCACGTTTTCCAGTTCAATCAACTTCAAATTTTAAGGCAACCAGGTTATTTTTTTTTTTAAGTTAAACCAACAATATTTTTTTATTTTAAATGCACGGCGTAGTTCAAGTTAAATGTAACTTTCTTTACTATAGTAGTTTACTATAGTAAAGAAATACTATAGTAACTATAGTATTTCTTTACTATAGTACTAATAAACTAATACTAAAGAATAAACTAATAAACTAATACTAAAGAAGTTACTATAGTATAGTTTACTATACGCCGTGCATATTTTAAAATGATAAATGTAGTGTATAACACGGATATATATATATATATATATATATATATATAATGTATAATAGAACACAGCTATTTGAATATATATATATATATATATATATATTGAAATAACTGTGTGTGTATATATATATATATATATATATATATATATATATATACACACACTGTAAAAAATATTTTCAAGATTTATCACAACATTTTTTCTTTTGTCAAATCAAGTTAAATAATGTATTTAGTTGAGATAACTTATTATTTTGAGTTTCTGATAATTAAATTAATCTCCTTCATTGTATTATCTCACTTTTTCCAGTTCAATCAACTTAAAATTTTAAGGCAACCAGGTTACTTACTTTTTCACAGTGTATATATTGTTAAAAAGAAAATTGTGTTAATTAAAAAAAAATGTATTTTGCCATTTATGTTATTTACAAGACTGTGGACAGGACAAGACTGATGTTAGTGGACAAGACTGATGTGGTGTTATAGCTTGAATCTCATTGATGTAAAACCGCATGATCGTGACATTAAAATGACGAACTGGGCATATTTTGAAAAATGCTGTAGCTATGCAAAGTTACGAGCGGAATAACATGCTAATTTATTTTATTGCTAATTCCTATAAGCAGTCCAGACGCACACATTCATTTCAATCTATATGCAAACTGTTAACACATAAGCGCCTGTCCCCGTTTCTATGGCAACCCACAATGTCACAGTCCATGGTCTCTGCAGTGGGTCCATTTCTGAAGTCTGAAGTCAGCCATCTCTCTCTCTCCCTCTCTCTCTCTTCACTTTTTTTCTGTAACTGAGCCAGGATCCTTCACATTGCATTTCTCTTGACTTCATAAAGAGGTTTTCTTTCTCTTGGGTTTTTAAGATGTGTGCAGTTCATTCCCCTCTCTCTCTTTCTCTCTCCCTCGTTCTTCCACTCTCTTCAGCTGTAAGCATAAATATTTTGGGCCTTTGCAGTCAGATATAATGTTAGACTGTCAGCTGAATCATTTCCATGCTAATTTTCTTGGCATCTGTGATACGTATATTCTCTGTGGCAAACACATTGTCATCAGCTTTTGAGGATTGTAATTCCCCCCACCCCCACTCACCATTTGCTAGGATCTGAGCAAAGCACTTTATAAACAGACACACACACACACTCTCTCTTTGAGGGATAAACACACAAGTATGGTCGTCACCAATGCATTCACACACCATGCGCTCACACAGGGCGAAATCTCAGATTTTAATTCACGTTACATAAGATGGATATATACTTGTACACTGCCAGATTTTTACCCTTTTTTATGCAGTTATTTTTTATTCATGTATTCCGAGAGGAAGAGACTCTGAAGCGCTATGCGGTCCTGCTGTAAAGCAGAGGGTCCCACAGACATAATCCTACACACACATTCAATTCTCTCCCTTTGCAAGCTACAGCTTTTGTTTTTCGATTACAGCTCAAGTACTTCGGTTCAGTTAAGAATGCTACGGCAAAGATAACCCACTGATCCGCAAAATTCAAGATACTGGCCTCATTGTCAATAAGTCTTGGCACGTAACCGCCATATCTGCAGGGACTTGTCTCCAGTCCATATCAGCCTTGAACTTCTGGGTGAATTCTGCCTCGTGCACATTAAACAAATACCTGCTCACACACTCGATGTGATGCGTATGTACATACTGTCACCTTGACCAATGTGCCTGCCTGTGTTTCTGTACTGTACACACGTGTGCCTGCTGCTGCTTACACATGTGAAAGTTGCCTCTGCGCGGAGGTCAGTTCCAGCGGTCGAGCGGGTGCTGTGTAAACCCAATGTCGGTGCAGATCTAATGCTGACCAGACGATGGCAGATACACAAGGGAGAAAGACCCCAAGACTTGCATGTGACTAACAGCAAAAGGGAATTCAGAGGCACTGAACTTAAAATTGAGAAGAGAATGAATGGCATAACTATGCCTGTGTAAAGTCAGTAGATATTTTTCAAGTACTGTATGATAGTCATATACATATTATACTTCATGAAATGATATAGTCGAATCCAGAGGTCGTCAACAGGGGGTCTTGCAGTAATACAGCAGGGGTCTGCCAATTATTGCTTTATCTCTGAATCTGATAACTGAACATAACTGAAGTACATGCTTAGAGGAAAACATAACATTATTATCCATTGTTGTGAAAGCTGATATATTCAGCACAGTTATCATTATTAATACTGATGTGAACAGACCTTTAATTTGCACCAGAGCTATTGTATGAAAACATGTTTTTGAAGAAAGTATTTTATGCACATCAGGGCTGCATTTATTTGATTAAAAAGAAAAAAAAAACCCTGTTAGAAACACTATTTAAGCTGATTTTTCAGCATTGTTACTCCAGTCTTCAGTGTCAACTTGATCCTTCAGAAATCATTCTAATATGCTGATTTGCTGCTCAAGAAATATTTCTAAACATGTTCAAAACAGTTATGTTTTATTGTGTAATTTGGTTGTGTAATATTTTTGATACCATGATATAATCTTGGATTCTTTGAATAGTTTTAGTTTTAAATGAGTTTTTTTTTTTTGTAATAATGTACAAGCCTTTACTGTCACTTTGCATTAATTTAATGCATCTCTGAATAAGAGTATTGTATTATTAAAAAAATATCTTACTGCCTCTAAACTTTCGCACATTACTGTATATGGAATACGGTATGAATATTGAATGGGTTAGACTTGTGTTATGTTACTTTTTATGCTTTTTTTTTAGCTTGAGAGTTCCTGATTAAAGCATGCTTTCATTTTATGAAAAGAGCAGCTTGAACATTTTGCACAATGACAAAATGAAATCATATTTGGGATGGCATAATAGTCAATAGATGATTCTGATTTTGAGGTGTTCCTTTAAGAAACAAACACATGGCACTTGAAAGGATTTTCTCTGTAATATCATCACAGGCTCTAATTTGTTTCTCAATATGAATTTATTAAAGTCTTGTTTACCGGTAGGTGGATCCTTTAAACTGAGTTGAGTGGAGTTAATTCATAGATGAGCTCAGACAGGCTTGATTTAATTGAGAGTTGTTGTTGTTTTTTAGGTTTTTTTTTTTTTTTTGGAAACAGCTGTCTGTTTTGTTTCTACTCGCTGCTGTCTGGCTTTGTCAGAGTTTCTCCGTGGAGCGGTTTTGCCCACGTCCTCTAATCCCTAAATGTGGTTACTTTGTTGAGTGCTCTCTTTTGCCTTCCCCCTCTATATTTGTGTACAAATGTGTGTCTGTGCAAGCTCTTAGCGTTGTTCTGCTTGTCTAAGCCAGTGTGAAGCTGCAGGATGTAACCGCTGGCCAGAAAACTGCTGCAGGCTTTCAGTGCCACACCACATCAGTGTCAGAGAGAGAAAGTTTCTCTCTCACACACAAATACACACACTTATCTCTGCGTTTGCTGACTAGGATCTTTGTTTTTGGAGCTACCATATAATAAGTGAAATGTGGAAATCTCTGTTGCTGTGTCCACGCTTACTGCAAATGCATCAAGATAACCACTAAGAACTTACAATTCTGATTCAAATTAGACCATTCTACTTTATAACGGACATAAAAAAGCAATACCAAATGACTAGGCTAGTACAAGTAAGCAGTTAATGCAACCGGCCACAGGTCTGTGATGTCGGGTTTATCTATTAAAGAGATAGCTTATCGAAAAATCATAATATACCAACCGTGATGTTGTTCTAATCTATTGAACACAAGAGTGATTTTAAAGAACAAACTGAAAGGGTCTGTCAAGCTCCAAAATTGCACAAAAATCTCCATTAAATTATGACTTTTGCTCTATATCTGGTGCATTATCTTAATAAGCCAGACTGAAATGTATGTTGTTATTCACTGATAAGCTTCCTCTCCTCTGAAAGATTAAATTAGAGAGAACACATAATATAACATAATTCATGAAGCTTTGCAAAGTGAATCAATTGCTTCATTAAAAAGATCCAACGAAAAAGAAGGAGATCATGAGCTCTTTTGAACGTAGCACGGTGCGCTAGGGTGGATGCCAAATGTTCCAGTCTATTAAATTTCAGTCTGCTTCTCCTACTGTAGACTTTTAATAGCACAGAAGTGATATGGACCACTTTTATGGCGCCTTTAAAATTTTAACACTGTAATTGCATTGGAAAAGAGTTTTTGTTCGCTTCTGTGTTCCACAAAAGCAAGTCATATTTGGAAACATCAAGGTGACTTTTGGGTGAACTGTTCCTTTAAGAAGAGTTTTAATAAACAAGAAGCTGCAAACGCAGAAGGAGTCAAACAGTTAGATGAAATGATGTGCGGTTTGATTCAATTGCACTATTTTTATCAGACGCTTATACAATCCAGCGGATGGGTGGGGAAAGGAAAGTGCTGACTGCAGACTTGGAGCTACGTAGTGATTTCTGTGTGAAAAATGGGTTTAATGAGCCACTTTAACTGTGCACATTATCAGCCTCAGAGAATCTGCAGTCTTACGCTGCCTTTTCAAAAAAAAAAAAAAAAAACACACAAAAAAAGAAAGAGACTGCATTAATTTAGGAATAGAAAAGAAGTGAAAGAGGAATAAAGAGAGGGGGACAAGGCTGATTTTTATCTTAATCCCACAGTTATTGGCCTCTGGATGTCGGCTCTGATCTGTGGATCCCTTTAGCGGCCCCTTTGATCCGCGGCCCCAGACAGACCGTAAGCACATTCCACGGTCGTTTCGGTTTTTACCTGTCGGCGCAAGCGGGACAGGTGAGCAGCTCATCAAACGCTTGACTGCGGGCTCCTGATTACAGAGAGAGATGGATGATGTGGAAGCGGCATTCTCGTAAACGCGTGAGTTTATATCTCTCCCCCAGCACGCCGCCGCTCCTCTCTCAGAGAGTTTGCCGCTGTGATCCCGGCGGGAGGCCCACGCTTCATCCGGATGAGAATAGAAATTCTCACACACACAGTGGCTAAACCACAACTTTCCTCCATTTAAGCGCTCGCTGCTTTTGTATTTGAGGCAAGTTTTTATTTGTTAGTTTAACTTAACTTCATCCGATTTGAAAGAGATCAGAAGTGAGAGTCCGCTGCACGGATCTCCATTAAAAATCCCTTCAGGGTCAGTCAGGAGGTGTGGAGGGGTTGACATGCAGAGAAATACAGGGAGATTAGAGGCCCCAGAGTCACAAGAGGGTGAATAATGAACTCATTGAATAGTAAGATGGCAGCACAGCTAATAGAACCGGACACATCATTAAAGCTCACTGTGTGCTTTTTATGTGTGTCTGGTTAGGGTCTATTTCAACCAAATACAAGGTCTGTCTTCTGTTTTTTTTTTTTTTTTTTTTTGTTATATATCAAGCGTTTCAAAATTTATAAGGGTGGAAGAAGAGATTAACAATCAAATCGAGTTTCTGAAAAAGGGAATGGCAGTGATACACTGTGGAAGGCAATAGACATAGACAGTTAGAGAGACAAAAAATGATATGAAAGACAAGAGAAGTGGTTTTGAGAAGATGAAAATTTGTGTTTTACTGTGCCACCTGACAATAAAAGAGGAAAATATTTAAAATAGAGAAGTGTGAAGACAGCATTAGAGAGATTCAGACTTCTTTGTAAGGCTTTTAAATGAATTCGGTTCAACTCAAAAGATGCAGTTTATCAACCCCGTTCAACCCAAAAGGAACAGTTCAGCCAAAAATGAAAACTCTGCCATCATTTACTCACCCCATGTCTTTTCATACCATATTACTTTCTTGCACAAAGGCAGCCATTTTAGAGACTTGCTCTCATTGCTCTTTTCCATGCAATTAGTCCTTAAGACTGAGGCTTTGGAGTATTGAAATATGTCTGCGAGTTATGAAGCAATGTAGCTTTGTTTACGTAACAGGCCAAAACTAAGAAATTATCAATCACATGACATGAAATATTTCAATACAATTTTTTTCAAATCGTACGAATTCGACGAATGATTAAAAAGTGGCTAATTCGTAACAATTCATACGACCTCACTCGTACGAATTAGTATGATTTTGCTAAATCGTACATATGTTCCGAATTGGCCAATTCGTATGAATTCGTACGAATGACCTACCCCTTACCCCGCCCCTAAACCTACCCATCACGTGGGTTTAGACAAATCGTACGAATTCGTACGAGTGAGGTCGAACGAATTAGTACACTTTCTAATCATTCGTCGAATTCGTTCGAATTGGTCGTGAGATAGCGTAGGAGTTCCTCCAGAAGAAAGAAATTTGTAAATAGGTTGTCTTGATCAATTAGCAAAAATGTCAAAAGACAACATAGATACATAAAACACAGGGTTATTGAAGGGAAAAGAGAGTAGGATGTAAGATCAGAGAGCAAAAGGAACTGTTATACACACACACACACACACACACACACTGAATATACGGCTAAATCACTCCCTGTAGAGTGAGCCTGAGGATATTGAAACAACCAAAGCAGGAACTCTCTTCCTCGTTTTCTCTTCCTGTTTATTTCGCTATCTCTTGTGCTCAGATATTACTAAAATCAACAAACATACAAACAGTTGTTTCACTGTAATGGGTATATCATACTATTTTACATACAGTATATGCCTCCTGTTACACTCACACACACATATTAAAGAGCTGTAGCGTTACAATTTTGATTGAAATGAAACATAATAAGTGATAACTGATTGAAAATGAATATGACTTATTATTGTTGCGTAATAAGTCATATTATTTAATTATGTTTTAAATATGTGTTTTGTCACCTGAACTATCTGTTTGTTTGGTTATGTATCTTTTGTTGTGAATCCCTAAAGACAGGAGTGACCCCACTAGGAGTACTGGGTCAAGTCTTTTCAGAGAGAGGAGTGCTTTGCTTGAGGTGATCTGGGAACAGTCGTGGGAATTGCTAAAGAAAGATGGTGTGTGGATGTGTGACTTTACACGTGAGTGGAAGGGTGTTTGGAGGGATGGGGTATTGCGCATCTGGCAGAGTGGTTTGGGAAAGTCCATGCAGCTGTCTCATAGGACTCGCACACACTCGAGTGATTAATCAGGAATGCATCAGCACATCTGAACTGACCTGCTTATGTAATCCAGATAATGAAAGGCAATGTGCCATGTCAGTCTGCTCATAATGAGCAAGTACAGTAACTTTAAAGACACACACACACACACACACACACACACACACACACACACACTCATTACTGAGTCATGGGGATCAGGAACCCATGTGTGAGCTGTTACGACTGCATGATGGGATGGCAAGCTTCTTTCACATGACTCGCTTCAGGGTTTCACCGCTGTGACCTCCAAATGAAAAGATTTGCAGATAGCGTCACAGAAGGGTGGTTTTATGAGGATTCTAGTTAGCAAGATAGTGGGAAGTGAAAAAAAACAGTGGAAAAAAAAAACAGGCCAAAAAAAGAAAAAGAATCTAGCAAGCCCACTGCAGTAAGTTTTTTTTATGATATAAACCTACCATCCCCCTTAAGGAAACAAACTGTACAGATTTTACAGTAGTTCTTATAAAACATTGTCAACGGCATTATGATAAATTATTACATTCATTTTAATCAGGGCAACACTTTTTATATTGTCCTTGTTAGATGTTACATGTACTTACAGTAACATATACATAATTACATGCAACTAAACCTAAACTAAACCCTATTCTTAACCCCATCTCTTTTCTCCTTCAGTGATTCTGCTTGTTAACATCAGGCGTCGTCAATTTTGGCAATATAAAATAAATAGTTCTTAATTAATCTTTGACGTCTGTCTGTTAGTGAGATATTTTTGTTAATTTTTTTTGGTGTAAACTTTACTCATTTTAAATGGTTAACTTTTAAGGAATAATTTGATTAATTATTACTCAATTCTAATTTGTTAAATTTAATTAATAATATTGCTTGTAATCTGTTGCCACAATTCTATTAATTAGATAAAACATATGCATTTTTACCGTGTATTTTCGGAATTACAAGAAATAGTCACAAACTCAATTGTGATAATTTGACCTGTGCTGTAGCTTGACGATTCACTCTATAGGGTTTAATGAATCACGTGAATAAAAAAACAAACAAAGAAAACTTCAGAGTTTAATCAAGAAGCTTCTGAAGAGACCATTTTATGATCCAAGAAAGAAAGCAGTGGGTCAGACTCGGCCAATCAGAGCTGCTAATTAAACTGGTGATTACACACCGTTAAGGGATTAGTGACTGATGTGGAAGAATTGTCCTCCATGTCTCCTTCCCTTCATCCTTCTGTCCTCTACTTCTCTCCCCCTTCTCTCTTTCTCATCATTCATTTTCTCCCTTCCTTCAATCTGTCCTTCTCACTCTCCATCCTATTTCCCTCTCTCCGTGGATCACTCTCTAGCTCTCTCAAACACACTCTTTCTCTTTCTGTCATTTACATCTCAGTCTTTCTTTCAGTTTCTCTTGTTCTCTTGTGCTTCATTGTCCCTCTAACAAAGAAAAATGAACGGCATAATGCTGACAAATTAGAGCACAACCTCAGTAAACAAACACAGCTTCACTTGAGCGAGTAATAAACTACAGCCTTGCTTCTTATCATTAGCATGGAGCCACTAATCGCTAATGTGCTGTTTTTCATATTAAAGATAATATATCTAATCACACACCAGCTTATGGGAAATGAGGTTAATAATCTAAACATGCACGCACGCCAAAGTCCTAGTGTTTTGAAAAGGTTTCGGATGTCTTGCATCTTTTCTTCAGGAGACTATGCTGTGTTTGTGTTTTTGTTAGCCTGTCATTGCCAGATCTTTGACTAAACAGCGTAAGGTCTAGTCCACATTATGGCTTGTTCTGGCCAAGAACTGCCAACAACAGCAAGGGAATGAATTCCACACCCTGCATGGAGCCTATGCCACAGCCCACCACAGGCACAGAGGCCCTATCAGCACCAGAAAGAGTGATTGAGTCAACCAACACTCTTTAGCATGAGCCCAACAGAGAATCCGACCAGCTCCACAAGTGGGTGTGCTCGTGGAGTTCAAGGGAATGGAATGGAGCCCTGTCCATACTTCTTCCCACCCATCTTTTTTATGAGAATTTGGAAGAGGATTATCCACATAGGGCAGGTGTGCTCAATCCTGCTCCTGCCGATTGACTGTCCTGCACAGTTTATCTGCAACCCCAATCAAACACACCTAACTTTAATTTTCAAGTGATCCAGAAGACCTTAATTGGGTGCTTCAGGTGTGTTTGATTAGGGTTGAAGATGAACTGTGCAGGAGCGGGGTTGGGTACACCTGACGTAGGCTCTCCACCTAACACAGTCACATCCCAAGACGCCATCTACCTGACGCTTTTGACCATACGTCAACATCCGCCGTTTTAAGGTACCCTTTAACGTCAGTTAGATGACGATCCTGGGGTGTCATCCAATTGACGCTTTACCTTTTAAGTGAGTTAGATGACGCAGGTAGGTTTAGGTCTGGGGTAGGGATGTTTAACGATGTTAAAGGGTACCCTAAAACTGCGGATGTTGACGTATGGTCAAAAGCATCAGTTGTACGACGTCTTGGGATGAGACTGTGCTGCTCCGCTGGTCCTGCCTTTCTACAAGTCTTCAAGTCTCTGCTGATCCTGCCCAGCTCCAAATCTCCGCTGGTCCTGCCTTTCTACAAGTCTTCAAGTCTCTGCTGATCCTGCCCAGCTCCAAATCTCCACTGGTCCTGCCTTTCTCCATGTCCCTGCTGGTCCTGCCCAGCTTCAAGTCTCTTACGTCTCTTGCCCTGCTCCAAGTCTCTGTATCTCCAGGAAAAGCCTTCCTCTCCGACCTCCTCTAACAATGACAAGCAGTCCTTCGGCACCACCTCCGCTGGTTCGCATCAGTCCCTCGGCTCCTCCTCTGACTCAACTCTGCTCCATGAATTGTGAATCTCCACCTCAGCTCGTTGACCAGTCGGCTTCACCTTGGCTCCTTCCCCTACCTCGGCTGCACATGGGACCCTCATCCTTATGGTTTGAATTGGCTCCCACTTCCTTGCTCAGTCATCACTCTGCCTGCGCCACAGACTTTCGGGCCTTCAGCTGCGCTTTCTCCCTCCACACCTTTGGCTCTGTTGGGCTCCACCTTTCCTTTCAACTCTGCCTTCACCTCGGCCATAAGTCTTGCCAGCTCCGCCTCAGTTCTCTGGAACCTGGCTCCACCTCAGATACTCGTTTCTACAGCTCCACCTTGGTCTCCAGATCCATCTTTGTTGCAAGGCTTTGCCTTGGTCTCTACCGACATCATCTCCATCTCAGTCTGTCATTTACCCAGGGTCTACCAGCCAAGTCTCCACGATGGCTCCTCCCTCCTTCGATGACTCTATGCAGTGGCGTGCACGTAGTGGGGGTTGGGACGTGATTTCTACCGAGGGGGGGACTTTTTTTTTAAATGGTTGTCCATGTCCTTGTGCATTTGTATTAAATATGAGCTGAAATTTAAGGAACAGCACTATTTCCAGTATCAAGCTAAATTCATGAATTATGCCTTATGTAATATAACCTCAAAACAAAATAAGCACAAAAAAAACAAGAAAACTGAGAAATAACTGAAGAACAGGATAAGTGACTCCTTAGATCTGCTGAAGTGAAGCAGCATTAAAAGACCAAACAGCAGCAGCCATCAAATGAAACATCACAGATGCATCTCCTCCTCTCTTTAAGAGAGCAGCTTACAAGCTTAAACCAGAGCAGATCTCAGTGCAGACACATGCACAACCGTCAGTGCATCTGCAGTGCTCAGAATACTTAGTGCACCATAGATTATCTCAGAATTATACAGATTATTATAGTAGGATTAATGCTAGACCTGTAGAAAACCTTACAGTGGTGCTTCAAAAAAATTGTTTGAGTAAAAGCTAAAATAGACAAAAAACAAAAGAAGCCGTTGGTTAAAATGGTGCAGAATAAATAAAGGCTTTGGCTGTTATTTGTGTAGAGGTAATTCCTACACACAACCAGAAGTCATTCTTTTTCAATGAGTGCTGGTAAAAGTTTAGTGCAAATAAGTAGTGACCAACAATGTGAATGAAGACATTGACATTTGCCAACGATTTGTCTTTGCCCATATAAAGCAATGTTAAAAATTATGCGTGAAAAACCACGCTGACACTCTGATTCGTCTTCCCTCTACTACAATTCCCTCTATTCATTTGAAGCCTTTTCTCTTCAAAAATGTATATGATTTGATTAATTAATAGTCATATAATGCCATTTAATTCATTTGACAGGCCATATATAAACTATATAACGCAATAGTGTACACTATACAGGTACATGATCTACATAGTGGAGGATTATCCTCTTTGTGCTGTGATTTTTAAGTCCCAGTCCATTCCTTACAGGTCCTTTTATCTCTCTTAAATTGTTTCTTTTATTCCTTAACTCTCTTTCTTCCTCTTCCATGCCCTTTCTACTGCCTTTTCCTCCTTTCTGTCTTCCTGCAGTGGGTAGATTCTTTGTTTTCAGTCTTAGAGGGAACAGCAGGAGGGCAAGCCCTCGGCTCACTCCGTATTTCCAAGTAAAAGAGCAACAGAAACAAAGACCCGGCTGGGCTGGAGAGGGCAAATGGAAGACAGATAGAGAGGGGAAAAGCGGTGAGAGATAAAGGGAAAGAGAGGGAGAGATGAAGAAAGAGCATTAACTATTTCTTGCAGTTGCATATTATCACCTGAGAAGGGCAGCAGAGATACAGCTCAGTCACGTCTTAAACACAAAGAGAAGGGACTGCAGTGAGAACAGATATTCTAGAGCTCATCATAGAAATCTGTGAAGAATTAGCAAGCTTAAATGTATGCAAAACTGAAGTGGAGCATTTTCAATTAGTATTTTGTTTGTATATCAAGAGACAAGAGTGGCTGTATATACTGAAACAAATATTCCAATGAAGCAGTTCAATATTTCCTCTGCATATTTGCTAGATTGCTAATAGCATCTTCGCACATCTTCTCTACCTTGACTCAATTTCAATTGTATCACCCTTCTGATGTTTTAGGCTTTTCACAACTGCAAATTATTTTCAAGGAAAGCAAGGCACATAATTCCCAAAGTAATTTGCGTTGAAATCCGCAAACATAATAACAAGCTTTTTGGTAAGCTAACTGCTAATCATGTAAATTTACAGTTGAGGAGTCTTTTGGAAGTTCAATTCAATTCAAATTTATTTGTATAGCGCTTTTCACAATACATATTGTTTCAAAGCAGCTTTACAGAAAGTGCATTTCAGAAATGTACATAGAAAAAATACTGTTGGTTAATCATGCATTAATTTATATCGCCGCCATTGAGTCGAAGTGTATTAATTTAATGTTACAAACAAAGAAACCTGGATAGATTGTTTTGCCAAATGGATCAAATGGATAGTCTCCGTGCTGCTATTGAAGCATTAGAGAGCAGCATTTAGCTCATTACCACTTCTCTAGTCAACATGTAAGAGCACCTGTTGCTTTACCCAGATCCAGGGAAGCATGAACGATCACAATCATTTTTGGACCACAGGATATGACATTTAATGTAATGGTTTTACAATGACCACGGCAGTTACTAGGGCTGTATCAATGATGTGTGATTGTTGCGTTAGCCTTTTCATCTTTTTTTCAGGTCAGTGGACACACCAAAACATACATGCACTGCACACACAGCTACATGCATGACTCATTGACTTATTCTGTATTTTGTTAAGTCAAGCTAAGTTTAGAGCTTTAAAACAGAATAAACTGTACGTTTTCAGAAAAATTACAATGGGATATTCTGTGGAATTAGTTTTTCTTTTAATACTTTTTTTTGTAAATTATGGAAATAAATTTGAGGGAAAGGCTGAATTGATTAACTTAGTATAAAAATGTTTTATACTAGCGTGTGGTTTCAGACATTTAAATGCTAATGAATATCTTGAATTAACTCATTGCCAAATTGTGGAAAAAAGTGGAAAGATATATTCTCTGAAATAAGCCTTAATATTGTATGCAGTTTCACTTCTTAATCAAATGTATTGTTTTTTAAGCAAACTTAAAATATAAACGTTAAGAATATTGATGCAGTGTTACATGCAGCAGATGTTAAGATCACCAATATTAATTCATCCTATTTCACCTGTAAAATAGCTTATAATGCTATTTTGTTACTGATGACGGCAAAAAGAAGCACATTCAAAACATGCTTTGAAACTAACATGTTCTGATAAGCATGACGTCTTGTTGTGAGAGGTTCTACCAACAGATCCTGCTGGTAGTTATTGGGATGGCAGGTTGAACCATCATTAATCTCATACACATGAAAGCACTCTCTTTCACGCACACATGCAGAGCCCGTGTGTACCTTTGACATTTGTAAAAGGTCTTTGTAACTTTGACACATTTCAGAGAGGACATGTTGGGCCTTGGAGGCAGGCTGTGTGTTTGCGTATATGTGTATTGACTCACCATCTTGAAACTTATGATCCATGAGGATTTGTTGTCTTCCTCAGGATGCTTTTACTATACCCTTCAAATTGTAAAGTACCTACCTACCTCCACAGACACACACAACTCTTCATGGCCTTTAGAGATAGAGAAACAATCTTACTCCTGTCAGGTGTTCAGATTCAGCTGTTGGATCGGATCGCTCACTGAACATGGCATGAAGGCAATCACTGCCCACTCACTATCAGAACCAATTCAGATTTGACACTCCAACTGATCATTCAGCCATCACACATCCTGCCGAACACACCTGCAAGAGCTGTCTACACACACTATCCAATCCAACACGCACCTGGCCAAGCTCAGTGAATGACATGATTGTACTAAAAGCTGTAGCTTATACGCAGGAGCACTGAATTTGGATGTTGGAATAAGTTTCAGTCCCATCAGACTCAAGGGGGTTATTGCTAAATTTGTATTTGTCAGGTTTTGATATATATTGTGAAGCTTGTATAAATATATTACCCTGAATGTCCTATCATAGGGCCCAAAGTAAATCTGATTTGTCAGACGCTCACCTGAATCAACAAAACATACTGCATGGGATTTGCTGACTCGTCAATTTAAATGGGATACAAAAGTTTCAAAAGATTTATTGGCTGTTTCACACAAAGGACAATGAAATTCTTACTTAAGCAGTTTGTTCTGCCCAGGCAGAAAAAAAAAAAACAAATGAAGAATTGACAAATAGTGTTGGGACCTTGCGCTATAAAATACAATATCTTGTAATACACTACAGTTCTGTTGCTTCCAAACCTCGCCTAAATGACTAGGTTAGACCAAAATTAATAGCCATACTAGTCCTAGTAAATGTCGGTTTGGCACTAGTGCAGGTGATGGACCAGTATAGCCATGGAGATGGGTGTTGACTACTAGTGTATGTGATGGACCAGTATAGTCATGGAGATTAGTGTTGACTATTGTAGGTGATGGACCAGTATAGCCATGGAGATGGGTGTTGACTACTAGTGTATGTGATGGACCAGTATAGTCATGGAGATTAGTGTTGACTATTGTAGGTGATGGACCAGTATAGCCATGGAGATTAGTGTTGACTAGTGTGTGTGATGGTGGACCAGTATAGCCATGAAGATTAGTGTTGACTAGTGTAGGTGATGGACCAGTATAGCCATGGAGATTGGTGTTGACTAGTGTAGGTGATGGACCAGTATAGCCATGAAGATTAGTGTTGTGTAGGTGATGGACCGCCATGGAGATTGGTGTTGACTAGTGTAGGTGATGGACCAGTATAGCCATGAAGATTAGTGTTGTGTAGGTGATGGACCGCCATGGAGATTGGTGTTGGCAATAGTGTATGTGATGGACCAGTATAGTCATGGAGATTGGTGTTGAAACTAGTGTAGGTGATGGACCACTATAGTCATGGAGATTAGTGTTGACTATTGTAGGTGATGGACCAGTATAGCCATGGAGATTAGTGTTGACTAGTGTGTGTGATGGTGGACCAGTATAGCCATGAAGATTAGTGTTGACTAGTGTAGGTGATGGACCAGTATAGCCATGGAGATTGGTGTTGACTAGTGTGTGTGATGGTGGACCAGTATAGCCATGAAGATTAGTGTTGACTAGTGTAGGTGATGGACCAGTATAGCCATGGAGATTGGTGTTGACTAGTGTGTGTGATGGTGGACCAGTATAGCCATGGAGATTGGTGTTGACTAGTGTAGGTGATGGACCAGTATAGCCATGAAGATTAGTGTTGTGTAGGTGATGGACCGCCATGGAGATTGGTGTTGGCACTAGTGTAGGTGATGGACCAGTATAGCCATGGAGATTGGTGTTAGCACTAATGTAGGTGATGGACCAGTATATCCATGGAGATTGGTGTTGGCACTAGTGTAGGTGATGGACCAGTATAGCCATGGAGTTTAGTGTTGAAGCATGCAGGTTTACCAAGAAAGTCTTGCTGGTTAAGCTAGTTAGGAGGTCTATGCCACTGTCCGCAGGTTATTACCCAGAATGTTGACACAGAAAAAGTTTTTTTTCCTCTAGTAATTCAATGGCCTGAAGTCAATTATTCTGCTTATACTACAGTTACCACACCTCAAAACATTGTTCAGATGATGCATTTCAAGACGTTTGAGACGTTCAAGTTATATTATTTAAACTGGAAAGAATTTCCAAATTTTATTATTTGTATTTTGTTAGCATACTGAGAATTTGGGGGAAATTGTGCTTAATAGTGAGAGAACCAGAACCAGAATAGAATTTTTAACTTCTCAATAATAGTTCAGATATAGAATGTCTGGAAGTTCCAGTCATTCACCTTGGTGTCTCAGAAATTCTCCCTGAATCCAGATTTGATGAGCTTTAAGATCACTGGACATGTGTTGCTTTCTCATTTGTACATGAGAATGACAGAGAGTGAGGAAAGAGGGAAAGAAAGCGGGATGGGGAGCGCACATGTTCAGAAAAACACTCCTGACCTACATAAAGAGCTCTAGCGCAGCAGTGCAGTGATGGAAGTTGATAGAGGGAGTTTTAATGCGTCCGTATCTCTCAATCTCTCCCCATGTGTCAGCTCAGTTGTGATATTTCACACTCCTGTTATTTCAGACGAGTCAAATTTAGCCCACTGTCCAGCAGGCTTTGAATGAAATGTCTTTTGTTGGCCTGACGAAGGATCGGTATCCCCACGAGCGGATTTGTCTTTTTATCTCGGCGGAGCGATCGGAAGACAGATGACGGACTTTCTTGTTCACCCTCTGGTTGAGATCAGTCAATAACTCCCTGCACTGCTGGTGCTCGGCTTAAAACTATCCACATTAAGAGAATCGGTTTACAGTCTGAACAATTTACACACTCCGTGACGCCTGTTTGTTTGGATCGAGTGCATGTTTCAGCCAGAGTTTGTGTGTTGAGCTCTTTTGCCTCTGGCCCACACACGCTCACAAGTGCCTCTCTTCTTTACTGGTCTCCTTCACCTTTAGCTTTTTCTCATGATTCCTGTTTTAATCACTTTTTACCTGCGTGAACTCCCCAAATATCCTATATTGCATAGCCTATCTACATCTCCAGCCTGCGGGGTCCTCTGAGTTCGGGCCGCCTTTGGTAGTTCTGAGCCAAGCGGCAAAGAGCAGATATGAGAAGTGGGCGGCGTGTGAGTGTGTGTGTTCCCCAGCTGGTGTGTTAATTGATGGTGGAGTGCTGAGCTGCCAGATGGAGTTGGGAAGGTGCAAATTGATTCCTTGCATTCGTCTTCATTAAGGCGGCAGACTCAGGGGCCTCCATGTACTGGGCTTTGTACGAAGGAGAACGAAAGACGAGAGTGTGTATCTGAGTGTTTGCTTAGAAACTCTTTTCAGGCCACAGATGGCACCTTTTAAAGCATCGTCTTTCTCGATCTTACATCTGTTTGTGTTCATCGAAGAGAAACAAGCCGGCATGTCTACGTTCGAGAGCTCAAGTTTGTCTGTTTGGTCGAAGGACAGTAAAAGTGAGAGAGAATCCAGGAAGTTTTCGTTAAAGCTAACATAACTATTACAATTTCTCTTAGGGCATGGGTTAAATGCTTGTTGATACCAGGGACCCCATTTTTAAAATGATCATATTTACAGACCCATTTACTGTGTGAGAGAAAATGATTACAGTATTATAATGAAATGATGTATATTATAGTAAATGATTAAAATGGTATCTAGAAAATACGTTGACAGTGTATTATATTTTTAACTACTGTTTATGTTTAGATTAAATATTATGTTTGGAGAAACGTTTAGAGAGACAAGTGTCAGTGTTGTTATTGTTAACCAAAACTATAATATATATATATATATATATATATATATATATATATATATATATAAAGTAACTGAAATATAATTACATATAAACTTAAATAAAAAAATGCCTTTGCAACTAACTGAAATATGTAAAAGTTATTAAAATTACTAAAATTAAAACTGGAATAAAAAAAGCTGAATAGAATAAAAAAAAATGGCAAAAGCACATAACAAAATTTCTAAATCGTAAACTAATATTAAAATGAACTAAAATATAAAAATAAAGGCCTGTTCATACCAAGAACGATAACCATGAAGACTACTACAATGATAACTATATTAGCGTCCACGCCAGCAAACAATATTGTTCTGTTTACTAAAAGCGTGCTGCAGTTTTGTTTTCTGCTGCTTTAAATGCTCAAACTCTTTAAAACAGGATTTTGATTGGCTGTCACAAATCATCGTTCATCATCTGGAAACAAATCATTCTGGAAGTGATTCCAACTATATCGTGTCTCTGTGCCATTATAGTCATCATCTTCTATTCTTTTACATTCAAAATGATTTTTAGAATTTATTGTTATCATGCTTGATGTGAATGGGCCTTTAAAGGTAATTAGAAAAATATAAATACTATAATATTATATAAATAATACAAAAATAACACCGGACAGTGCCAAGGCGAATTTACTACAAAACACTTTTGACAAATATATGGATTCATTTTTTATTTCTTGATATCATAATAAAATAATCATGATTAATCTGTTTTTTCTTTTTTTTTCCAGTCTACCAATCAACTGGAAGCAGAATGCATAATGATAACAGTAAAATCAAATTCAGTTAATTGTGTTAATTTAATACAGCACTTTTTAGTATTTTTTTTTATAATGATAAAATGAAGAATATGGACCCCACTTCTGATGGCATAATTAAAAAAGTTAACTTCTATTGTTTTTTTTTCCCTCCATCCGGTATTCTGTTACATTTAAAGCTCTCCGATAAACAGCTAAATGAATAAACAAGCAAATTAATCAGTGAATTAATTAAACAAACACGAATGCGTTTACATCCTGTGCATTTTAATGAAGGATTAGGTTTTGGAAGTGGGACGATAACGTCACATCAGCAGTGCAGTGGAATGCTTGATTAGGTTTGATGTCTTTAGGTTCGTTCACACCACGTTTGGAGGATTACAAGTGGCGCTGAGAGACAGGTAGCAAGCCCTTTGCTACACTCATGACAAGATGGCAAGGGCCAAAACATTTTCTTATTCCTCCTGCATTCTTCCTACCTTGCTTTCTTCAGCTTACAGTGTGTTATTTTGCTGGATGCTTGAGTGCATCTCAAACCTCTGGAGTTCGACATTCTCTCCAAATATAGCATGTGTTTATCTGATTTAGTCACCTCAGCACGGATGTTTTGCGCTGCTAAGGATTTCCTAGTAACAATTTTTTCCAAAGATCATGCCTGTCTATAAGACTCGGTTTCAAAACGTAGCAAACTAAGTAGGCAGCTGACATTAAGCAGCATCCAAACCAAAATGTAACCTAATAAGTGACTGATTTGAAACACTCTAAATCAGGGGTGTCCAAGCTCGTCCTGAAGGGCCACTGTCCTGCAGATTTTTTGCTTAAACTTGCCTCAACACACCTGCCTGGAAGTTTCTAGTATGCATATAAGACCTTGATTAGGTGTGTTGAGGCACGTCTTATGAGGTTGAAGTTTTGGGGTCAGTACGATTAAGAAAAAAAAAAAGAATACTTGATCAAATTGATCAAAAGTGATCAAAAGACATTTATAATATCACAAAAGATTTCTTTCTTTTTCTGTTAATAAAGGAAGCTTGAAAAACTGTTCACAGTTTCCACAAAAAAATATTAAGCAGCACAACTGTTTTCAACATTAATAATAATAAGATATATTTATTGAGCAGAAAATCAGCATATTATAATGATTTCTGAAGGATCATGTGACACTGAAGACTGGAGTAATGATACTGAAAATTCAGCTTTGCCATCACAGGAATAAATTACATTTTAATAAACATATACATTTTTATAAATTTCACAATATTATCGTTTTTACTGTATTTTAAATCAACTAAATTCAGCATTGGTGAAAAATCTTACCGACCCCACTTATGGATGCCAATGGTCTTTGTGTAATTGTGATAACTGGGAATTTGCATGATCATTAACTTTAGTATTTATTCTACATCCACCTCTTTTTTAAAAGTATGATTTAAAAAAAAATCTAATGTGTGTGCACATTTGCCATAAAGGAAGCCTTTGAGTTGCCTCAATTTGCATATTTCATTTGCATGCCTTTTTTGTCTAATCAAAGATCAAAAATTAGTGCCACTAAAATGAAGGCTGTCACTTGCAGAATGGAGCAAAGTAAGTAAGGATGGATGGATGGGTGGGTGGATGGATGGATGGATGGATGGATGGATGGATGGATGGATGGATGGATGGATGGATGGATGGATGGATGGATGGATGGATGGATGGATGGATGGATGGATGGGTGTTATAGTCTCTTAATCAGCCACAGACATACTGAGGGACACAAGGTACAATGGTAACTGACTGTGGCATTTGTAGCCAACTTGACCTTTACTATAACTGAGTTGTGAGAAGAGGAGGGAAATAACAGATGTGGGAAAATATGTCACTGTTTATGTCTGCTGACAAACACTATGATCAGTCCTTTGCACTGACAGCTCTGACAATTTTAGGTTTCAAATGAAGGGGTGAAGGCAAAGTGGTCCATTAAACTGCTCTCTTGCTCTCTTTCTAGAAATTCTCCCTGCTTGCACAGCACACTCTTTCGTTAACTGCAATTCCATACAAAAGACTCGCACAAGACTTCCATTCACCTCCCTCCTTACAATAAAGACTACACTAATGAATAAACATGAATAAATGGGAATTACAATGGGAATTCACATTTGCCACATATTCTGAACATTATACTTACATAGCTTTTACTGCATGTGTGTCCTTTTTAGCATCAAAGAGAAGAGTTTCAGCATCATTTACTCACTCTCATGTCATTCCAAACCTGTATGATTTCCTTTCTTGAACAAATTTTGAGAGATGTCTCAAACCATTTTCAAATGTCTATAATATGTGTGTGGTGTTATTTTTGGTCCATCTAATAAAACCAAAACTGTTTGGCAACCAACATTCTTAGTCAAAATATCAGTAGAAGGGAAAAAAAAAGTTTACATGACTAAATGATGACAGAATTTATGGATAAATTAGTTTATTATTAATAATAATAAAAACAAATTTAAGTTGTTAACCTACAAACTACCATGACAACAGGTGTTTATAGTTAAAATTACAAAGAAAGATCAGAATCAACTGTGTTGAACTAATTTCTAAAGCAACCATTGCTGTGATTCAGCTGTACAAAACAAACACTTACTAGTGCTAATATAATTAATGTACAACAGCATAACAGTGTTTAATTAGCCTAATAAGCATCCCCTGCTGTAAAATTGCAACAATGTTGCGCACACACCAGATTACTCATGACCACAATGATTATATTTTTTGTGTTCTTGACCATCACTCCTAAAACAAACAGTTCGCTGAATATCTGTCCGTTATAATGATCAGTCTCTTAATCTTGTGCTGCTGCATCCATTAAATTTACAACAAAGCATTTGTTGATATGCCAGCAGAAAGACTTCAAGGATCCAGACTTCTTAGGAGCATATGCTGTATTTTTATAACAAAATAAATGTTATCTTTTTCTCTAAACTTACCCAGTAACAAACTAATTAAAATGACTGTTCATATCAGTCCCACTGCTCTGCTTTAGTTGCAAAGTACACTACATATCTGAGGAAATAAAGATACGCCTACATATCTTTATTTATAATTTGTATTTTATTTTAACTATTTGTGGCAGTATAAAGTGCCAGAACCTCTGTTAGACACATCCAGACGCAAAACAGAGCTAGTGAGCGGACAGATCAAAAGACTCGGCCTCTCTTAGGTCCCCACCCACAATTCAGACCAAAATCCATGGAAATAAGAGGCCACCAAACAGCCAATGTGACCTGACAGCAGATAGTGACCATGAGCTGCTGTAATGAGCACAGAAAGGCCACTGGCAAACACTACTCAGGAGTAATAATGTCCTTTCTCTCTCTCTCAACCCTTGGGTACCTGATCAGATGAATTAAAATGCAGACATGGCTTGGCTAGAGCTATATGCCTTTGCCTGAAGTGTCGCTTTAATGCTTTTAACATAAACAAGAGCAGCAAGTGGAGGTAGGAGAAAAAGTGAGACAGAGAGAGTTCAGTGCACCTCCACAGGAAGATAGAAGTATGACTATTCCATGTCTCCCAGATAATTGTATAAAGCTTCAGAGAGAATTATTCACCCTCCCCATGTGAGTTTCCTCTCTTTCTAATGACCTGTTCTGTATGCTAAGTGTGTTTAAGGCAACACTTCCCTTGAACAAAAAAGAAAGACGGATAGTTTTTTAATATAATTCTATATAGTCATGTATGTCTGATTACTTGATGAGAATGTTCTTTCTGGTTCACTCAGCACTGTAATTATTGACACATCATGGCACGTTTTACAGTTAAATTATTAAAGTACTGCATACAATAATACAATTATAATGCTTTAACCTACATGAAGGTGCATGTACGGATCCGCTGCGTGTTACATGTTATAGACTGACATACATAAAAACACTCTCTTTTAGACAGGCTGTAAGGATCACACACTTCTGTATTCCTATTGTTATCCCTCCAGTAACCTTTGACCTTTACTCTTTCTCCACCTTGTTTGGTCAGGAGGAGCCTGACAGAATCACAAACCTCTTGCTTTCCTTGTCATCTCAGACACATCTGAGATCAAAGGCAGGCTACTGACATTTGGGGGGAAATATCAGTTTTACGTGTGCATGTGTGGTAGTATGTGTGTGTGTGTGTGTGTGTGTGTGTGTAACCTGGATTGCAAGGTATGCTGAATAATTTGACAAGATAGCTGTCACAGTTGTCTTTTGCTTTTATCGATCACCTGACATCTTTGAAGAACAAAAAAAGTTGACCAGCATTTAGCTACCTCACCTCAAGCAACTAAAGCAGGTTAATTGAATTATTTGAATAAATTCTTCCGTCATTTTTCTTCTAAAACATTGCCATTACACCAATATTTAACCCTATAAGCTCTTTTGTCAACAATTTGGGATATTGACAAAAATTAGTTTAAAGGGAACATGAACTGGCTTTTTAAATTTTATTATGTTGTTGTTTGAGGTCAACTTATGACGTTCGCTTGGTTTTTACATTCAAATTTGGTGCTATTTTCTACCCTAGTTTTGAGCCTAGCTCAAAAACGCTCGGTTTTTATGGGCGTCTCGCATTGAAGACTTGGAAGTAAACGCCCACTGCTGTGATGAGTTATAATGAGTTTCAACTCACCCGTCGATGCACGTTGGGGAAATTGTTTTGAAAACGCCCAATGTTGTAAAATGGCAACCGGAATGATTCAACCCATACATGTTCGACCCAGAGTCCGTGTGTTGCACCATTCCTGTCGGATCCAATATAGACGGCACAGCACCGTTTTTTTATCTTAATTGGTCTGGAAAACTAGTTTTGACTTGTGTCTTGTTTACAAAACAATCCTCAGTGAAATGAAGCGAACAAATGGACAATATTTTACCCACATCAGCTGGAACGTCATTAAAAAAAAAGTTTAACCATGCAGTCCTATTGCAATCCAGAGGAAGCGTATGCAGCGACTGTCTTCTTCCACAACCAGCCACAGCACAATATTTTGTAAACGGCATGTTTATTGCTCGGTAGCTCAATCCGGTTTGTCATCACGAGGTAGGCCTATGGTATTTAGCTACGTGTGTAATGCGCAAATCAGTGGGCGGGGCTAAACTGTCCGTGTTGAAGTAGGCGTTGATCATCTTCTGGTATTTTATCCTCTTTGACGTCATTGTTCCCCACTTTTAAAAACGAGTCGTTTGCTGAGCCTGGTGTCAATAAAAGCTTTTATTGGACTAACAAGGACGTTTTCAGTTCTGAAACTTACAGGATATCCTGATAGTGTGATGACCTCTTAAATGTCAAAAGCTCAAGGAAAATTTGATTTCTCAGTTCATCACCCCTTTAATTAACATCATGATAGGTGCTTAATTAATTGTCTGTTATCAGTGATGATTTTTTTTGCCATTGTTGCCTATTGTTTTTAAGATATTTTTTTAAGATATATTAGTTCCCGTCAATTATGCCGCTGGCTGGATGCCATATACATAAGAAATCTCTTAGTATCTTCTAATCGTGCTGACCTGCCCCGGTAACTGTGCATCTTTCCATTGATCTGATGTGATTGATAGCAGGTTGGCCTGTGGTCTCGAATGATTGCCTATCCACCCCAGAGCTGGTCTCGGTTCAGATGGGCTTTATGAGTCTGGGCCTCTGAATGTAATTAGATGCATTTGTCTCTGCCATGTTAGCTGAGCTCTAACTGTAGCCCACAGAGGAGCCAGTCCTTTATGAGACGCTTAAGACTAAACCACACCGTCCCGTCAGCCATAGATCAATGATGCTAATTACATCACATCTGGGCAGACATATATTCATATGTCTGTGAGTGTTTTTCATATGACTCTAATTTGTCTTACAGTTTAAAGTGGTTATCTCACTCACTTGGGACAGTTGCACACAGACCCACCCACTCACTCACACACACACACATGCACTCTGAAAGAGCTGTGTTAGTGGGTAGACTGAACAATGTCTCGTGTAAACTGTGTTTTAAATGTCTTTTAGTGTTGGTAGGTCATGTAGTCCCATCCACCGCGGAAATCCCATTCTGCCAAAATCCCCAAATAACTATAATAAACATCACAAATGTTCTAATCAGCTGTAATTGGGCGAAATGTAGCATTTTTTGGTTTAGGTGGTTCAGACATTTCTTTAAAACTTGTTGGAAGCCCCGTAAAGACTGGGTGCAATACACATATACTATCTTTAATACCACTGTCAGCCACAGGGAAAATCAAATTACTATAAACTATACACGCACATTATGTCTCCTAGGGTAAACTACTTCCCTCGCCCACATGAACACTTTCAAACAAGCTTTCATTCGAATGCCAAGACTTAAACCAGGTGAAAATGGTTTGAAGGTGAAACTTTGAAGGCTCTGGATAATCCATCCATCAGATTCTCCATAAAAAATGTAATTCTAAAATAAAATTATTATATATTTATAAATGAATCATTGTAATTCATTGGTCAGATTGTTTTTTAATCAATTGACAGCCTTACCCAACTGTAAATGTTTTCTTATATTGCAATAGGTACAGGTGCTTAGTACCGGTTAACCAGATTATGGCACCTTCAGTAAACAAGCTCCGGCAGCTCTCAAAGTCCAATTCATTCTCACAAGGAGCAGTGAAAATACCTCCCTGCTGCTGCCAAAGAGAGCTAGCAACATCACTGCTGTAATCCTATTGCAAATCATGCAGAATACAGCCTCTCTCTCTCTCTCTGTAGAAGCTGTCCATTCATTCAGCCCAGAGAGTGGAGGATTTGGATTTTCAGAGAAAAAGGAAGAGAGTGAGTCTGAAAGATTGAAAGACATTTAGAGAGAGAGAGAGAGAGAGAGAGAGAGAGAGAGAGAGAGAGAGAGAGAGAGAGAGAGAGAGAGAGAGAGCTGTCAGGAATCGTGTTTAGGTGTGTAAGGCCTGGTCTAAGTGTCTCCGAATGATTGATTGAAATTTCTGATCCATAACCGACACTCTGCGTTGATAAAGTGACCCAGAAGCTTTTGGTCATCTTTATCTCTCTCTGTGTGTGTTTTTAAGGGGAGATCCATCAGGAAGAGGCACTAGATAGCCTTCTGGACACTCATTACTCAATACATTTGTCTTTTGCCACAGCACAGTGTGTAGGCATGCATGTGGCAGTTTGTGATTCTTCGTGACATATTAACTCTCAAAACTGAGCTGCCCACTTTTTCATGTCAGCATTCTGCCTTTAAAATTTGGACACAATCTATCCCAGGATGCATAGTGACAAGTTCAACCGTTAAGTAAACATTGAGTCTGTGTCTGAATATGCCTACTTCCCTATTATATAAATACATAAGAAAAAAACTATGTAATTAGTTATCAAAACTCAAAAAGTAGAAGTACTTGGATGACCTACTACTTCCACCGAGATTCTGAAGTGCACACACTTTCATATCCCACGAGGGAGAGGAGTTGTGTATGACAGTGAAGTGAAGTCAAATGACAACATCAAAGTTGTGCTACGTCCGGATTATACTCATACTACACACATTCATACTTCATACTACATTCATTCATCAAGAACCTTTTTACATACTCGCAAATTTCATAATTACTCGGGACATCCCTTGACTATTTTACTGCATATTAAATATGCTATACTTGATGCATCACATTTATTATTTCAGCATATAAATATTGTTCCTAATTAGTCCCTTGTGAGATTTGATTTTAAACAAGACAGCTGCACTATTTTTTAAGACATTGTGTGAAGTTAAAAATGCTTCATCATGCTCAATGCTAGTTGTTTTTTTACAACTAGCAATTTGCATTGATTAAGTATTTTTAAGCTGTATCTACACTGTAAAAAATATAATTTTTAGTTCATTGAAATGGAAAAATTGAGTTAAGACAATGAAGGAGATTGATTTAATCACCAGAAACTCAAAATATTATGTTATCTGAACTACATAAATTGATTTGATTTGACAAAAGAAAAAAAAAAGGTGTGATTACAAATCATGAAAATACATGAAACAAGAATTTCAATTTGTATTGAGTATCTACATAAGTTGTATTGGTGGTCCCCAATTCAGTTCGATTTCGATTCAACAAGCTCTTCGAATCTGGTTTGATCAAGATTTATTTGGGCATTTATCAGTTAGAATATTCATTTGTTCATTTTTCAGAACCGAATGCTTGTAGACTGCAATGTATTGTTCTGCGATGATGAAGATTCAACAGTTGTAAAGGAAACACTTGAGTAAAAAAATCAATCTTGGGATTTTAAGGGAAAGATTTTTACCCAGCCCTGTGTGAACATCCCCTTACTATATGTTTCCATTTGGTTGAATATTTGCATCTGAGATCTAAGTAAAGATTTTACCTTATACCTCTGAAAAACAGTCACACACTCACATGTCTACCTCCCTGTGAGCTGAAGTGAAACCTTTCCTGGTGCCAGCATCTCTTTCAGACAGTTGTCATTGTGAGAGAAAAGCTGAGTCACCCAACCAACCCACTGTCAAGGTTTCACTGTGAAGACACCTCGAAGAAGATTAGAGCTATGCATGACGGGTTAGAGAGAAAGACTTTTTCTTTGCTTCAAGACACCAAGAGACAATGACAAAGGATAGCACTAGTGACCCGCTGTTGTTTACACATCCCGCTCAACAAGTGTGCGCGCGCACATGTGTACTAAACACTTGCATCCTGCTTTGTATTCCAGACCTTTTCAGAGTTCTGCACCTCTTTCTTTGTCCTTCTCTTTATTTTGTCCTTTATGTGGTTGGTTAATCAGAGCTGAACTTGAGTTTAGTCTGCATTTAATTTCGCTCTATCTGTTGAGGGACTATCTCCTCACCTCTTGTGACTCTTTGAAGGGCACCGTAGGCTCTGCATCTCTCTGCGGATGTTCACACACGCACACAAGGCTCTATACACAAAGCTCGTCCATAACTCCAGCAAAGCAGAGGACAAACCTTCACTGCCAATTACAGCACACAGGGATCGATGAGGCTTTATTTCAGGGGCAAACACTGGTGGTTTACTGTGCTGTTTTCTCCCTCGCTTTCTCTCCTCCTTGTGCTTGAAGTGGTTCCTCTTGGATTCAGATAAACCAGCTTTTCAGAGCTTAATGGAGATCGGGTCAAAGCACCTCTTATGACAAAAGGACGGACGGTGTCTATTTTAAAAACACATCTTCCTGATGATTCTATTACTCTTTTCTTAAATCCATTTATAAAACAGTACACAAACTGACTTCCAAAACCTGGTGAGCGCTACATTGGCGACTGTATTGGCTGCAATCTAACTGAAATGGGACCTCACAAGAGACCCATTGACCAAACTTCACAGAAATCTCAGAAAATGTCTTCACAATTGGGTTTTAAGTTAATTATTAGTTTAGTTTGGCCAGATAATTTATGCTTTCAGCTGTCAATAAGAGTATAGAATTATCAGCATTAACAAATATCCCAAAATCAACGCAGTCCTGGAAACTCAGGGAGCAACACAGGGAGCAAATGGTTCACGTTATCATGTTTCTAAGCTAATGATTTAAAATTTCAGGGTTAGAAGATGGTTCTTGGGAATCTGATGGAGTTTGGGTTCCTTGCTACTGTCATCTCTGGCTTGCTTAGTAGGGGACAATTAATATTCAACAGTATTGATCTGAATGTACTGATTCCATTGTATGAGAACTGAACTGAGCTGGACTATGACATCACCGTTTTCTGCAGAACTGCTTTATAGATAAAATGGACTAATTTAATAACTGATGGTCTTTACAACAGAACTGACTCAACACTGAACGTGACTTTAAAAGTGACTTTACTTGGGTTTCTCTTATTTAAATAACCAAATCTGCATATTTCTGCATGTATTTGTATGTTATGTATATTTACATATATATAAATTTACATTACATATTGGAATGCTTTTTAATAATAAAGTATAGTTATAATCTTGTAAAGTATTGCTCTTCCATGTGAAGGATACATCCGATACTGCCTTACAAATTGTTTAGTTATTTATATATATTTATGTATTTCATGGCAGGCTAGCGTTTCTGTATATATATATATAAATATAAATATATATATATATATATATATATATATATATATATATATATATATATTGGAATGACGTTTGCGTGGAGAGCACAGCTTTTTATTTATCCTGTTAAATATTTGTAGTGTTGGGTAATATGACAAGCATCCATGATCCTCTTTGTCACCAGCACTGTGAACCATGCACGTGAAAAACATGGTCTCTCTACTCCACTGATGCTGTTACACGCTTGAGCCTCTCTCTTTCTGCCTATCTCTCTCTCACAGAAAAAAAATGATAAGGTTCAACCTGGATTTTAGGCTTCAGTACCTGATATAGAGGCAGGTATGCAATTACTGGCCCATTCCTGCTGTCAGCAATATACAGCTACGCATACGGAGTTTGTAAGAGTCCTGTTATAAAGTGGTAGTCCATATCTGCAGTGCCAAAACAGTTTGATGACCTCTGATCCTTGAATGCTGGTTGTTAAAAAAAACAACTATAGTGTTGATACAGAGGAATCATGGCCACTAAACAGTCGAGTGAGTGGCTCTGTGTAACAGGATGTCCCCGGCAAACAAATTTAGGTTCTGGGAACGTTAGTTTTTGGTTCCCAGAACGTTCCTACAACTTTCCCTTAAGGTTAAGAGAACGTTCCCAGAACATTCTCCTTACGTTATAAAAATGGAACCTAAAAATAACCTACATGGAACGTTCCTATAACGTTCTTGTTTGGCTCCCAAACAAATTACCTCATGCGACCATTTGGGAACTTTAGGGGAACGTTCTGTGTTTGCTGGGTCCCTCATTTTAGTCTTCTCTCATATTCACACACTTGTGTTTGTGCTGAGGGAATTTACCCTCTCAGAATCCCTGAACATTTCTTTTGTCTATATTTCACGCTCCTACATGCGTCACTATATTTGTTCAGGAAATGACTGACAAGTGGGAGAACCATGGGTTCCTCAAAGGCCAGGAGGGGTTCAGCACTAATTACTAAAAGCTATTTCTGTGTGTCCAGAGGGATTTCTGTAATAAGGCATGTTTTTGAAGTGAAAGTGTTCACAGCTTTTTGTTTGAATCAATGAATTTCTTTTCTCAGGACATTACAGCCCAACAGTGACCACCCACCAATGTCGATTATATTTTCCTTATTCAGTTTCCTTGAATGAATTTGAAAAAATGTCTTTAATAAAGAGTTCTAAGCAATGAGTCAAACCAACCAATTGATAAATCACAATATTACAACAATCCATAGATCTGCAAAAACAGACAACACAGCTACACAACTGTGTACTTGTAATGAAATCAACAAATTATTAATTCCATTACAAATGACGTAATTAGATCAGATGTGTTTTTTAATGTACTTCCGTATAAAAAGTTACAACTGCTGTCTTTTTGAAGTGCTAATTCTGCAACATACAATAATACAAAAGTTGAAAAAAATCTAAAAATGCTACAGAAAAACAAAAAACTGTTAACAGTAAGTTCCTGTACTATATACAGGGAAAAACTGTATAAAATCTAACCGGACATTTCAAAAAATACTGTTAAATGCACCATTTTTAGAAGGAAAAAGGGCAAATAAAATGATAGTAAACTATAAACTGACATTCCCAGAATTCCCTCTGTGACGCTTCACATTTTAAAGTATTTTGTTTAAATAATTTTCTCTTAAAAGTTTTTGTTATCAGTTATGCACATTTGGGTTTTATGTTAAATCTTCTGTTGTTTAATGAATGTTTATTGCATTATTTTAGGGTGTGCGATACATTCCCCTAATGTTACCATGATGGTGAATGACTTACTCAGTGCACCTTCTGTATACTAATTCAGCTTGTGGAAAGACTTGTGACGAACTTCTTCATGATTCATGTGGCTTCCTCTTTTACCACCAGCTATAGTGGTTTATAGTGGTTTTCAGTTGCTAAAGGTACTACTTAAATTTTAGAAGCTATGTGCGTTGTTAAATTCATAGGTTTTCACTATTACTTTCCTTCTCTGTGGGCCGTGAGATTTCACGTAGTGATATTGCGCAAAGCTTGTGTTGCACGTCACTCGTAGACTCACTATTGGCCAACGCTGGTCATGTGTGTGACATATAAACTAGAAGCTTTGCATAGTTTCACTGCATGAAATCTCAAGGCCCACATAGAAGGAAATGAATAGTTGAATAAAGTTGTTATTTTTGTTTCTTTTTTTGTGCACAAAAAGTATTCTCGTCGCTTGATAAACTCTAGATTAAGTCACTGTAGTCACTCTGACTATTTTAACAATGTCTTAACTTTTGGGCCGGCCAGTTTCAATCCCTTAAGAAGCCAATGAAGGAGTGATCCAACTCTCAGATTTAATCTAAAATATCTTAATTTGTGTTCAGAAGATGAACGAAAGTCTTACGGGGTTGGAACAACATGAGGGTGAGTAATTACTGACAGAATTTTCATTTTGGGGTGAACCAACCCTTTAACATAAAAACTGAGGAAACTCCAAAATTTTAATAAATAACCCTGCGTATAAAAAAAATGACATGACTGAGAGTTAAAGTTAAGTCAAATGATCACTTTTTGGAAATAGTGGAAATTTTGTAATGGCTCAAAATTGGTGGAGCTATTTAAAGAAAAGAGGCATCACAGTGGTACGTTGCAATAAACTCTTTGACCAGTGATTTTTATGTAAAGAATTTAGGATAGATTTAGGAATCAGAATCATTAAAGCCTTATTTCCTCTTGTTTTAGTATTCACATCTTGTATTGATACACAGAAGGATCTATGGAGAGACTCATCTATAGCTTACGCTCTTCATACACAAGCACATGATTAACAGCATTACAAAAGTATACATAATGTTTGTTGGAGGATAATGCCATTTTTTTCCTCGAACTCATGATGCAAGACAAAGAGGAATCATTTGCGGCTCCAAATCTTTCTTTATGCCAGAAAGTGTTGTTTGTTAGTGCAGATCCAGATTAAAACGACTCCCTGTCTCTTTCGTATTATCTCTGTGTCTGTTCTCTCAGCCTCCAGACTACTCAGTGTGGAAGAGCTGTCAAAACAGCTCTCTCTTTCTCTCTCTCTAAACCAATGCATTAGGATAGTCCATTATGGTTCCTCACACTCGGCCCAAACGCTCATTGTAAATCTCCTGTAAAGCAATGACAAAAAATCTCCACAAATGGATTCACTTTTTAACTATACTTCACAGCATCAGCCGTTTTTAAATATGTGAATTTCTTCAGCAAATGTGACATTTTCTCTTTTTTTAAATCAGTAAAAACACATTTGTGGTGAAATATGGCCCATATTCTCCTAATAAGACACATGTAAAGGGGAACTGAGCTTGATATTGAACTTCATGCAATCTTCCACAGGATTAGAACAAAGATGATGTACAGTCACTTCTTGACATGTCTTTGTCTGTATAGCCCACACACACAAGGGCCCATAGCTGTCTCGAAGAGCAGAAAAGGTGTGTACTCCAATCAAATGCATCACTACAGACACTAGTGTGAAATCTCACAGGACAGAGGGAAGAACGCGGATGGAAGGAACAAAGAGGAGAAAAGAGAACGAGAGAGAGCTTGTGAATCGATCCGGACACAGCGCCTGGAACGGCTGGAGCTGTAACCCGTGAAATGTGTGCGCGTCCCATGAGTCTGCAGCACTCTTAAACTCAGAGCCGAGCTCAAACCCTCTCACACTGTCTTGCCAACTATTATGGGGGGTTTGAGAGATCCGACAGCACCTATCAAAGATGTTTTCCCTTCTAAAGAATTTCAAAGCAATTAAAAACTAAGTTAAACTTGTTCAATTCCATTAAAAAGGAACATTTCAATTGCATTTGCATCTCACTAAATAGGCCAAATACAGAAATCACGTTTGCCCGAGGAGCTAGCCATAGCAACAGCATGCCACTTGAACAATTCCCATTAGGATCAGTATCAAAACATTGGTAAAACCTAAATAGTGTAATTATTATGTTATTTCACAATTCACATATATCACAAAGCTTAAAAATTATGGAAATTGGTGTGTGTTTTTTTTCACTTTCATGGTACCTAAAGCACCTACTATACACAGAATTGAGCAGATTACGGTATATATTATTGATTTTTTTATGAATAATGCATATTTTGGACATATGACTCATTTGACTCACTGCTTTTTGCATACTATATTATTCGCATGGGGGCAGAGAATCTTCTTTTAATCTCTTATTAGATTTCATTCTGCATTCACATATTAACACATCAACATTTAATTGCTTTAAAAATGCATTCATGACAACATCTCGAATATTCCATGTTTAATTCATTTATCGCATCCAGTAAAAAATCGGAGATGTCTCCATACGTTCCAAAACATCATTTTTTGCTCCTGTCTGTAAGTGAAAGAAAGTTTCCTTTTGTGTTGCCACTATCAGAACACCCTTGAGAGAAGGTGATTGAAAGGGTGTATAATTTTCATCTGACAAGGACTCCATGAATAAGTCATTTCCCAAAGACGTGCTATAAAACCTAATAATTGACTTCCGCCTGTAGTTTGTGTGGCTGTGGGTGGTGTGTAGCTTGTGTCATAATGTAGTAAAAGGGATGCAAGTGTGTGTGTGTGTGTGTATAGGGGACGTCAGATCTCTCAGAGAGGCATCGACAAAGGCATTTGATTAGTCGGAAGATGGAAACATCACTGCTTCAGTTACCGCTCTGGTTTCTTAAACCATCTTGAGCCCCCTCCCTCTTAAAGGTCAATGCAATGAACATTTTATTTTTCAATCAATTAAGGTGATTTATTGTGAGTGTATGGAGCAGAGGTGATTGGGGGGTGGGGCGATGGGGTAGCTTTTGGCCCTGTATTTTAGAAATGTATTTATTCTTGGAGCTGTCAGCACTTTTCCTCCGTCTGCTTATAGTCATTCAAATCATCGTGCTGTAGGAATTACACCGGCAAATGCCTGAATGATTGTGTTCCGTGCTTTTCATTAAAATAAACCCTGTGAAAGGGGGGAAAAATGAGAAAAAGAATGCAAAGGGATGAAGAGGGAGAGCAGGAATGAGATTGAAAAGGGGAGAGAGCACAATGAAATGGGCACTCATAAATATTGTAATTGTCCATAGGTGGGTGGCGGCAAGTTGACTGTGATTGATTGACACGGAACACTGTCTGACCCTTTATACGGAAAGAACATCAGAGAGAGAGCGAGAGTTTGAATATGACAGAAGAGTTTTTGCTCATGTTTTGTGTGGCACTCAAGATATATGGCATCAATATCCAGATAAAACAAGACATTCTACTTCTCTCTGGA
This sequence comes from Cyprinella venusta, assembly GCA_038021265.1. Lineage (NCBI taxonomy): Eukaryota > Metazoa > Chordata > Actinopteri > Cypriniformes > Leuciscidae > Cyprinella > Cyprinella venusta. The sequence continues at coordinate 20,814,136 of CM075885.1, read as the reverse complement.
GTAAATGTGGAAGACAAGGAGAATGAATAGTTTTACTTTTAGTATTATTTTATGATTATATATTGTTATTGTTTAGTGATGTATATCCACTGTTGTCACGCAGCACAACTGCTTTCAACATTGATAATAATAAGATATGTTTCTTGAGTAGTAAATCAGTATATTAGAATAATTTCTGAAGGATCTTGTGATAGTCTCATAACTCCAAATATGAATAAAAAACAAATGAACAAACAAATTAAACAACAACAAATGGGTTGGAATGACAAGATAGCTAATGAATAATAACCATAGACTGTACAAATATGGACAAAGTGTCTGTGACGTCACCAATAGACTCTCTGAAGAACGGGTTTGAGGCTGTTTATGGGGGGTTTGGGCGGCGCCATACTAGAAAATCTTGAGAAATACAAAATACAAAAGTTTCAGACAGGATACAGAGGTACACTCTCAGAAAAAAAGGTACAAAAGCTGTCACTGGGGCTGTACCTTTTCAAAAGGTACACTTTTGTACCCAAAGGCTGCACATTGGTACCTTAGTGGTACATTTAAGCACCTAAAATGTATATATTAACACCTAAAATGTACATATTAGCACCTAAAATGTACTTAGCTCCTGAAATGTACATATTAGCACCTAAAATGTATATATTAGCACCTAAAATATACATATTAGCACCTAAAATGTACTTAGCTCCGGAAATGTACATATTAGCACCTAAAATGTACATATTAGGACCTAAAATGTACCTATTAGAACCTAAAATTAACATATTAGGACCGAAAATGGACATATTTGCGCCTAAAATGTACATATTAGGACATACAATGTACATATTAACGCCTAAAATGTACATATTAGGACATAAAATGTACATATTAGCACCTAAAATGGACAAAAGTTTACCTTTTGAAAAGGTACAGCCCCAGTGACAGCTTTTGTACCCTTTTTTCTGAGAGTGTAGAGTCAGATCATGGGCGAGACGTCAAATTCACTCGGCGCAGCCCGTTATCAGCTGTCAATCGAAGTTAACCGCCCTTATTTGTCATATATTTTTCATCTAAATATGATCCAAACTAACGAGTTAGAAAAAATTCACCCCCCTCACAGTTGTCAGGCACTTGGAACATATTGAAGATTACAATAAAAGTCCATGGGACCAAACCGTAAACATACGAATTTTTATGTGAAAACGGATATTTTAACATGACGTCTATGGGTATTTGCTCCCTTTTGGGACCGGCCTCTAGCGGATTTGAGATGTATTGCAGTTTTTCACACTTCTGGGTAGGCTTCATGTTTCAGAATTAGATTAGAATGTTGCCGCTTGATATTAACATATTTTTTCCATTTGGGCAAACTACTTTAATAACATGCTCAAGTTCAGTCTAGACAGCCATACATTACTTAGCATGTGCATTCGGGTCTGAACCCTGGCCTCCTTTCCTCCTATCATCTACCATCTCTGTGTCCAAACTAAAGCCCAAAACATCCCCTTTATGAGATTCTTTGGCACAGTCTTGGAGGTAATGAATGGCACTGTCTGTGGACTTTGATTCAAGTCTGAATCCCTGTTGTGAATTGTTTGTGTCTAACCTCAGGGTTTTTGTGACAGAGCTTCAGACCATGTACGGGAGGAACCAGAGATGGAGGCAGGAGGAAAGGTTGTTGTTCTCCCCAGTGACTGCAGCCTTAATTGGGATGGCGGTTAGTGTCGGCCCCTGTGTTGGATAGAGAGCTTCAGGCTTGAGTGAACAGGTGAGTGAGTTTAATCTCAGCTCAGAGCCTGGAGAAATACGACCTCGCGCTTCTGAAAGATGATTGGCACTTTAATGTTCTCCAAGCATGGATTTGGAACGGCTCTACATTTCCTCTTTTCAGTTCAAAAAATGCGTCAATTGTGTTTCCAGCTTTCTCGCACTTTCTTTCGATGTCTCTCTCTGAATAAAATGTTTGTTTTTGAAATGCAGTCTTCCAAGGATAGGAAAAAAACGGATTATAGCTATAGAGGATTCAGGATTTTCATTATAGATAGACATTTCTTTTTACATAAAAAAGTCCAACCATATCTAACATACAGTGACAGGAATGGAGTTAGAAAAAAAATGATTGCATACACAGAGAAGCAGTTATTCTTTAGAGATGAGACCAAGCTGCCGCTCTGACTTGCTGCCTACTGGGACAACAACTCAAATAGCTTTCCATGTGGGATACTTTGATGTTAGCATGATGCTAAGCTAAAACTTAGCCTGCCAGGCACAAAGTGGGACACCTTTAAGCATAAATTATTATCATTGATCTGTTTTTGTACAGAATGAATGTGTTCTGCTGCTGTCTTTAAAAAGGATGTTGTTGGCCAAAAGAAGGTATCTTAGGAGGCAGCATAATATTGGCCCATGTTTTGGAGCAGCCTGATGCTTCAAATGCATGTTTTGCTAACTAGAAAAGAGTTTCTTTGTGGAAAAACACACTTTTGAAATCTTGCATAGATCTGGAAAATCGTTTGAGTTATGCCTTCCAGATTGACTTTCCAAGCAATTAAGGCATGTATGTTTAATATTGGCGCTCATGTGCAATTCTCATACGCTCCAATCTCATTAATGTCTCCTGTCAGCATGCAATAGCATTTCTCCTGTGATTTTAATGAACAGGATCTGATCTACAATCAATCCCAACATCTTTCAAGGTTAGTCTCTGCCTGCGTGTGTTGTTCATGTTTACATTGCACCCCACAGATTAAAATTCATTTTTTCCTAATTAAGGTTCTTCTAATGATTATTTATAGCTCCTTGTGGAGAGGCACATTTTTAAGACAAATTCCTACAAACTTAAAAGTGAGGTAGAAATGAACAATTAAAGGAGCCGTATGCAAGATTGTGGCCAAAACTGGTACTGCAATCACTTTCAAATTACTGTAGAGCGGTGTATCCCCTCCCCCTCCCCCCTGACTCGAGGTTGCCAGATAGGATCCAACATTTTTTTTTTATCTGACACGTTTGTACCTGCAGCTGTGGTAAGTAGAGAAGAGCTGGCAACCCGGATGTTGTAACACTACTGACTTCATGATTGGTAGATCGGTGGAGGGTGGAGCCTCCGACCAAAACACAACATGACAACATCAACAACAGTTGAGGGCTGCAACTTCACTTTTTAAATGACAATATCCTGGCCGGACTACTGTTGTCAGTGATAGAAGTATTTGAAATGGACATGATTTCTAGTCTAGTGACATATCAGGGCCATTTTATGATTATTTGAAATACATTTCTTACATACAGCTCCTTTAACTTATATAGTGAAATTAGCATTCGCCATGCACCAAATGTTTGGTTTTCAAGGCACACTTAATGCATTGAAATACTTTAAAAAAGCATTTAAATGTAAAGGCCAAATTTTTCTCTATATATACAGCAACTACTGTAACTGAAAAAAGGCATCAAGACTTGCAGACCCAAACTACTTGGAAATTGCATAATTATAGAAATTACACAATTTCTTATTTAATTACATTTTTAATAAGAAAAATTTGTGGATGGTATGGCCAAAAATAAATAAATAAAAAAAAATGCTGACCCTTTTTACATTGTATACACAGTTCATTCTCACCTCTAATTTGCTCTACATGCTGTGCTTGGACAATCACGACCAATCAGAAACAACACTTTGTTCATCAGTGAGAACAATTCCAGCTCTCATAGCTTATCTCCTCCCTGTCCATTTACATTCAGATGAAGTGAGTGCTCAAGATTGGTTGTCTGTAGATGAGGCCAAGATGCAGGATCGGATTATTTCAGTAGCTGCAGTATTGCCTGTTCCAGACGACTAAAACAGAAATCTTTAGCAGAGCTCATGGAGGAGGAAAGCACCCTCACGGGCATCGCTTTAATCATTGGAACGGTGTCAGCCATGTTGAAGTCTTTCCGCAGTGACTGCTGTGATGACTGATTTGCCGTCTTAAATCAATCCCAGTGAAATCAGATGAAATTAGACCAAAGATATCAAACCAATTCCTAATATTTTACCTTTGGTCTCTCTAAATGTTGAACATTTATTACAAGTATTGAACAATCTTGCTCCAAAGTACAGTGAAAACTGTCTCACGAGCACATATAAACATTCCAGGAACTCACATGAGCACTGCTACAGCATAACCGATGGGCTGTCATGATTTCAAGCCAAATCCCTTAAGCTCCTCTTGAGATGTTAGAGGTTCTTTAAAAAGACTTGTCTCGGTTAAAGACGCCGTGCTATAATTACTCAAGGTCTACTCCGAGGACACTCCTGGGATATTTGTGTGTGAATAGAGGGGCTGTAATTAGCTATAGATACTATTGGAGATCTACTTGAATTGCAGTTTGATTTTGTTTTCTCTTTCTCCGTTTTGTTTGTTCACCTTGCTTGTTAAAGCTTACAATGAAAAGAAGATCGATAGATCCACATCAGTCTGTTTAATAGATTTGGGTTTTTGAATGAGTCTTTGTTGTTTCCTCTGCACAAATCAAATTTTCTAATCAATATTGCAAAAGAGCAGCAGCAGATTGTGTATATACGTGCTCATGTATGTACATTTATTCTGTTTCATCTCAGTGAAAATACATCTGTTTCATCTCTTAAAATGTTTCTGATGTCCAAAAATGTCTGATATGGAAGCGATATTGTATTTCGTCATAAAAGGCATGCTAAATTGAAATGTAATGAAAATTGAAAGCATCAAAGGGACTAAAACCAGTTTATTCAGCCATTTCAGAAATTTCTCAATTATACATTCCTAAAATTTCTTTTCAGCACGTGCATTTTTCAGCAAATTTGAGTTGAAATCTCACAACACAGACTATATTCAAACTTTATTTTGAAGATAATGTCAGACATACACCCTTCTTTCTTTCCCTCTTCTTTGATTTGATGCACAGCAGTTTTATTTTCCTGCTCATCTGAAGTAGCCGTGATGTTTCTGACCTACTAATTTGAATTCATTTGAATATGGCCAATAATTTTGTGCTCAAGAAACATTTCTTATTATCAGTGTTGAATACAGTTGTGCAACCAAATAGTTTAGTGAAAACCATAATATTTTTTTTTAGGATTCTGTACATAACTGTGAATAACTACACTAGATCCAATAAGTAACACAATATTAACAATCTAGTAACTATTATTAACTAGTAAGTAATAGCACACAGATGAAAGTGGTAGTTCACTTATCAATAACTACTATTTTTTCAATGCTTCCCAGAAAACTACTGAAAAGTTTATTAACAATCTAGTAACTTCCATTACCTAAAAAACTCTGATTAACGAACTAGTAATAGTAGATGAAAGTGTTACATACTGTGGGAATTACTAATTATTTGGATCCGTATGATAAAGTGAAGACCATGGGAACTAACTAGTAATGACTCAAGTGTTACTAAAGACATTTTCTAAAAGTATACTAAAGTTCACCAAAAATCTCAAACGCTTGAAATGACTTAAGTCTTTGGTTGCACAAATCATGACTAGATCATGTAGTAACACTTGAGTCACTTTTACTAACAATACTAGTTAGTTCCAATGATCTTCACTTTACAACACGGATCCAAATAATTAGTAATTCCCACAGAAGTATCTAGTAACACTTTCATCTGTGCACTATTACTTACTAATTCATAATCAGAGTTTCTTTTTACTTAATAGATACTAGATTGTTAATATTGTGTTACTCATTGGTTCTTGTGTAGTTATTCACTAACGAAGGAACTGTTATCGCTTCGACGTACCTGAAACATTCCTCATATTATTCCTTTGCTACTTTTCCTTCCAGAAATGCAAATGTAGTTTTTCAGGTCAGAACTTATCTCATCCAATAGTTTCATTTCGGGTCTCCCTAACTCTGTCTCACACTCATCCCTTTTGATAACAAAGAAATATTTCTATCTTATAAAGCAGCCTGCTCTGAAGTCAAGTCAGCACAGCACAACAAAGAACACAACAGCTTCCCTTTGGCTGCAGACTGAGAAATCCAGTCCTCTCAAAGCTGGATAATCCAAACCGATATCCTCAGATTCCCTTTATCTGCTCAACTTTAATGCCGCCATGAATAAGAGGCCAGACACAGACAGATTGACCTAATGGAGAGGACAGACTCAGACACATGGCACCAGCTATGCTGCTTTCAAGTGCTACCATCACATTTGATGTACTCCCCAACTTCCTATCTCACTTTTAGTTTTGGCTTCCCTTTCCACAGCACCCAATCTCACTGTAATCATGCGTTAATTGATAGCTTGTTGATATTGGAAATGCCTCCGTCTGATGCACATATGGGTCCTCGCAGCTCTCCAAGAGATGGAAATGACCCCCGCACATTCTGCCTATTTCAGAATGGCCCTCTTTTACAGCCCACTTTCACGCTAATGGGAAAAATAAGGCCTTTTCCCCCCTAACAATCATCACAGCTTCGAGGGCTAGTTGTATATTATACTCCTCCCCTGAAGAGATGGCCCTCCCTGTGGGCCTGCAGATCAAAGCCTATTCAGCCCTGATGGCATAATTGGAGAAAAATAGATGTGGAGGTAACAGAGCATAGATTTGACATTGGCAGGTTCCATTAGCGAAATCAAATCTCCTGTGCACTGCCTGCACAAATCACAGATGGATTACTTGGTTAGCTTTTTTAATTCATGATGTGCCTTATTATGTCACATTACTCTCCAGGTGTCATGTCTAAGTCTGGAATTAGATCTACAGCCATGGATTATGAAATATCTCCCTGCAGTTTAAGGCATGATTCGATGAGTCATTTTAATGAGGAAAAACAAACAAAAACAAAAAAGCCCGATCAACAGTTGATACTGAATTGAAAGAAGGCCTGTCACTGAAGGAATGTTTAAAGTAACTGCATGGGTTTTTAAGTTGGAGGTCAGTAATGTATTGTAAAGCCTCACCACTATGGCATTATGCAATACTCTTATGTAAAACCCACAAAAATGCAGAAATGGAGATGGTTTCCAAAATCAGCCGTGTTGCTGGGTTTGAGCAATGCTGCGTAATCTATGTAAAAAAGTTATGTCCAAAGTGCCTTAAATGACTAGAGATGAATATTTTGTGAAAAGGAAAACAAGCGTTTTAATCAGAAGCTTTTTAAATGGCCAAAACGGTTTCATGTGAGGGCATAATGTTGAAGATTTTCTTATTTATTCAAATATTGTGAATATTGTTTACTCAAATTAAAAGGTATAATATGCTTTAATGCTCTGTAATTGGTATTAAATTATAGATAATTAGGTCATTTGCATTTTAGGCCTGGCTATCAATTATGTTGTTTTGTTTTGAATTATTTGAAATTAATTACTCAATTTATCCCCAGAAATTGAAGAAAAAAAAACCTTTTAAAATGTTTATAGAGGCATCAGTCTCATTATTGGCATCTGTGATAGCCTTTATTCAAGATGCCTTTCAAATATTTAAAATGCTGTATGTTGTTTACACATTAATTTGGAAATTCAATGTGAAAAAAATTCGTATTAACATATTAACCTGTGCTTTGAATTGTTTAATTTGTTATTTTTTAAGCGATTGACAGCCACATATTTTTTTATTTATATAGATATATTATTATTTATTTGGGGTTTTACAGCATGCAATTCCTCTGTCTTCTGCAATAGTTGTTTTAGTAGCATAGCACAAATCCGCAGGGCCCGTCCGTGAACCAGGGAGAGATCGCCTGTCCGCAACGCCATGTTATAGATTAGTCACATGACATGTTTCGCTCTGGTGATCGGCTCAAAAAAGATGAATGAGAAAGCTAGCATATAGACCTCTTTGGTATGTATGGCCCAGATTGCCCCTTTTGTTGAAGAGACTCTTAAAATCCGAGCAGTGTGCCCAGTGACTGATGCTTTAAAACTTTTCTATTTCACAGTCTTCTCAGCTCAGTGGAGCATTCCGAGTTCATTTTGTTTTTCAAAGTAATGCAAGATGCACGGTAACATGAAGCATTAGCACGGGAGCCATTAGCAGGAATGAAGAGATGCTCTTACACTCGTTAACACTAGTCAAATTGTGAAGCGTTTAACACTCTTATTTGCTTTTAGTGATAATAACACTTAGAAACACACACCTGCGCGCACATACACATTCAGCAAAGATTGTTACAAGGCACAACTCGAAAAAAAAGAAGAGAAAGCAATATTCATAATCAAATCACCCTCCCATGGGTGAAAGAAGATTGTTTTTTTTTTTCCTTTTTTATTGTTTGATTTAATAATAAAAATGCTGAGACAGATTTAACTTCCTTCTCTGGCTCTGTCTGTGAACCCATTGGCTCCTTTGAAATAATAACACTGTATGTCAGCATGGATAATAAGCAGCCCTTTTGATTGGCTTATTATTTAATCAGCTGGTCTAGTTAGGCAGATATTTGCTTGTTACATTACCATACATTACCATAAAGGCCTGGAGGATTTAAAGCAGCAAGGAAAGGGTATCTGTGAGTCACGTTTTGCCTTTGTAGAGACCAGATGTCCCGACAAGGACAGTTAGACCTTTTGGGGACAGTTTAATAAACATGCTAAATAATCTGTTAATGACAGTCTGAAAATGTTTTGTGTGATGGTTAGGTTTAGGGGTAGTGTTATGGCGGTATAAATGATCATTTTCTAGATTTTTATGCATGTATGTGTGTGAGCATGTGTGCGTGTACTGGTGAACTGATAAAATAGCTTTAGGCCTGTGCTGTTATCAAAGTGCTGTGCGACCATGCAGTTCATCCTATTAGCTTTGGATAAGAACTTTGGAAATTTCAGCTATTAAAGTTATTAAGGAGAAAGTAGTTAGCTTTTTGTGTTGGAACACTTTTTTTTTTTTTAATTTAAGCCCTTTTTGGATGTTACTAGCTTTCCCTGAGGAGATCAGGTAATTTGGCATTCAGCACTTTCTTCATATGGTAATTCTTGTGCAGCAGCTTTATATATGTAAGCATATAGAACACACACACGATCATTCATTTAAATGTATTTAAATTATGAGTCTGCAAGATTTTTATAGTTTTTTAAATACATCTTTTATGTTCAAGGCTGCAATTATTTGATCAAAATCATAGGGAAGACATCAATATTCTGAAATATTGCAAACCTGCATTTCCAGCAGTCTTCATGTCACATGATCCTACAGAAATCATACTAATGATTGGGGAAATCCTACTCCTGTCCTGTATAATAACTGTAAATGAAACCGAATGTGGAAAAGTAATTTCATCTGCATAGTGTTTACATTTCCCTTCACCATTTAATTTAGCGAATAAATTATTTATTTTCTCGACTTTAAAGCGGTGATTCATTAGCCAGTAGCCACCACAAGAAGGCTTAAAGCACACAGGTGGTGTTGATGCGTGTTTGTTGTTAGCGATTAACAGAATCTCCTCTAAAAGCATTTCAGCTGCTGGTGGGAGTGATTACCGTGGACAGGGGTGTTTAGGCTTCTCAGAAGCTCAGGCAGGGATCAAACCCTCCGCTGATAACGGATATATCCAACCAGATCTCTCCATCTGGGTTTCAGCTACAGATTTGCAAGTGTTGATGTTTGGACCGTCCAGTCACTCATCAGGCCTTTAATTACTCCGTCTCTCTGATAATGAGCTTCTCGTTTGCAGCTCGGGTGTTGGGAAAATGATGTCTCAGCACCTGGCATGGATGCTGAAGGTCAGAATGGGCAAGGGATTTTTTATTTTTTTTTTTGGCAGGTGAGGCCCAGAGAGTTGTGGATGTGCTGAGACAGTGTCTGTCAGTAATTATTCTAAATGATGTATATTAATAAATAGCTGCTTCAGTAGTTCATAAAGAAGCATGGATGGGTTATAATCCAGAGTAAAAAAAAAAAACATTTATGTTTTGTCAGAAGCAAAACAAGATGACAGATGCTGATTTTATTGTTTTTTCCACATGATGTCCCATTCACTTATTCAGGGGTTTTCTGAAATGCACTTGCGTGTGTTCACCCCTCATTAATTCTCTTCATTTCAAAAAGAGAGAAAGAACTGAGAAAAAAAATCACTGGAATCAAATAGACACAGTCCCAGGATAGACTCCAGAAGCTCTCTCTCTCTCTATTGTGTTCAAACCCACCAGGCCAGGCGGATTACACAAAGACCAGAACTAACACCAGAACCTGTGACATTCGCTTCTGTAAGTGGCGCACCGTCAGCATTATGGACACAAATGTACTCCATCTGAGACTGACATTAGCATTCCCACTGTGTGTCTGGAATGGGAGATTAATCCCCAGGTAATCTGCCTCAGAAAAGGGATAAAACAGTTTTCAGCACAGGAAGATGTGAAGCCCCAGCTCTATTGTTGTGCTAGGACTCCAATATTGGTAGTTTTAATGCTGTAGGGATTTTGCATGGCCTGGTACTTTTACAAAGGCCTCAGGAAGCCATGAGCTGATTCTGCCGTAACAGCGGACACCACACTTTATATCCATACAAGTCCATTGTGTGTCGTTGTAAAGAATTATTTACACACCAATTATTACAAATGGACATTCGTATGGGGTGATCAGACCTCCAAATAACAGTATTTTCGCATTTTTTTCCCTTGGAGTTTTTTTCCCATAATTAATTTACTTAATAATAAACAACTTGTTCATCTATGAAGCCACAGGCTCTCACACATTATGTGACATAGATGAAAGAATGTCTTAACGGCAAAACAAAATTAGCCAATTACCAGTTCTCTTTAGAAAGTCATGCATTTTCCTGTCTCAGTCTCGATTTGAATTTGTAAGCTTCCGTCCTGTTCTTTCTTTTCTGTTTGCAGCAAGCGTGCCGCACAAGCCCTGAAAAGTGAAGCCAAAATGTCTTGATCGTAGAGTCACATGACAAATGTGTAAGGGAGGCAGCCCCTGTGTTAAAAACTGGTAGAAAGGCTGCCCCTTAAATTGGGGATATCGTGGGACAGGTACAGCATGGAAGAGGGGGTTTTGGGCTCAGTTTACCTCCTCCTAAATGGCACAAGGTAGCTCAAAGGAGGAAGCTGGTAGTCAACAAGGTGCGAAAGCAGGAGAAGAGGACGGGGTGTATAAAGGCCATTTCCCAGGCCAAGCAGGGAGAGTGGATGAGATGGGAGAGTGTGGAACAACACAAAATGGGCTGGCAAGATATTTGGTAAATGGAAGAGAGTAGGATCAGTTTCCTTATCAGGTCGACATATGATGTTCTCCCATCACCGCAGAACCTAAACCTCTGGGTAGGAGAGGATCCCTCTTGTCCTTTGTGTTCATCACTTGCCACATTATGGTACATTTTGACAGGAGGTAAGGTGGCACTTAGCCAAAGTCGGTTTACTTGGCGCCATGACCAAGTACTGCGATGTTTGGCTTTAGCATTGGAAGGCAAGCGTAGTATGACCAATAAGTTGCCGCTTGTTCTAGCAAAACATTACACTCAGAAGACAATATTCCTCTGCCCAGGTGAGCAACTACCAAGAAAAGGTGTTTACACCAATTCTCGCCAGGACAACTGGAAGCTGCTAGGGACTGGAAGATGCTGGCTGACCTTGATCAACAGCTTATTTTTCCAACCGAGATTGCCACCACTAACCTACGACCAGATATTGTTTAATGATCTGGATCAGCACGCATTGTTCAACTGATAGAGCTAACAGTGCCATGGGAGGATGCGGTAGATGAAGCATATGAGAGGAAGAAACTGTGGTATGCTCATCTGGCCACTGAAGAACAGAACAGCGAGGATGGAGAGTCCAGGTTTATCCAGTGGAAGTGGGATGTCAAGGTTTTGTGGCACACTCTACAACCCGGTTCGTCGGATTCAGTGGCCAAGTGTTGCGTCGTACGGTAAAGAACTTATATGAAGTAGCAGAAAGGAGCAAGTGGCTGTGGTTGAGACAGAAAGATTCTAGGTGGCTGTGTACAGGCCACCACGCTACGGTTTTGTAGAATTCTTGAAAAACTTGAAGAGTCTGTCGGTTTATTTGTATATGTTGCATCGTCATTATGTTCCCGTGTATATTGCGTGAATGACGGGTGGTTGGGCAGATATCGCGGTAGGTGGTATGCCATACGGAACCGTTGCCACTGAAACTGCTTTAACACACCAGTAGGGCTCGACAGCCTTAGTCAAACGGGTTGGCGCATATGGTTGGGTTGCGGAGAGATCGTAAGATTGTGGTTAGGTCTCAGCAGCAGGAGGGACGTAGAGGTCAGTAAGCTGGGCTGAGTTGAGTGGGGAACGGAGGGGGGTGACTCTGGAACACCACAGTCACTGTCGAGCACTCTTGAGGTCGTGGGCTAGTCGACGAAACACAGAGGACGGAAGGTGCCCCCTTGAAGACCCTAGAGATGTCCCCTACCCCTACAGACGGTTGTTGTGCTGGTCCACTAGGGAGACCACAATGTAGTTGCAGCCATCGTGTGTGCTGATGCACCAAGTACACTGCAGCCGTTAACACCAGACAGAAGGGGAGTCACACCACCATATGGAAAGAAGCTACATCTTAGTTTTGCTTATCTTGGTGAAAGCAGAGTACAAATCGCCATGAAGTTTTAACATCTACTCTCGTGTAATGGAAATCATGTGATGGCAAAGCTGAATTTTCAGCATCATTACTCAAGTCTTCAGTGTCACATGATCCTTCTGTCGGGGTTCTGTCACTTCGGGGTGTTTATTCTTGGTTTGGAGACAGAACCCTGACACCGCGTGCTTTTACGTTGTCATGTTCTGTTTCGGTAAGGGCTCTCATTGGCTGCGTGTTCGTGTCATGTTTTGTTTGAGCACATGGCTTTTGATTTGTGCCCTGTTTAGTGTGAGGTCATGGCTTGTCGTGTTTGTTTCTTTGTGTCATGTGCTCTCCTGTCTAATGTCTTAATCCTGCCCTTCTTTGTTATCTGATTATTGGTTTAATTGCCTCTCCTGTCCTCGCCCTATCCTGCCTCATTTAATCCCTATTTATTCTCCTTGTGTTTGCCGTCCTGTGCCAGTTCATCGTTAAATGTTCCAGTCTTGTGTTACCTTGTCTGTTCCTGCCCTTCCTTGTCATGTCCTGCCCAGTCAAGCTGCCAGTCATGTTAGTTTTTTTTTGTTTTGTTTAATTTAAATATTAATAAAGCCCATTGAAAGTCTGCATCTTGAGTCCTCTGTTCATCCTAACACAGTCTCATCCCAATTCGTCATATAACTGACGTTTTGGGACGTCTTTTGACCATTCGTCAATATACGACTTTTTAGGGCCCCCTTAAACGTCGGTAGATGACGATCCCGGGTCGTCATACAACTGACGCTTTACCTTTAACGTCAGTTAGGTGACAAGTTGGGTTTAGGGTTAGGTTTAGGTCTGGGGTAGAGTTAGGATCCCATAACGTCATCTACCGACGTTTAAGGGGGCCCTAAAAAGTCGTATATTGACGAATGGTCAAAAGACGTCCCAAAACGTCAGTTATAGACCCTCAACTCAAAATGATAACCTCACAAATTACACAAACAAAGTAAATATTATGAATATTTATATCTTTTTTAAAAAATAAAAGTTTTGTAAGTAATGCAATTATCATTCTTGGGCAAAGTATCCCTTTAATTTACAGAGAGATTTTAACAAGCTTATTGTCCCCTCCCTCTTTTCTCCTTTCCACTGCCCAATTGTCTTTCTCTATTTCTGTCTAAAATGGATTCTTTTTTCATCTTAGCTGCTTTCATGAGGGAATTTACATCAATTAATCCTAATCTATCTGAAACTGAGAGGGAGAGATCAGAATGGTTGGAGGGTAAAACTCTTACAGGCTTGAGTCAGTGCAGCCCACAAAACATCTCCAAAGCAGGCATCAGCAACATAATTAAAATGTTACAGGAACAAGAGGAGTCCTTGAACCTCCGTATTGCAGTCCTCTTGTTGCCATGGCACTTTAAACGTGGAGAATGATTTTACAGAACATTCCATGGAGTTTACAAAGAGCTCTAGAAAGCCTTTTTTTTAAACCAGAGAGAACGAGAGAGAACATGCATTGTGTGTCCATGAGCGGCAGTTAAGGACATACTTATAAGCCCATTGTGTGCTTTTTTCTCTGTTCTGAAATGTCAGAACATTCCTGCATTAGCAAAAATTCGCATGAACCATGATAAGATCTGATCTGAGTTTTGTTGCCAAATAAATTTTATAGAATGGTCCATTCTTAATCTAATTGAATAATGCGCATTTAAAGCTGCTGCAATCAGCTGATCTGCACACCTGTCACATCATAGCTGAATTCTATATTACTATAGTTAAATTCTGTATTATTATAGTTACTAAAAAAAACTCAAATTGCAACAAGTAGCTGCATTACTGTATTTATACTTATAAGAAGAAAACAAATGCCAAAGGGGTAAGAACTTATTCAATTACAGTACATTTTAAACAAATTTGCTGTAAGCGACAAGCCCGAAACCCCCCCTTCATCTATTTCTGCAGAGGTAAAACAATGAGTCCTGTGAGTCCGGATAACAGCTCACGGTGATATGTGTTGGGTCTCTGCTACTGTACAATCACAGCAACATTTACAAAAGTTCCTAGAGCAAGCAGGAACCCAATGTTCTTTCTATTTCTATATGGGGCGGCAGTGGTTCATGTAGGTTGTCTACAAACCAGATGGTTGGTGGTTCAATCCCCAGTTTCACCTGACCAAGTGTCGAGGTGTCAATGAACAAGACACCTAACCCCAGCTGCTCCCGATGAGCTGGATGACGCCTTGCATGGCTGCTTTTAGTGAGATAGGACAGTATGAGAACTGACAGGAAGAGAAGTGGGAGAAAGAGGGGGGTGGGTTCGGGAAAAGTCCACAAGCCAGAACTCGAACTCATGCAAATGACATCAGAGTGCTACCCAAGAGGTTATTGGCTCTGACTTGTTTTTATTTTACCTCATAATGTCTTAACTGGAAATTTGGGCGAAAACAACAATCTTCTCTAATCATTTAGTCCACTCAAACCCACTCAAGCTCACATTCATCTTTGAGTGCAACAGCAAGGGATCTCACGATCCATTCAACAAACGATGGATAGAGGCACATCCATGCCCTACATTTTTGCTATTTGATAATCCATGATTGAATGTATGTCACGATATGGAAGAAAAGATCTGTCACTTCCTTTTCTTTGCGCCTTAATGAACCAATCATTTTCAGACAAACACTGTTATAAAGGATGTAGCACTGTCTGATGACTTCTGTTTTTATTTGATATGCTGAAACCAGATATTGCACATATTTGCAAAAAGCAATATGTAAACGAGAACACTAGCGCTCTTTTTATAAACGCTCCAGAATACTTATGACACAAAGCACAAACTCATTAAAATGTATTTTGATGTTCTCTTTGTTGACTTGAACTCTAAAATCAATGCAACAATTGATAAAATTGCCTGTGAATATCAATGAAAGTAATTATCAAGCATACCTTGAAGAAACATTGAAGCTGCGCAATAGGCCTACATTAAAAGAAAATGCAGGGAAGTTGAACGTATGCGATGAAAAACAGAGAAAATCTATTCTTAACACCTACACTATGGGACTTCACACTGCCAGACAGACCTTCTTTTGAGACATTAACAAGAACATCAACACATATAGGCTGTTTGCTATTGTTGATAGGCTAACTAACCATAAACACAGTGGACTGCTTTCTAGCAAGACAAACAATGAGTTTGCATCATTTTTTTTATTGATTGGCACAATTTCAGTGTTGGTATTAGTTCTCAATACTGCATTTGATACAGTTGAGCACAATTTACAGACTTGAAATGTGAGTACTCGAGATGGTTCAGGTCATCCTTTACTTATACAAAATGCTGCTTAAATTATTGTAAAATAATGTCTGTACAGCATATTGACCATTTGATTTTTTTTACCATTGTGGATGAATTGTCCTATGTAAATAAATTGTTTAAAAGATGTTTGGATATTTTAGGATAAAATACTGATTCAGAATTTTAGCTTTTGATTGATTGATTGATTGATTGATTGATTGATTGATTGATTGATTGATTGATTGATTGATTGATTGATTGGTCGAGTTCAGCCAGACACATTTGTGCTGAACAACGAACTTCACATATGGAAAAATCATTGGGTCATCCAACATCCCTATTCTTTTACCAGATTCTACACTACAAAGTTGCTGACTAACATTTTTAAGTACAATCAACTTGGGTGTTCAAGTCATTTCAACCTAAATTACATTAAACTGACTTAAGCGATGTAAATAAATAGCAATTTGTGGTCATAACTTATTAATCATGATTACAGTGTACATCTTTGTCCATTGTTTGATAATGATTGAAGACTGAGAGACTGACATTATTTTGGGACATAATTTGCATCCTGACACAGCAGAATTGAGAGGACATTTTTGTACTGATTTTGGCTGTTAGAGTTTGGCAGTGCTTGTCGAGGTTGTTAATTGTAAGTGGAGACCGTATGTTCTCTGGCCTCATCTCATCTCAGTCTCTTCATTACTGTTACTTCATTTGCCTGACTTCCTGGCCCAACACTGTAAATTCTTAAACGTATTTGTGTATGCGTGTCTCTCTGCAGAGCAGAGATAGGAGGTATAACCTAGCCTGATCTAAAGGCCCGTGAGAGTGCATCAGAACAGAACAGTGCAGATCGGGTAATGAGATATATATGTTTGTGTCAGTCATTTTGACTGGCGTGTGCAAGAGTACAAAAGAGAAGACAGGAGGGAAATAGAGAGAGAACTGCTGTGAGATGACTGATGCGTGGAGGTAGTGTAGGTGAGAAGAGGTCATGTTTGTTTGATGTTGACCCTTAGTTTTTCTGCTGTTTCTATCTTGTCTGCCTTTCTGTTTTCTGTCCGTTTTCAGTTACAATCCCTTTGTACTTGAAGGGATGTGGTCATCCAGTTTCTGAATACTAGATTTTAGAGCATTCTAAAACTGTTGTTCACATCTAAAAAAATTGTAAATTGCTCTTCGGCTGAACATGATTCAATCAGTGGTTTCACTTGATTGAAACAAGTAAAGTCCAATAGAACCGAATGTACAACGAACTAGAATCAATGGTGTTCATTTAAGCAGTAAGTCAGCATATTAGAATGATTTCTGAAGGATCATGAAGACTGAGTAATAGCTGCTGAAAATTCAGCTTTTTCATTGCAGGAGTAAATTACATTTCAAAATATATTTAAATAGAAAATAGTTATTTTAAATCACAATAATATTTCAGAATGACTGTTTTTACTGTGTTTTTGACCAAATAAATGCAGCCTTGTTTAGCATAAGAGACTTCTTTTGCTAGGGTCACAACTCTTTGTTAAGCACATCTTAATTTTTGCAATTTTCCAAAAGTATATGGGGAAAATGCATAGCTTTTCGATCGAGGGAACACATGCACCGCTAGCTTCCAAGTTGTCCTACAAAGTGACGTCATCACTTCGGCACTCTATACGGTGACAATTTACGTGACAAAAGAACGCATGACTCAAACCTGAAGACTCGAAGGAACTAATAATTTCTCTTTCCGGTACCGACAGTATAGGCTCTATGGGACTGACAGGAAGAACGAAAGACTCGGACCCGGCCGAACCCGAAAACTCAGAGATGAACTAATCATCCGTTTCCAGTGCAGATTCAGAACCCATATGTTGTGCAATGCGCATGTGCGGGTGATACAAAATGAACGAATCACTCTCTGAGACAACTCGGTAGTCCCGAGTCATATCAAAGATTCATTCAAAATCAAGGAATCATTCATGAACGACACATCACTACTATTTTGTTAGATCATTAGTTCCACAGTAACTAGTATTGTATAGCTGACCTTTGGTTTAACCACATTTAAAGCTACACTGTGTAACTCTTTTAGTTTATTCTTAGCTAAAAACACTTAGTTCTTTCAAAAATATATGTGCTCATTTATGTATATTTACTTCGTTCAAGTAATGAAGTATTCTCGTGAGTGTATAATATGCCATTGAAAATACATACGGGTAAGGGGTTCTAATGTCGGTCGCCATGTTGCCCCTCCATCTTGAATGTACATTAGCCAAAGAGGGACATACCCGTTAATTCAAGCTTCGCCTTTCGCGTTTATGTTTGAGTTAACACTCATGGATGAGGTCGAACTGGAAGCCATGTTAATCTTGGACTACATTGGCCACCGTAGGCGTTAAAATCGAAATCGGAATTGAGAGGAACAGAAACTGATATTCACTGGATGGTCATTTACCTTTTTACCGCTAGATGGGGGTAAAAATCACACAGTGTAGCTTTAAGTTTGTATGGTCAAAATGTCATCTTAATCGGAATCCATGTGATCAGGAATTTCATGTGAAAGAAAATGAAGTTGGTTGAAACTTTAACACACAAATTCACCATGTTTACCAAACATGTTGATTTGAAAATGACCTCTAAATAAACGGTGCTTTATGTATCACTACACTATTGACAATGGGACCTACTGTACTTTCCCCGCAAAGTTTCGCAAAAGCTTTGCTTATGTCTGTCCCTTTACAGAAAACCATACAGAAGAATTCTGAATGCAACCCTGAAAACTGTTGTCTTGTTGATAGGAAAACCTTTGTGTTGTTTAGATTGATCATCTGGCCATTTCTTATTAAAAACCTCTCAAATCACAGGTGAAGGACAATTGATGATACGTACTATTTTTGTAACTTCATAACTATATCATTAAAATGTCATTAGTTGTACATGTCCATTTTACTTTGCTTCTAACAACTTTTTGTTCTCGGCATTTTGGAGAATCGGATTTGGTGGCTAATGCACGACCCAAGTCCTCCTTTAACTCCAGTAAGAGTCCCGTGGAAGCTTCAGTTACACATGCATTGATTTAATTATCATAAACAGGGACTGGAGTGAAAAGTAACTAATCTTAGTCAGGTTGATGAATGGTGTTATTGTAAACCAGGCAGAAATTAGCCTGGAAAGTGTGTGTTTGTGTGTACTGCTTTAGGAAAGGGGCTTCTCCATCCTTCAGCAATGTGTGTGTGTGTGTGCGCGTGTTTTGCTCCAAAACATGGCATGCATCATCATTACACCAAGTAATAATTGAACCCTCCTGAGCGTGTGAGCCCTGCATGCACCTCCTTGCAGCGGAGATACAACGGTAGGCCATTATTCGTGTCTAAATTAGTGTAGCGTGTCATCAATGAGTGTATGGGTTTGGCAGATATCGAGGAGCATTATTTTTGTGTAGATGCGTGTGGGGACATTTGCATGTGCCTTTGTTGGTACAGAGCAGAAGCCATTATTTAAGAAAGCGTGTGCAGCTTTTGATGCGTTGTAAAGCGCTCCTTTTTTCAATTTATTTAGCTCATGCTTCCTAAAACAGGTAATAAAGTGCTTTACAATGCAATTAACTTCCATACCGCAACTCCGTACACTAAGTACACAAATAATTTCAAAACAGCATTATGTTGTGCGGTGACCGTTTCAGCGAACGTTTATGCGACAATTAAACGCTTGCGTTGGCATGGAAATGCTCATTTTGACCGAATTGCATTAGGTCTCTTTTGTTTGCGCGCTCATAATTTCTGTTCCATAGCCTTGAGGCAACAAATAACAAATAAATGTGCCTGTTGTCAGTAACTGAACTCATTGTTTTTTTGTTTTTTTATCAAACTGCACATATTCACATTTAGAGCTGAAGTATTGATTTCAGCTGGAAATTTATAAATCAATTGCTTCATTCTGTACTTAATTGGTCCATTGGATTTGCAGCATTTGATTAAGTTGTACTGCGCCTTATTAAGGGAGTAAATTGTAATGAGTTCTTTTTGCCGTGGGCCACTGCTGCTAATGAGACGACACAGTCATCATTCCCCTCTGACCGGCGTCTTCTCATATAGCATGCATCACAGACAGTCATTTTTATTATTGTGGACAAAGGTCTTTCAAATGGTAATTCTTCAAAATGACTGGGTTTTTTGCTAATATGCCGAGGATTACACAATCTCCCGCTCTCAAATATTAACTCGCGATATCTGAAAGGTCTATGGCTTATCATCAACCTTTAGCTGAAATATCGTACAAAGTTCTGATTGCAGTTAATGGGGTTTTTCTTCCATATTAGCCAGGATAATGGATATTTTATAATAGCATCTATCAATAGTAGCTATTCCTCTAAAAGCTTGAGGGATAAGATGTGACATTACGCTTATTTACTGTATGTTAGTTAAGCATCTGTTAAAGGGGTCATCGGATGTAAAATTCACTTTTATATGGTGTTTTGCATATAAATGTGTCTTTGCAGTGTGGACTGCAAAGCACCATACACTTATTATTGTTATTTGTTATATTTATATATCGCTTTTTCTCTGACCTCAAAGCGCTTCGCATATGGAAGGAGGGAATCTCCTCAACCACCACCAATGTGCTGCATCCTCTTGGATGATGCAACGGCAGCCATATTGTGCCAGAACGCCCACCACACACCAGCTTATTGGTGGAGAGGAGACAATTAGTATACTGTATATAGGGATGATTAGGAGGCCATGATGGACAGAGGCCAAGGGGCAAATTTGGCCAGGATTCCGGGGTCACACGCCTACTCTGTGATTTTTAATGACTATTGAGAGTCAGGACCTCAGTTTAACGTCTCATCCGAAGGAAAACGCATACAATGAAAAACAAACACCATAATTTTTTTTTCAATCCTCAAAAAGTCCAAACAATCTAATCAAGCCGTTTGGATTTTCTGAGCAATATGATGTCATATTGCTCATGCTCCGCCCTGGATTTCAATGGCAACCAACAGTTTGAAGGATCAAATGTCAGTCTCAATGCAACTTCAAATACACTATCCCAGCCTAGAAATAAGGGTCTTATCAAGCAAAATTATAGGTCATTTTAAAAAAAAAATATATTAAAATGATATACGTTTTAACCATAAATGCCCGTCTTGTACCATCGCTGAGATGCACCATGCATTATGTTATCACATTGGAAAGGTCACGCGTGACGTAGTCAGAAGTACTTACCCAGTGTTTGAATTTTTTTTTTTTTAGAAAATCACCGCTAGATAAAACTCTTATTTCTCGACTGGGATTGTGTTGAGCCATTGGAGCTGCATTGAGACTGACATTTGGACCTTCAAACCGTTGGTTGCCATTGAAGTCCTTTATAAATGGAGAAAAATCCTGGAACGTTTTCCTCAAAAAACGTAATTTTTTTTCGACTGAAGAATGAAAGACATGGACATCTTGGATGACATGGGGGTGAGTAAATTATCAGGACATTTTTATATAAAAAGTGAACTAATGCTTTAACCCTCTGAGACCTAAGGGTATTTTTACAATAAATTTTCCGTCTGGTGTCATTTACTATAAAAGCTTGTAAAACATCAACCCTTTGGTGCATAGACAATTGACACACCTCTTTGTTTTCAGGACAAATTGAACTTTCAGAATATTTGTGTTACATTGATGTCACCTTAATGTAAAATAAGTTATGGGACCATAAAGACAAATGAAAAAATAAATCGGAAATGGAATCACTCAAATATTTATTGAAATCACACACAAATAAATAAAAGCTAAGCAATTTTCCTCTGGAAAATAGTTTGCTCATGTCTTTGGAGTTCTGGAGCACAGGAATAAACATTATAACTTGTACAGAACTAAAACTATTGACATTTTTCCAAAAGAAGTCCAGGCGATTCACTGATGCCAAGCCTCAAAACAGTTCAGCAGTCACACAAAGGTCCACATCAAAGGTTTTGCATTTCTATTTTATTTATTCTTTTATTTATTATGTACTTTTTATTCTTTTATAATACATTTATACTGCTATAATACTTTTTACAGTAAATAAATAAATGGCACTTCAGCTGGGTCTATGCTGGTAATCTAGTTCCTCATCCGTCAAAAAGCTCTGTTCTCCTGAAAATCCATCATCCTGCAATGCACCAAAATAGACTAGCGCTTTATTTACGTCAATTTCGCAGTGTTTCTCTGTGAATAGCGCGTCTCCGTGCGTCTCTATCTCTCTCCACTATATCAGCGCTTGGTTCCTGCGCTATGACGCACACCAACACTGTTAAAAAAATCTCCGTTAAAAAACGGAAAAAGTGCTGGTAATTAATTACCAGCACTTTTTCCGTTTTTGTACGGGCACTTCCGTAAACCTTAGAACGGATATTTCCGTAGATTTACATGAGTTTTTCTGTACCATTGACGGACATTTCCGTCAAACCTAAAATGGAAAATTCCGTATTTTCTCTACTATTCACGGATAATCCTTATTCAGAAATTTCTATTTTTATAGCATATATTTTGGTAGCAAATAATTCAAGAACGATATATACATATTGAACATGTTTTATTTTTGTAAACATTTCATGTAAACATTCTTAAAACGCATTAAATGGGTAAAGATTGATATATGAAGAGTTCAGATGCAAAAGCCTCTAAATGCCATTTGAAATTTTCTTCTAAAATGACCATTTTTATCAAGCTTGTATATTTAAGTTCAGTAATTTCACTTAAATGGCAATGAATATTACCTATTAATTGTCATTTAAGTGAAATTACTCAACTTAAATATACAAGTTTGATAAAAATGGTCATTTTAGAAGAAAATTTCAAATGGCACTTAGAGGCTTTTGCATCTGAACTCTTCATATACAGACAGACACACAATTAAACAATGTGCAAAGCACCATAAAAAGTGCTTGTATTGTGGAAAAAGTTAAGACATAAAACAAACATGGGAGAAATAAAATAAAAAAACATGAGCAGGTACTTGCACAATATTGGTGTTGTACCAAATAGCTCACAAAATTATTTTAAAAAATGAAAAAAAAACCCTTCATAAACTGTGAAAGTCAAGATTCAAAACATTTTCAAATGCAATACTAATAGAATACGATACAATACAGAAACAAACAAAATGGAATGAAGATAAGGCTTCTGCTTTTATCCTTAAAAATTGCTTTAGACTTCTAGTCAATAGAGTGAAATGTTTGGACACGACCGTGCAGAATGGATGCAAATTGAATACCACACAAGTCCTCTGGAGGAAACGTCCACAGTTCACAGTCCACAGTTAGTCGCCACAGTTCGAAAAGCATATAGAGAAAAGTGATCGAATGAGTTCGAAATCCTGCGGCACCACAGCAGCATACTGGATGCGAGGTCATCCACCCCAAGATGCCAGCTAGGGATTAAAGAAGAGTTAAATGTTAGTGTTGATGCCATTTTTCTGTAAGAGAACACAATATTACATAAAGCGTTAGCTCACCCCTATAATTTTAATTGTAATTAATCACACTCAGACTTTCCACAACTTACAACAAAAATTAACATCTTTTTGAGGAACTCGGAGAGATTTCTGTCCTTCCATTGACAGCTTAGGCAACTACGACTTAGGCAACAACGACACAAATGTAATCTATGTGACTCCAGTGGTTTAACCCCAAATTTATAAAGTGGCACAAATGTTTTGTTGCTTGTTGCTAGAATCGTATCGCATCACATTTGGATAGGACTCTAATACTGTGTTGCTTTTATGATCTTACTATCTTTCTGGAGCTTGAAAGTGGCAGGTGTAAGCAGAGGGAGAGCTGTCAACAGAGGGAGAGAACGCTCTCAGATTTCATTAAAGGGATAGTTAACTTTGAAATTAATTTTTGAAATGTTTTATCTTACCTCAAGGGCATCCAAGATGTAGGTATCTTTGTTTCCACAGTATTTTCATTTTGATATTTTTAGGTCAAACCGTTCTTGTCTGTCAGTCATATAAAGCAGGTTTATGGGGTTTTACCCTGGGTCCACCTGAAAGAGCATGCACAAAGAAGTCCAAATTAAACATGATTCAATGACTCTTAAATGTAAGTACACATTGATGGCCTAAGACACGAAACAAGCGGTTTGTGTGAGAAAACGAACAGTATATTGTTTTTACCTCTTGTAATCACAGCCACGTCCAACTCATCTGAAGGCACGGGCGCTTTGGTCTGCGCACGTGCCAGAAGTGATCTCTCTCGCGTGTACGTCACTCATTGTTCACTCAGATTTCAGAAGTTTTACCTTTCACTGTGAAGATCTAAATATCGAAATCGTCTTCCATTGTGATTTCCTGTATATCTAAATATGTTTAGATCTTCACAGTGAAAGCTAAAACTTCCGAAATCTCTATGTAAACAATAAGTGACGCACACACGAAAGAGATCACTTCCAGCACGTGCGCAGACCGAAGCGCCCGTGCCTTCAGATCACTTGGACGTGGCTGTGGTTACAAGAGGTAAAATCAATCTAAATACTGTTCGTTTTCTCACACAAACCACTTGTTTTTCGTGTCTTAGGCCATCAATGTGTACTTACATTCACGAGTCATTAAATCATGTTTAATTTGGACTTCTCTGGGGCTGTGCATGCTCTTTAGGGGGACCCAGGGTGAACCCCATAAACCTCCATTATATGACTGAGAGACAAGAACGGTTTGACCTAAAAATATCAAAATTGAAAATACTGTGGAAACAAAGACACCTACATCTTGGATGCCCTTGAGATAAGATAAAAGGGTAACACTTTAAAATAATGGTCCGTAGTTAACAAGTAGCTATGCAGGAAGTAATAGGTAGTACTGCATTAACACCGAACTTAATACTATTAACTAATATGGAAGCAATATTAACTAAGCAGTAAGTAATAGGTAATTTAGTACAAAGGTAGTTCCTTGGTAGGTATTTGATTGTTACTAAAGAAATATATCCTCATTGAGAACTACTTGTGAACTAAGAAATAATAACCAATTAATTACTAATCACAAAAGTAACATGTCTAAAAAGTGAACAATTGTGGGGGTTTTACTCTTTACTCTGGTCATAACATTTCAGAAGCATGTGCCTCAAATGGGTTCTTTGTGGAAACCAGTTTATGAAGTTTATATATCCCCCCAAATACATTAGCTAGGTTGAGATTGTGACCACTACTCTTGCCAGGATGGACGCATGTTCTCTGTTTATTTAATACTTAAACATAAAATAATACTAATAATGACAGTTTTTAAAAATAAATCTTAAATAATTAGGAAGTGATACTGACACTCTCATGATTGGATTAGTTCACTATTATGATCTCTATTGAATGTCAGTCACATATATCTCAGACTCCAAAGACCTATAACTTTATGTTACAGTAGCTGACTGAGGAGGACTTCTCTTTAGGACATGAATATAAACATTGATGTTCACTTGTCAAAAACAATTAGCATCTTTAATGAAGAAATTGGCTGCATTTATGTTACGATAAGCGCAAAAACACATCTTCCAGATTACAGTGTTTGTTAGAATATTAGTGCCTCACAGAACCTGTACAGTATGTGTCAAAATATAAAATTAAATTACTTGTATCATTTACAAGTTATTTTATAAAATTAAATAACTTTTATCAGTTGTATCATTAACTTGTATCAAAAACATGTTAACTCCTCAATAACTACTTAAGCGTTACCTTGTCATCCCGCAGGAACTACTAGTGATGTGGCCCATTATTTTAAAGTGAAAAACATGTTAACTCCTAACTAACTACAAGCATTACCTTGTGTAAACATTGCGGGATGACAAAGTAACGCTTGTAGTTAGTTAGGAGTTAACATGTTTTTCACTTTAAAATAATGGGCCACATCACTAGTAGTTCCTGCGGGATGACAAGGTAACGCTTAAGTAGTTATTGAGGAGTTAACATGTTTTTCACAAATGATACAAGTTATTTAATTTTATATTTGACACATACTGTACAGGTTCTGTGAGGCACTAATATTCTAACAAACACTGTAATCAGGAAGATGTGTTTTTGCGCTTATCGTAACATAAATGCAGCCAATTTGTTAAACATGTTAACTCCTCAATAACTACTTAAGCGTTACCTTGTCATCCCGCAGGAACTACCAGTGATGTGGCCCATTATTTTAAAGTGAAAAACATGTTAATTCCTAATTAACTACATGCGTTACCTTGTCATCCCGCAATGTTTACACAAGGTAACGCTTGTAGTTAGTTAGGAGTTAACATGTTTTTCACTTTAAAATAATGGGCCACATCACTAGTAGTTCCTGCGGGATGACAAGGTAACGCTTAAGTAGTTATTGAGGAGTTAACATGTTTTTCACAAATGATGCAAGTTATTTAATTTTATATTTTGACACATACTGTGCAGGTTCTGTGAGGCACTAATATTCTAACAAACACAAACATCTGGAAGATGTGTTTTTGCGCTTATCGTAACATAAATGCAGCCAATTTCTTCATTAAAGATGCTAATTGTTTTTGACAAGTGAACATCAATGTTTATATTCATGTCCTAAAGAGAAGTCCTCCTCAGTCAGCTACTGTAACATAAAGTTATAGGTCTTTGGAGTCTGAGATATATGTGACTGACATTCAATAGAGATCATAATAGTGAACTAATCCAATCATGAGAGTGTCA
Source organism: Cyprinella venusta (assembly GCA_038021265.1). NCBI lineage: Eukaryota > Metazoa > Chordata > Actinopteri > Cypriniformes > Leuciscidae > Cyprinella > Cyprinella venusta. The sequence goes on along the minus strand of CM075885.1, from coordinate 20,787,710 downwards.
GTATCACTTCCTAATTATTTAAGATTTATTTTTAAAAACTGTCATTATTAGTATTATTTTATGTTTAAGTATTAAATAAACAGAGAACATGCGTCCATCCTGGCAAGAGTAGTGGTCACAATCTCAACCTAGCTAATGTATTTGGGGGGATATATAAACTTCATAAACTGGTTTCCACAAAGAACCCATTTGAGGCACATGCTTCTGAAATGTTATGACCAGAGTAAAGAGTAAAACCCCCACAATTGTTCACTTTTTAGACATGTTACTTTTGTGATTAGTAATTAATTGGTTATTATTTCTTAGTTCACAAGTAGTTCTCAATGAGGATATATTTCTTTAGTAACAATCAAATACCTACCAAGGAACTACCTTTGTATTAAATTACCTATTACTTACTGCTTAGTTAATATTGCTTCCATATTAGTTAATAGTATTAAGTTCGGTGTTAATGCAGTACTACCTATTACTTCCTGCATAGCTACTTGTTAACTACGGACCATTATTTTAAAGTGTTACCGATAAAAGATTTCAAAAATTTATTTCAAAGTGAACTATCCCTTTAAGATCTTAACAACTTGCATGAAAAACGTTCATTTTTCAGTATGTTCAGTTAAAGTTCCATTTTGAGATTTGACAAAAGCTTGAAACTTTACCTGGTTTTCCGAAGTTGTTCATACAGTAACTTCAGCAGTTTTGGATGAATGGGGACGTTTCCTTCATCTCAGCCTTTTCAACCTTCGTTCAGGATTTTTACGCAGGAAAGTTGGAAATGAAAAAAAAAATGGTTATGTTTTTAGCTACACAAGAAATTAAATGAAGGAAAATTGACAATAAAGTATCATGTAGACCAGGTTGAGGTTGAAAAACAAATGTACAGTATTTTACGTTCACTAAATTATCAACTATAAACAAATTATCAGCCATCCCTAATTCTCTCAAACTCAAACACTGTTTAAAAATGCTAAGACTGCATGCTCAACTATAGGCTACATTCTAATGTTTCATTATTTTCAACTAAATAAACAGAATCACAATAACATGTTCTATAAATAATTTAATTAAAAATGTGTTGCTTACCTTTATATGAACTCCAGGATAAGTGCCATTTTCTTCAGGTATTTTGCATCTTACTGCCTCAATAGGGTAGGAGATGTAGTCAATAACTTCTTGAATGACAGCAACTCTGAATGTCCACCACCTTAAACAGAAAAAGATATTACAAAATGAAAAACATAACACGATCACTTCTAAAAAACGCTTTAAACATAGTTGTTTAAATCTTCCCTATACATTTTGTATTTCTACTGACCATGTAAACATAAATATCTTTGAAGGGGGTATTCAGCAACCAACTTTTTCTATAAACAGAGTTTATTCTTCAGACTCTAAATTCAAATGTGTTTTGCCAGTATTGAACATTCATAATAATGCTAATAAAACAAAATACAAACCCATAAGAAGCATGCAGGTGGTGCTTTGGATGTAAGCTACAGCAGAAAAGTCCTGTTAATAGATAAGAAAACAACAGAAACATTATGAAATAAACAAATGAGGAGGGAAAGAATGACTAACATTACAGGCAGAAGTTTAGATAATAGCAGTCATGCTAAATGTAAATTAATCTTTTATTATTTGGGGTTAAAAGTGTGTGTGTGTGTGTGTGTCAACTAAAACAAAAACATGAAGTCTAACGAAAACATAACGTTAACTTACCTCATTTTGCAGAAAAGGTGCTGGTGTTTTCCTTGATCCAGCTGTACCGGTTAAGTTACTGGATATTCACACACAGTCTCTTCACGTTGTGTCTTCCTGCCTTTCAAATCTGTCTTCATGCCTTTCAAATCAAGCAAGTCTTAATGGCGTTTACTTTTCTTGACGATTCCTCTAGTAGCTTTTGTTTGACGGCATTAAATTGCTCTAAAGACACTAACGTTAGAACTGGCCTTTAGCACAACTGGTTAACGGATTCGCTCGGCAAGAAATAAACCGCATCACGACAAATAAAAGTAAATAATCCCATTACAATAAGGACACTACAATCGAGAACCTCCACGAGTCTTAACTAAATCTTTCAATGTGTGACGATATGCATAAAATGATAAACGTGACGCGGGTACGACATTCATTTGCCTAATGCCAGATGGTAACTAAAAATAACGTTACGTTAACAGCTTTTTTGACATCAAGCAAAACATAATTTTCGTTTTTAAGTTTAAGTTTTACCACATAAGTGTCGGAATGGCATCCACACACCCGAAATCCGGCTTTAGAAAGCAACTTTCCCCGCGGTCATCTGCGTGTGTAATGGAGGTTGCGTCTTAAACTTTTCGCGCTGACAGGATCTTGTTCCCACAATGCAACGCGCAATTCAAAAATAAGGGTAAAAGACCCGTAAAAGACAAATACGGAAAAAACCTTCAAATTTATATGGTACATTGTTCCGTTTTTTTTACGGAAATTTTTTACAGTGAATGTTTACGACGGATCAGCCTGTAATTGGTCAAAAACCATCACGTGAACACATCACGTGATATCCAGAATGGCCGCTAGCATCGAGCTAGCGGCAAAAATGACGGAATATTTATGAATTATGGATCTCAGGAGTATCAAAATTGATATAAGTGTTTGGATTTATTGCTGAAAACCTCTGAAAGGAAGCACAAGTTCCAGGCTGGATAGAAAACCTTCTGTAAAGGCTAGAAAGACACCAAAGACACCCCCGTGATGGCTAGCTCGTTAGCTTTCTGCCGAAAAAAACGGTAAGAAAATCGATAAATCTGTCATCGACTTATGTTAACTTTTATCGGAGGTGACGTATGGCATCGTCGACGATGCCGTCGGGCTCAGGGGGTTAAGTGCCCCACTGAAGAGAGGGGTGGGATCGAGCCGTTACTCATTATCATTTAAAGAGACACGCACCGAAACGGGTCGCTGTGAACAGAGAGCTTTTTAAGGAGGTAAAAAGGATGTTTCAAACAACCATTGAGGAATTTTAACCAAAGGATGTTTACTAAAGAATCATACCAACTTGTGGAAAATGATCCCTTTAATGAGCTGGAGGTGAGAGATGGACTCAAAATAAAAGGCCAGCCAGGTGCCCTACTCATGCTTATCCCATAAGCATGTAATTAATCCCACCATAGTGTAACTCATAAGATATTCTCGAGAAGAGAGAGATGCTCAAGAGACACTTGTAGTACTTGAGTGCTTTTAAACCTGTGCATTCTGTTTACGTGCTCATTTTGAAGGCCTTCAGTTTTATCCGTCCCCCTAACCGTCTCTCGTTGATGCATAAAGCATGAGCGAATGCCAGATTTGATGGCGGTGGAGAAGGCCAGTTAATTATTTCCATATCAAAGTTGATCCTGAAGCTCCCTTGCCCTCAAGTGTTTTCACGGTGCTCTCTTCTCCTCTTATCGTTCTCATTCACACACCTGTGGAGGGTCTGGCTGCCACTCTGGGGGGAGATAGAGTGAGAATGATCAGAAGAGATAACCTTTAAGTCCAGCCAAGCAGAGAGGGAACGTTTCCCCGGAACCCGGCCAGAGATCGACGGCCATTGGCAGGCTGCCGCACTGTGGTGATGCCCGAGCTCTGCTGAGGCCAACCAGTGGGCTCCAGGCCAAGTCTGCAGACCTGAGCGGGGCGCTATTAACTCTGCAGAACGCATGCTGTGGGTTGTATAAGGATGATGGTGAAAAATCGAAACCATCAAGTGGTATTATGGCCATTAATGGTACTGCAACAATAAACATCCTCGAACAGCAGTTAAGAGCGCAATAGCAATAAATAAAACCGAATTGGACTCCTGAGGTAAATTCTGCACTTGTAGCTTAGCATACTTAACTGACTATACTTCAGATTTGCAGTCTCTGAACTAAACCATTCCATGTGGAACAATGTTTTGCGAAATTGACTTTCATGGCCTACATCGTGTTATTCTGTAAATGGCCCTTCGAAGAGAGCTTCAGTAATATGAAAAGTATATTCACATCATGAAGCTTTTGCGAAAAAGCACTTCTTTTATTTACAAGGCACTTTTACTATCTCACTCGTGTTTATTTGTGAAAGACAGAATGTCTTAAGACACATCACACCTCCTGCATCCAGCATCTGGCTGGAAAGACTGACCATAGGTCTGGTCACCAGCATAATGTTGTTTTCGCATACCAGTGTGCTGATTTTTAATGATTGTGATAATTTCAAATTACATAAAGATAAACACAATTATATTTTAGCACAGTCGGTCTGTCAGATGGAGATTTGGTGTGTTCAGACGTTGTGTGGGATTCAGAGATGGTGTATGTGAGAATTTAATGTCACACTCACCGATGGAAGCTTTGGCTTTGAGGGGAATTTATTTAGAGGTCCAATACACATGCAGTGACACACTTAAACACTTTATGAGCTGTAAAAATTAGGCAAAAACTGAAAAATGGAGAGAAACTGCAGAAGATCACTACACAATAACAGTAAATAAATTGTATATGTGTGTGTATTCTCATACATTGTTCAAGTTTAACAATGAATAAATAATTAATTAATACTTGTATACAGAAAGGACCTATTAAATCAAAAGTGCCAGTAAAAACACTTATGTTAAAAAGATTTTCCGTTTCTAATAAATTCTGTTCTTTTGAATAAATTTTTATTCGTCAAAGATTCTTGAAAAAAAATGTATAATGGTTTACAAATTAAGTAGCAGAGCTGTTTTAACATGGATATTTTGTTCTTTCTTAAGCAGCAAATCTGAATATTAGAATGATTTCTGAAGGATCATGACACTGAAGACTCGAGTAATGATTTTCTTGCGATCACGGGAATAAATTACACTTGAAAATATATTCAAATAGAAAATAGTTCAGCATTGGTGAGCAGAAGAGACTTCTTTCAAAACCTTAAAAAAAATCTTACCAGCCCAAACTTTTAAATGGTAGTGTATATTCTTAAAACATAACTCTGAAATTAATTGTATTTTTTAATTCTTTTCAGAAAAAATGTTTGTAATGCACAAAATTGTATTAAATTATAAAAGTACAAAAGTTGTTGTCTCAGACTGTAAATGCATTTTCCTTCCCCCCAAAAATACATTTAGGCCAACGACAGGCTCAAGCAGAGCAGACCAAAACAGAAATCAAGTGCAGCAAGAGGGCACTGGGCACGCAAGCACATCTCACAGCATGTGCCATTTGCATGCTTGCATGCGTGTTTGTGCGAGTGAGTAAGAGTGAATCTTCAAATAGCGTTATGCAAGACCCACTCAAGTGAGCCACTGTAAACTCATGTCAAGAGGAAACATCTGTACTGTAAGATCCAGTAGAGTAGACAGCCTGAATGAATACCTTATCACATCCACAAACACTAGTGAAACTACATCACACACACAATCTGTTATTTTTATTTACCACTAACCACTGCATCAGAGATTCTCATCCCGGGGGGATCTTCCTGTTGATGTGTGCTTTGGACTATCTGGACTCCGACCAACTCAATCAGCTTGGTTTTACGCTGCGTATGGGCTCAAACAGATACTTTTTTACAGCACAGCTCAATTTCCCTGCCTTGCCAGAACCATCATGAAATCACGGCGGATTAATTTGTGTGGGAGATCATGTTACGGAGCTTGGCAAACCCTCGGTCCAAACAAAAATTGACTTTTTCCCCCTGTTATCGGGCAGATACCTAAGGCTGTCATTGTATTTTCTTCTCACCCACTGGAGTGAAATAAAACCTAACACAGACAGACGGCTGGTGTCTGCCTGCCGCCACCCTGGGTAAAGTCATTTACCCCGCTCCCTTGCGGAATATTAATGAATGGCGTGGATAAACAAAACGCCATATTTATTTTCATACTTGTTCAATGAACCACTAAATGGCAGAGTGAAGCTCAATCAATATCACTTTGCCGCATACGGAGCACATTCGCCGGTAACGGCCCGGGCACCTGTCCTGGGTGCCGCGTGTTTGCAGGGGTGCCCGGCGGGCTTGGCGGCGATTCCGCGGCATCATTGTCTCCATCGACCCGCGCCCACATGCTCGTTAGCTCACACCAACTGAACCAATAGGCATCTGTCAGGGTCAAGCAGGCATCTCTCAGCGGGTTAAAGAGGTCTCAATCTGATTTATAAAGGATGGCGGGTGTGTTTCGGATGTACGATGTACCTCTGCCAGGGCCTATTTTCAGCAAGCCAGATTTAATCAAGCCGGCGTGCGAATAGTACCGAACTCAGACTAATTGTGTCAGTACAGATGTCGAATTCTAGACGGGGGAAAACTTCTGCCAGCGCTTGAGATAAAACTTGTTATCTGCTGACTGACGTGGAGAATGAAGGAAGTCTTGCATGTAATTGCGTAAGTCAGACAATGATAGGTTTTGTTGGTTTGGTTGGCTGGGTGCCTCTTGACTTCCCCCAGTCAACAAATGAGTAAATGTGTTTATGATATTGTAGAGGCACAGGTGCTCACGGAGAATAGTTCTGTCTGTGTTTTATTTTTTTAATAGTTTATCAGTTTCTCTCCTCCTAGTTGCTCTTCTTTTTGCTTTGCAATAGTCTCTGAAGCTCTAATCTGATTGGCTGGGTTTACATTACTTTCAGGACACATCATTTTGTATTGGTCCAAAGTTTGCCAGGTTAGTTTTTTTGAGGCATTTGTTAGATAACCATTTGCATGACAATAAATTATGCTTTGTTTTTCAAGTTGATTGTTTCTTCAACTCTGGACGCTTTGTCCCTGTGAAAAATGATTTCTTCTAGTAAATAAACTCTCTTGCCGTTTAGACTCCACTAACAATGTCCAACATGTACAAATATCACAGAATAATTCTATCATTATTTCTAAAAGTAATAAAAAAAAACATTGTTTTTTTTAAACAAAAAAAAAAAAAACCCAACCCAGTGACATTACCAATACTTCACAATTGATGTATTGAGTATTCTGTGGTGGAACTGACAGAAAAGGAAATGATAATATATATATATATATATATATATATATATATATATATATATATATATATATATATATATATATATATATATATATATATATATATATATATAAAATAGCTGCAATATTAGCCATGGCAAGACAGGCTAATATATCTATATATTATATCTATATATATATAATATATCTATATATTATATCTATATATATCTATATATATAATATATATATAGACTCCCTGTCTTGCCATGGCTAATATTGCAGCTATTATTATATATAAATATTGTAAAAATGTTTACATAATTGCATAAAAACAATTATATTGTTTGTACTTGATACACAATACAACTCATTTTTGTAAAATAGTCTGTAATTTAAATTTTGGATCCATGCTTGTTTTCTTTTCAAATGTTTACAGACGTTTACGTGCCATTTCCACACCAATATATTGCAGTGCCGTAAATAATTTCAATTATTAAATCACCATGAGTCACAGTCTGGCTTTGCACGTGTTTTCAGCCATAAATAACACTTTCCAATGTTAATATCCTGGCATTAGTAATTTCACATAAAAAGTAGATAAATACATTTTCGGTTAGTCTGGGGCTTGAGAAAGTATGAAATGGCATCAATACATTTCCTCTCACTTGTTAATTGCGGTTACCACCAGTATGGCACGAATGTATTGCATGTGGAATCCACAGGCACCCTATCGCCATGGCAACTGCTGCAGTGACTGAGGAGAGGCCACTTCACTAAAATATGGCCAAATTTATCTCATGAGATGTCTGGATTGAGGCCGGGATCACTGGGGTGAACTGCAGCTGAACCGACGAGCTGGATCGCTGTATTACTTTATATGATTTGTTGCATTTGCCAACCCAGAAAATCATTGCACACGGGATGCAAAGCTGCTAAATGCATTCCATTTTTTCGGGACTGAACCCATTATATATTTATTTATCTGAAAGAGAGAGAGGGAACTTTACAGCTTTGGTAATGATCCAATCCTGGTGTGTGCTGACAACTCTTTTTGTAGGCAGGCCTCCGAGCCCCTGTTTCCTCTAGTATTTATAACAGCACAGGAGCTTATATTAATTAAAACAAGTGCATCTCTGAGATAAATGAGCTTGATAAAGAGCACATCTAATGTGTGCTAGCATACCACAAGACGGCAGTGATTTCAGAGATGTCCCTCCCCCCTAAAAGCAAAGCCTAGTTACACGTCCCTGAGATAAGCTGCAGTTCAGATTTTCATTTATTCTTTTATGAATGTCATTAATGCTTTAAGATTGTCCTGGGAAAATTACAGTTAATGTTCACGGAGATCGAGCTAATGACTGGAACTTCAAATCCTCAGTCAGTTTTTCTCCACAATTGCATTGCAAAACGCAATGAAAAGCATTTACTTAAGTAATTATTGCAGATTCTCGACTTGTTTTAGACTTAGAGATTGATGTAATTGTATTTTTCTTGCCTGAAACATGTTCAAAGTTATGCTTAAATTAGGGCATAGTGCAAAGATACAGCTGAGGATGGGTGAGATATTGGTCTTTTCCTTTACTTTTGGAAGAGAGCAGGAGGCTCTTCATAATGGACACTGTGAGTGCAGGAAGCTTCTGATGTAAAGTCGATATTGGGCTTGATTTTGATTACAAAGTCAAAGATGCTCCATTTTTCTTTGGGAGGTCGCTGGTGGTAGAAATATGGATGTTCTTCTCCTTCAGCTACAGCTCGCAACCTCTTAATCTCAACACTGTCAATGTCAAGTGAAGCCGACACATCCTCCGAGATGAGAAAGGTTATTGTGCGGTTAATGGACATCATTGATCATGTTTACCCGGGTTTCAAAGATACACATGCCTTCAGCACTCAAGTCCTGTGTTGATAACATGCAGGGCTTTTTTCTCTGTTTCTTGGTGAGACATGTGGTGTAACACATTGTCCTATCAGGGCATGACGACACAATGAATTGAAAAGTGGGACGGGTGGATGGATCACGGCGCAATGAAGTGAAAAGTATCATTAATGGATGACGATGAAATGGATGGATGGATGGATGATGACAATGAAGTGAAAAGTGGGATGGATGGATGGATGGATGGATGGATGGATGGATGGATGGATGGATGGATGGATGGATGGATGGATGGATGGATGGATGGATGACGACGGAATGAAGTGAAAAGTGGGATGGATGGATGGATGGATGGATGGATGGATGGATGGATGGATGGATGGATGGTGATGCAATGAATAGAAAAGTGGGAAGGGTGGATGGATGAATGGGTGGATGATGCAATGAAGTGAAAAGTGGGATGGATGGATGGATAAATGGATGGATGGATGAATGTCGATGCAATGAAGTGAAAAGTGGGAAGGGTGGGTGGATGGATGGATGGATGGATGATGCAATGAAGTGAAAAGTGGGATGGGTGGGTGGATGGATGGATGGATGGATGATGCAATGAAGTGAAAAGTGGGATGGATGGATGGATGGATGGATGGATGGATGGATGGATGGATGGATGGATGGATGGATGACAATGCAATGAAGTGAAAAGTGGGATGGATGGATGGATGGATGGATGGATGGATGGATGGATGGATGGATGGATGGATGGATGGATGACAATGCAATGAAGTGAAAAGTGGGATGGATGGGTGGATGGATGAATGGATGGATGATGCAATGAAGTGAAAAGTGGGATGGATGGGTGGATGGATGAATGGATGAATGGATGGATGGATGGATGGATGGATGTAGGGCTGGGCGATATGGCTGAAAACTATATCACGATATCAGTGTTTCATATCGGTCGATATCGATAATTATTGATTTTTTTATGACCCATTTAAAATAAGGACTAGGATAAAAAATCTATTACAATTAAACATTTTTATTTTACACTTAACCTTCCCCTGATTATAATCCCAAGACAAAAATGTCAACACAACCATGGGAAACTCAAATAATTAAAAACGAGGCTGAATCCAGCTTCTTATTTGCAGCTTCTTATAGGTGGAACGGATAGCGTCAATAAGAAGCTGGATTCAGTCTCGTAATGTACACAGAAGTCATGGTTCTGTACAATTTTGGTACAATGGAGTGAAAAGCAAAACAGAAATATAGAAGGCATTTTTATAAATGTCTTAAGCCTTGTATTTTTTTAAAATAAGTTTTATTAATAAAGACATATAGAACCAGTTTATCTATAGTGCACTGATAATAGTTTTATGTAATTAGTTTATTAAATTAATAAAAAGACATTGAGATATGTTTTGTAATTGTACCTGAATTAATTTAAAATTAATTAGCTATATTTCAGATCAATATATATGTTTTCCTTAATTTGAATTAACCCGTTATTCTCATCAGAATTATAGATTTCCGTATTAAAAAAATACTACCAACACATTTTATTTCCTTTTTTAATGTGTAACTTAAAAATAAACAGATTAGTGCTCTGTTTTGAGGACAAGAAATTAAAATCAATGCGGTTTGATGATGACTGTCAGTCTATTTTTGTGACTGGCCAAAAGATGGAACACGCAGACAGTTTTAAAAAAGGGTTGGATATAATTTTCTTTTAAAACAGTGTGTGTGTGCATGTGTGACAGTTGTAGGTTACTGTTTGACAAGACATACAGTGTGACTAAAGCACAATGTTGTGTTTTATTGCGAGTAGGGCTGGGCGATATGGCCAAAAAAAATTATCACGATAATTTTTTTTATATCAGTCGATATCGATAATTATCACGATATATGTCAAATCTTTATTTCTTTCAAGTTTAAAGGCAGATTTTTGCTCCTAAGTGAAAGTTGTATTAACCAGAGTGTATAATTGTGGTTTTAAACTAGCCTACTCTTTATTGTCAGAACATATCATGACAAACACTTGCCAAACAGGTGAACATTTCACAAATATGAGGTAGAACATTCAAACATTTTTTACTTAAAATAAATATCTCAATAGAAAAATATTTAAACAAATATTATGGTTAATAAAAATATAAAAACAGTAACATCTGTTTGTTTGTTATATAAATAAATATTTACAAACATCTGTTTGTTTGTAAATAAATATCTCAATAGAAAAATATTTAAACAAATATTATGGTAAATATTATATTTAAAAATATAAAAACAGTAACATCTGTTTGTTTTTTTTTGTTTTGTTTTTGTTTTAATCTAACAACCACATTTTTATTTGGTAAAATTTATTCTGACTGAGTTGTATTATAATGAACTATTGGTCATCCAGTCTCATGCATTTAGATGATGATAACGACAGATAAAACCAGGCATAGCCTATTACTTAGCACCTCACTATCATGGCAAAATGTAAATTTATGTTTTCTGTGGTATTTGTATGAAAACAATGGCCTAACAGTTAAATACATTATTAAATGCTGTACTTATATTCCATAAGACATTTAATGCATTGTCTACATTAATAATATTATACAATTAAATAAGTATATCCCACATTTCATGGTGCAGTTAATATTACTAGGCTAACCTTATACAGTAAATCCATGGCTAAATGGATTCAGTATCAATTCAGATTCTGACTGGATCGTTGCACGCAGTGTTTCTCCTTTTTGTCAGCGGTGTTTCATCTGCCCTAAACTGGTTTAAACTTGACATTTGTGTTCTTCGCTGAACTCAAGCGCTTCTCGCTGGATGTCTTGAGCGAGACGATCAAAGCAATCGCGTCTGCTCTAGCGAGCTCGCGCTGCGCTCACTGCCGTTTGGACTTTGAGCCGAGCGGATAAATGCTCCGTGTGGCGCGCGCGGTTCAAATGAGTTTCGTTCCGCTTTTGGCGCATTATCGAACATTTATCGACCTCTTGATATCGTTTTATCGAGAAAAAATATATCGCGATAATTATCGTTATCGTTTTATCGCCCAGCCCTAGATGGATGGATGGATGATGCAATGAAGTGAAAAGTGGGATGGATGGATGGATGGATGGATGGATGGATGGATGGATGGATGGATGGATGACAATGCAATGAAGTGAAAAGTGGGATAATGGATGGATGGATGGATGGATGGATGGATGGATGGATGGATGGATGGATGACAATGCAATGAAGTGAAAAGTGGGATGGATGGGTGGATGGATGAATGGATGAATGGATGGATGGATGGATGATGCAATGAAGTGAAAAGTGGGATGGATGGATGGATGGATGGATGATGCAATGAAGTGAAAAGTGGGATAATGGGTGGATGGATGGATGGATGGATGGATGGATGGATGACAATGCAATGAAGTGAAAAGTGGGATGGATGGATGGATAGATGGATGGATGATAACGCAATGAATTGAAAAGTGGGATGGATGGATGGATGGATGGATGGATGGATGGATGACGATGCAATGAAGTGAAAAATGGGATAATGGATGGATGACAATGCAATGAAGTGAAAAGTGGGATGGATGGATGGATGGATGGATGGATGATGGATGGATGGATGGATGGATGGATGGATGGATGGATGGATGATAACGCAATGAATTGAAAAGTGGGATGGATGGATGGATGGATGGATGGATGGATGGATGGATGGATGACAACACAATGAAGTGAAAAGTGGGATGGATGGATCTTGAAAAAGCATTGAAAAAAAGATGAGAAACAAACAAAAAAACATTGACTGTGCTTGAGACAGATATGTGTTTGGCTGCCTGTGTTTTGACAGGCTGTTATCTTGTCAAGCTCTACAATAAAGATCTCCATTATGCCATTATTTGCAGCATGTTCAGCTGTGATGTCCAAAAAGAAACTTGTGATATGTCTTTATGGAGCTTTCATTCAATTATCAGCTTTCATTCATCTGATAATGAACGTGTTAAATGACGGGCGATTCTGGATTGTTATATTGACACTGTCTTTCCTACTATGCTCTCTTCTGAATACAACAGTATTGTTATACACTTCCCAAACATTAGCATGCCTTAAAGGAATCATCACAAAATATAATGGAAAAAAACTCCCACACATAATTACATTCCCCCCTTCCCATCTAAAATCATATTTTACAGCCCTGACAATTCTCAGTTCCCATGAGTTCAAGACCGAGATCTTGGCAAGGCCCCTTAGAGACTCGCAAATGTTCATTAAAATTGCTACATCGAGTCTGTCTTCCTTGTAAATCGTCATTTTCCCCAACAATCTGATGCAAATGTGTCATGCATTTTTATGCAAGACAATTAGTTCCAATTTGTAACTACTGCTGAACTTTCAACTGATTTAAGTCCCGCTAACAGGCATGATGGCGTGTAATAGATTGTAATTTATTAAATCCAAGGCAACCGTTGGCAATAAACGAACATCAGGGACCTAAAAATGTCGTACCATTTTAATAAATGTGTAGCCCAACTGCAGAGGAGTCAATCAGTGTCATTCGTATTGTGTTTTCTCTGAGTGTGATCTACATTAAATTTCAGCTCATTAGCAGAGCCTGTTTTGATTTATGTTTAATGCCATGTCAATGGCTCAAGTAAATCTAAGAAACGACTTCAAGCCCGTCTGGGGTTTTTCCTTGAATCCTCTGCAGCGATAAACAGATTTATTCCCAGATATTATTCTCAATCATCTCAAGGACAACTGTCATGGACAGTTCCAACGCTCTCTGAACAGTCAGTTCGCTCCAGTCAGCAAACAACAATGCAGCCGAAGCTAAATGTAACGTGATGTTCTCCATCAGCGTTTGCAGCTGCCTCACGTGTGGACAGCTGGATATGGAGTCCAGTGATTGAATTGGTGGAGACAGTGCTGTAATCACGGAGAACACGACTCAATGCTTGGCAGCAACAAGTGGCAAGCTGTGCCAGACAGCAGGCGCATGCATTAGACACAAAATACCTGCATCTGCGAGGGAGATACCTGGGCCTTTCTGCTAAAAAGGAATTAGGTGTTTTTCTTATTCTCCTCACATTTTCTGAGTGCGGCGATGTTTCGAGCTTGTTCGGATGTTATTTTGGGAATTGGCAGCTAACAGGATGGTGGTACAGGTGCAGCTCCTTTTATCAATGTTGACTGCCTTCATTCTAGTCGCACCATACCCTGTGCATCTTAGGCATGTTTAGACAGCAGTGCTGGAGATTTGTGTGTGGCTCTGTGCACATTTTTCTGTTTATAAAAAATGTCACAGTTATATTTACTGTCAACATAAGGGAGTTTACAGCGACACAGTTGGCTTCTTCAACAGCTATTTTGACTGCTAGCTTGTGCGCCATTCAGAACTGAATTTTTAATGCCTTTTACATTCTAATTCAGTTCCTAAATTTGAATAGAGGCATAAAACAGAAGTTGCAGACTTTACATTTTTTTAAATCTAATTTTCAACAAAAAGTTGTTTAAGTTTTTGAAATTCCATATATTGTATCTTGTATTAAAGGAGTAGATCACTTTTTTTTTTTTTAACTTTTGCTGATAATTTACTCACCCCCATGTCATCCAAGGTATCCATGTCATTCTTTCTTCAGTTGAAGTTTTCAGGATTTTTCTCCATATAATAGACTTCAATGGGAACCAAACGGTTCAGTTTCAGCGCAAACTCCAAATTGTTCAAAGGGCTTTAAATGATTTCAGATGATGAATAAAGGTATTATCAAGCGAAATGATCGCTATATTTTTTTTTTTTTAAATAACAAAGTTTAAGTTTTATAAGCTCAAATGGTCGCATTGCTCTGTTAGGGTTGGGGTTATAGTGTGACACGCGTTCGTGACTCTCCTGTTCAAACTCGTTCATGAAAATGAACAAATCTTTTCCTGAGTCAACTCGTTCATTTCGTTCATTGAAAGAACCAAATGATACGAAAAAAGATTCGTTCATTTTGATAAACGAGTTCGAATAGGAGTCACGAACGCGCATCACAGAACAGAGCAAGACAAGCATTTGTGCTTATAAAACTTATTATTTATTTTATATAGCTTGATAAGACCCTTATTCATTGCCTGGAATAATCTAAAGCCCTTTGAACAGTTTGCAGTTTGCACTGAAACTGTCTTTTGGACCTTGAACCATTTGGTTCCCATTGAAGTCCATTATATGGAGAAAAATCCAGCAATGTTTTCATCAAAAACCTTAATTTCTTTTCAACTGAAGAAAGAAAGACATGGACATCTTCGATGACATGGGGGTGAGAAAATTATCAGCAAAAGTTTTTTGAAAAGTGAACTACTCCTTTAAATTCATATACTATTTAACGTTAAATATTTTTAAAAATAATAGTTTTATATCATTTTTATATTTTATATGTACATTTTAGACTATAAGATTAATTTTATATTAAATTATTCATATTTTAATTATTCATTTCATGTTTAATACATTTTTGTGCCCCATTGGCCCATTCCCAGAATGCAGTGTTGACAGTTCAGCAAATGTATTAGATTTAGAATTCAAATTCCAGTTCATCTTTATGTGGGTTCAAATTCACACTCATGAATTGAAAGAGACCCTATTTGCCACGGAAGAATAAAGTGAATTGCAAAACCAGTCACAAAATTGGTCAAATCACAATAAAGCTCACCCTCATTGGGCGTCAGATATAATCGTGGTTAAAACAACATTTTAGATTGCAGTTCCAGCAGAGGTCTTTACCACCAGGCCATGAAGGACTGCGCTAACTAACTGCACCTTAATCTTCCTCCTTTGGAGCGAGTCGGTATGCCGAGATCTCTATCAGAGCCAGCCCACTTCATCGCATTTAATGCACTTAAAGCGGCTTAATACAAATGAACAGGGCACCGAACAACTCTCTTAGCCTTAATGCTGGTAAAGTCCTGGACCGGCCTGTCTTAAGCACTTGAATGACAGGTGAATCAAAAAGCCAGTCATTAAGGATGCAGAAAGCGACCCTGCAGACTAGTTTGGGTTTTACTGGAGGATAGGATCATTCCAGCCTCGTGAAGGGAATAGCAATGCTTCTCCTATAGTGAGTTGTATACGCTGCCCTTAAATACAAGAATAGAGTGTAAATCTGAGCACAAAGCGAAGGATGATAGACCACAGAGTACTCAGGAAGGGAACAACAGGGATCTCACAAAGGTCTTGTGCTTTTGAATCGAGCCTGAAAGGAAGTTTCCAGTACATATCTAGTAAATAGACTGTCAGCCTCGGCGATGTCTCCGTATCCACTCTCTCAACGGGAACACTTTCATTTAATTTGGAGATTTTCACACCAGCTCTCGAGGAAAAAAACTGTATCGAGGCTCCAAAAAGGCTTCCAACTTTCTCCGGCTGTCCTGATGAATCCCTGCAATCCCAGCAGGGGGAGATGTAACGGGTCAGGCTACCAAGAAACATCAGTCTTTATAGCTTGGACATGATCTCCCATTATGAGCACCGAGTATAATTACAGTGCATTTCTCCAAGCCATGGTCAATGAAGGCTTCCATTCAGTCTACTTACGACGCTGTCACATCTCTTCTCATGAAGCAATGCCCTTACATTTGTTATCTGTGGCATGTTGCGATTAGCTCTGTCACTGGGGCTGTATTAATGAGACATAAACAGATGAAAGAGGCTCCTGCTCTCTCTCTCTCTCTCATGCAGGGTTAAAGCACACGCACACACATACACCTTTCGCTATCGTAGAGTTTTGGCTGAGCTGTGTGATGATAGGTGAAGAAACGCTTTGGATGTAAATAAGTGTTAGTGCTGACCATACAAAACAGCAGCACAGACCCTGATCCTATGCCCTGTAATCATTCAGCTCTTGATGCCACATATCTCTCACAAATCTGGGCTTCCTCTGCTGCTCCTCTCCCCACCGTCTCAGAGCTCGAGGCTGGCGGATGTGAGCGTTAGCCTGCGGTATTTAACCCTGCGGCAAACCCCCACCATCACTCACACACGAAACGCCATCGATTGCTAAGCTCCAAATGGCTACCTTAGTACTCGCTCTCACACGTTACTGAACAAAAGGGGAAAAAATTTAAAAAAAAAATGTTGAAAGAGTTTTCTACATTTCATTTTGCACATTTGTACCCATAAAGACCCGACAAGCCAAAATGTGTCAAATTTGACAGGGTTATTAATAGTTATTAAAGATGATTCTTAGTCCCATTTGTAAGGGATCATTCACTATTGTTCATGTTCATTTCCATATGCAGTTATTTTTGTGTGAAACACAAAAGATGAAAGCTATGGCTTTAGAACTGAAATATATAGCGCAACAGTCGGGGATGTGCTGAATACCGACAAATAGTATAGAATTACACAAGACTCGTCACTCATATTGTATTGAATGGGGTAAAGTGCAATGCTCAACATGGTGAAATAAGTCCAAGTCTTCTAAATAAGAGCCAATTGGCGATAGGTAAAGTCATCATATCACTGCAGCTGCCGTTAGAAGCTCCGGTTCCTATAGAAACAGTCAGACCTGCTCTTTGACTGCACATGCGCATTAGCTTGATCCAGCATGAAAAATGTCATTTTTTTGTCATGATTCAAGTGTTTAGAAACTCGTTCCATGAACAAAAATAACTACATAAAGGTTTGGAACAAAATTAGTGTACATATGTAATGACGGAATGTCAATTTTTGTGTGATCTTTTGCTTCGATCACATAGAAATCTGAGATAAAGATAAAAGATGATGTACTAGGAAAACCCAAACGCCCTTATTTACGCTTACAGACACACTCAGGTTGATCCAGTCACACCGGCATGAGTGCAAAATATAGGTAAATCAGCAGGCAAACATTGTGTGACACATTCTGTCTGTGTTGGACTTGTATTTTGTTAAGTTAAAGGTATTTTTTTAGGTTAAAATATATATATTTTTTTTATCCCTATTTGCAGACAGAATTATATACAAGATATGATTTTACAAGAAAAGTGTAAACATGTGTGGGTCTGTTTGTATCCTCCACTTTTTTTGGAAATAGGCTCATTTTACAACTCCCCCAGAGTTTTACCGTTATTGAATCCATTCAGCCGTTCTCAAAAAAATGACCAAAGTGTTTCGATATTTTTCCTATTTAAAACTTGACTCTTCTATAGTGCAATAAGACAGATGGAAAATTTAAAGTTGTGATTTTCTAGGCTGATATGCAGGGAACTATACTCTCATTCCTGTGTAATAATCAGGAAACTTTACTGCCGTACCATGAGTGCAGCAGGCGCAATGACTACACAAACTTAGTCCCGGTCACATTGGAAGCTGGGCACTATTCCTAGAAAATCTCAACTTTACATTTTCTGTTGGTCTTAATGCACAATGTAACTAAAGAAGAGTCAAGATTTAAATAGGAAAAATATCGAAACACTTTGGTCATTTTTTTCTGAGAAATGCTAATGGTCTTGTGCACTTCAATGATGTATGCTAAGCTATGCTAAAAGTGGTACCGCCAGAACCGGAGATCGGCTGAATGGATTCAATAACGGTAAAACTCAACAGTTTAACTCTGGGGGAGTTGTAAAATGTGCCAATTTCCAAAAAAAAGTGGAGTGTCCTTTTAAAGACCATAGGGCAGTTAGGTGGCCACTTGCCAGGTTTTGTATTAAAACACAGAGACACATTGGTTGTTTGTGTTTTATGAGGGTTCTCCATGGACAATGATTTTTATACTGTACAAACTTTATATTCTTTCCCCTAACCCTTTCAGAAAAAAAAATCCTGTAAAACAAAAACAATAAGCTGGGAACCGAAATTGTCCCCACAACAGAAAAATGACAAAATTGTAATGTTTTACAATGTAAGGAATAGCTGAACCATACACAGGATAAACTAGTATTGGTGCAGGCTGGTAGTTTGAGACCCCTGCAGTATACACTTCACCTTTAAATATATAAAGACATTTCAATGGTTTTATTTTGATTCAATTTAACATTTTGATACACACTGTACACGAGAAGCTCATCTCATAAATATGCATGTATGAACTACATTAGGAGCTTTCAGAGATGAATTAATGATTTGATGGTCTAAGTGAAATCCGAGCGGTAGCCTAGTAATTCAGTGAAGAAAAAGTTGTCAAACTTCTCGTGAAGCTGTACAGTAAGTTGACTCCCGGAGGCTTACTTTGTGACCTTTGATGCCGTAAAACACACTTCTTTCCTCAGAGCAGGTTTAGGGCCTTGTTTCTCTGTGCCTGTGTTCTTTATTGAGCCGTAAACTTTTGAATTAACTGAACAAACCCAAAGGAGAGGCAGAAAACAATAAACACTTCATCTTCCTCTCCTCTCTAAATGGATCTAATTAGCACAAAGCATGGGACTAGAGCAATCCCATACTGGTATACTGCATACCAACATTTACCTGACAATTGATCTACTCACAGTACTGAGATAGAGGATGTGAAAAAAGATGGACAGCTCATGCAGCGAAAAAGCCAGTCACTCCCTAGTGAGCCTTAAACAATGTTTTTGCTGTGTTTCCATGGGTCGGTCTTTGTACAGAGCGGAGAGATATGGCTTAGCTTTTGTTGCAGTGTGATATCCCACTGGCAGTGTTCTTTTAGGATACGTGCTGTGCCAGGGCACTGATTGGCTGCTGGTATGGTGTCCTGGGGCTCTGATTGGCTGCTGGTGCACAGTGGGCCCTGCTTCTGTTCTCAGGTTGAAGGTATATTTACTGGAATAAGAACTGATTCCATTTTCACTTCCTAAACTCTTTTCTATGAACATTTTTTAAACATTTTCACAAAAGTTTTATATTTTGTGGAATGAATAACTAAACATGTAATTACAAAGGAACAATAAATGTAGCTT
Source organism: Cyprinella venusta (assembly GCA_038021265.1). Lineage (NCBI taxonomy): Eukaryota > Metazoa > Chordata > Actinopteri > Cypriniformes > Leuciscidae > Cyprinella > Cyprinella venusta. Next base: position 20,768,020 of record CM075885.1, on the reverse strand, counting down.
CATATACTTTCCTTTTTTAAACACTTGAATGTGGGTAGTTTCATTGGTAACACTTTACAATATGGGTGCACTAATAAGCATTAATTCATGCTTAACTAATGCACAGATAATACTGAATTTATGTGTAACTAATGATAAAGCCTTGTATTTCAACTTCCAGATAATTTCACAGGTTACACTAATAAGCATTAATACATGATTAATTACTTCATTGTTAGTGCAAATTCCTACAATTACTAAATGACTAGTTAATAATGATGTGCCCCAACAAGTAAAGTCATAACATAATGATACCTTTGTAAATCATTAGCTAATGATTTATTAAAGCAGACAACTGGAAGTTGAAGTGCATAGCTTTGACTAATTGTGGTAATTAACACATTAATTTACACTATTAGTTAATAAAATATCTTATTAAGGAATTAATACACAATGACACATTGAATTAATAGCAATTCATGTTTTACTTAATGTATTAATCATATAGACTCTTTATTTGTTGCTGATGCAGTAATCATTAATTAATGGTTTAGTTCTTCATTAGTTTTATATTAACTCATGTTTATCTGTGCATTAGTCAAGCATGAATTAATGCATATTAGTGCACCCGTCTTGTAAAGTGTTACCCTTTCATTTTTTTTAAACATTTTAAACTAAACTAAAATCGCAGGACTATGTCTGGATCGGATTCAAAACGATCAAAACAGACGGAATAGATTGCTTCAACACTACCAAAGCTTGCACAGTGCTATACCTCTTTGTAGGCTCAACATTTCATTGAGTAATGTTAAGCAGTTTGATGATAGCTTTATTTGACATGTGAATAAGCAATGCATATCGCTTGTTTTTGCTTCTTTGTCGCCTGTGTTTTGATCCGGACATTCTCTTTCAGATGATGGAATGGTGGGGAAAGAGTTAATAGCAGTCTACTTTTTTTGTTGCTCTGACTCATTTACAAAAAAAAAATGATATTTGAAGCCATAAACAATGTATGAAAGACCTCCGTTGTTAGTAGTTTTGTAAAAGCAAGTACAAGCACTCATATTTTTTTCACAAAATGTAAAAAGCTTGTATTTAATTATACATGTGATTTTAAAGTATTTATTTGTCGTTAAATAGAACATACCAAAAAGAATTTTCATTTTATCATGTTAACTTTTTAATAAAAAATATTAATTACAGAGACTCGCTAATGACATTTCAACAAATAAATAATTCTACAACTTACTAATTCATGGACATGCATTATTAGAGTGGGGCCACCCTATTTTGTTTTCTTTTTTTCTTTACGTCATGTGCGAGGGTCTGTAATTGATGAAATATTGTATAAATTGAATATGAATTATTTTTTTGGAACACATCCATCAAATTTGGTATAATTACTATGGTTTGATACTTTTTAAAGATGGGGGAGATGAGATAAATGATCATTTTTATGATTTCAAGGAACAACTGGTTTATGCATCATGCATAATATTTTTTTAAGTACTGTATTAATGGCTGTGCAATGTGCATATATACAACCGCATTATCATATTTGAGGGTCCTGGGCATCAAAACATGATTTGTATTACTTTTGGGTGACTGGTAAAACTATTTATGATGTCTGCAGCTATCTTTCTCTGTTTTTACTCTTTCTGATGATAAACCTGTGAAGACCTGTAACAGTTTCTTTACAACAACATAAAACAGAAAATGTTCGCAAGACACCAATAACATCTATTTTGAGGCTTTGATGCTGCCTATAATAGACAGACTCGGTTGCGACGTGTACTGCTTCATTAATCATAATTTGCAGCTGTGTTGCCGATTAAGAGAATCCCTGCAGGCCCACCACGCCATTAAAGACCCCAAACAAAAGCAGACGAGACGCTCAGTCGCACTGGTCGAGGCTTTCGTGTTCCAATTCGCTATGAGAGACACGCAAATAAGCCTGAAAAGTCAGACGACTCGCAGCAGATGGGATTACGGCTGGGAGTTCAATGCATTATATAAACACAAACTCGCGTATTACGCTAGAACGACATTATTATCATTTCTGGAGGACCCACTTCACAGTGCCACCATTATGAAATTCCATTAAGACTCTCACAGCATCCGAGCCTCCACTTTACAACAATTGGCCCTTTTATGCTCCTGAGACCTATTTAAGCGAAGCCATATCACAAGTCAGGAATCTTGCCATTGTTAAAGCTTCAAAGAGTCATTTCCTTCTGAAGTTCTCTCGTGCATTTGCGCATGTCGGACTTTTAAGAATACGGTTCATCGTGCTCGTTCTAACAGCGTTCTCCGACTGATATCTACATGTTCATGGAGCCACATGGTACATGGAGCCACGGTCCCTCAAGACCTCGTGAAATATATGTGTGTGTGATGCACACACGGGTATCTGTGCTCTCATTAATTACACTCTGCTCTCATTCAGTCAAGTCCCTGAGCTTGTGCCAAGATAAAATTCTCATTATGCAAGTGACTAAATTGAAATGACTGACGTAGATACGTGGAGCAAGTTCTGCTCCTCGTGTCTCTCAGAGGCTCGTTTGACCTTCTTATTTACAATTGCCGCAATCATAAGCGCACATTACAACCTTTTTTTTTGCGGAGGTAATAAACTGTAATAGTGATTCTGAACGCATCCGAGCATGTAATTTGTTTTAATGAAAGTATGTTTGTGCGTGAGATAGCGACAGTAGGGGCTACAGTAAAGTGAATTACGGGGGTGAGCGTGTGTAGGACTATCCTCTCGTACGTTTGAGACTCAATATATTACCCAGCGTGCGTGCCGGTGTGTTTATAACCTGATCTGTGAAAGTGTATTTCTTTGCAGGTGTGTGTGTGTGTGTGAGTCTGTGTTTCTGGGCCAGGGTGTGTGTGTGTGTGTGTGTGTCGCCAGGGGAAATTTATCCTGCACATGGAAACCCCATTGTTTATTCATGCCAACTAAATTGAAGTGTGTATCTCCATATTCTCTCCGCTCTGTTCCCGAGTGAATACGGCGGAAAAGTGTTAAAAAAAAGCGAATAGAGAATGAAAAGCGAGAGGAAGAGACAAGAGAGAAGGAGAGGGAAGGCAAAGAGTTCTCTTGATTCTTTTTACTTCGGTTATACGTCTGCAGGATTGGCCACAGAGAGGATAATGAGACCCATTTGTCCATATTAAAGAGATTGAGGGAGGCCTAACCACTCCAAATAAAAATCCAATCTCTGCTTTAAAGTGAGGGCCAGGAGAGAGAAACAGTAAGGCACAGAAAGACAACTCAACACAGATGCAGAGACTCCATATAAGGGAAAGAGACTTTAATCGTTACTCGGCAACAACTGACAGAGTTAGAAAGGTACACACACCTTTCCATCATAATACCATAGACTAGTCTAGACCATATACTAAAGCTAATTATAATTACAGACTAATCCTACTCCTAAAAGAAAACATTCTGCATTTTTAGAATAAGTTTGTTTAGTTTATGTTGAAGTTAAAGAACTCTTATGTGAGATGTAGCAACACACAGGAAATTTCCATTGACTGACATATTTTTATACTAAGATATTTATTAGGATATTTACTTATTTATTTACAAAAAAATATGACCATTTCATCCTAGCGAGCTAATGATATTTATTAATTTATTTATATTTATCACATCAGGCAACACATTTGACTCTAAATGTGAGTTCAGGATATGATGTGACATTGTTTTATTACCATTTCATCAGAGATGTAAAGTACTAGAAACCCGGACTTGAGTAAATTTACAAGTGCTCTATCAAAAAAGTGACTTGAGTAGAAGTTGAAGTGCTCTTTAAGCACCACACTTAAGAAGAAGTACTAAAGTGTTCAACATTTTTTGTACTTAAGTATTGCAAGTAGTTTATTTTAAAACTCACTACTTAAGTACTAAAAGTGCAAGTATTGTGTCATCTAATTATTAAAGAAAGCAGTCAAAAGTTTGAACTAGCAATCAAATAAGGCGCTTTGGCGGGATTCAAATTTGCTTTGGCGGCCGCCAAAAAAAAAAAAAAAATGTTATTGCAGGACAAACCCTGCATTAGCTGTCAATGTGTGTGTCAATCAATACCATTATTACCCTATAAAACTGGCGTGCGATTTAGACAGCTTGAAAGCCAACTTGCAACGAATGATTCGTAAAATGTTTATAATTGTAACGAGTAACTAGCACAACATTAAAAAAAAATATCGAAATAAAAGTATTAAATTCATCGAAAATATCTGAAGTAAAAGTAGAAGTATGAGAAAAAAAACAATACTCTAGTAGAGTACAGATACAGCATTTTAGTCCTTAAGTACAGTACTTAAGTAGTTCTACTTCGTTACTATACATCTCTGCATTTCATGAAATATTTAAATTAAGGTTTTGTCAGATTTAGCTCACTTCTGACAAATTTGCCCTCACATATAGCTAAGTAAAGTGGGCGGAGCTTGCCTTTGAGTGCAGTCATACTTAGCTGTTTGAGCATTCGGTAGTTTACTATAAGTAACTTTGCAACACTAACTCTCATTACAGTATTAGTAGACTGTCTGCTTAATATCTGCTGAGTCCTCCAACAGACATTCTACTTTGCAACTATATCTCATCTTCTAATCCTAAACCTATCAGTCTACCAATACACTCGGATGTGAGTTAGTACTCAGACTGTTTTAAAGGGACCATCAAAAAATGTGAAACTACTTGTATAAAGCCCCTAAATAAGCAACAAAAATCGATGGAAAATAGCCTGGAGTTGTTCATGGTATATTTATTTGTTTTGCTAAAGCCCTTTTGCTATGAGAGACACGCAAATAAGCCTGAAAAGTACACACACCATGTAACACACATACAAGAGACGTGGACAGCACTGAAATGCATGATCAAAATGGTCCTTTTAAATCGACCCTGCATTAACTGTAGAATTCAGTGGAGTGATTGATGCACTTAGTACAGTTTCCATGCACAATGTTACTTTTGTGATTATAGTATGACTTAAAAAAAAACACCAGTGCACAGAATGACATTAGATGTTGTAATAGTCTATTTAGGTTATGTAACTTTAAATCTAGATTGCAGCCGCCACAGGGGGGTGTAGTTTCCTGTTTCTCTTTTAAAGTCATGACAGTCAATCTGATTAGGTTTATTTGAAGACAACATTATGGAACCTGGGATGATTCTGAGGATATTCATAGATCTTTATCTGTGTCTTTGGATCACAGCAGTACTGTAGGTGTTTTATTTATTCTTATCCTCTATAGCGTTAAGTAGTTCAGACAGAAATGGAAATTCTGTAATCGTCTTCTCACCATAATGTTTCTTTAACCTTGTTTGATTTTTTTTTTGTCTGAAGTAGAATGAAAAACAGATATATATTTAGCAGAATGTCTCCTTGTCTGAAGAAGAAGATGGGGAATGACTGTAAAAGTCCAAAAAGGACCATGAATGTAGTCTATTCCAAGGAACATTTATTTTTTTTATGTTCTTGATATAAGTCTCTTATGTTCTCCTGCATTCATTTGATGAAAATATATTAAAACTGTAATATTAATAAAAAATAACGGTTCTAATCCATTAATGTCATTAATTCATGTGATGACAGAATAGAATGTTCAGCATCATTACTCGTCTTCAGAGTCACATGATCCTTCAGAAACCATTGTAATATGTGGAACTGGTGTGAGAGATACATTATTATGCTGTTGTTTGTATATAGTCTTGTATGTGCCTGATGAAAGTCATAGAACTGAAACGTTGTGTATAAAGCATTTTTTTTTTCATATATGTGCAGGTACTGATAGTGTGCTGGGTTTTTATTATATATTTTTTTAATTTGTTTATTCTGATAAAAGGAAATGAAGCTGACAGACAGATGTACATTAGACATTTTAAAGCAGCAGATCTCATTTTTAGTTTTTCCTTAGACTTTTTTTTTATTTTTGTAATTTTAATTTTTGGGGTGACCTATCCAGGGATGCATTTCCCAAAAGCATTATAAGCCCAAGTAGATTGTTGAAACCAGACGATCTTTTGCTTCTGATGCTTTTGGGAAATGCAGCCCACGGCTGGAATCCTATCGTCCTTTCATTGCCTTTACTAAAATGCCATCCAAGAGAGGATGCATTGGCTCATTGTTCAGTCTACCCTTCAGAGATGCCATCCAAAGAAACCAAACCACAAAATCAGCGAGGCTCATATTTAAAAAGCCCCTCCTCACTCCATAGCCTCTGATTTAGCATTGACTGGAGCTGCCTCGTAATGAGCCAACTCGCTCTCACCTCTGCAGTGTATTCTCTGTTTCTATTTTTCGGGGTTTAGAGGGCCGGATGCCTTTTAGTTGTATGTACAGTAGAAGCAGGGGATAATTGCGCAAGTGTGCAATCTACAGAAAGGAAGAAATTTGATTCTTTCTCTCCAGTGGCACACTATAATTTAGATACTGTAGCTTTTAATTAGGTGAGTCACCACGAACCCTCAGAGAGCTTAGGGAAAGAGAATATATGTGTGTGTGTGTGTGCACTCGCTGATATCTATTTCTATCCCCTTATCTTTGTAGATGTACAATTTCAGTGGAACAGTTTTATTAATATTAATTTGAGGACATTTATGTGAATATGTATTCATACTTGCAAAGAGTTTAAGAGCCAAAGAAAACAAAGAATCAAAGCTAAGGACCTGCCACTTCCAGAGTATTTTTAAACACGTTATGCCCCAATCCTTGATAAGATTATTGCGGTTTCTTCATGACTGTGAAATATGAAATCAAATCTTCAGTGAAGTGTGATGGCAGAAATGATGAGAGTAAAGTTTATTTAATTGGCAAAAGATTAGAGTTTATTACGGTTGCTTTGGAGACTTAGTTGCTTTGGAGACCCATATTCTGTCACAGTGTCTGGTTGGTCATGTGCTTGTGTTCTAGCTCTGTTTATTTCGAGCACATAGCTTGTCATTTGTTTCCTTTACGCCATGTGCTCTCCTGTCTATTGTCTGGCCCCTCCCATCTTGTTATCTGATAATTGGTTAATTTGTCCCACCTGTCCTTCTCGTTACCCTCCTTTGTTTGTTCCCCCATTCAGCCTCCCCGTGTTTGTAGTCCTGTGCTGGTTCATTTGTCCAAGTTCCTTGAGTTTCCTGATTCTGCTTGTTATCGTTCTCGTTTTCCCCCACGAGGGAGTTTTGTGTTTGTTTACTTAATAAATACTACCTATTGTTACTGCACCTTGAGTCCTCACGCCTCACACATTCAGCATGTACTGTTGCTCAAAAACAGCATTTTAAGGATTAGTGCACTTACAAAAAGGTTGTTTTTTACTCTCCCTCATGCTGTTTCAGACTTTATGCTGTTATTTTCTGAAGAATCATTATGCTACTCTTGACAAAGTTACAGTTTTGTGACTCCATGGGCTGTCAAGCTTTTAAATTGGCCGAAAAAAAAAAATATACAGTTAGAAAGGTAAAAAAAAAGGTAGATGTGGTTCCCAGAAATTTACCGTAAAAAATATGGTCACAATGTTTTAGGTATTATAAGATGGCATATTGGTGCCATACACACACTTTTTCATTAACTGTCACTTTAAAGATCAGTGAGCACAAAAGAGAGGCTGCACAAGCATTTAAAGTTAATACCTGAACATATTGCACACACACAGGCGAAAAAAAAAAAAAATGTACAGTCTACTTTTTCCTGGCCTAATTTTGAAACGCTAATTTAATGATGTCTTAAAGGAGCAGCGTACTGAGAAACATTACGGGTCGAAGTGTTTTCTTGCCACCTGAGTGCATGGAGTCATTACTGAAGAGCCCTACTGGCACCCTTCACAAAACAGCTGTTCACCTCTAATGTGATTTCACATACTCGTATGAAAGATAAGATATTCATATCAAACATTCATCACCTCACAAAACTGTGAAACAACCCCTAGGGAGACATACTTTCTGAAAAATACCACAAGAAAGTTATTGCGCTGATGTTCCTGCAGTTGCATAAAATGACTGGCAGATGAGCACATCATGTTGAATGAACATGTCAAACACAAAGATGATTGACTCTTGAAGTCTCGATTCTAATTCTAATTTTCTAAATCAAAAAACAATTTGAAGAAAATGATGCTATGCAGAAAGGGTCAGTGTGTTTGAAGAGGTATCATTCTTCCTGTTATATCCTCATGGCTGGAGTTTTTTTTTTTTTCCTTCCTTGCTTAGTTTAAAATGTATGAATATGTATAATGATAATGGGGCTGACAGATGCTTTGATTTTGAGATTTAGTTTTCTTGATTTACATAAAAGATTATAGGTGAATATCATTTACATGATTTTATGCGTATAGGAGGAAAATGGAAATCTAGCGTGCAGTGAGAGATCGTGTAATTACCGCCATCGTCTGTCTGTCATTCATCAAAGTTCTGACACGGAAGATGCACTTATTCAAAGCCGGGTACGTAAAACCTCTCTACCGTGTGAAAGGCATCCTTCTGTTTATGACGAATATATGGACCTCGCCATCTGTTTACAGAGCCGCAGCTGTATCAACTGAAGTTGTGAACTTTAGTGAGGCCTGAGGAATGGAAGAATAGGTGAGCTGTCACACACTGGGCTGTGTGGAAGCAGTATGTCACTGACACACTTACTTTCCTGAGATTGATTTCTATTTCAGATCTTATTGATTTTGTCTCTGGTCCAGAGGGACATTGAATCCTCACCACTTAATAGTGGTTATTTTCAGTCTTTCAGAGAAAGATGTTCAGAGATGCCACATATTGTATGAATTTACATTCAGGCTGAAGTGAAATCAGTTTCTTGGTTTTGCATATGAATATAAGATATTTTATGATGAAGAGAGTTGACTTAAAATCAGATTATGCATTTAGAGTTAGTGTGTTTATAGAATTAAGCTGAAGTCACATGTACGAATTTGCAAGAGCAACTGACCCTGGCCTCGCGCAAAATTCCAAATTCCATATGTATTCCTATTGAAAATGACTACATTTCACTTGGGAAAATTTGCAGAACGACAATGAACGTGACTGCACCTTTACCAGGATGAGCAGTTTGGTCAATATGGGTGAATGAAAGACAAGTCCAGGCCACAAATTTTGCATTAATATAAATGCATTAAGAAAATGAAACCTAGTTTAGGACACAAATGAACACAGATGCTAATTTATTGAGCATTGTGACATTGTTTTCATGAAATTTCCCCCCAAATCCCATTCTCATCTGTAATGTGTGCATAACTTTTACTTCTGAGGTTTTTGTAATTCTCAAAATTCTCAGATGGAACTTATTATTTATTTAACCTTTATTTAACTGAGAAAGTCACATTGAGTTTAAAACCTCTTTTACAAGTGAGACCTAGTGAAAGAGATTCTCAGGACTGTATAAAATATGCTTGGTTACACTTTGTTTGAAGCTATCATTGTTACAGTGTCCGGTATGGGGTAAGGATTTGGGTTTGGAATATGTGTCTTTGAGTTAACACCTTCTGGCCTTTTGTCTGAATGCAAATTACAACTAAGCAAATGAAACATTTCCACTGGAACTTACATATGAAATGAGGTCTTGCTAGATAAGGAAAATGCAATGAGAGTTCAGGGATGTTGTCTGTTTTCAGATGAGCCCGTGAGGGAGTGTATCGTGACTCTCCTCACGTAGCCACAGGTCAGGTAAAATAGGTTATTCTTTGTTCTAGAACTTTGATGGCTTGCATTGATTATGGAATTGTAATGATATATTTACGTTACATAATAAATTGTTATATTTGATTATTCCAACAGACTTTGACTTTCATTGGAGTTAAAAGGAATAGTCAAACATTAACGTGTATTTAATGATGCACAGATATCATTGATAAACCTTTTTCATTTTATGGAGCCAGACGAAATGAGTTAACACATATTGCGTTTAATTAAAAATCACTTTGCCATGGGAAAGATGGAATACGCATGAAACCTTCACCTCAAATCGAATTCCACCATTGGATCGATTTAGGAGGCCTTACAAAGGCAAGTTAAAAAACAAAGCGCAGGAGCTGTAGCCTACTGTGGTGGCTCTTTTGACCAGTTACGTTTTTATCCACTCATGAAAACGTAGTAGAGTAAAAAGTAAGATATTTGACTTTGAAATGTAGTTGAGTACAGATACGCAAAAAAGCTACTTAAGTACAGTAACAAATTACATTTACTTACATTTATTTGCGTTACTATGTCCACAACTGGTCACAATGCTAAAAATGTTGCTAAAAATAGTCAAATTTTCGGTCCCGCTTTATATTAAGTGGCTTTAAGTACTATGTACTTACATTGAAATTAATAATTTGATACAATGGGCTTATTGTGTACATACATGTTTTTACATTGTATTTTAAAAATACCAGCATGTAATTACAGCTATAATTACTTTATGTAATTACATTTGTAATTACACAGTTGACCCTCCCCTCACACCTTAATCTACCCTTAAACCGACCCATACCACCACACCTGTCCCTAACCTTACCCGTATCACACCTCAATAGAAGCAAAAGTGTTTCACAATACAACAGTAACACATTAATACATTTTACTTATTGTTCAATGTAAGTGCATAGTACTTAAAGCCACTTAATATAAAGTGGGACCCAATTTTCTTTAAGGAAAATTTAATTTCAGATTTTTCTGTGGAATATGACCTGGCTATGTTTGACCGTGTAGTGAGACTCCATTAGTAGGTGATATATGAATCCTAGCAATGTGATTGTGTGAATTTACTTTTTATTTGATGATGGAATGCTATTATTTGACTTGCTTCAAAGACAAATGAGCAAACTTCATTTCCTGATCTGTGTCTTCAAACAAGCTGCCTCTGTTCTGTTATGCAACACTTTGGCACTTTAATAAATCTTAATTTAGGACCTCTGTTTGAACGGCAGGACAAGAGACAGAGCAGACTTGTGTTAGCGCATCTCAGAATCATCGGATTATTTATTTATTCACTTTTCTCCTTGTTCTGCATGTCAGACATTTAATCATAAGCACTCACTGTGTAACCAAAGACATGCACAGCATCTCAAAACAGCTCTTAGCGAGAAAAATCAGACTCCAAGACTACAGTACCCGTTCTGCTGGCCATTGAAAATGAATGAGAGAGCAAGAGGGAGAGAGAGAGAGAGATTTTAATTAAACAGTTCCCATAGGGAAGTATGCAGAGACAATGATGTCTAATGTAAACAGCATCCAGAATTCCCAGGCTTTCTTTCTCTCAGGGAAAAACGCAATCACGCTTATAGCCTTGCACTTACAGGAGGACAGGGGGTGAATTTATTCTCTGAGAAATGATACTTCATCGAAATTTAATGAAACTAGAGAAAGCGTTCACGGGGGAGCATATGGAAGCATTATTGGCTTGAAATTACATTCTCTCCCAATCCTGTTTACAGATGAATATCTTCTGGCTGTTGACCCACAGTACACATAGGACAGGTGCAGGGAATAAACCTGCAGTTTGAACTGTTCTTTACGCTTTGGCACTGGTGCCAGTATGCGCGTGATGGCATTTGAGAAACATTGGAAAAAAATATCTGACTGCGACCTCACATAAATAATCAAACTGGCAGAAAACCAAATCATAAAATGAGTATGTTTGGATAACCAGAGCTGTTCCATCTGCTGTTCCTATCCCTACCACATTTCAAATACCTTCAGCAACAAATAACACTATTAAGAATCAGTTCATTTCTAAAGATTTTTTAAAAAGTCGCTGTGCAAGACGATGTCCTTTCCTGGCATAAATGCCCTTGTTTGGGCACTAATTTCATGCACTTCATTGAACGTGCACCTGGGTGTCATGTCCTGTGCTCGCTGGTGTATATTTTGAGACTCCTTCCATCTGTGGCTGTACGTGGCTTAGCCATATTTATTTTTTTTTCTGAAGAGGCTGCTCTGTGTTTGCACACAAATAAGTGACCGGATTAGACCTCAAATGACATCGTCATCCAGATCACACCATACAGCAATCCTATTTGCATTTATTAGAGTCACTGTAGGTCAGAAAAGTGGATGGGCGAGGGCGAGGGACAAAGAGAGAGAGCCATTAGACGGAAGAATAGTTTATCAGGGTTTGTGTTGGTATTCTTGTACATGCATCAGTAACATTATATTTTATAAAACGGTTAGTTCCAATTCTTGATTCTGATTGGTCATTAGAAGTGCTTTATTCATGATAAAACACTTCTATTTATCACTTGCCAACACTGTAGTTCCTATGTTGTTTTTGTTTGAGCTTTCATGCATATTACACATTGGAACGTTGTTGCTGTTCCCGATCAGGGACTATTTTTTTCTTGCGGAAGGAAGGCTTTTAGTGATTTTACTTCATGAAAGTTGCACTAATACATATATTAGGGCTGCACGATTAATCGCACGATGTTGTTATGCGCATCTAATCAGTAAAGCCGGTTCCTTGATTAGTAGTAAATCACCTTCACCTGCTTTCAGATGGAGCGGCATTTACTACAACGAGCCGTAGATCACTGACAAGCTGAGCCAAATCGAGTTAAAATCGAGGACAAATCGGCAACGATATTTAATGTGATTTGGCTCAGCTTGTCAGTGATCTACGGCTCGTTGTAGTAAATGCCGCTCCATCTGAAAGCAGGTGAAGGTGATTTACTACTAATCAAGGAACCGGCTTTATTGATTAGATGCGCATAACAACATCGTGCGATTAATCGTGCAGCCCTAACATATATATATTTTTTTTACTTTAATATTTTTATTGTGTTGTAGCCATTTAAAAAATAAAGCAACACGAGGCAAGTGCTGTATCGCGAATAAGTAACGGCTGATGGGCGTTGTTTGGCACGCCGCGAAGTGGATTACTTGTTCACGATACAGCACAGCCTCTCGTACCTTATTGCTTACATATTACTTCCAACACTGAGAAAAAGTTCCAAACACAGCCACAACAGAACCATTACAAAACAGACCAATGCACAGTAGTGTTGTTCCGTTCTTAAATGAATCAGAAGTTTTGAACGATTCAGTTAAATAAATGATTCAATAACTCAGTCAAAAAACTGGTCTGAATTCAGAACAGTATATACTGCTCTTACTATTTCTGCATTATAAGTATTACAATGCAGTAAGTGTTAGTCTTTAGCGAATCAGTGTTTTTGAATGAATCGGTTTAATAAATGATTCAAAACACTCACTCATAGAGATGGACTGAATTTAGAATAGCAAATTAAAAAACTGCTCTTATTCTTTCTGTATTATAATCATGGCTGAAACAGTAGGAGTTTGTTCTTGAATGAGTTTTTAAACAAATTGGTTGAATAGTCTAAATGATTCAATGACTCACTCATGAAGATGGGCTGAATCCAGAATAGCATGCTGGAAAACTGCAATTACTATTTCTGCATTAAGCATAGAGAAAGTGTTTATTTATTCTCGAATCCGTGTTTTCAACAAAACGGTTAAATAAATGTTTAAATGACTCACTTAAAGACAATCATGTGAAGAGTCACTGAATAAATATATTTTATTATATTAAACTGTTTGTTCTGTCAGAAGTTTCTGGTTTTGGTTTTGTTCAGTTTCATTTAACATTTAAGTCACAACATCTGTCAAACTCTCGACTCTTCATTTGCAGACTTCTCCTTACATGGAACCTCCCTTGTGATTTATACTGTCTGACTTTTGCTGAGGTGTAACTCACTGCAATCTGCGTCCACAATCTTGAAAGGATCAATTTTAATATAAAAAAATAATGTCGGAACTCGTCCCTTGCAACCTCAACCGTCTTGTGGGAAATATTGCAGGCATTTTAAAAATTGTACTTGTGTTAATCAAAATGTCAGCCTGACCTATGAATAGGAATGTTGTGAGATATGAGGTTAATGGTTTGATGGGACAAAAAGACATACTGAACTTAACTCCAAGTTGCTCACCTTTGAGGAGTACACGGGGACTTTTACTCCCCTGGATTGTAGGAGCTTAAAGGGTTGGTTCACCCAAAAATGAAAATTTTGTCAGTAATTACTCACTCTCATGTTGTTCCAACCTCGTAAGCCTTACGTTCATCTGGAATACCAGATATTTTTGATGAATTCTGAGAGCTAGCTCACTCCTTAGGCTGCTAGGTAATCGATATTTGCCATCCCAGAAAAGTTAGTAAAGACGTCATTAAAGTAGCCCAAGTAACTACAGTGGCCCAAACTTCTGTTAATCAAGCGACGAGAATACTTTGTGCGCACTGTAGTCACTTGGACTGCTTTAAGTATGTCTTTACTAACTTTTTTACTAACTGGGATGGTTTTATGGGAAATCGATTATCTAGCAGCCTATGAATGAATGAGCCAGCTCTCAGATTTCATCAAAAATATCTTAATTTGAGTTCAGAAGATGAATGCAAGTCTTACGGGGTTGGAACAACATGAGGGTGAATAATGACAGAATTGTCATTTTTGGGTTTGTTACGTTATCTCACCTTTAGGGATTATATTTTACTTTTAAAGGTCAAGCTGGAATATGGTAGTCATGTAGCATTCAGAGAAAACATTGTTCATGAGTCCTCAGTCACAAAGAGTTAATACCAAGGATTGGAATAGTCTGAAAACTACACTAAGTGTTTTAAATTGAAAAGGTAAATGGTTTCTTTCTCTCTTAATAAATAAAGCAATACATGAGCACAGCCTCAGGTGGGAATGCCAAAACACACTTACATCTCGCAGTGTGATTAGAGCAGGATATTTGTGGCTGTTTATTGCTTTCCCTTGATAATAACTGCCCATATGGTCTCTTTGGTTTTGATTAAAAACCATGAGCATTGTGCTCCCCAGTTGTGAATTTGTCGCCGTCTGCACCTGTCAGCCACTGCCAACGTTGGGGAATCAAAATCACGTGTTTTCTGCCTGAAAATGAGGTGACCGGAAGACACCTTAGAGGGTTTGACCCCTATAGTTTGCTTGAGTGGCAGAGGTATTGATATGATAATCTGTGCTAGCGTTTGTTTTCATACATGTGAAATGCCAATGCCCAGTCCACGGTTTCCCAGAGGAACCGTCCTCACAGCAGACGGGTGCGTTTTCCTAAAGGTGTTTTCATTGTGATTCTCAAGGACACGACATAGATAAATACCTGCCGTCTGCCAAGAGGCATAAAAGAGAGTAGAAACAACACGTACACCGTAACAGTCGGCAAAATAGCTGTCGGTTTATACCCATGGCCACCACTGCACATTTTATAGCTCAGTGCAGCGCTTCATTCTATAACCGACCGTGTTTTCTGGCCAGCAGTAACTTGAGCTAGTAATGTAAAATGTAACAGACCCAGCTGCCATTTTCTCTGTGTTTGGAACAAAATTGGCCAGCAGTCGGTACTTATCTGAGGGCAAGGGCTGGTAATCTTCCCCTGGCTCAGTCAAGCCTGTATCCCCAACTCAGTCTCCCTAAATGAGGCACTTACTGGCCCAGCTGCGGTCTGGACCTAAACCAATGGCCTGCAGGGACAAGGGCCGCTTTCTGCAGCTCGCAGGCCATGTGCTGTTATTGAAATTGCCCTTCTCCTCAAGAGGACGGCGAATGCATCATCATCTACCTGCGGCGCTCTTCACAATCTCTCTGACAAGGTTGCCGCTCTGTATGTTGTTTGTCTTGTTCATATTCTTTACTGTAGTGACTAGTGGGTGTTTTTACAGAATTTTGGTTTATTTCTCAGAGTTATCTAGCAATGTGGCTTTGAGTCTTCAAAACACTCTTCAAGGAAGGTGGCCCGTGGCTCAAGAGAATGCTGGAATGATAAGTCACTCTCATCTATAAGCCTGTTTTCACATCTCTTCCTCACCAGCCTAACCCTTTATACCTTTTATCTTCCTATCTGGTTTTTCATAGCCTCCCTGACGGGCTCTTTCCGCTCCACCAGCCTGCCTGGCCCCAGAATGCCTCTCTCTTTTCCACGGTAAGCAGGATGTGCCTAACCAGGCTTGTCCTGTCTGATAGTCAATGTCTCTTTCTTTCCGTAGAGGCCTCTTCCTCTCTTCTCCTCCTCCTCCTTCTCCACCCCCTGTAGGGCTCTTCTTCATGCTTGGCTTAACTGTGTCTCTTAGGGCCTTTCAGTTGGTGAAGGCCTGTGTGGATTCCTGGCAGGACTGATTCCATAGCCTCAGGTATGGTTTGTAGATCAGAGGAGCAAACCAGCAGAGAATGTGAGAAAATGATCCCTTACCCACCAGGGCCAGGCAGGTGGGCCTTGCATGCTAAGTATACAGTTCAAAGTTACCACTGTCTCCTCCTGAAATCATCTCTCATTGCTCTCGGGAGCTTTCTGCTCTTTGCACCTTCATCTCTTCCATTTGCTGAAGGGAGATTTTGCTGAGTAGGACCGGGATTACCGTTGTTGTTTCTCCGGGATCTTCTCAACCTCGGCCGAAAACTAATCCTGCCCTAATAGGGTTTAGGTTTGCTGGATAGGAATGTTGTTTCAGGATCAGTGCTAATTTGTATACAGTTTAATCTCATTTTGAAGTGGATCAAAAAAGTTCATCACAGTTGTCCTAAGACAAGAACGGGTATTGTTCATAATGAACGTATAACTCTGATGAAAGGTTTTGAACCACTTCAAATGTTGACTACTGTACATACCAACATGTACATATCACTGCAGTTTCTAAAAGAAACAAACACTTGTGGCAGTTAAACAACAATCACTTTTAGGCCTTGTTCAGACTGTCAATCCAAATCCGATTTTAATGTAAATCCGATTGGGATACGATCAGATCAGAAAACAAAAGCTAAAATGGTATGGTTACGATTGCGTTTTTGTGTCACATTTGCTTTTGTTAACACTATTGAGAAGGTTTAGGGTTTAGTGATATTTCAATTCAGAACTGCGGTGATACGTTCAGTACAAACACCAACTTAAATCGAATGTTCCCATATTCATCTGTTCCAGATAAAACTAAACACACTAACTGGACATTTCACTTTGAAACTGTCTAGAAACGGCGCAACATATTTCGAATTTTGAGCCTGGGCGGTTTAATATCATTGTTTTTGTCTTTTGAAGAAAACATCCTTAAAGGAGACATATCATGCAAAATCCACTTTTTTAGCCCTTAAATGCATTTTGTTGTATATTTGTAGTGTTTATAAGTACAGAAAAGATGAAATAATTCTCTTCAGGTGCTTCGTTTATATCTTTATATTCTGTTTTTGTCATATTTTTCAACCTGTTCGGATTTTCCTGTTGTCTATTACGTTTTTTGAACAATTACGTCACAGTATTTGCAGCGGAACTGACAAATAAGGACATTGACTACCGGTCCAACACTTCGAGCAATCCGCCATTATTATTTCTCGCTCCGATTTTGTAGTCCAAGCTCAATGATGCAGAAGTTACGGGAGGGCTAGTCAAAATATTCGGTTGTTGGATGTAGTGACCTGAAGCACTTCAAGGATCCCCAATCCAACAACCTCCGCCAGTATACAGAAGGGTTTGCCGATCGACTTCGTTTGAATGAGGGGTAAATTCCTTCTATCATTAGCTGCTGTGTTTTCTGACGCTTTCTAAACGCAAGTTATCATATTATTATCATACAGATTTTTAGTGGTAAGATCAGACCGCAGTCATTTATCTTGTCAGTGTGCTTGTTTTAACAAGAGAAATAGTCGACTTTCACTAATAACACAACATAGTTAACTTTACATACCACTGCATCCATATGAAGACATTGTTCTGCAGGTTTGTCGTCGTCTTTTTCAAATCGCTCGCTCTGGCTTGAATATGTAACGCTTGATGGACAAGTCTTCCGTTGTTGACATTTTGTTAACGTGTGAATAAAAATGTTCTTTGAAACTATAGTAATCGTTTATCTCTTATCAAACTACAATAATGGCTGAACGCGGGGAGTTGAACCGACCGTGAACCGACCGTGAAAGACGCAACTCCTTTTTATTTAAAGGGGACACTTCGAAACGGGTTGCTCACAGAAGCACATCAGAAAAGGGGTAGAAAAGGGGCCTGTTGAGCTATAATAATGTGGAATTCAGACCCAAGCATTGCAGTTATGCTTTATATAGACCACAAATGTATGATTTATAAGTAAAAATTAATGATTTAAAAGCACGATATGTACCCTTTAAATTGATCAATATTTCCATATTTATAATTATAGTCAATTTTACTCCAAATGGAACATTAAGTGCCAAGTTATCCAAACATTTTGTATATTAATTTACAGCCTTTAAATTAGTTTAGCTTCACATTTAACTTTGATCTCATTGTGAACAATTTTTGTGCGTTTAATTTTGCTTTTGGACCTCGTTATTCTTCACTCAGGACTTTATTCTTCCTGTGAAATGACAGTCTGTTTAAACCCTTGCTTGCTCGCATTTAGATCTGCCTCCATCCAATCAACAACCAATGAATAGAACCAATTCCATGCCCTACTGAGTGGAGTGTCTTTGACACAATCCAAGACCAGGAAAACCTCCTACATGGCAAAATCTTAGTCCCCATGCAGAGGAATTTTCAGCTACATTAATGACTCAGTGTATTCTGCTTTTACAGGCCTCAATTGTAGCACTTGAGGATGGAGTCAGAATCTTTTCATGGCAGGTGTGATGACTGCCAGAGTTCGACCTTCTTCTGGTAAAGTGTCAGTTGCGATAACTGGTGTTTCCGGAGAGGTCTCGCTCCAAAGTCGACCTTACTCAGTATCTCCCTGCCATCAGCAGACTCCCTTTTCCTCTTTGTGAAAAATTTCCTGGTCGAAATAAATTCAGAGGCTGCATCCTTGAGCTCAGAATATTAGTTTTCTGAGCCACATATTCAAAAGACTGCAGCTCTGCCAAAAAAGCCTGCTGAAATTCAGTTTGCTTTCAGTGGAGAGAAATTTAAACCTTATGACAAATTGACTGCTGAAATGTCTGTTGATTTATTTTCAAACAGCATCCAATAACAGCAGGCATAAAGCCTGTTTTTGAGTCTCTGACTCATCCTTCTTTCTGTTAATTTGGCTAAATACAATTGTTGGAGTACATCATCACAAAGTGAAACAATTGCATCATGCACATGAAACATTTTGAGAAGACGAAAAAATACCATGTCTGCGTTTCTTCATACTGTTGCTGTCTGTGAATGGCACAAACTTTGATGAATCGTACTCACTGTCTCTCTGTGTGTCTGTATTTCTGTACCTGGTCATGGGGAATTCACCTTTTGAACTGATCTAGTTCTGTCACAATCCCTGGCAATAACGGAAACCGCCTCAGCTGATGAACAAAGGTATAAACCTTTGATATTCATCAGGAAGTGACTCTTATCTAAACCGACGATGTTACTTTTCCATGTGAATGCCATTTCAGGAGGGAGTATTTACATATCATTGTGAATAGAAACCCAGGCATTTTATTACCATTTGAAAAGGCACAGATAAAGCAACAGCGTGTTGTGTTTTTTAAATTGTGTCTCAAATGACTTTACACATCCTTTCGTGTCTGCCTGAAATGAAAAATTCCTTCCTTATAGGTCTTTCCAACTCAGCTTGGTGGATATGTTGGCCTGCCCTGTAAAAATAAAAATAAAAGAATAAATAAATAAACCCACAAGCTAAGGTTTACTGATTTTGGGTGGTTTACCAGTCTCGTCTCACTGCCTTATTAAGAAGAACCCATTTAAAACCAGAAAACCAGACCAGCCTGCCTTGGAGACCAGTGCAAGAAACTAGCTTGGTCAATGGTGTGGTTAGTATGTCTGTCCTATCTTTAAAATGATTGAGAACTGAGAATTGAAAACACCTCTTCTACGACGAGCATTAAAAAAAATAAAATAAAAAAAATAAATTGTGCTAATGTCTGGATGATATCATGATTACAAAAGGGTTTTATTCTTTTTTTTCTACTGTATCATGTAATATTTATAAATTATTGTTTATGAATAAGTATATTTACATATTTCATTTTAAATAATTGATAACGTTTGGAAAAATAACATTTTATATTCATAAGAAGTCTCTTATGTTGACCAAAGGTAAATACAAATTTTCGAACAATAATATTATTAAATTGAATTACAATTTAAAACAACTGTTTTCTATTTTATGTATTCCTGCGATAATAATAATTTCAGAAGTCTTGTGTCACGTGATCCTTCAGAAATCATTCTAACATGCTGATTTGCTCAGGGAATATTTCTGCTTATCACCAATGTGGAAAACAGCTGCACTGCATAATCTTTTTGTGGAAACGGTCAAACCGTTCTCACAGGAATTTGTACGGATTTTACGAAGTGGCTAATTCGTAACAATTCGTATGACCTCACTCAAACGAATTAGTAAGATTTTTGCTAAATCGTACATATTTTACGAATTGGCCAATTCATATGAATTCGTACGAAAGACCTACCCCTGACCCCGCCCCTAAACCTACCCATCACGTGGGTTTAGACAAATCGTACGAATTCGTACGAGTGAGGTCGTATGAATTAGTACGAATTAGCCACTTTTTAATCACTCGTACAAATTTGTACGAATTGGTCGTGAGATAGCGTTGAAACAGTGATAGTTTTCTTTGAATTCGCAAAAATAAACATATTCATTTCATGCTGACCCCAAACTGTTAAACAGTAGTTCATGTCATTGAGTGTGTTTTTCAGTAAGGCGTTCCTGTATTCACCTGCTCCAAATCAATTATGTAAATGTTTGCACTGTCTCTCAGATCTCACCTGGCTGCTGATGTCTGTGATCCATAGAGAAAGTTAAAAGTTAGAGTGTTCTGCCTTTAGTATAATCCTGACCTTTCAAAGCGCTACCTTGCATGGCTGGACACACCCACCGAAGGACACTTGGATGTCTGTTGGGTCGTTTCGCATTAGCTCTACCTTCACATCACACAAGCGAGGCCTCATTAACACATTTCACCCTCATGGGTCACCAGAGCCTCAATTCTCTCTTCATGTCAGCATCTCATGGACCAGTACTTTCCTCTGAACCACAGAGCCAATCAGAAGCAACGCGTATGTTTACCTCATTAATAACCGTGAAGGTCAATGAAGTGCAGCATCAAACCTGCTAAAATGAACGCAAGCCAGTTAGCGCCACAATTCACGGCTATCTGACGATGACAAACACAGAACACACTCCTGCAGTTCATGCCATCTACAAGGAAAAAAACAACCAGTGCTGATCAGATCAGACATCACCATAACTCAACTCAGCCATTTTGCCGCACTGTCAGGGGATGTTCTTTATACGTTTGCTGCAGGTTTTAATATTCACTAACACTGAAAAATGACAGTCCATAAACATATTTTGGATTATGAGAGAAAGCGCACAATGTAAGCTATTACGTTCTCTTTTCCCGTTCCTTGTAATTTGCCGTTATCTCTCTGACAGTTATGTCTTCATTCATTTTTCATTTCGAATCAGAATGGAGAATAACATGCATCAGAGTCGACACCGCGGGCTGCTTTACGAGCGTGCTGACGTATTGCTGGAATGATGGCCTGTCTGCAGCCGGCGTTTGTTTTTTTTCACTCAAGTCACGAGAAATGTAGGCTGCCGTATACAGAGAGTCCATCGCTCTGACAGTTGGCTGACCTGTCACAGAAACACTGTCCTTTCGTACTGGACCAATGGGCCTTGTCACCTAAAGGCAAACATTAAACACACAGAGAGAAAACAGTGTTGACTCTGGTCAGCAGCGTTGTGTTGGCTCTACTAACACTGTTGTGACCCTCACCTGTACCCTTGTGCAATGGTTTGCCATCTTGATGTCACTCAGAGATGCTAGTAAATCCAAGTGCAAATATGTGTTGTGTGTG
The DNA here is from genome assembly GCA_038021265.1 of Cyprinella venusta. Taxonomy (NCBI): domain Eukaryota; kingdom Metazoa; phylum Chordata; class Actinopteri; order Cypriniformes; family Leuciscidae; genus Cyprinella; species Cyprinella venusta. The sequence continues at coordinate 20,746,242 of CM075885.1, read as the reverse complement.
GGTGCGTGTGTGGTTTGCTCATTTTACACTTTTTAGGCATACTGTGCATTTAAAGGAAATTTTCACCCCAAAATTTTGACCCAAAAGAACATTTTTAGCAGTGGCCTAGCAAAGGCTTTTTTCCTGCATTTTGGAACTACACTTACTTTATCTCGTTATTTCCACTATAATCCGGGTGATCTACGCAAGTCACGCAAAATCAAGTCAAATATGCAAACAACAAACACTGCTAATATACACTTGTGCTGCAGTACTAATGAAAAGTCATGATCCTAATCTTCAAATCTCAGTTTAGCCAGAAAGTGATTCATCTTTCAGGAATTGTCAAAATATTGCCGTCCGGGACACCATTAGCCCAGAGACTGTAGGGTAGCCTACACTGTGAGTTTTTAAAGGAGTGATGAAATGAGAAATCAAATTTTGAGCTTTTGACATCTAAGAGGTTATCATATTATAAGAATATCCTGTAAGTTTCAGAACTGAAAACATCCTTGTTAGTTGAATAAAAGCTTTTATTGACACCAGCTAGGGCTGCACGATTAATCGCACGATGTTGTTATGCGCATCTAATCAGTAAAGCCGGTTCCTTGATTAGTAGTAAATCACCTTCACCTGCTTTCAGATGGAGCGGCATTTACTACAACGAGCCGTAGATCACTGACAAGCTGAGCCAAATCGTGTTAAAATCGAGGACATATCGCCAACGATATTTAATGCGATTTGGCTCAGCTTGTCAGTGATCTACGGCTCATTGTAGTAAATGCCGCTCCATCTGAAAGCAGGTGAAGGTGATTTACTACTAATCAAGGAACCGGCTTTACTGATTAGATGCGCATAACAACATCGTGCGATTAATCGTGCAGCCCTAACACCAGCCTCAGCAAACGACTCGTTTTTCAAAGTTGGGAACTATGACGTCAAAGAGGATAAAACACCAAAAGAAGATCAACGCCTACTTCAACAAGGCTGGTTAAGCCCCGCCCACCGATTCGCGCAATACACGCTAATAACATAACATAGCTAAATAACATAGGCCTGCCTACCTCGTGATGACAAACTGGGTCGAGAGTGAAACTCATAATATGCAAAACTGTTATCCACTCAAAGCAGTGGGCGTTTACTTCCAATTCTTCAATGCGAGACGCCCATAAAAACCGAGTGTTTTTGAGCTGGGCTCCAAACTAGGGTAGAAAATAGCTTATTACTTATTCATTTGGATGTTTTTTAATGTAAAAAACCAAGAGAATGTCATAAGTTGACCTCAGACAACAATATAATAAAATTTTAAAAAGCCAGTTCATGACCCCTTTAAAAGCTTAGCTTAGAGTTGTGCTATAAGCTAAAAGGTGTACTGTTGAGACTGCATTCTCAGAGTGGAGACATTGATACGGAAACAGTATTAGATAATTCAATATTTAAAGTCCCCCTGTAGTCAATAATTGTATCGTTTAAAACTCATTTTCAAACTCACAAAATGACATATTGAAATGTTTTTTCCTTGAAAAAAAAATCGTGCCTTAAAATTACTTGAATGTAACTCTACACCCTTCCCTCATTTAGTATATACTTTTCTATGAATATGCAAATAAGCCCCACCTCCCCTCACACCAGCTCAGAGATCCACTCGTTGACAATCACACATTGACGTGATTGGTTACAAGGTAGTTTGTGACCTTGTAACCAATTGTAACCAACGGACCATGTGACCCGCGGGCCAGTCGCCTGTTGCTGACCCCTGACATATAGCTTTAAAGTTGGGTGTTTGGTTTTGGTAAAGCGATCAGCGACGAACCCCTCTGTCACACCTGCACTGATGAGTGAGTTGCTCGCTTTAACACACCGGGTCCATTTTCTTTACGTTTTGCTGCCCGTCTCCTTTTGTTCATCAGCAAATTGAAAAAGCGTTTCTTTGTGCGAACAACGCTGTCAAAGACTATGCCCCTGTCACTTTGTGTTGCAATCTTGATCTAATCTCTCCTCAAATGAATACTGACTCACTCTCTCCCTATTTGCCTTTCCTGTCCCTTTGTGCTTTTCTGAATGGATCTGAATGAGTGTTACGCCGTAAAAACGCCCCCCCCCCCACCCTCCCCACTGAATGAGTTCCGCTCTCCTCCATTTCGCCCTTCCTGTCTGAAAGCTCCAGACTCTTCACTCCATCGCGGCAGAAGCTATTCAACCGTTCAACGGCTGCCGAATACACAGAGGTCTGATCAAAGTCCTCCTGCCTCTGACAGTTGGTGACAGCATCGAGACAAAGGCAGCGCGGCAAATAAAAACGCTCAGAGGCGTCATTATTAAAGTTCAGTTGGGAGAAGAAAGCAGGCGTTCGACAGATGCGCCGGCTTCAAAAGAGAAGAGCCGCATGGTCTCTCTAACAGCTCTGCTTGTGTATGATAATTATGACATTTGCGTTTAATTGGGGTAATTGTCTCAATGAAGTCATCCGTGCTCACTGTTGCTCGCTGGGCCCATGAGGCATCGTGTCATTCGAGATTACGGTGCGTGTGTTTGGATTGCGTTTTTAAGTTAATACACATTTATTGTGAGCTAATGTAATTCCAGCCGAAATGAGTGCATTTTTTTGCACAAATGTGAGAGCAATTTGGGATGTGCGCATGCCTGAATGCTTGGCGATAAAGCAATCAGTAGTGTTTCTGCTCTCCCTGTGGTCCTGGTTTGTGGCTGATATTTGAGTGTGTGTGTGTGATCATCTCACTCTTTGGTCAGACTGGAGGCCAGCGCTGTCCTTAATCATTACAACTCTTCGTTCTCTCGCTTGCTCTCTCCCGCTCTCTCCTTCTAGCTTCTCGACAGCGCTGACATTCTCAGGGCAGAAGCACAGCCTATCTTTGCCAGGGTGTCACCTTTCTGTTCTCCTCAACAATCCTTTTTATCGTTCTTGCTCAACCCCCCTCTCTCTGCCCCATTTTAATCTGTTGTTCTCTTGCTTCCTCTATCTAAAATGATTTAGAGTCCCCCCCCCCCTCCCCCTTAGAAGTCGTTGCAGGGAAAGATCAAGAGAAACTTGATTGCAGACAAAGATGAATGAAGAAGAGCATTCAATTAGGGCTTGATCTTTGTATTTTTAGCTGAATGTCACCACATTTAATAATGCTACTTATTTATTAATAACAAAGATTGTTGACTATCTAAGTCCATTTGAACACAGTTCAAATGAATGCCATTTCCTGATTTTCTTTGGTCCCTGGTGAGATTTGATTTTAAAAACGGTCCATGAGGGAAGCTCGGTTTTAGCCTGTAGGGAGCAGACGGGGTCGCCGATGGCAATGAGGGACTTTATTCTGTGGCTAAAAAGGCTGAGATTGATGAGATCCACATGTCCCACTGTTCATTTATCAATAAAACTGTCACCTCACCACTAACTTGGGCGGGTGTGCGTTAGCATTCATCAACACCGAGGCATCAATCACCAACCTCTGAGCAGCTACTTGGCAGTGCATTACACCGACCTGCCACCAAACTTATTTTTTTTTTTTCACCCAATGATAGCTTACCTTAGTGCTGGGGGTCCTTAGAGACGTCTACCCTTACTGTGCCGTGTACCGTAAGCAGCCGTGATGTATGTGTGTGTTGTCTGTGCATAGGTGTGTGGATCAACGCTCTCTCTTAATTCATCTTTACTGCTGTTACTGCTAAAGTAATGACTGGAAGACTAGTGGATTGATATGGCACTCAAGCTGCTTTCATTGCTGGCTTTTTAAATGCTTACGGCATGATCTGGGGAAAGACAATTGCCCGCCTACTACATTTATCTGCCTCTCTCCCAAGGCAAGGCAGCTCAGTCTTCACTGATAACAACAGTTCAGAGCGAACATGATTCGATCTGAGTAAATACCAACCGAAATACCAACACACAAACAATTTACTCTTCCTTGTATCCGTTTCTTAAGATGTTACCCAATTTGAGCTGCATGCATCTGCCTGTCTGCCAAACCCTTAAAACCCCTCGGGGCCTTTAAGACTTTTGCATTATGACATTTTCCATGACAATTAAGCAAATTTCTCATTAATTATAGGGCAGTTAAGCCAAATTGATTTCGCCCCTGTCCCAGCAAAGGTCTGTCACAAAAAAGAACTGAAAATCAGCGTATAGGCTTCTTACCTCACAGTCATGAGAAATATACAAGTGTGTCTACATTTAAATTGATCAATTAAGATAGAAAACAAGTCTCTACTTATGTAATCCATATGAAATTTCTCTGTAAAAGCGTGTCCACTATACCGCGGAGATGACGAGCCAACAAAAACACTGACTCAGAAAACAATTTATTAATAAATAATTTAAATCTCTCCTTGCTTTTTTTCCCCCTGACACTTCATAATCATTTTGCCCATGCTTTGCAGCAAGCTTTATGCGCACGCTTGGATGTTGAATTGGCTACTATATATTAATGGCTCATATGGATTAGTAGAACATAATATTATAGTATTTTATAGTCAAGGGCAGCCCCACTTCCTTTTCAATCCAATTTGGGAGTTACCTGAATTAAAGTCCAATTACCTTTTTTTCTGACTTTGTTGAGGGTCTGCAGTGTTTCAGCCCACTGATTGACTCTAATCACTTTGTAATGACTACAAACAAGATTTAGGTGAATTATACAGTCATCATGTAAATGGGGACAAAACTTGGGGAGTCATTTAGAGTAAATCAGCTGTTGTTGGACTGGCCAATCAGAGTATTGGTTAATTAAAAGCAGACATTGATTGGCTCTTTCCCCTAATTACTGCCTAGAGCTTTGAGTGTGTAGTGTTTTATCTGTTTGGTCATTAAACAGGCAATTTTGTTTTTCCTATTTTTCTTTTTAACCTGACAAGATTTGAAATGTCCTGGATAGAAATTACAAGAACATACATCATCTTATCTTTGTGTGTTTAGACACTTATTAGTCTTATTAGCACCCGTTATAATTCCTACCTGACTGGATCATATTTAATTTATATTAATGAGGCTTCTTATATGGAAGTAATTTCATCCTTCTCTCTTCAGATTATAGTTACATGTTGACATGACCCGACATTAGCCTTTCAATCACTAAAGGCGCAGCGTAATGTTTTTCTTTTCCTCTGCAGAATTCCTCAAATTCATTATACCCATGTCATTCAAAAATGAGATTAAATCCCACACAATATTAAAAGGTGTTCGTAACTGATCTCAATGAATAAACATTAGCCTGTGTGAACGTGCGTCTGTATGAAACTGATCTGTTGACACTGGCCTGTCATTAGGCCCAAACTGCATTTCACTTCTATATCATGATTTTTTTTCCTCACCCTACTCTGAATGCAAGAACTATATACATATATGCATTAAGTAAATACATATGTCATATCATAAACTCAATCAATGCCTCTGTAGTCTGAAAAATGAGAAATGTAATTAAAGCCGTCCTGGACTACTCCTGCAAGGGCTTCTCATCAATTCTGAAAGGATGTTACATCCCAGGCCTAGGCTCTGCATACGGATGAATTAGTCGTGTTTGTATGTATTGTGAATGGCTAATGAGAACCTAAGACAGACAGCCTGAGACAGCATATTCCTGCTCATTATCTCTGAGCACATCTCTCCTGACTTTTTCTTTCTTCCCCTTCCTCTCTGCATTTCCTCTTATTCTTCAATGTTCCTTCTATTTATATTCCCCTCCACTTTCTGTCTTCCTTGCTTTTCTTTCTTTAATTTCCATGTATAATGACCAGTTAAAATCATATTACTAATTATTAATTATATGTTGTGGACAGTTTCATGCTGTCTTTTCTTCTGGTCACCCATCATGGCTTCATGGTCAACAATAACCATCTTAAAGGGATAGTTCACCCAAAAATGAAAATTCTGTCGGTATTTACTCACCCTCATGTTGTTCCAATCCCGCATTACCTTCGGAGCATGAATTAAGATATTTTTGATGAAATCTGAGAGCTGGATCACACCTCCATACTAGTCCATAGGCTTCTTGAGGGATTGAAACTTGCCGTCCTCGAAAAGTTATTAAAGACATTGTTAAAACAGTCCAAGTGACTACAGTGACTCAATCAACATTATCAAGCGACTAGAATACTTTTTGTGCGCAAAAACAAACATAAATAATGACTTTCCTTCTCTTTGAGTCTCTAGTCAGTTAAACGTCACACGTAGGCTCACTATTGGCCGACGCTGGTCATGTGTGTGATGCATGTGACGTACAACAACAGATCATACGCTGTTAAACTCGAGGCCCAGAGAGAAGGAAATGAGGTGAAATAAAGTTATTTTTGTTTGTTTTTTTGCGCACAAAAAGTGTTCTCATCTTTTGATAAACTTAAGATTGAGCCACTTAAGTCAATTGGACTATTTTAACGATGTCTTTAATAACTTTTCGAGACCGGCAAGTTTCAATCCCTCAAGAAGCCTATGGAGTAGTATGGAGCAGTGATCCAGCTCTCAGATTTCATCAAAAGTATCTCAATTTGTGTTCTGAAGATGAACGAAGGTCTTACGGGGCTGGAACAACATGAGGGTATAATTTTTATTTTTGGGTGAACTATCCCTTTAAGACCCAATGAAGTGCCATTTTCTATACAGTGTTAATTTTTAAGTGTCATTTTCTTGTAAATCAAATTGTTTTTGTCCTTACAAACATATTTCAAATTAGTTCATTTTAGTCCGTTTTACTGACTATAACAACATGTATTTCTACTAAAAATAATGTTAACTATGTTTAAATTAATTGTATTATCGCACATTTTTCAATCTCATAAGTTCCGTAAATTCGAAAACCACTTACAATCAAACTGGAATTTAACCTGCTTTTTTCCACCATCTTTCTCCTTTCTGTTTCCCACTTCAACACCATTACGACATGAGAGGAGGGAGGGTGTGTGAGTTTTGAAGTTTTACTCGGCGTGTCTGGCAGACGCCCAGTGATGCTCCAGCACAAATACAGAGACACTGACATCATGACTCCACTTCATAATTTATGATTGCATCAAGGGCCACACACACTAATGTACACACTACCACTATTTCCAGATATACACACAAATCTGCATCCATTCTTATTCAACCCATGCCATTTCTTTATACGATCCTCAGATCTGCTGAAGTATGCAAGTACCCTCAGATGAGAAGGATCGTCAAAGAGATATTTTAACCCTGTTTTGCCATAAGCCCTGACATGCGAAGATAAATAACGTGTCTTGTGAATTACTGCCTGAGCATTTACAAGGTCGTCCTTGATGCAAACTTTGCAGAACGTGCCTGAGCCCACAGGTTTATTTCTTTTCATTTGGCGGCCGCTAGCGCATTTCCTACTGGAGGCCCTCCAATGTACATGTGACGTCCTACTCTCATAAAATCTGCATTTCATATGGACCTGAGTCATCCATACCGAAGACAACTCAGATATCACAAAACCGCCATTGCAGTTAGCAGCTAGAAAATCTCTACTGAATAATTCACAGAGAGGGAGGGTGTGAACCAATGACTTCAAACCCATAGCTAAGAGTTCAGTGGAGGATACGGCGCATGTTAGGTTATCAAATGGGTTTTCTGCCTTTAATAGGACAGGGTGGGAGCAGTGTTTCTCTGTGGCATTAGCACATTAGGATACTCACTAGTCCTTAGACGTTAGCAGTAATAACCAAACCAGCAAGCTTCTAACAGCTAGTCCCTCTAAATCAGCTAAAATGCAGATGAATTACAGCCATGATTAGATTTTATCTAAGTGTGTGAGTGTGTGTGTGTGTGTGTGTGTGTGTATTGATTAAACACTCTCTTCAACTTGGCCGCAAGCTGCAGTAGTTCTCTCTTTTTATGGTGGCCAGAAAAATGCTCGTATTCTTTACAGCCATATACTGTCGAAAATCACATAGATAAGAGAACAGTCTCATTATTTAGCTGGTTTTATAAGTGAATAATTAAACTGGGGCTGTCCGTTTGACATTCATTTAGTGTTATTAAAAACAATAAAAGATATTGTACATTATTGAAAAGAAAATAAAGCAATATAATATGATATATTACCGACTTCCAAAACCATTTTCCCATATTCAATGCATTCATCTGCAACAAAAAATGATCAATCATTTGGGAGCCTTTTAAAGCAAATATTACAATATGTAATAAATTGCAATTAATGAGCCTGCTTAACATGTAATTACTTTGATTAAAACTTTGAATCGACCGTCAACCCTTACTTAAAACACTAAGAAAAGCTCAGTATAATTGCTTTAAGTGTATCCTATTAAATTGTGCTCAGCCACAGGTACAAGAACTGAAAGTAAGACGAGCACCACTAACTATAGCCTGACTACGTCAGATTTCCTACTTCCGCTAATTTCGTTTCGCTCCTGTAGTCAGTCTGAGATAGCCAGCCGGCATTAATAAAAACAATAAAAAAGATCTAATCCTAAATTTGAGAGTTGGCTACAAGTATTTCCTTGTTTCACTCTGGCAAAAATTAGTTTAGAGGCCGTGATTGTATCGTGGATGCGTAGATTAACTTCGCATAATCTGTAAAAGTCGTTTACAGCCATGTTCACTCCGGAACTTCGCTCGCATCATCAAGTGTTTACAGCAGGTTTACAGTGGAAGGATTTGAGTTCGATCCATGATGTCTGTGGTTCGATGCGGCTGTTTCAGCATAACACACATCATAAATAAACTTATCTGATTGGCTTACGTGTAACCAATGACTTTAAACTTCGGACAAGCGCCCCCTAGCGAGAGAGAACAGTCTCTGTCTATGAAGCAAAGTGAAGTAGCAGAGTCTGGTATTACCAGGCTACACTAACTATTGCTATTGATATTCCTTATATTTACTAAAAACAATTACATGTTTGAATTTGGTGTGTTACTCATCTCTGGCCTGGAGATATGAATGTTAGTTCAAAACTCTCTGAGGTATGTCAGTACTTTTACCAGCAATCAGACTTTGATAAAACAGGCCAAAATAGACTTAATACAATAGAGAATTGACTTGGACCAGTAAATGACCGCCCAGAACACCTTGTGCACACATAGCAACACCCTTGCCGGTTGTATCAGTGTAGGTATTGCACTCATATTTTCCTCTGAAAATGAAGAATCTGGTTTTCAGATCCGGTCTAAACCGTCTCCAGTAAAGTATAAACGAGCTAACTCTGTCTTTTTGTCTGTGTGGAATTACTGCACTTTGCCCAGGCAGCTCTAGTGCCAGCTCTATTGGAACTGTGACATCTGTCATAGTTATTATAATTTTTTGTTGTTGTTGTTCCGCCAGTTCCAGGATAATAGTTGAATGTGAAGGCTTTGGTGCCCAAACTGTCAAACCCGATGCCAACTGTGAGTACAGAAGTGAAGCCAAGGAAATGGCACAACTCTGGCCTTAGCACGGTCACTTAGATAGAAGTAATGGAGCGAGACCTGTGCTGTATCGCCTTAAGTCATGTTATTCTGAATGTCAGCTTTCTGCTTAAGTGGAAAACCGCAGTAGGTGCATCTGTAGTTGTGCCATTATTACCCAAGACTGTGTCTTCCCCTAAAAATCAGGAAGCACAATGAAACTTGGGCGACACAGCCAGCAAATCCTTTGGAACATGAATTTGATACAGGGAGGCATTTGACAAAATAGTCTCTAGGCGATTTATTGAGTTGAAAGCAGCAGTTAGGGAGCTGGTGGTGTGTCGCACGACAGTGCAATTCAAAGACATCCCGGCATACAGCGGTGCATGCTAACAAGCTATTCTGAGACAATTAGGACTCCAGAAGTGCTTCACTGAAAACACGCAATATATATATATATATATATATATATATATATATATATTTTTTTTTTTTTTTTTTTTCTTTACACTTGCGGCGTGTATTGGCCTGTCATTCAAATTCATTAAGTGCATTAGATGAGCCGGCTACATCTGCTACATTAAAAATGCAATTATCTGAATTCATAAATATGTAATTGCAGGTGCTGAATAATTGATGTGGTCTTATGGTCCGTGTTAAGTTATAAACTCGCTCTTAATGGGTGCGTAAAAGGAACAAAAAGGTGTGCTCGCTGCAAGATTAAAAGTCAGAGATTCCCTTCGCGTGGAGTCCTCACATTACACCCTGTGTGATTAATTAATAATTATTAATAAACACGGTCATTAAAACTGCAGGCTGAGATGCACACTTGCACGCATGCCCTCTCTCTCAGCTGTGAGAGGTGTTTAGTAATCCCATGTATTTTTAAGAGCAAATGTATAACCACATATTCAGGGTTGTATATTCCAAGAACCGTCATATGTATTGTTCAGTTACAAAACTCTATAGGGCGTAGGCTGATTCCTACATGCAATCTGCAAGCAATCACATCAAAACTGCATAACACAAGCTGATTGGCCTCTGCTGATCCTGCAGCCAATGAGATTGCATTCTCAATATTTTAAATAGTCTAGTTTTGAGGCACGCTATTAGAGTTCCTCTGAAGGATGTACAATATTTCCAAAAGTTACACTAAACAATGACTGTACCATTAGACTATCTTAACTTAGACCTAATGAACTACTGAGCATTTTTTTTTAATTTTAATTTTTATTTTTATTTATTTTATTTTATTTTTTTTTTTTGCTTTGGTCATGTCTTATCTCACATGAGCAAGGACTACACTCTTAGAAAAAAGGGTTCTATATATGTAGCATAGGGTTCTTTACTCAACTCCAAATGACATTTTATGCTAAAAAAGGTTCTAGTGACAATAAAGAACCTGTTTGGCACAAAGGTTCTTTATAGGCTATTTTTCATTCATATATTACATTATTCTTCAATATTTTGTAGTTGTAATTAAATTATTGTTTATTAAACTTAATATCACATTTTAATCATGCTGATTTTTGGAGGAAAAAATCTGAAATGGCACTCTTCGTGGTATATTGATTAACTACATAAAATGATATAAATATATACATTTTCTAACCTCATATCTTGAATTTTGATATAGAAAATTTTAGGGGTTCCAAATACGTAGCGCTTTAGAACCTTTTAAGGTTCTATATGAAGAGTTCAGATGCAAAAGCCTCTAAGTGCCATTTGAAATTTTCTTCTAAAATGACCATTTTTATCAAACTTGTATATTTAAGTTCAGTAATTTCACTTAAATGACAATTAATAGGTAATCTTCACTGCAATTTAAGTGAAATTACTGAACTTAAATATACAAGCTTGATAAAAATGATCATTTTAGAAGAAAATTTCAAATGGCACTTAGAGGCTTTTGCATCTGAACTCTTCATATAGAACCTTTTAAGGTTCTATATAGAACCTTTTCTTCTAAGAGTGTACCACTGGCCACAGAGATGTGTGATGCTTGTGTATGTGTCCACATAATTATGCTTTGATGCCGTGGAGATCCCTGCCGCGTTTAATCACTACTGTATTGAAGCATGGTGGTCTTTATTGCAATGCAGAGAAATAAGAAAAGCAAAAAATATTCTCTCATAATATTTCATTTCACATCTTGGCCTTCAAGAGCCACAGTTCCATTTAGCAAATTAATTTGCCCAGATGACGTGATTTACATGAATCCACCGGAACAGAAGGCATTTAACCTCTTTGTTGCCAAAGAATGGAGGGTAAATATGAACATAATTGCACGTTCTGCATGATCCATCATGGCTCAACCACTGCATGGATGAAGCCATCAATATGGATCACAACTGGATGCCAATATCAATTCTTGGCAGTAAAATCTTTCTCAGCACTGTAATAATAACTCTACTACTGAATTACCCACAGTCTTCTGGACTCCAAATGGAAGGCCTATGGCGTTTGTGTGTGAAAAGAAGAGAACAAGAGAGACTTTGTCTCACACTGAGGTAATTCTCAGCTGCTGTCACTCTGCAGTTTTTAATGTGCTTCCTCTGTCCTGCCTTCAGGTGCATTCAGGGTAAACCAACTTAAACAGCAGTGTGCACAATTGTGCGTGGTCTCACACTGTGTGTGTGTGTTCTGATGAAATATAGGATAAATGTAGCTTGCTCAGCACTGAGCAGACTTTGAAAATAATAACTTTTGGCGCTGGGGTGTTTGTGATTTCTGTTAAAGCAGCAAAGCACGTCCTCGTCTGCCCAGTTAAACCATGTGAGACAAAAAAAGGTGACTTTTGGTTTAAACCCCGAGGGCAGTCACGCACGTACACACTCAGACAATCTGTGACTCACTGTAGATTTTGTGAACTCTGTGTTTGGCCTCATAGGCTTGGATAATGTAATCTGTTGTGATCAAGTCGACTGAATCGGCCAAGATTTCTCCCCCTTAGGGTCAGATGTGGGGTTTGTAGACCACGCAGGAAATGGAAATGGTCTCTATTAAACACAAAATGTATGCTTTATGCCATGCACTTTGTTCACCGTGACCTTAACTCTTTCCCCGCCAAACACGGAATTTTCCGTGTTTCAAGAAAAAACGCATCCCCGCCAAACACGGAATTTTCCGGGTATCCGTGTTTTAGGTGGTATACGGTAAAGAAGGCCCGCGCACATGCTCTGAAAGAGTACGCAACTCTTTGATCAAAGAAACAGATTGCAATCGCGTCTCAAACGTGAAGTGGAGTTGTGAGAATGTAGCTCAAAATATCAATAATATCAGATATGTATAAGACAAATGCAGAGGTATATGGCTGATCAAGTGCTGGAGGTGTTGATGGTCTCGGAGTCCGATCACTCTTTATTTGATAATTCTGAATCTGATCGGGACGAAGTAGTGAGTGAGAGAGATGCATGCATGTTGCATGCATGTTGTGCATGCAGAGTTTGTGTACGTAAGGAGTTGCGGAAGGAGACTGCAAAAGTTGTGGTGCTTTTGGCTTGCTTAGTTGGGGTTATTTAATATTTAATATTTAACAATATTATCGATCTGTGTTGTACTTCTTTCATGTTATCACTGTTGCTTTGATGCAATCTGTATTGTGAAAAGCACTATATAAATAAATGTGACTTGACGTGTCCCCTTACATCCTGGGAAATGTTACTCTGTTTACCACTCAAAAGCAAATTACAGTGCCTAAATTTGATATATTTTACATTTATTTATTTTTTAAATTTATTTTGGAAAGTTTTATATATGAAGAAAACAACATCTGAATGTATTCTGCTTGAAAATGCACTTGTTTGATAAAAATGCCTTTTTCTCTGTTTTTTGTACAAAATGTTGTGTTTTTGACAAAACCTACATCCGTTCAAGTGGCAATAAAAAAAGAACAAATGAAGATAAAATAAAATAGTTTTTTTGTCTAAAAGCAGAGGCTCAGATCTTTATTTTGATATATAGCTTCTTCATATATTCATGGAAGAAAATATTTAACGGGCCATTGAAATTTAGCAAAAATCATCAAAAACCCTGGCGGTGGCTGGCAACTTTTTTTAAAAACGCTGGCGGGGAAAGAGTTAAAGGCTGCAAAGAAACGTATCGTCCAATATCACAATAATTATCAGTATTGTCATCCAGTAAGAGCAGGCAAATTACAAAGAATGTCAAGGTAGTCTACATGCAAAGATGTCATGTAGGGGCCTGTCTGAGAGTTTTGCACTCGTGTATCATCCGTACTTCTCAGCTGGCTGTGTCCAGCATTCCTTCCCCTTTCTCTTTTTTCACTCTTGCTATGTCTGAAATTTCTTGTTCACTCATTAACCCTTCCCCTATGCAATATAGTTCAGCCGTGGCCAAAAGTATTGATATGCATTTTGTGTTTCCTAAAGTTTGCTACTTCAGTTGCTTGTGGTGTATTCACATTGTTGCTAATTGAGCAGAGTGATCAGATGCATTTTAAAGGACCTCTGAAATCAAAATTTTAGTTTTCTAGCTTTTAGTATGAATATGTTAGCCTTGAGGTTATGAATAAGCTGGTGTGTTCCAAAAAAAAACAAATTTGCATTTACTGTAGGAGACATAAGCATTCAAAACTAACAGTCTCTCACTTCCACTAAAATGGATGACGGATTTTTATGTACTAAGTAATTAGTTACTGTAATTTAATTACTTTTCCCTTGAAAATGTAAAGTAAGGGATTACTCTTCATTTATCTGTAATTTAATTACAGGTACTTCCGATGTAATTGAGGTAAATACTGTGTGTAGATCAATCCGATCTCACAGCGATTCGTATGCATTTTATGAGATGTCTAAATTGTACGACCGCACTCGTACAAATTCGTATGAATTATTGTAAAATATGTATGAAAAAAGTGTGAAATGTCATGAGATCAGACATTAAACAATAGTGGGTTTAACATCAAAATGTTCTGTCTGATGTTAAAAAGTACGTTTTTATAATGTAACCTTCTCCACCTTGGTCAGTTTAAGGATAATTCATGCAATTTTATAGTATTTAATTGATAGAATTAAAACAGATTCATGTCTATCCTTGTATTATTCAGCTGGTTGAGATTGATATGGGATTTTGAAAGTAATTAGTAATTAAAAGTAATTAAATACTTTTTAAAGAGAGTAATTAGTACAGTAATCGAATTACACTGTTGAAGAGGTATTAGTAACTAGTAATTACGTACTTTTTTAGAGTAACTTCCCCGACACTGCTCATCACATCTTCTATCCAATCAGCGCAGTCTCATCCCAAGACCTCATATAACTGACGTTTTGGGACGTTTTTTGACCATACGTCAATATACGACTTTTTAGGGCCCCCTTAAACGTCGGTAGATGAGGTTATGGGATCCTAACTCTACCCCAGACCTAAACCTAACCCGTCACCTAACTGACGTTAAAGGTAAAGCGTTAGTTGTATGACGACCCGGGATCGCCATCTACCGACGTTTAAAGGGGCCCTACTGCTACTGGCTATTTGAAAAGGAGGAGGAGCCTTAACTTCCTGTTTCAGCGAACATTACCTCAACGCATCATACAAAGCTGTGTTCCAAGGCACTCCAGTGGGCCTTTAGATAATTGCAAAAAGGTTCAATTGCCAAAAAAAAGTAAAAATATCTTTCACAAAAACCCAAATATCACTTGTTATACAATGTACAGCATTATAAAATGGGCAACCCTTGAAATAGTGCACTATATTGGGAACAGGGAGCGATTTTGGACACAACTGTCTTTCTATTTCCTTGTCTTTCTCTCGCTCTTCCCCAGGGGAGAGGGGTGCAGTGGATGCTGGGCTTGTGTAATTGTGCATCCTCTTGAACAAATCTGTCCTTGCATCTTCCCACTGTTCTCTATCCCGGTGCCTCCCTCTCTCTGCCGATTATATGCGGCTCTTAATTAGTGGTGCATATGAAGGAGTTTGAGAGTGTGGAGTAGAGGCTCATAGCCCATCTAATGCAGCTGTCTGTTTTGCCACAGGATGCTCTGACAGGCAGAGCCTCTAATCACACACACACACACACACACACACACACACACACACACACACACACGCGCGCGGCAGGCTCTGATTTGTTTGTAGATAAAAAGCAACAGGATGTGTAAAGTCAGGCTTTTTGTGCACGTGTCCATATGCGTCATTTCCTTTTAATGCTTAGATTTTTGTTGTACTCCGAGGACACTCTCCCCTTCAGTTTCATGGTCTCCATCTGCTTGTCAGCTGGTGGGAATATTAATGATCAATGGCTTGAAATTTGTTCATCGAAAGTATCTACAGGTGAAGTGTGGGAGAGCCGCTCTGCCGCCTGTTGTAACGATGAGGCAGCAATGAAGCGGAGAGAGAATCCAAGTGTAAGCACAACTTTAATGAAACAAACAGGTAATCCAATCCGAAAAACTGAACACGGCATTCAGAACAAGGAACAGCACTACAACTACCAACAAACCACAACTGAAACACCGAGGTTTAGATAGGCAATCAGACAAGCTAAACAAGATAACAAGGGGCATGGTTAATCCGACACCTGGGGAGACTAATAAGCAAGACAAGGAACACCTGTGCACACTGAGGAAACAATTAAAAAAATTACAAGACACATGGTCACATGACAACACGGAAACATGTGACCGTCAAGATAAAACCTACACTGTCACACAATGGGGCACGTTTTGCAACGTTTGCAACGTTTTTCTATGGTTTCCGGGTTGAATGTCATGTAGAAACGGCGTGCATCTCTTGTTTGGTGGGTGTGTCAGAGCTACAGTCTAATCAGCAGCAACATGTAAAGCATGCGGTATTAAAGGGAACTTGTGAGCCCGTTCTCATCCTTTGGCATCATATTTGACGCCATATGACATTTCGTTGAAATACTACGCATATGGCACCCTTTAGCGTCAATATAACACGCAGAACCCAAGGCGTCATACAGGTGACTGGCATCCTTTAGCGTCATGAGACACAGACCCTACCCCAGACCTAAACCTACCCATAACAGTGTGTGTTATATTGACGCTAAAGGGTGCCATGTGTGTAGTATTTTGATGAAATGTCATATGCTGTCACCTATATGACGCCAAAGGATGAGAATGTGTTTGAACTCGCACAATGGGTTCAAGGAAAGTAATTTACAAATGTGTTCGATGCAGCTCGGTATACGCAACAACTGAGGATATTAGAAGACTTGTTTGTCATAAGTTTTAGTGTAAAAAATATAGGATGTCAACATAATGATGTAGTTGTATATATTTTTAGCTTCATATGACAATAACAAAGATAACAATGGCAATTAAGTGCCTTTCCTAAAAATAAGAAAGAAAATACTGGGTATTAAAACAGTATGAACTGCAAATAAAGTATGTGAGGCTAAATAGATGTGTTTACGTCTAATGTGTGCTTCCATTTCAGTTTTGATTGGGATGTTCTCTTGTGTTCTGGGTAGTGCAGTAACTGTAATATCGGGCATATTTTGTAGTATTAAACACATATTGATGCCGACTTCATCAGGCTCTGAAAATTCTTTACAAAGAACACAAAGAATGGCCTTCTCAGCTGCCATACTCGCAACTCTTGAGTCATCAGAACAGTGTGTTCAATGCATCACTGTTTCTGTATAAAAAAAAAACATCGTGCAACATTTTTTTGGAGCTGAACACAGCTCCAGCCTGACTCCAGCTCTGTCTTTACTCTTTAGCCAGCAGATTTATTGTCATCTTAATGTGGTTTTAATTTTGCCTTCAGCTCTAGAAGCAATATCCTTAACCTCTCTGTTGGACTTTAATTCATGTTTATATATTTAATGGTGCTGTGAATTATTATGTTTTTATGTTAGACAGAAAGAAACGGTATAATTAAAATATAAAGTGGCCAATGTGATTGTCATTTATTATTATTATTATTGTTTAAACCTATTTAGCTTCAATTCATTAAGTTTCAGTCATTTTATTACTCCAACTTAATCTTTTAAATTCCAATTGCGAAGGCCACATTTCTAATTTTCATTTAAGTGCAAGTAAGTTTTCATCTACTTTTTAGGTCTTATTTAAACTATTTTAATTAAAGAAGATGGTTAATAGTTCATTTTAGGTTACATTTTTATACCCAATTAGGGTAAGGTCATTGTTCTGATTAAAAAAAAAAAAGATATGATTGCAATATCTGAAATTTGTTCATGATTCAATCGCATTTGAATATTTTGGAATGATTCATAATTCATAATCTGAAAGCAACTGTGACTGCAGAGACAATTTACACAAATATTCATTGGAAAATAATGCATCAGTATTACATTCGCAGTATCAATATATATTACGTTTTCATATAACGGTTACACTATCTTGGTGGTCCACTTTAGACATTCTAACAACTTAGCAACTACATCAACTGACACTCAGGGTATCAGTAGACTGTTAGGTGGCTTAGATGTCAGGCTTCGAGTTAGTAGAATAAGTTGGCATGTACATGTAGTTCCAAAGTACTTTAATGTCCAAAGTGGACCATCAAAATAAAGTAGTAGCAGAAATTAAGCAGACAGTCTAATAGTACTGTGAGTTGACATGTAGTTGCAAAGTTACTTATTGGTAATAGAATGTTTAAAGTGGACATTTGAAATAAAGTTACACCATATTATCATAAGTCAGCAAACTAACCCAGGTAGACTGCAGAATAAAAAGTACTGTAATAGCACAGCAGATGACTGCTTTCTGGAAACAATCATCTTGGCAAATCTTTGTCTCTATATTTCAGTCTTTCTGACTTTATGTCTTTCTCACCAGTGCTATCAGGGTTCATTTTTGTCTGGTTTAGTCTAAAAACATATAGCTATACTTCCACAGCCACTCATTAAACCAATTCAAGTCTTGTATTAAAAATGTTCTCGGTAGAAAGATGCCCCAGATCCCCATCCTGAATGATTAACGTGAACATGTCTGCCTCTTTGCCACACACTTACACACCCACTTTTCCATGCTTATCCGGCTCCTATGTTAAGTTCTGAGCCATTGGAAGTGTGTGAAGAGGTGTGTGGGTTCTACTCAGGAGACTCCACTCATAGACAGATGGTACAGCTTTCACATTGGATACGTTTAGGGGACTGTATTACATTCAAGTTTTTTCAAGTCAATCAAACCTTAGTCCTGAATATGCGAGTCTATCGTGTATGCAAAAAAGAAGGGTTTTACTCAAACATTTTCCCCAAATTACCAGGGCTTAAGGGTTGGTCACATCAAGGACATTAACAATAACTATAGTAATATTTCTGATTCTATGAGAATAGGGAAGGCAATACCACTTCTATAATGATAATTTCACTTTCAGAACAACTTTTCCAGAAAAAAAGACATCCATTTAGATTAAATTGGCATATGACAATTTAATGCAATGCATAAACTTACATTTTTTGTGCTTTAGTGTGGAGAGCAAAAAAAAAAAAAGGTTTTACTGGTATAAAAAGAGGTTCTATGATGCTCATTTTTGTCATTATCATAATATAATGACATCTAAATCCCCTTCAAGGTGTCATTAAACACATCTGCAAGTCTTTAAATATTTTTTTTTATTTGCACACCCCCAGATGGGGTCATTTAAGGGCGTTTTCACTAATGCACCATGAATAAGATTAGGGCTCAGCCCACCTTCCATCCCTCAGTGTAATGTGTCAAAAAGGGATTAACAAAACGCTGGAATTGAAAGAGACCCATGGAACAGCTTCTGACTAAACTCTGCTATAATTACAGGAGTAGAGCTGCCACATTCTTACCACAGGTGAAGATGAGATGAGAAAGAAAAAAAAAATCTCTTCAATTATGCTGCTCCCGAACAGATTCTACATTCTCTAAAATGCATGAAGAACGTTTGAATGAGAGGCTAACAGAGAAGGAAAATGAATTATTGATTCCAATTACACAGGCAAAAGTGGAGCCTATGCAGTTAGACATTTTATTGAAATCTCTCTCTCTCTGCGTGTGTGTGTATATAAAGGAAAGGATTTGACCTATCAGTAGTTATCATCATGAAATTATCTAAATCATAAAATCATAACTGGGTCTGACTGTGCGTCATTTCTCGCTATACGCTATTTAAAATATATAATATTCGTGGTATTGCTATTAAAATGTTAATGAAGGTCATCTGCCGATTCTATGCTTTTATAGCACTCCGTGGGACTGATCAAATTATACTGCGGATATTGCAGAGCTTAATCGCAGTACATGATGGAGATGTGTCAATTTGAGATCATATCAGATAGAATAATGTTACAGGCTATTATTGTAGATGAGATTACAGTAACCACTGATGTAAATGTATTATGTTTTAGAGAAAAATGTTAGTAGCTATAGAAATTTAGTATTGCCAGATTTATGTAAGGGAAATAAACATTTTTGGAACATTTTTTTTTGTTTTAGATATACAATTTATTTTTTTAATATAGTCAAAAACTAAAACTGCAACACAGCAGTTGTTTAATTTATGCCAATTAAATCCAAACTGAAATGTAATTAAAAAAATGTGAGGCATTTACATTTAGAAAAAAGTTAATTCAAGCATATAAACAAACACCATGGGTTTACCACACAGTTGGGCTTAAATAATATATTTACATATATTAAAATGGAACTGGCTTATTTGCAGCACATTTTAGTATATATAATGTGCTATAATTTAGGAAATCAACAGCTGAGATTTTAGAATGACAATTCATACTCGTGTTGGATTTAACCATTTTCACTCATGAATTGCTAGCAAATTGCCAAATACAGTAATTACAAAGAAATGGCAAGTAACAACACATTAAAATGTAAATGAATGAAATGTTTTACAATAAAATATTTTCTTCAGTCTTTAAAATGGTATAAAAAACCTTTGCTGTGAAAACATTTGAGTTTTGGTAACTTTACTGCAATATTGATATATTTTTGCTGCTGACATCAGTTTACAGCACTATACAGTACAGTTTCATGCAAGAATAATGATTCAATTCACATATACTGTACTGTATATACACACAAAACACACGGGAAAAGCCAATCCCATACTGAGACCAATTTTATTGACTATCAATCCAGCACATAACACACAAGAAAAATAACTGCACTGCAACTTACACACCTTTACACAGACACACGTGCACCAGGGACTCAGATACACCATTGTCTGCTCTGTAACACATAATTGCTGTTGTTGATATCTATTTAGATGGCAAGTTGACCTTGTCTTATCCTTAATAACATGTTGTGTGTGTGAGATGAGATTAGATTTTGAGGTCTCTCAGTGCAGGGATTCTCGCGGCCTTATTCACACAGGGATACTTTACAACATTCAAACTCTCCGCAGAGAAACAGTGAGAAAGAGATAGTGTTTAAGTGGAAGTCTGCTCTGTGTGACGGCACTTTGACACGTTAACTATGAATAATTACGTGCACAATTTGAATAATTAGGCTCACAAAATCGAGGTTTTTGCAGGTATTAGAAGGCTGTCAGAGAGCAGACACATTTAATCTATATTAAAGTATTTTAAGAGATTAACACTATAATAAGCAGAGGAGACTTT
Organism: Cyprinella venusta; assembly: GCA_038021265.1. Lineage (NCBI taxonomy): Eukaryota > Metazoa > Chordata > Actinopteri > Cypriniformes > Leuciscidae > Cyprinella > Cyprinella venusta. Next base: position 20,725,363 of record CM075885.1, on the reverse strand, counting down.
CTCTTTCTCCTAGACTTGAATAAGAGAGAAGAAACACTTCTGTCTGGATCAGAACTCAATTTTGTGTCCCCTCCTCCCGGGACCCAGCTATTCATGTAATGCCGACTTGTGTCGAGATAATTGGGGAAAAAAATGAAGTGTGTTTCTCAAGAAAACAAGTTTGTCAAGATCATGGGAAAAAGTATATGTAGAAGAGATACAAGAAAGTTGCTTTTGGATAAAACGAAATTAAGTTCCCAAAAGAACAGGTTATGTTGAGAAAAACCTTGGCCAAATCGAAAATGTATATAGATGACATTTGTAATCAAAAAAAGTCAAACAAAAGAAATAAGTATGTTGAGATCATGGGATTTTTTGTTTTTACATTGAGAGCTTGAAGTGTTTATGGGCTTGAGAAGAACATTTAAGTCGACTCACAAGAAAAGCGAATTGTGTAACACAGTCTCATCCCAATTCGTCATATAACTGACGTTTTGGGACGTCTTTTGACCATTCGTCAATATACGACTTTTTAGGGCCCCCCTAAACGTCGGTAGATGACGATCCCGGGTCGTCATACAACTGACGCTTTACCTTTAACGTCAGTTAGGTGACGAGTTGGGTTTAGGGTTAGGTTTAGGTATGGGGTAGAGTTAGGATCCCATAACGTCATCTACCGACGTTTAGGGGGGCCCTAAAAAGTCGTATATTGACGAATGGTCAAAAGACGTCCCAAAACGTCAGTTATATGACGAATTGGGATGAGAACGGGTTGAATTGTGATCTTCAAAAAAACAGTTTATATCGAAATCATGAGAAAATCCAGTCAGGTCGAGGTCACAAGAAAATGTTATGTTGAGAAACATTTTGCTGTGAAGATCACAATAAAATTAAGCCATGACCCCAATAAGAAAAAGACAAAAAAAAAAAACAATACCTAGCCTTTTTTTTTAAATTAAAATGATCAATTATATTTGTTTGATTTTCAAATGTTTTCTTATAAATAAACATACCAGGGTTGCCAGAGTATTATGCCCCTCTATAATATTTTTTTTGTGTGTGTATTGAGTCCCAGGAAGCATCATGAGCATAGATGGATCCACGGTTTTATATTCAGCTATATATTTCTGAAACACGCTGTGAGATTTTACACACTACACTCTGTTTATCCATCCATCTCCCCTTCCCCTTAATCATCAACTTCCTGTAAAGATGCGTTCATCAGCACAGAGCTTGGGGAATAATCTGAGCGTAAAAGAACAGGAAAAAGAGATGGAGAAAAGATGTCATATGCATGTTCTCTCTCAGATAAAGCAAAGGGACGGGTCAAGCGCACACAGTGACGGACCATGAGAGAGCGGTCTCCATAGCAACAGAGTAAACAGCCTGAGATTTGTAATGCTGCGGTTCTCTGAGGAACACTAAAGCTATGATGGAGAGTGGGAGGGAGACGAAAGGTGGATGAGCGATGTGAATGAAAAGGTAATAAAGAGCAGAAACACAGTAGGTCAGATGTACAGAGTAATTGTGTCTCCTGTCTGACCTCAACTTCATCCTTTAAAACCCGTCAGCCAATCAGACACCAGGGACTGGCCTCTAGTTACCGTGGGAGAGTGGAGAAGGGGAAAATGATTTGGATTTGAGATATTCTCAATTGCTTCTTCAGCCCTGGGGGTTATATATTATTTCCCTGGCTCAAGAAGGTCTCTGCCTGTGTCTGTGCCGTGTGTGTGTTGCAGTACCTGTTGATGTGCAGCAGTTGTATGACAGACCTAGCTGTAAAATTCCTACCCACACAAAGCGACCTATCACACAAAAACACACGCATAAAGTCTAAGATTGAGGCTGAAAGGTTAAAACATTTTTTCTCTCTCTCACTAAAAGTTGTTTTCCCCCACATCACCAAAGCAAGTTTTTTTCACCTTGTGTATTGAAAGCTATGTAAAACCTGTTTGTTTTTTGTGGCTGTGTGTAAGAGCAGAGACATCAAGGCTGAATTATCTACACCATTTTGTAGGTACATAACTACAAGAATAACAACGTGCTGCAAATCAGTGCGTTTAATTACAACAATAAATTAGAAATAATATGATAAGAAATACCAACATCAGGGAGGATAACGAGCTGTTTCAGCTACAGAATACTGAAAGCCTAGCATATTCAAAATACAAATGGCTCTTACATTAAAAAAGGTAGATGAGACTCTGTTCCTTCCTTTCAAGTCAAAAGCCACACATTCACAACAAGGATGAAAATCATAAGTTTTAATAATCATTCTAATTAGGAATAGTGAAGTTCTAACTAAGACACATATATCGTTGGAATCACTTTTAGAACAATACTTATACAGCTGATGAATGATAAAAAACATCGTCAGCCAATCGGAATACACCAACTTTAAAGGAGAACTCCGGTCAATTTTAACATTGAGTTCATTTTTTGTACATTTGGAGTGCATTACAGACAAAAACAACAAAAATCGGTGTTGCCTACACATGTTATCGTCTCCGTAAAATTCGCACCCTCTTGACTTCAATGGGGCTTGTTCTAAACCTGCTTTTAGCCTCTTAACATCCTTGATTTGTCATTACGAGTGCACGGCCATCTGAGTGATGTTATTAAGAGTGACCACGGATGTCCACAGTAGTCGATTGTCGAGTTCACGCACGCGATCATTGGTGAATATCACCTCAAACCTACCACTGTGTGGCGTTCTGAGAATAACAGCTCAAATGTATAGTTCATCCGAATCAGATGTTGCACACACAGAGGAGGTTTGAGATGATATTCATCAATGATCACGCGCGTGAGATCGACAATCGACTACTGTGGGCTTCGACTGAAAACAGGAAACAAATAGAGGTATGTGAGCTGGCTGAATTAACATCATTTTTATTCATATCTTTCACATCTACTGCAGTCAGATTGAACATGGTCACTTTTAATACCACCACTCACATGGCTGTCGTAATGACAAATCAAGGATGTTAAGAGGCTAAAAGCAGGTTTAGAACATGCCCCATTGAAGTCAACAGGGTGCGAATTTTAAAAAGACGTACTGACAGCACCCCAAATGTACAAAAAAATTAGCTCAATGTTAAAATTGACCAGAGTTCTCCTTTAAAAGACCTTTAACATTTAGAGCGGACATTTAAGCCTCATTTAAAGTGAACATTTACATTTTTTGTAAACAGAGCATTATTGTGAATAGTTATCGTTATCTTTATAGTTTTTTGGTGTGAACAGGACTTAAAGGGATAGTTCACCCAAAAATGAATATTCTGTCATTACTCACCCTCATGTCATCCCAAAACTACAAGACTTTTGTTCATCTTCAGAACACAAATCTTTCTGTCCCCCTTTTGACAGTCCACGCAATTACCACTTCCTACTACTTAATACAGTATATGTACGATTTTATGGTACATGCTGAAGTTAGAGGTTTGTTTAAATTTTAAATAAGCAATACTGATATTGTTATAGTAAAACAAGACTATATTTCAGTGGTTTTTACTTTTCAAATCCCCAACATAATGCAGTAGTTTAGATCCTGATCATGCTGAATTCAAGTAAGGCTTCATTATTTTTGGTTCCAATACGTGCATTTATGTTGAACATTTTGCCTTTCTGGGAAAGGCTGTTTTCGGAAGAGCCTCACAGGACACAGAACGCTCAAATTAGCTTCAGCACGGCTTGCTCCAGTGGTTCAGCCCATCTCTGCAGCCATTACAGAAGCAGTGTAATTAGTATATGCTAATGCACTGGCGATTAGCTCCCGTCAGCTCCCAGCGTCCTGTTCTACAGATGAGAGTGGCAGAGCTTCTGAACCGGAGGGCTCGGGGTACTGACGCTCAGGAAGTGATGGCTGATGCTTGGCCTTGCCTGTCATTACTCCCTTCATTTTCCTTACGAATGTTTTCTTTAGAAGAGCAGGGAGGGCGTGCTGATCCCAGCTGTTTTAATGAGATGGGAGCACTGTTGTGAACGACAATGAGCCGAAACGGCACAGAAAACACTGAGGAAGTGATGCGTTGGCTATTTTCGGCAACTCTAGAAGCCTCGAGGAACATTCCTGCATGGTAGATGAACCTATATGGTATGTTCATGTCTTGTGGCTTACGGATGACGCACTATGAGCTGAAAGATTGATTATTTCATCATATGCTATACCAAGTTGCAAATCTCTCTCAAAATACTATCTTTGTATTCATCTTGGGTTTAAAAAGACAAGAAAAGAAAATGACTCATTCATTTAAAAGGAATATTTTCATATAGTAACATTTCCATGTTTTCATTTCACCCTGAACATGAATATTTTGAGAAAAATCTATAAATTCTGTGATTTGTGTTTTTTAGACAACCTAAACGAACCTTGCCTTGTCATATAAGGGTTAAATAATCGAATATAATATGAAAATAAATCGACTTATTAACCTTGACACACGTTCATGATACAGTATAGCAATTTTGATCAAAAGTGTACATTTTGTTATTTCAATAATATACTTTTTTGTTTTTGTTTCAATAAGATTTTTTCCATTGATTTCCTGATCCAACTGTCCTGATATTTGTAACTTTACCACAACAGTCATACCATCCTGTTAAATGTTACTATTAAGTAGTCACTATGCATGTGTGAAGCAATAACTTTTGCATCACCAGCCTCACCCAGCCTGGCCAAAGAAAATCTCACACACATTGGCCTACTTTGTCTTTCCATTCACCCACAAACACCTAAAGAGTCGTGTTGAAGCACGCTAGCACATTTAATTAAGACAAAAGCCTCGTGCCATGCAGATTAATTCCATCACACCAGAATTGTCTACTTAAAAGCTGTTGTTAAGTCACTGTGAATTTCAGACTTTGAATGAATTTCTATATGCAGCACTAAAGCAGCTTTTTCAGGTCTACTTGTTTGATCGAATACTGCACAATGGCTTTGATGAAAAGGGTAAAAAGGTCAAATCTAAGTGTTTGTTATTGGATCCGTTATACTCATTCATTCTGGTTTAGCACCAGTGACCACAGCTATTGGTTATTGGTTTTTTAGCAGACGTTTTCTCATTCAAAGCAGCTTACAGTACACTTTCCATGGGACAGTCTCCCTGGAGCTATACCTGGGTTTAGTGGCCAGCTCACTAGTATAATGATGATATTAGATGCAGGTAATTGGTCATGTTTACACCTTTAAAGTCAATATGCCATCAAAATTGACCCTATTGACTTTAATACACATTCCTGGGCTTATTGTTTATGATTCGAAAGGAAAATCTTGCTTGCAATCTTTTCTTTAATTATAATGACTTATAGTAGCCAAAAAGCGATGCTCTAAAATTTACATTCACCCTGTATTCAAATATTATTTTAAAAAAAGGTTAAACTTTTTGTAAGCATATATTTTACTAAAAATAAGTTATTAATTTGTTGTTAATTTATGCTTTTTCCTTTGAGCTTATTATGTTTGTTTGTAATTGTCAGATAAATACCATAACCAAATTTAGTGTTTTGTTCTTCCCTCATATTTTAAATATCATATTCTGTTATTTATACATTTAAAATATTTTTAAAGTCTAATTTAACTTGTAAGGTCACCTCAGGACCTTCGGCAACTAGGCCGCACTGGAAGATCCAGCAATCTTCCAGTGAATAAATCCAGTGCTTCCCTACACTATTTCACATATTGGAAATAAAATGAGTTTCAAATACCGTTTCGTATTGACTGTGCGAATTTAAGTTCTCAGCATGAGGCTGAGATTCTCGTGAACTTTGGAAACCTTCAGAAAAGCTGCGACTACAACAACAATTGAGAACCGAAACACATCAGCATTGCACCAGACTGAAGAACTATTTTTCCAGTAAAACTCCTGTTCTGATGGAGATGAGGAGGATAAATGCTGTGGTTAGTGGGGTAACTCCCTGACTTTTCTCTCTCCCTCTCCCTCTGTGAATAAAACATGAGTATGGTGACATATACAGAGGTTATGTAACTCTCTCTCGCACTATCAGTTTAGTTCTCCCTCGATCACGCCCTCGCTCTCCCTCTCTTTTTTCTCACCTGCATCCCACTGTTTTAATTATTCTGTAGGAGGGCTACTTGACTGCGAAGAGACTTTCCTTTGCTGCACAGCAACTTGAAAACACGTTTGTAGTGCAAATTTCGTTCAATACCTTTTTCTTGAATAATAATTGTGAATCGAATCGTTCGTAATTTAAGATGCCTCATTGTTAAAATCCCCAGCAGAAGTTCTGTTCTGGATGGTGGTCCCCACCATGAAATTCAATTTACATCATGATCAGGCTGGACGACAGAGAAACTAAGGTTTCTGACTGTTCAATTATACAGCTAACATGGAACAGTGCTAGAAACATGCATGCCCTGTTTTGCTAATTCATTTCTTTCTGCATGTCAATTGAAGCCTAATATGTTTATGCAAGTTCTTAACATGATTATGCTTAACGCATTCATGAGCATACTCCTCCAATAAAGAAAGCCATGTTTATAGGACTACATGCATTGCTGGATAAAGCATTAACCGATCGGATCGACACAGCGAGGTTTTTGTCTGCCATATAAACACCTCACACTGCATGCATTCTCTCTGCGTAGTGTGCAGATCTGACTATGGGGCTGTTTACACATGGCCTCTTCATGCGTTTTCTACCTGATCGTGAAAAGACCAGGTGTAAACGCCCTCCAAAACGCATTCGAGACGGATTTTAATCTGATCGCTCAAACCACATCTGGAGGGGGTCTGCATTCCAGATGAAACTGGACAAGTGTAAATGCATCTGGTTGTTGAAACCACATATGCGAATTTTACTTCTCCCAAAAATGCACAAAAATAAACATATGACAGTGTGTTATATAGGCTATATGTCATGTTATAGTCAGATACGATGATGCTACTGCAAAGCGCATTACAACAGTCTAAATATAAATGGAATCAGTACATAAAATGCATTATATTAAAGATGAACGAGAAACAGTGAGTGCTCTTTGCCATCACAGCTATTTAACTGCAGCAAACGGGCAAATACCAGTCTATCTGGGTTCCCGTAACCATTCAGTCACGGAGTCAGTACGGTGAATACCACTGTATGTACACAGAGATACATTATCAATTATAGGACAGTTTCTGACTGCTAAAATGAGCTTCTAAGAGTGACACGCTCCACTGACTTCACTCCTATTGGTTGTCGCTTCCAAAAGTCGCTCTGCATTTGCATAAAGTTAAAAATTTCTCAACTTTGTCATGTCGCCAGACACGCCCCATCCAGTCGCCAACGGTTTCAATAAGCAGATTTTTGTCTGCGGTAGTTATCAACATATTGGTTTGCATGTAAACATGCTCAATGTATTGAACAGGGAAATTGCTTTTCTTATAAGATTTTCAGGATTGTCAGTATCGCTGTACAAATGTGTGTACTCCACCAGCCCCACTTGGTTTTAATATTGTTTACCATTGTCATCCTGCAGTTTTAGCTCAGCATATTTGAATATATTATTTAAATCAATGTTAAGAACAGCCATTTTCCAACCTCTCACGCTAATAGGATTCAATTATTGTTTCCCTGCAAAAATATTACATTCTCTTGTTTGCTGGTGAACTTGCAGTGAATGGAGGATGCAGAAGTACATTTGTGTGTGTGTGTAATACTCACATAATGTATTAAATGTTCAGGAGCCATGTTGAGAAAGCTACCAAAATTATGATTCAATTTATAGCTTCACAGTCGTTAAAATACAATCTTACTACACTGCCACAGTCACAATATGACGTCTTTTAAAAGCATAATTCAATATAAATGATATCCAAAACATAAAAATATTCTACTGTATCTTTGATATATCAATCTTCTATTGGTCACAAATCTTAACATGATATGAAGAGCTCACCAAGCTTGAACTATGGAATGCATCAAAATTCACATTCACATGCATATGAATGAAAGCCAATAGAACAAAAAGTGTAGTGTGGCCGCCTCTTTAGCCTCAATCAAGCAATTTACAAGAAGTAGCTAGAGTTACGGCAACAGTTCACCTAAAAAAAAATCATCTCATTCCAAACTCATCTTCTGAAACCATATGACTATGTAATGAACCAACCCAAATTTAAGTCATTCTTTTTGTACTACAGGGCTACTAATTCTGGATTCTAATTGGTCGACAAACTTACTAAGGTGTGCCGTTATTTTCAAGGAAACTCATCTTCTGAAACCATATGACTGTATAGTGAACCAACCCAAATTTAAGTTATTCATTTTTATACAACATGGCTACTAAATTCTGGAATCTGATTGGTCGACAAACTTACTAAGGTGCAGCACAGCTAAAGAAGTTTCGGGAAGGCAGGTATTGACCGCTTTACAGTTCCATATCACTTCGCAAAATGATTTCAGTTATTTCAAAAGGTCCTTACAGCCTACAACAGCAATAACACAGCCATAGCAAATAGACATAAATGATAAATTTGACAAACTATTTACATGTATTTCCAACGCATTCTCATCCTTTAGCGTCATATGTGACTCTATATGACGAAATACTACGCACATGGCACCCGTTATCGTTAATATAACGCGCTGTGATGGTTAAGTTTAGGTGTGGGGTAGGGTAGTCTCATATTAACGCTAAAGGATTTATGAGTTCGCGTGTTATATTAACGATAACGGGTGCCATGTGCGTAGTATTTCGCCATTTTGTCATATAGCGTCACATATGACGCTAAAGGATAAGAACGGGTTGGTATTTCTTACATCCAGGTGCATTTCACCTCTACTGTTTTCTATTAATTTGAACATACTATGCATTTCACATACTGCTTTTTTATAGGGATTATAGGGAAAGAGGGATTTATAGGGATTAGGGAAAGAGGCATATTCGGGCGCATTTGTCTCAATTTAATCGCTAGTTGTTAACTGCTACTGTGTTTGTTATTCAGTGGGTCCAAAAGTCTGAGACCACAAGTTAAAATATTAAAAATAAATTGCACGTTTTTATTTCAAATTATAACATCAGCTTAATTAGTTGAATGAAATGTTGCATGGTATGCCACAAACTCTGAGTTTCCGCGTTTGTATAAAACCTTATAAACATGTTATCCCAAATTATTTGAGTGAATTTCAAAAGGACATCTTGTGCTAGAACAAGAACATCTGATTATCCATACAGAGGAGATATACATGTTCAGACTGTTCACATATTTGCAAGTTAAGAGCACTTTGACTCTCTGATTGAGATATTATCATACCTTCTATGACATAATTGGCATGACTTAGCCAAGCTGCGCCGCTAAATAACAAACAGCAAGCAACATATTTAAACAAAAAAATGCAAATAACTACAGCTGAGCTCTAGTAAACCATTTTAAACAGCAGCGGTATGTCTGCCGTCACACTGTAAACCCTGTTTGGCTCCTGATTGTTTCGTTTTCAAAGCCTTAGTTGCACACGCAGTACGTCAGTGAATATTCAGGAAATGTTTTAATGCCTCCGAGCCATGTAAACCCTCTAGGTCTGCGATGAAAAAAGAAAAGACAGGAGCGCTTGGAACATCATGAAAGAGAGTGAAAAAAAAAAAACAATTCCATTCGTTGGGAATGTGCTTGGCACTTCAACTGAATACTGCCTTGTGTGATGTCTGCCGAAAAATGATGCCTGGGGAAAGAAACGCTGCCAAATCTTTAGTGCTCTTCACAGAAGAGGAAGAAAAATTACTTTAAAAAGAGAGGGAAAACTTGGTAGGAAGACATATACATATAGACCATCGACCACAAGACAAAAATGAACACAAACATTTGATTTGGTTCAGTATCGGGGAAACGGCGAGGCAGCCCTCTTCACAGCGATGTTGGCTGACTTTTTTCCCAAGTAGAGCGTCAGGTGACTAAATGAAGAGAGAATGTGTTTGTTTAGTATTTCACAAAATATTAGCATACTAACTGCAGAGCTGCCAGCAGGGAGAGTACCCAGACATCTCTGGTGCTGAATAATGAATATTTTGTTAGATTTGTATGTGTAGTTTATTTGTATGCATATCTCAGGATGTATTCCTCTCCAGCAGCTCCAATCCCAGTCAACCTCCCTCCTCCCTACTCATTTAGCATATTTCTTCAAGTTTGCTTTTATGCTGTAACCTGTGTTTAAAAATGCAGTCTGAGATCTTATTTCATTATATGATTTCTCTTTTTTTATTCTGAGGTGGTGTGGCCAACGCATTCTCATCCTTTAGCATCACATGTGATGCTATATGACAAAACGGCAAAATACTACGCACATGGCACCCGTTATCGTTAATACGCTGTGATGGGTAAGTTTAGGTGTGGGGTAGGGTAGGGTAGTCTCATATTAATGCTAAAGGATTTATGATGCCTTGGGTTCACGTGTTATATTAACGATAAATTGTTCGTAGTATTTCGCCGTTTTGTCATATGACGCTAGTGGTCCCTATAAAAGATCATCTGAAACTAGAATACTGGTTTATTGCTTTTGGATCATGCTTTTCAGCTGCAAAACAGCTGGTAAAGCTGACTGGTTTAGTCTAGTCTAGTTTAGTCTGTTTGACTAAACAGCATAGTGAAGTACTGGTAAAGCTAGTTATAAATATAAATATTCAAGGTTCAGTATAAATTTAAGCTCAACTGGTATCAATATCAATGTTGCTTGACACAAAATTAATGTGTCCCTTCTTCTCGATTAAAAAAAGCAAAATGGGCTACAATGGACGTAAATGGGGCTGATCTGCAAAGACTAAATTAATAGTACAAGACAATAATACTCTTAATCCTGCTTTCAATGGAAAGTTATATCCAATTTGTGTTGTGATAACACAACACCTAAAACCTTTAAATGCCTTTAAAACCATTATAATGGCAACAATAATTTAATTGCTCAAATACGTTTTCACAGAATAATTAATGTTAAGTGCTTTTATGAAATTATAAACTTTTGCTTTTTTTAGGGACTAGTTGAAATTATTTTTGGGGTAATTAACATTATGCCACAATGATGACTGACGAATATTTCTCTCTTTTTAAAAAAAATAAATAAATAAATAAATTCACTCAATATTTACTCATCCTAAAACCGTAAAAGATTTTCTTTGCATATGGATTTGGAAAGATTAAGGGTGAGACAATTGCCAAATTTTAGGGTAAACTATCCCATTAAAGAGGCCTGGGTAAAGCTAACACAGTATCATCCCAAGACGTCATACAACTGACACTTTTGACCATACGTCAACATCCGCCATTTTAGGGTACCCTTTAACGTCAGTTGAATGACGATCCTAGGGCGTCATCCAACCTTTAACGTCAGTTACAGTAGGTGACGGGGTAGGTTTAGGTCTGGGGTAGGGTTAGGGTTAGATAACGTCATCTTACCGACGTTAAAGGGTACCATAAAACGGCGGATGTAGACGTATGGTCAAAAGCTTTAGTTGTATGACGTCTTGGGATGAGACTGTACTGGTAAAGCATCGTCGTTCCATTTAGCCAGATTGCTCCAGAGGAATTGTTCCTTTAACTAGCTTTATAGTAGTGCCAAATCACATCTTCAACAACAGTGGTCATACATTATCAACGCACATTGTTTTGAATTTGTCACCTGAGAGGTGACAGTCTGATTAATGGGTGGTGTTTTTTGTTCGCCTAAATTACCCTGTGTGACTTCTACATAAGCCTTTCACTTCCCTTCTTTTACTTCAAAACCAGCTGTGAACACATGTTTTGGCATTTGGGGGCATTGATTTCAAACACATCAAGTCGTAATTAATTGTAGCATCGATTGACTGGACTCCAGCTTCTCAGGAGCGAGATTGATCTGGGTCAATCACGGCGATGGGCGTTAGCGTGATTCACATTTGAGCTGAAAGCCCCCTGTGGGGGTGTATTAAGGTAGAGCTTTCTACATTAGGCTTCTCCAAATCCCTTTCATCTTCAAAATGTAGTCCCATTAAATCATATGCATACATGGGTGACTCGACCAAAGTAATCAACATGCAGCGATTGGTTTTCTCATCTGAGGCTCATGCTGCACATCAAAGCCTTCAGGACTCACTACAATGAGCTTTTTGATCTCACCACTCAAATTTAAAGCCCTCATGTGCGAGTTCATGATATCCTCGTCGTGTGCCCGCAAAGTTAAAACTCTTGTGCGCATACAAAAGGACGCACATTTGTCTAACACAGACATACATATTATAAATCAATATGAAAATGTCTTCGCAGTCTTCAGAATTGAATAAGCTCCGCCTCTGAAAGGACTCTTTTCAGCTAGTTTATAGTAATTTAATACCAGATCATGTTAAAAGGGCTTGAAATTAGGATTTTGTCACCATTCACATTCCATACACATTTGCCTGCTGGAATCCACCCAATTATATTTTGTCATGTTAAATAATAATATTATTATAAGGATTATGTTGAATATAATCTTGTTATGCAGTCATTTTCGTGTGGCATAGCAAGGTAGTCCTTTATTCACCGCAATTGAAAAAGGATTTATTTGCAGGCTTCAGTGTCAAGTCCTGGTTAATGTAAATAAAAGTCACAGCAATGATAGCATATAAAGATAAATCGGAATAAATAGCAAAGTGGTTTTCCACAATCCACTGCAAACTCATTCAAACAATGGAACACCCACATATCCACGATCCAGACTATTGCCAATAGATAAAATGGGTTGCAAATGCAGTTTAATGTTGACTTTTAACCCAGCAGCACTATGAAAAAAGGGTGAGTGAACACACCAAAGGTATTTATTGAAGTTTTGTATGGAGGAAAAGCCTATGGATGAATCGCTGTGACATTTAGACTTATGAGAAATGAGGACATGAGGAATAAATCAGCCAAGAAGCTGACAAATGAAACAAACAGCTTTAAATAAGAACAGAATGACATATTTGTTGACTTTACACCAAAGCATGCATGCATTCATTCAACACATTCTCATCCCAAGACGTCATCTAACTGACCATACGTCAACATCCGACGTTTTAGGGTACCCTTTAACGTCAGTTAGATGACGATCCAACACAGTCTCATGAAAGTGCGTATCTATACCACGATTGTCATTTCTCGTGGCATTTATACCCCAAAAATGGTTTTTGCGTGAATATGCTACACACTGAAACCCCCCTGGGTAGGTTTAGGGGGAAGTGGGGTGGGGAGTTCGTACTTATTATTATACGCCAAAAAGTGTGTATCATATGCACGCGAAAAATGAGTACCATATACCAACGCATTCTCGTATAAATGGCACGAGAAATGACATTCGTGCTATAGACACGAACTTTCATGAGATCGGGCTCGACGATTGTAGGGCGTCATCCAACTGACAGTTAGATGACGCGGGTAGGTTTAGGTCTGGGGTAGGGCTAGGATTAGATAGCGTCATCTAACTGACGTTAAAGGATACCCTAAAACGTCGGATGTTCACGTATGGTCAAAAGCGTCAGTTAGATGACGTATTGGGATGAGAACGGGCTGATTCATTCATTCAAAGCAATTCAATTAGGTGAAAGACATTGGTAGACGTTAAGTAAAATTAGGTTGTATTATTTTTCACAAGAACCTCTGAAACCTTTCTGTTAATCCTTAAAATGCCTCATAGTTGATAAGTATATTTAATTAAGCATCTATGAAATAATCAGTCTCTGTATTGTGTATGCTCTCATCGCTCGTTAAATCCCTTAAATCTTACAGCATTGCCTAAAGTTAATTGCATTATTAACTCCGTCTCTCCTCCATCCATTCACTCCCTTTTTGGTTCCTTAAACTGATTCTTTACCAATGAAAGTATTTACGTAAGCAAAAGGTACAAAAGGAGGGCCAAGCAACATAGACACGAGTAGCATTGATTTATTACATAACTGTCATTGTGACATTTCACAATATCACTGCGTTTATACCTTTGATTCTCTCCAAAGGGCACTCAGATCCATCACCACAGCAACACCGTGCTAAAGGAAGCCAACCTTTGCTACTTTGTTCTTTACCCATAATCCCCGCTATAGTAGCCCACGCAAGATTTGCCATAACTTCATAAGCAGTAAGCTTTCAATGAGAAATGAAAGCGATGTACCTGCATACAGGAACGACTTCATGTTCAGTGCTCTTCTGTTTTTTGTTTTTTTTTAGTGCGCCATTCGGCTTTTACAGTCCAGCTGCGTTTTACTTTTTTTGCTCCTCAGCTCATAAAGCTGCAGCAGCTGTCAATTTATTTCCCATACAAGAGAAGATTGTCAACTTTAAAATCCAGCCACAGTTATGAATCAACTGTTTTTGATTCCTGAACGTCCTAGTCTCGATACCTCGCCGCTCGTGTCTCAGGAGAGAGCAAACATGAAAAGAAAGAAAATCAGCTAAATGCTGGAGTATAATCGCTCTGTTACTGATATTTTGTAGCATCCCCTTGTGGATCAGTCAATGGCTGCTTTTGTATTGATTTGAGTCTGGCTAATGTTTGTATTTTATAGCGCTGCTCTTATGGGGAAGCACCACCCGGGATTGACTGAAACGCGGCGGATCGGTTCCTGTATTTATAGTTCTTTCAGCAATAAAGAACATGGTGAAAATATGTAGCTGAAGGCCTATCTGGAAAAACAACAATAACATTAATAAACTGCGTTTAGCACAAGCAGCCTGTTTTTCCTTTGGCACAAACAGAGGGTTTTATGTTTTTTTTTATAATACGTCTCGTATTTGTGAGCCTTATTGGATGATAATGGAAAACTAGATGCTCACCCTGTGACTGGTGCTGAATTATGAGACCCCTGAATTTGTGATTTCAGCCCAATTTATCTGACCCCTTTTCTCACAAGAGGTGTCTAGGTCATATTTCACCCCCAAATCAAACGAAAAATCCATTTAGCTTTTTTTTTCTATGACAATTGAGCACATTTTTACCCTCCAAAAATGTAGGGAACTTGTCTGTCAATCCATCCATCCATCCATCCATCCATCCATCCATCCATCCATCCATCCATCCATCCATCCATCCATCCATCCATCCATCCATTATCCATCCATCCAGCCAGCCAGCCAGCCAGCCAGCCATCCATCCACCCAGCCATCCACCCATCAATCCATGAAATCATTGTATAATATAAACATAAATAATAAATGGAAAAAAATAATTACGTAATCCCATTAAAAAGTTCGGGGACACATTAAATTGAAGACATTTATAAGGTTACAAAGGATTTCTATGTAAAAAAAAAACTCATAAATGCATCAGTTTCCACAAAAATATTATACAGCGCAACTGTTTTCAACACTGATAATAAGAAATCCCTTGAATTATGCGACAAATCATGCGACACTGAATACTAGAGTTATGGTTTATCAAACTTCAGCTTTTTCATCACAGGCACATTACATAATATAGCCTACTTTAAAATGTAATGTAATAAATTACATTTCAAAATATGTTAACATTTACATTGTTTATGTAATTGGTGAATGGAGGGACGGACATGCGGACTTAATCTAAAAAGAGACCATTTTTTATTTGATTGAAATGAAATATGATCCAGTTATTTAATTCCTCTATATCTTTCCTCCATTATCTCCTCTTTTTTCTCCCTCTTTGCTGAACACTAACTATAGAGTGGAGCAGCAGGCAGTGTGATGACTGAGTTGATGAAGGTCTTTTGGAAAGAGTTCAGGAGACACAGCCTCTGATTTACATGACAGGGGCTGTAAATGGCTCTCTAATTTGCATGTTGATGTATGTCCGGCAGCAGATGTATGTCAGCACCCTGCCAAGATCTTCAAACTGTCTCAAAAAAGCAGATTCTCCAAAGAAAAGTCAAAATGTGCCTTAAATATTCCACACAAAGTAGCTATAGACACACACACTTTCTTTAAAAGGAGCCTTCAAAGGAGCCTGGAAGTCTAAAAATCCACTTCTTTTCTCCTGTAGGGATGTGAACCGCCCACTAGACACCCAGAAATATCAGTGTGTTGCTTAGCAGCTCGACTGGTTCCCCAGGTCGCGTTGAACCAATGGAGCAAACGTAATGGCTTAAAATTCTCACATTTATCTCAGGGCAGCCTGTCTGTTGTTCCGGTTTTAAGGGGGTTAGAGCTGATAGTGGATTGAGGACACACCACTAATGCCTTTGAGGAGGGAATAACTGTGATGTTAGGGCCATAGACATGTTAAAACTAAAACTGACCCTTGAGTGTTCGAGATGTGCAAGCCCCATTAAGCCCTTAATGCTGCAGTCATTTTAGAAAATAACTTTAATCTCTGTCTTTCTCTCTTCCTCCCCTCTACCTCCATCTCTTGGGTGCTCTTTTGCCGTCACCTAGTTTTCCCTTCAAATCCAGCATGTTAAGTAAAAAATGTGGGATTTGATTTGCGGCTCTGTTTATGGATTCTGGGGAGGACCTGGTCAGCGCTGACAGCCATGAGCTCAAATTACTCTAACATCCTCTCAGACCAGGCCACGGGCAGAACAGTTGAATCTCATTACTGTTCTGCCTCAGTCTGTTCTCGTTACTCGATACGCTTCCCCCAAAATTAAAGTTTGAGAATGAATGCACTGATTTTAAACATGATCAAATATGACATGTAGTTTATGAGAGCATCGTACAAAAGCTCCTGGACTGTCAACATAACAGCTGAATTGTTCAGCACAGCTCTGCTCCAAAGCCAAGTGAGATTCTTGCCGTCTACTTTCATTGCAGGCGCCGAACTCAAATTTAGGCATCCAAAATTAAGTGGAACCTCATACGTGACTGATTATGGAAAGCTTTACACAGGCAAGTGAAGCACACAGGCAGAAAAATATGCTCAAGTAAAAGTATCATTCCAAAAATTGCAGTGCGAGTAGAGTAAAAGTACTTGTCTGAAAAACTACTTGAGGTTGAGTAAAAGAGTAGCTTATTTAAAAGAACTTGAGTACTGAGCCGTGGATTCTACCCCCTTAATAAACACTGAACACAGCGATTGAAAAATATAGAAGAAACTGTTTGTCAGAAAGAATGAAGAATATCCATGTTGTCCAACAGTTTTAATTTTGACCTTTTAAAATACATATCAGTGATAAAATGTACCCATTTCCAAACCAACAAGGATTCTTAATTTAAAGGGGTCATGAACTGTCTTTTTAAACAATGTTCAATTGTTTTCTGAGGTCAACTTATTACGTCCGCTTGGTTTTTACATTCAAAAACATCAAAATGAATAAGCAATAGGTTATTTTCTACCCTAGTTTTGAGCCTAGTTCAAAAACGCTCGGTTTTTATGGGTGTCTCGCATTAAAGACTTGTGTAGCGGCTTGAATCCAAAATGTTACCGCTGAGAGACTAAGACAGGGACTGTTTGCAACTGAGTGACGCAGAAACACATATTGATGAGGCAAATTATTTTTTACTAGCAATTCTTTATTGCTGGCTGATGTATATTGATGGTACAAGGTTTGCTGCTCAAAGTTTGCTGGTCAACATAGAATACATCGCCCCTGCTCACCCCCTCTCACCCCACTGGCTTAATCAGTGAACAGGTGACTAATATTCACATTTACAGGAAATCACGTGACCCGCCACCAGGATCAGGTGACAATAAAAAACACAAAAACAAACAAAAAAAAAACATTAACTCTTTCATGTCCACAACAACTTGGAATTAATGTTAATGATGTTAATGTTTTTGAAAATTCTCTATTGTTAAAAAAGTAATTATTGTGAAATATTATGCAATAGAAAATGACGTTTTTCTATTTTAATAGATTTTAAAATGTGCTTTATGCCATGCGATGGAAAAGCTGAATTTTCAGCAATCGTTACAGAATTTTTCTAATATGCTGATTTGCTGTTCAAGAAACATTTATCAATGTTGAAAACAGTTGTGCTGCTTAAGATGCATTTTCTGTGAATAGATGAAACCATTTTCAGGATTATTTAATGAATATAAAGTTTAAATAAATCAGTCTTGAACATTTGTGTCTTTCTGAATAAAAAAGGGTTTTTTTTAATGAATAAAATTACAAATTGTTGATCCTAAACTTTTTAATCCCATTAAGCATAAATAAGATTGTATGTTATATCTGATTGCATTATGAAATTTAAAATATTATCAATATTAACTATTTTTTTTAAATAATAATATATTATTTATATATTTTATAATATAAAGTGCTTTGTTTTTGGAACAGAGCTTAGGCTATGCAAGTATGTTTAACAGTTCTTGTAACTGGAGTGTTTTTGCATTTATTTGTGTCCATATGTCTCAAGGAGCCATTTCATTTGTTTACAGATTGTTTTATCATTTGCGTATGCGAGAAGCCAGAAGCACCATTACGCAACTACGCTGCATAATAGTCATTAGCATCTATATAAAAGCAGGTCAGCAGTGCCCTGAGCTCCACAGATCCTGAGTCAGCCTGTGTGCGTTAACCCCAGTGGAAAGATCAGTCAATGCAAGTCTCATAACATCTGACCTCGAAACATCCAGGGTCAGGTTGAAAACAACCCAGACCCAGCCATTAGGAGCAAGCTATATCCTCACAAGACCCATCATCAAACTGGAAAGCTGAAATAGTCATCAACCAAAACAAGTTCTAAAAATGTGTCGACCAAACACTGCCAGTTTATTTGTGTTCTGCAGCATAGACATTTCCCATAATAAGCTGATATTGCACTCCTCCAGGTAAAGGTGGCGGAGGACGAAAAGAGAAAAGTTACACCACATCAATTGCAGCACATTTGTGTGTGTGCGCATGCACCTCGTTTCTGATTTTCTATTTGTCTATGTCAATTTTGTTGCCGAACGACAATTTATGTGGCATGTTTTACATGAGAGTTTTCCTACACCTGATTCCCCAGCTTGTGTTATGAAATATTCATTCTTATGTGTTTGTTCGCTTTCATTTCTTGGTAACATTTTTGACAGGAAAGCCGCCAACCCTCAACCAATCGTGACTTGTGTAGTATTTCCCTGTTGCCCCTCCAGATATATATTTCTGCTGATGTTGTATTTGTGTCGGGGAGAGCCCCACCCAACCCTCACATGCACTCAACTTTTCATAGCAATGGCTATTCATAGGTTGAAAGGCCTGCACTCCTTTTATCAATTTGAATGAGCTATATCACATATCAAGACAATCACTTTTTACTGTAAAAGCATTTGTCGTCAGTTTACTCAATTTGTGTTCCACTGAAGGACAAAAAAACAAAGTTTAAGAATGTTCTGGTTGCTCTTTTCCATGCAGTTATAATTGGATTGGAGCTTTCAAACTTAAAAAAAAGGACAAGTGTGTCTTGATTTTGTATTACTTTTTCTCCGCTGATGGTAACGTGTTGAGAGAAGATCACATGCGAAGGTCAATGGCATGGCTTCACAGCTGTGTGCAAAGAGGTCTTTTTTTAAAAGATAAGTTCTGGATTTGGGCATCTATTATTGGCGTTATCATTTGTCTTGCACAATAGACTCTACATTTAACCGGGTTGAAGGCGAGCCATTGATTCTGCTTATCTAATGTGCTTTTTTTTTTTGTTTTCAGCCTCCAATAGACAGGTTTTGTGTACCATCAATTATTTAGTTAGAGATTAATTTCACTGTAGAATTTATGTGTTGGAAAAGCTCTCAGCAATCAGATAACATTTATAAGGCCTCGGGCCGACCAGGAGCAGGATAAGATTGGGAGTCTGAAACAACACCCATAAGCTTTATCGAGCCAAACCTCATCAAATTCCCCTCAGAGTTGCCCAGTCGAATGGGTTTGTCATTTCCCATTCAGCAGAACCCCCCCAGTTTTCCTTCATTACCCACAAATAGTGCAGCTCAACCCTTATTGAACAGTCCTAATAGTTCTCCCACCCTTTTTCTACTATAGTGCTGCCGCTCAGAGTTTTGCATTCCAGTTTAATTCTGTCCCTCTCAAAGACTATATGCTCCGTTATGCTATGCTAGCCACGTAACATCATGACAACACTCATTTGATCTCATGTCCAAAAATGTACACTAATCAGACATAAATCATTAGTTTTAATTGATTGGTTAAAAAAAGAACAAAAAAAAAAAACACGAAAAACACAAGAAAATTTAAAATGTAATGACCGGTTAAATCTAACATTAAATATAAAGTTAAGTGTTGTAAATAAGTTAAATAAAAAGGGAAGACTTACAGCATGAAAAAAAAAATCTTACAGCATGAGTGTACACATCTTAATCAATTTTTCCACATTATTTTTTCTGATTTGCCAAAAAATAGTCCAAAAATGAATAAGCAGTAAAGCTAAAGTTAAAATACTCTTATAAAAATAACAATAATAGATAATACTTAATTTCATTTCACTCTTTAAATGAGGCTACATTATGATCACGTTTTCAGGACAGTTGTATTACGGTAATTTTTTTAAAAAATATCCAAATTTAAACATTGTTTTAGGAATTGCATTTCCTTTCATTTCAATAAACTACACCGTAAAAAAAATGCTGGGTTGTTTTAACCTAATTCTGGGTCAAATATGGACAAGCTCAAACATTGGGTTAAAAATGTAATTTAAAAATGTAACCCAATGGCTGGGTTTGTCCATATTTGACCCAAAATTGGGTTAAAACAACCCAGCATTTTTAAGAGTGTAATACATGTAATAAATAAACGTGTGGCATGTGTTGATTTGAAATGCATTTAACAAAATATTTTATTGGATGTAATAAATGTACAATTTAAGCTCAATTTGTCAACAAGGCTGTAAAGCATGTGTTAGTCAATATCAGACTGGCCACATCAAGGTGTCATTTTGTACAAACATCAATAAGAACTAGAGGTCTTCAGATAAGTTTCTCTAATAAGTCCCTAAATAAGATAATAGAATGGACTGATCAATAGTCTAGAGCTGGAGAGATTCAGTGATCTCGATAGGGGGGGAAACTTAGTCGAGGCAGGTTTTAATTCAATTGTCATCAATCCTGTTTACATAGTGTTTTGTCCGGGATAGCTCAAAGTGAGGTCATCTTTAATGAAGACAAGGACTTAATGAAATGCTAGTGAGATTCCTGCGATCATAAATCAAATCTGTACGCTCAAAGTCAAAGACCGGCTGGTTTCGTAAGTAACTTCCATCGACGGCACTCTAACGCGTCCAAGAAGTCGTCAGCAAACTGGAAGCTTAAAGCGCACAGCGTTTAGATGATATCATAGAATTTCCAGCCGCTCGTTGAAACAGATTCACAGCAGCCGCTTGGGAAAAGATCTTAGCACATGCAATATCAGTAGCATGACAAATGACTAGATCCTTGCAAAAACCTCAAATCAATCACATGTGAATGTTTTCAGCTCCTGCAAAACACTTCTGCGTGTACCATGTGCATTAGCAAATCCGATCAATGAAAAGATCTCCAACATGTCTAAGTGTGGCTGATTGATGGGTTCATTCACTAGTAGCCTCAAGCTGTGGAGCGAAGCTTCGGTGTCTAAAAACGCACTTATGATATTCAGCGTTGAAAACAGCTGATACATTACAGAGTAAACTTGAGCGACTTAGCCAAGACGTCGCTGCCGTTCAGGCCAACATTGATGTTTTTATGGAAATTACATCTTATTTAACATAACATAATAAACAATAAGGCATTTGGAAGGCTGCCAGAGAAGCAGCAGAGAGAGTTTTGGCAAGCAAACAAGCTTTTTTGATTATCCGTGTACTTTAGTCCTGAGAAACGGCTCATTAGCTTGTACTTTGTTGAGACTAAGTTGCACTATAAGGGTAGGCATCAAGTTTTAAGTGAAGTCTCATCCATGGTTGGCATTATCATGGGACCCTCAGTGGCTGGAACAGAATGTAGAAGAACAGCATTGGCTACATCTAAGTGAAAAAGCAAAGGAGCATTTGTTGGGCACGGCTGCCTGCAGAGCTTTGAGAGTAAAAGATGAAGTAAAACGCAATTGCAGTGAATAAAAGGGCAGCTTTTTTTTATTATAGCTGGCTTTGAGCCACCTGACCTCTTGTTAAAGGAAGCCAGAGGAAGTAAACTTGTCTTTATACTTTAAAAGTAATCCACAGGGCAAGGTCCTGAGAAAACCCCACAAATCAGTGTTTTTTTTCCGCCTTGTTGCTTCATCCTGTTGTAAATGAGACGTTCCTCAGAGGACTCGTGCTCCATTTCATATGCAGATATTATTCTAACCGCCAACACACGTCTTTCTCCAGATGTCTTTGGGAAGGAAAGGTGACAGACGTTTCTGCAGTTACGCATCCCTAAATAGGCCCGAGAGGACTCGAGTCTGAATGAACGATGACCCGGGTGGGTGGATGATTTAAAGTCTCACATTTAAGATCAGAGAGAAACGCATAGGTCTGTAAAGTCGGGAATGCTGTAGATATGTCTTCCATTAAAATGGCTAATGGGGCTTTAGTTGCATATTATGAGCTGGAGTATTTCTTTGATAGACAGAATGACCGAATGCATGAAGAAAATCAAGTCTTTTTGAATTACAATGAAGAATTTTTTTCCGTGGCTCAAATGGCTTAAAAAAATCCAAATGAAACCTACAAATGTATTTCTCTAAAAAATAATAATAATCGAATTTGGGTGGGCTTTTAACCACGCTGCTGGATGTGTATAGCTGTGAAACATGTGGAGTGAGTCTAATCAAGCTAGCTGGATTGCTCATTTAACTCAGCAGGCAATTGGTTACTCAATTAACTCAGATGGTAGCTCATATTAACTAAAATTCTGGGTTCATTTTTACCTTAAATTGTTATTTTTTATCATTTTTGTTTCAGGTAAACCTGTAAATTGTGACTAAGAGATTAATGAAAACATACTTAAGAATTTATTTAAAATCATGCTAGATAAGGACAGGTTAGATTTTAATTTGATGGCAGTTTGTCATTTAAATTT
Organism: Cyprinella venusta; assembly: GCA_038021265.1. Taxonomy (NCBI): domain Eukaryota; kingdom Metazoa; phylum Chordata; class Actinopteri; order Cypriniformes; family Leuciscidae; genus Cyprinella; species Cyprinella venusta. The sequence goes on along the minus strand of CM075885.1, from coordinate 20,702,530 downwards.
GACAAATTCCTTACAATTCCATTTGACATTAAATTAAAGGATTAGTTCACCTCAAAATTAATTTCCTGATAATTGACTCACCCCAATGCCATCCAAGATGTTCATGTCTTTCTTTCTTCAGTGGAAAAGAAATTAAGTTTAAGGGAAAACGTTTCAGGATTTTTCTCCACACAATGGATTTCAAGTGCAACCAACATGTTAAAGTCCAAATCAATGCCATTTTAAAAGGCCTGTGAGGTGCTTCAAATGGCTCTGCATGTTCCCAGCTGAGGAATAGGGTCTAATCTAGTGAAATGATCGGTCATTTTCTAAAAAAAAATAAACATTTATATACTTTTAAACCACAATTGTTCGTCTTGAGCTGGTCTGCGACACGCTAGGGATTACATCATCGTTGGAAACGTCAATTGTTATATATATATATATATATACACACACACAAACACACACACACACTTTTTTTAAAATCCCCGATGATAAAGCCGTTTGAAGCACCTCAAAGCATTTTGAAACGACATTGATTTGGACTTTAACATGTTGGTTGCACTTGAAGTTCATTATATGGAGAAAAATCCTAAAATGTTTTCCTCACAAAATTTAATTTCTTTTCCACTGAAGAAAGACAGACATGAACATCCTCGATGGCACTGGGGTGAGTCAATTATCAGGAAATTTTAATTTTGAGGTGAACTAATCCTTTAAGTATTCATTAAATATTGATAAAAGAAAATAAAAAGGATTTAATAGGTGTTATTCGTGTCTTAACAGTACATCTATCAAAGTATTGCATGCTCAAAATCTGTGTAAAAAAACTAATAATTTTACTTGCAAAGTAGTAAAGAAACAAAAAAGCATTTACTTTGTCTTCTCCTCTGACATTAGAGTTTTCCCATCAAGCAAGTGACACCTTGCCACAATGACACAGCAAATGTCATTGAATATTAACATTTCTCTCAAACAAACATCTGTTACATTGTTGCCATTGTTTGGTCTTGTCAAAAGTGTAAGGAGTATCTGATAACCATACTTAAGTAAATCTAGAGATATCTTACAGAGAAAATATACAAGTCACCAATTACAATCTTCAGTAAAAGTCATACAATAGTCTCTTGAACATCTACAAACACTGAAGTCTGAGTTATGCTCAAGTGCTCAAAAAGGGCATAAGTAAACCAACATACTTAAAAAAAGGTCTCTTCAGTATAACGGATAAATGAAATAATGTTAAGTAAAAATAAATTACACTGGATGTGCTGGTTTCGGTCTCATGAACCGCCTGCGATACAGCAACTACACCTGCTAATGCACCCACATTCAAGTGACCTTGCTGTGAGTATAAGGGCAAAACGCTCAAGATATACAGTAGTACCTTCAAAGCCCTGTAGATGGCGATATCACTTCTTTGGTAGCAGAAATAAACAGCGGCAGAAAAAGTTAGGAGCCACAATTCAAAATGTTAGTGCTAGGGTTGCATTACTCAGTGTATTGGAGTAAAGAGGTATTCAAAAATGTAGCCAAGTAGAGAGTAAAAGTTGCTAATATCCTTGATATTCAGTCAAACTACAAAGTATACTCAAATACAGTAACTATTTACTCAAATACCGTACACCCCTGCTTGTGGTAGACCACAGAAATCACCATCATTTAGTAGAAACACAAATGGCAATGCTTTAGCCAAAAGCCTGAGGTCCCTTTCCTGCCCCAGATTCTCAGCTTCAGGATTGGGTAGGGGAATAGATCAGATTAGTTAATTAGACAGATTTGAGCTTGTTAATTCTTGTCCCAGAGTCTTCAGACATGTTCCTCATCCATCTGGTAAATGACCCAAGAGAAGACGTGGTTTAATCGTCCCTCTCTCTGTACATCTTAATTAACTGCAGATCCCTCCTCTTTACTGGATTTCAGCTGAGGCCTGAAAGCATATTGCGGATATGTAGGATCTTTTTTTCTCTCGCCTCGTCTCACAAACATTCTGGTTTGACTCAGATCATGTACCTGTTTGGAGGAACACCTGTTAGAGCGAGATTCACTTGAGTTGAGTGTGAGTTAAAAATAAGTACAAACATATTAATTTAATAAACCTGAATCTGTATATATATATATATATATATATATATATATATATATATATATATATATATATATGAAGAGTTCAGATGCAAAAACCTCTAAACGCCATTTGAAATGTTCTTCTAAAATGACCATTTTTATCAAGCTTGTATATTTAAGTTCAATAATTTCACTTAAATGACAATTAATAGGTAATCTTCATTGCCATTTAAGTGAAATTACTGAACTTAAATATACAAGCTTGATAAAAATGGTCATTTTAGAAGAAAATTTCAAATGGCACTTAGAGGCTTTTGCATCTGAACTCTTCATATATACGCTCACTGCTCAACACCTAAGAGACATGCCAGTGAAAAACAAGAAATTTGTGAGAAAAGTTATCACATATATTTTCTAAAATAAAACTGAACACCTCAATATTGCTTTTTTTGACAGTGGTTGTGATTGTGTCAGGCTGTGTCATCTGCATCTTGTAGAGTAGCTGCTGGGGAGGGAGGATAAGCGGCCGGGTAGACCACTGCAATGCCCACACACCAAACCTTCCTTCCTCACCAGTCTAATGGGTTCTGATGCTAAACGTGCGCAGTGGCAGGGTCATTTTGCAAAGAGACAAGAGGCAGGGCCAAGGAAACGTTTACTTATTTAAATGGAAAGGTCATTACTGCAGAGACACAAAGGGCCTTTGACAAATGAAGTCAAAGCCACTTAATGTCCGTTCCTCGAGCGAATGACCGTATAATACATAAAACCGCACTCAACTGCTTTGGGACTCAGTACAGATGCTCAGGGCTGGCACACTGAACTTCCTTCCACTATGGTTCCCAGAGATAAAAAAATGAAACGCTTCCTCATGTTGAATTTTTCATCATATAGTCATTTTACACTAAACAGCGTAAAAGATTTAATTGAATGAAAAGGTAATGTGTTTTCTCTTCGCTGTTTGAGTAATTAGATCGGTAAGCCGTCATTAGCACTGTATTAACTGCATAACACGCAGCCATCGGGCAGGGAGAGAATTGACTTCTCCCTATATACTGTACACACACTCTTAGCTATAAAAATGAGGACATGCCCATTTACTTCTTTTGTTTTTATATACAGCTAATTATAATAGCTGACTAAGCTTAACCTATGGTCTCAGTCCCAGACAATACACCCATCGCTTTTTCTTTTCTTTCTTTTTTTAGAGGTGCAGTGTGTAATTTTTAGCGACATCTAGCGGTTCAGTTGCAAACTGCTTAGGCCACTCACCCCTCCCTCTCAAAGAAGCTACGGTGGCTAAAACGGGACAGACATATGGTCGTCTGAGATGGCAGAGAATAGCCAGAGTAAGCCAAAAGTGTGTAACATTGTCACTGTTTCTGTACCACAGTCCATTATAAACTACATCATGGATAAAGTTTACAAAGCCATAGTCAGGTGAGGATCTTAATATATATATATATATATATATATACAAGGGTCTTAATATATAATATAAGAATAGTAATCAGCTGATTGTCGCACGAATGTAACCAGAATATTCATCCCCACAAAGCAAACCCATAATACAGCAAGAGAGAAGAACCACATGAAACTATGCAACTATATTTTCTAACAGTAAATGTTTAGCTGGCTAAATATGAGCTGTTACTGTGGCTGAGCTGGTTTAAATGGTAAATTTACCATTTACCATTTAAACTCGACAAATTGGCATGAGCGCAAAGGTGCGCACGGCAAAAATGACATGTCACCATTTATTACATACACAATAGGCTTTTTTGCTCTGATTTGAAAACTCTTTTACTGACATTTTTAGTAAAATTTTATTTTAGCTAAAGTATTTAATGTGAGCCTCTAAGCCCATGTGGGGTAAAAGGCCCCCCTCACCACCTCATACATTTATACTATACAAAAAAAAACACTTCCATGATTTATTTTCACACAAAATCTGTTGCTCCATAAATGATCAAATGCAAACCTATTTTTTCTGAAATCATACACTACGGAAGTAGTGAAAAGCAAAAATGTTTAATTACAAAAATTCTTAAAGTGTGCCTTTAGCCCCTTTGTATATATTTAAGTAATATCCGAAAGTAGTATCTGATTAAAGTTAATAGATGAACATAATGGCTGTGAGCTTAAACTATTTTTTTACATTTATATCCCACAATGGTCTGAAAACAACAGGAAGTTAAAAATCTGATCTTTAGATACATTCGACACTTTGGTACATTTCAAACTGAAGTTAAAACTAATTATCATCTAGATTCGGCTCATAAAACAGACTGATTTTATCAGGACATCTGGTCACCCTATAACCAATCACTGCAGATGGATATAGCATTGGAGGGATTCTCCTCTCTCTCTCTCTCTCTCTCTCTGATGCTTGTGCTGAGTTTCCTCAGGCAATGATACTACAGCTGTCACATAGGACATTTCCACCAGTTACATGACACACACAGAGCACATGGTGGTCACACACGTTGCCCCACAGGAAACACGTGCAAAGGGTTTAGATTCAGCTGATGGTTTTCTGAGGTGTGTGTGTGTGTTCAGGGATGCAGCTAGAATGTGAAATTGAATTTATTTTGGCATAGTTAAATAACAAGAGTTCAGTACATGGGCATGACATACAGTGAGTCTGAAACACCACTGTTTACTCCTTACTTAAATCTCATTTTTGAAAAACACCCCTGAAAAATAGGCCAATCTTCACATAACAGCGACTGTGACGCAACAGTTGGGATCATTAATATTATGTATGACTCCAAACATTTGCATATGCCAGCCCATGTTAAATGATAGGCGGGACTGCGCAGCCAAAGCACGGCAGTTGCTCAGTGTTTGGATGTACACATGAACACAAAAGTATTTTTTAGTTTCTTCATCCTAGCCTCTGAAGAAACAATGGGTTAATTTTATTTTCTCTGGAAATTTCCAAACATTTAACCCACGACTGTTTCCTCAACTTAGGCCAAGAGCTGGCCTCGGATCGAGCTACCAGTACACTTTCTGATGTTTAATTGTTGATCAAGTTCAGACAGGTAATCTTTCTCTCAAAATCATTCAATACTGTTAATGCGTTAGTAAGTCAAGCCAGTGACTAAAATATCAACCTCACATCGTTTCTTAAATTATATACAAGTGATCAAAGAACAATCTATCAACACAGCACGAGTTTATCTGGACATTTGCACAACAAAGCTCTTACTGTATTTACATGATCGTGTTTGCGTAGGTGAAAGCATTAGAGTGCAGAAACTGATCCTAAAAAACATATTAACATTATAAGGGCAACCCAGAAAACATTATAAAATAATTAAAAAACATTCTAGAGCACCTTTAAAATATTATATTTATATTTTATGAGTGGGAAAGAAGTTCCTTCCCAGCTTCTTTTTTATTGGTGAAAGAATCTAGACAAGAAAGTCTCATTCTGTCACTTCAGAACCAAATGGCTAGGCTGAGCAGAAAGAACACAATTCAATTTGAATGGAAACATTTTAATGCATTCTAGCTCTCCATAAAATTGCAAGATTTTCATCTAATGTCTCATTCACAAAACATACGTGACCAAAAAAAAAAAAAAAAGGTAGAATTTCTTTTAAATTCTAGGTAGACTAAAACATGAGCACTTTCTTAAATGTCTTTTAGGAGTTTAACGTGGTTACAGAGATCCACTCGAAAGTGTTTATCTTAGGTTGGAGTGTCCTAATGGAAGAGAGGTCAAGGTCAAAAGTTGAGAGCCTTTAGGCTGCTAATGCAAAAGCTACCGGAACCATCCATTCCATTACATGCTCTAATATCTGTCTGCCTTTCAGAGAGATGATTAGAAATCACTTACAGAGTGATGCCCAAGGCCCTTTGATGGCCACTGATTAAAGTCTCGGTCCAGGGCCGCTGTCATGACCTTTACTCTATTAGCTATTGCTTATAGAAAATCAACTAGCTAAAATATGCCTATAGTGAAGTGCAATACAGACACAATCCCTCCCCCGCTCCCCGAGCCCACATTCACTCTCATTTGCAGAGTTGAAATGAAGTGAAAAACAACATCAGACATTAACTAATAGGAGGACAACAGCTTGGTTACCATGGTCATCCATACAGCAGAATTAAGGAATGCTTACCTACGATTGAGAGAAATTGTTCCTCGTAAAGACCTTCCGAGTAAAAGCAATAATGATTGAGGAAAATAATAGAGCCCTCTCACTTTGATGCTGCAAACAGGTGAGTTCATCTCTAATGCAGCGAAAAAGGAAATTGATGGCCATTCGATGTAATCCTTTTCTTCAATTGAATCATATCCCTCTATTATTAAATTAGAAAGTTCTTAATCTGTGGAACAGGACTGGTTGTATTTTGGATTAGAGGTAATCTAATTTAGCCACTCTAGAGAGCGGTTGTTCTCCCTCCCTGGTGAATGATAAACTTTCCAGACATTGAAAAAGAGCAGACATTTCAAACAATGGGCAAAAGCATCTTGCAGACAGGAATATTACCAAGCAAGCAAACAAACATACCGCCATTAAAAGTCAGGCCAGTAAAGCACTGAATATTTGCAATTAGATAGAAATTATAAAGCTGTAAACCATAAACTCACTTTGGCTGGAATTATTGGCATATGATCCAAGACATTACTAATTATTTGTGAGTTTCAACATGCTTTCAAGACTATCAAAAGTCATTTCAACAACAATATACAACTCAACTAACTTTGCAGAAACAATAAATAAACCACAGCAAGGCAAACCAATGGATATACAAACTCAATGAATGCATAATCTTTTTCGACAATGCAGCAATGGCACAAAAAGGACAGTTCTGTCAACTGGCCCAAAACTCTCTCATACTTGCCACAGGCCCTTAACAATAAACCCTAAGTTCAGGACTCAACAATAAACCCTATTTACAAAGATACTGCTGGATTGCGAATGGCAGATGCAGGCATTACTCGTGCATTAAAGGAAAGGTTCATCATTCACTGACCTGTCATTCCAGACGCTTGTCTCGTCTTCAAAAGCTGCTTGAAAACCTCTAGACTCCTACATCTGGCAGTTGATCATGGAGAATCAGCAGTCTTATCCATTCGCAGGGTCCATTTGTGACTGGTTCATGTGGTTCTCCTGCTTTGGACCCTTGACCCGGCTGTCGGTGCTCAGTAATTCAGTTTTATCTCATGTCCCTACTGCCACATCCCGTCCGCCGATCAAGTTAAACGGCACCTGCAATTGACCGCCAACCCTAGAGCGTGAGCGGAGAGGGGCATCCTGTGAACAGATGGGGGCTTGAATAGATTGGTGTCCGATCAGCTTTAAACATTACATCGAATTACACTGCATTGCCATCCTGTGCTCCCAGATGTGATTATCATACAAATGGACGATTGTTCATAATGCGCTCATGATCAGGCAGGAGAGGGTTCCATTTCCGTACAAAGTCAGAGCCAGGAAGCATTTTAGCACAGTGAGAGATCTGACTCACATGTGGCTTTCAGCCATGAAGGGAGAGGGTGAAGGAAGGCTGCTTAGAGGTTGCGCTCAATATGATGAGGGTCTTTTTGGAAGTAGCGGAGTGCTGGTGAAAAAACCCAAGATGACAGGCCTGGGGAGATAAGAGCAGGCACCAAGTGACAGTTCTGATGTCAAAAGCAGCTATGCATGACCCAACACGCTGCATGAATCTCCACCAAATAACCTCGCTTATCTTCTGTCGCTGCCATCAAAGAAATGCCAGAAGAGACCAGTTTGCTTTCCCCTTTTCTTCTCCCTCCTTTTTTTGTCTCCAAAGTGAGTACTGCCTTTTAGTTGAAGCAGTGCCTCTAAACTCTTCTCCTGAAAGCATGTCGTCCTGCAAGTTTTGCTCCAAACACCTGAAACACCCAATCAAGGACGTCAGGCTTCCTACAATTACATGCAGGTGTGCTGGAACTGCAGCCTGACAGCCCTATAGAGGTCAGTAGCACCTCATTGCAGCACAAATGCAAACTTCCATTCATGAAAGATGTTTACACTTTGAGATTTCATGGTAAACCTCACCAAACTCAACAGTTGAGTTGAGTTCCTGAATCTGAATGCTCTTTCCTCACTAGGTCTCTTAAACCAACACTTGCACATTACAGAAAGGTTCTTGAAACTGCACAAACTTCTTATAAAGCTAAGGGGTTTTCTCTCATAGACATATACACTAGACCTCACCTTGGGGTTCTAAGCATGCGTCCAAACCGCCGCCATCTTGGAACAGGAGTCTTGCCATAGGAAGTAGCTAGGTAACGCTGCTATCTCTGCCTTTACTTCGAATTCATTGATGGTGGCGGACTTTTGTGCAGCGTATGATGTTCACGGATGAAATCTGAACTAGGAAGAATGTTTTTTTTTTTTTTTTTTAAATCTTTCTGGAATCAATGATAAATACATGTGGAGTGGACCACTACCACTAGTTCAGGAAATCAAGACAATATCACCTCCCTCAGCTGCTTTTATTGATTTTTTTGGTTTAAACTAATATTTCCAAAGCTAATATGCTGTAGCCCTTGGGGCCTTTAACTTCTAATGTTCAGAGCTGTAGCTTCTTTGGCTCTTGTGAAATAAGCTCACATAAGTCTTGTCATAAGAAGATACTCTGTTTCATATTAACTGAAACGCTTCATAGCAGAGAGAGAGAGAAAGAGAGAGAGAGAAAATAACAGAGGACTGGACAGAAAAGCGATTTGTCGCAGTTGGTGTAGCCATGGTGACGAGAGGCAATCTTTTTGCTCCACTCTGAGACAGAAGCCTCTTGTAGATGACATTTTCTGGGAAGAAATAAAGTCAAGCAATGCCCTTTACCATTAGTGAAACAGGGCACACAAAGAAACACAGGCTACATTGACTTACCCTGACATCCATTATCAGATTTGTCTCTAACTAGTGTGGCAGGTCATATTTGGCAGGTCAAACATGTGCGCTTATATTTTGTTGTCCGAATACAAACCAACAACAGACTACTATGGCGAGGTAAATGCACCATCCTTTGAAACTGTTTCAGGTGTGCAACTGGAAGTGATGGAGAGGAGGATAAAAAGAGATATGCAGAGAACCTCATTCACACATTAATAGGATATCCTGGGGGAAGTTAAAGACTACTGTGAGGGTGGGCCTCAACACACACGGGAACCATCACCATCCACAATGAAGACAAACTGCCCATCTTGTTAGACAGCCCCACAGGCCGCAGCCATAGTGGGTATAAGGCTTTAGGCATATAGAAACTACATAAACAAGGAAACTCTTACAAAAAAAAGAAACACCTGTGTCAGTACCATGTGTGATTCAGCTCTTCAGATCCACACAGCATGTAAACATTTACATGAATCATGTACATGTGTAATGCATATTTAGATGGGGAACTCTGTATATCATTTGCACATCTCTGGTCTTGATGGTGGATTTGTCCTGAATCCCCTGTGGAGTATGTGGGTTCCTTGAAGAGACATATTGATGTACTCTAAGAAAATGGAGTTTCATCATTTGAAAATCATGGTGAATAAAAATTAAGCAAATTAAGAAATGTATTATTTCACTGTAAAATAAAGTGTCAAGTATTTAAGTTTATAAAAAAATACAGTAAAAATATAAAATTACAATACTAATGTCTTAGACATTTTCAAATGTTAAACCATAAAGCTTTTATTTTTGCAGACAAAAGTGTTACCATTTCTGAGTTAAATGATTGTTCAAAGTAAAATCAGGTGAAATAAACATTAAATAACGTAAATTAATGCCCATGCAACTTTCCCGCTGCCGTGACAGTTTCAAATGATGTGAAACTGGTATGTTTGCACAGCTTTCTTTTTCTTTTTTTTATTGAGGAAATATCAATACAAACAATAGAAATACAAAACACTTCAAATGCAAGGGGGAGGTACAAATAGTATTATAGGGATACTTTAAAGAGTATACATGCTTGTAAATTTCTAAAAGCTTTTGGTTTCTTTGAGGGCAAAATAGACTCAATGTAAAGCTTCACTTCATTTTCAAATGCAACAAAACATGACCTTTTCCCCGAAAATTTGCATTTATGAATACGAAATAAAAAAAATAATAATTAAAATAAATAAGTGCAGTTTTTTATTTTTTGAGTTTACAATATCTAGTAGAACATCTTTCCACAGTAATGTAAAATTTTCATCAACATTTCCAACAATGAAATAAAGAACATTTTGCCAAAAAAATAAAAAGTAAATAAAAAAATAAGGACAGTGCCAAAATAAATGAACAGCTGTCTCTGGCCTCTTGTTGCATGACCAAAATTGTATTTAGTTAATTTAGTTGCAGCAACAACAAAAACCTCCACATGAAGTCGCGAAGTCATGCAGTTGGTGAGGGACAGGACTGATCGTTAGCGGTGACGGGTCCCTGTGGCAATTACAGTGGGCTACGTCGGGATAGGCAGGATATCGAACAATTTATGTTCGCGATTGTGCTGCATTCACTCACAAAAATAAATGTTTTATACAAAATGTCTTCATGGAACATAATTTTACTGTTGGCTATTGTCACAAATATACCCGTGCGACTTATGACTGGTTTTGTGATCCAGGGTCACATAAAAGGGAACATTCAATATTTGCAGTGGACAGGTTTTAACATTTCCTTTTTTCTACTTCAGTTTTTTTACTATAGGGTGGTATTTTTGGGATGGTACTATTTGAGCCCACGAAGGATAGAGAAGTAGGAGTATAGAAGAAATCTTCATATTAAATATTGATGTAACAGGAAGCCCTTAAGTTCTCACAGAAGAAAACTGTTTGCAATTTTCAACACTGTTATTCAGGAAAGTACTGGGGAAAGAGAGTATGATGGGAATTTTGTCAGCTCCACTTTATGTTCAACAAATAGCAGTGGTGCCTTCTATATTTATTTGGGGTTACCCATTTCAGGTTCCACACCTAGAGTAACCCACACTGAATCCACAGTTGAGATTACCTGAATTTCCGTCTTGTTACATAAACTTTTTTCTTCTTCCACAGAGGCAGTCAGGGTGTAGGTGCATAACCCGGGAGCTCTCCGGAGACATGACGAAATCGTGGAACCTTTGGTGTAACAACTGCCACGTACTCACAAACATGCAAGTTACTAGCCTCGAAATCCTGAACAGTATGCTCTGGGCTAGAGTCTACTTAGTCCTATAAAAAATGGGAATTATCGATGTGGGAATTGTGCTCAGTGTAACAATGCTTTTAAAACATCTATTTTCTGTCATCCAAGAACTGGTAAAAAATATAAAATCAAATCTGTGATCACCTGCGTTTCTACTCATGTCGTTTATTTGATTCGTTGTCCTTGTGCTCTATAGGATATGTGGGAAAAAAACGTTAGCAGATGGTGACTTTAAACACAATACAATCCCAAAGCTCCAGCCTTTTTCGTATATTAAAGGTGATGTTTTTTCCCCAAGCACCACCAACATGTCATAAAATGAGAAAGTGATTCAATGTGCAGGGTGATGAGTCAGTCAGTCGTGTAGTGTACGCTTTAGTCTTTTAACGCATCTGTGGAAGACATGAAGAGTTCGTTTACGTATATTGTTTCGGAAGGGGATACGGCTTGTTTAAAGCAGAGTAATTAGAGGGCTACCCTGTGTGTCAATGATGAGGCTGAGAAGAAAGGGAAGCTGATTGGAGAGCACTCATCTCAACACTTCCTGTCTGAATGCTTGCAAAAACGGAACCCATCTGTTTAAACAATGCACAATTACCATCATTTTAAACAGCTAAATTCGTTAAAGTGATTAGTCCTGTGTTTACCATAAGCAACACTCTGTACACAAGATAACAGGCTCATCTGCATATGCTAATTAGGGCAATTAGATATGCTCCACAGTGTAATTTCTATTCAACCAACCTACAGGCAGTTTTAGGAGATTATCAGAAATAATGAAATAAATCAATCAATCACATAAAGGCTAAGATATGCGCAACAAATGGCAAGGGGCAGCCTGAGCGACAGATTTAATGTCACAAACAGCAGAAATAAATCTGCTACATAACAACGGTCATCTCCGTTGTAAGTGATTACTAGCTTCCTGATTACATTAATGCGATAACGATGGACTGAGAAAAAACAAAGTACAAGTCCGTATATCTATTCACACTGGAGTGGTTTGAGAAATATTATTGGTCTTAAATGTAACATGTATAATATCTTATGCTATATTAGAGCTGTAGGATTCTGTTTAAAGGGATACTCCACTTTATTTGGAAATAGGCTCATTTCACAACTCCCCCAGAGTTAAACTGTTGAGTTTTACCGTTTTTGAATCCATTCAGCCGATTTTCAGATATTTAGAAGAATATCAGTAACCAGACAGTTTCTGGTCTCATTGACTTCCATAGTATATTTTTTTTCCTACTATGGAAGTCAATGAGACCAGAAACTGTCTGGTTACTGATATTCTTATAAATATCAAAAAATCTGCCGAATGAATTCAAAAACGGTAAAACCCAACTGTTTAACTCTGGGGGAGTTGTAAAATGAGCCTATTTCCAAAAAAAGTGGAGTATCCCTTTAAAAGACAGAACTGAATCATTGTCATTTAGGAATAAGATCGCTTGGGTGTTTGAATCAAGATCATGATCTTTTGACAATGAATCGTGCTGCACATATCAATACAATTTAACAGAAATGTTTCCTATTTCATTACATTTTACAATATAACTTGTTCACGGCAAACCAGCCATTACTTTGCTCTCTCCTACATGCATGAGGTTAGGAGGAGATACACAGTTTTTTGGATGATTTGATGGTAAATGGGCAAAGATGAAAGTGTGTCGTTTCCCGCAGTGTTGTTTTTTTGTTGTTGTAGGGTGCATGATAAAAAGAGTAAACCAAGGCTCTCCATTGATTCTTTCCTCCCTCCATCCCTCAAGTTATTAATCAGGGCCTGCAGTCAGAACAGAGGACGTGTGGATAAACACAGAAGTGGATCAGTTTAATTTGATGCTCTGATGCGTTATCAGCGAGCAGCGAGAGATATTAAACTGGAAAGCGCCATCGCTCGCATAAATACAGAAAAGGAAAAGTCTTCCTGATCAGTGTGTTTAGATCAATGTTTTCCTACTGTATTTTGTACACTGGATTACCTTTGAATCTAGTAAACCTGGTATGTAAATCCCTAACTGGGAATCACTGGTTTAGAGATGCACGTATACATTTCTCATGATGCACGTACACACTATACTGTACTCAACCGTTTAGTGTATGATTTTTATCTGAGTCTGATGCCCTTCCCCTTCTGCGACAGTTGAGTGCACGAAGTTCCCAACATTCCACACTTGGTTCTTTCTGTTAAGTGCATCTTCAAAGTGCACTTTTTCTTAGTAGAATTTTCAGTGTGAACATACTATTTATACTACAAACGGCACAGAATAGTGCATAAATGCGTGAATCGTGCCGCACACTGTCTTGTACTCTGAGGATCTTGGGATGTCAGGTGTGGTTAAGAGATGTCCGAGAGGGCGTGGCAACTGACACCGCCAGTACAAGAAGGATAATTATAGAATCACCTGATGTTACCGTAGCAACAGAAACCAGAGTTTCGCATGTGCACCCCGCTGCGCTGCGTTGCTACAGAGACACCCTCCTCTCCTGTTAGCACAACTGTGAACACTTAATCTGATCATTTTAGAGAGGTGCCATGTCACCTCCAGCACTTGTTTTGCTGATATTCGTGACAGCAACTAACGCTTAAAGAAACGAGACAACGCTATTATACCAGACCTGATAACTTGGTTTCCTTCCTCTCACAACAGAGCGAGATTAGAGTTCTATCTAACAAGCCCTATGAGATAGAGGCTCGGGGAAAATGGCTGACTTAAACACGGGTCTCGCTGTCTACATAGGGAAGAAACAATCAAAATGCCAGTTCATAGAAAAAGGGAGGAGAAAAATTATTATTAATTATTTACAGGAGATTTTAGTGCTAAAACTGGCAATGAATGTGACTACATTTAGTGTGATGATTCTGAATATAGCATGTGGTAGATATTACACTGATTATTTTGAATGGAATAGAAAATCAAAAGTTCAATACTTTCGGTCGATGTCTTTTGTAAGTGGCGTACTTTAAATATACACTTTGTAAATGGAGGAGTTGGAAAAGGTACGGATGGTGACGATACATTTGTGTCTGCAGTTGGATGCAGTGTTATTGATTACTTTATGTTGAGTGAACACTTTGCATATGTTAGGGATTTTGAGATGATATTTCTGATCACTTTTCGTTATTGTATACTATTAAAGCAAATAGGGTTGTTTCAAGGAATAAGACTTGCTAGACCCTGGATAAGATTTAAATGGGGAACTGATGGCGATCAATTTCTGCGAAGACTATCTTATTGAATTTTTTACTGGAGTGGAAGGAAATACTAATGAAAGAGCTATGATTTTGACAGACTGTTTACATGAAGCAGGCAGATTTCTGATTAATAAATGCACACCAAATCTAAAAAGTAAACAAACAAGGTGGTGGGATGAAGGTTGCTCATCTCAGAAATGTGTCAAATATAATGCTTTAAAGTAAATCAATTCAGAAGAATAGGTAATGTGAGTAACTTGAACAGTTCTGTCTTTGAGGGGCAACATTTTAACAATGATTTAGGTAATGTGCTACAGAATAACATCAAAACAACAGCTGTGGAAGAAAATTAAAAGTTATGGGAGATCTAACACAAAGGCAAATGATATCAAGGACGACAAGTTATTGTGTGATTCAAAAATTTAAGATGAGTATTTTGTGGTAAATTGTGTGAATACTCTCATGATTATAATGTTTAAAGAACATTTTTAAAATGAAATCTTTTGTAATATTATATAGTAAATGTCTTTACAGTAACTTCAGATCAATTTAACATCCTTGATGAACTAAAAACATCTTAATTCTTAAAAAAACAACCTACTACTCCCAAACTTTTGAACGCTAGTGTACATTAATTCAATACCATTGAAATATTTATCCTCAGAGTCATTTGATTGGTCCATTATTTAAAGCAGACATAGATCAAAAAATTAAGTATTTTTATCGTCATGTCGCATGAACGTACATTTAGTGCTTTTGCACACAGGCCACTGGCCCATTCATACCATGATATATTTCTAAAACCCATTCAAATATAAACGAATAGCAGTGTCCACACCACAACTATAACCGCACAGAGAAACAATATTCTTGGAATCACTTTCAGAGCAATTTCTTCCAGCTGAAAAACAATGAAAACATTGGCAGCCAATAAGAATCCATCCTGCTTTAAAAAGCTCAAGCATTTGATGGGAACGCTAATATAGGCTAGTTATCATAGTTATATTTGGTTATGAACGGGCCTTAACAATATAGTAAAAAAACGTATGGTTACATTGTTTTAAGGTGTCCTTGTACTGAGCGATATTGATTAACAACACATACTTACTAGAGCCCGACCGATAAAGGATTTTGAAGGCCGATACCGATACAAACATTTGTTGGTTTGAAAATCCGATATTCCGATATATATATCGGCCATTTTTTTTCCAGAAACGCGCAAAAAAACATTAACAGATTTCCCTAACATTAGTTATTTATGAGTTTTAACTAAAATAATATGATAATGCATTTTAAAAAGAAACTTGTTTATTTTATTGTCACAACAGAACAGAGGAACATCAAAATATATTTAAGTTCTGATAATTGCCTTATAAGCTACCTGCAACCGGATGTGTGGCGGGTTATACACGAGTGTTGCCAACAGGGACGGTGCAGAGTGCCCTCTGTTGGACAAACTATACAACTCTCCAACACTCATGACATGGCTGAAGCGTGTTTCGTCCGTTTTTATTTTATTTTTGAAATATTCATCAGCCATTATAACTGCCGATACCGATATTTTAGAAAACGCCTAATATCGGCCGATAATATCGGCCTGCCGATAAATCGGTCTGACTCTAGGGCTAGGTGGTAATAGGGTTTAAATGCATGTAACGTGTAAGAAAACACTGTAAAATATATATTTTTTTAATCTTATGCAGCATAGGTTTGGAATAGCCTTTGTGTCGGGAATTTGCTTCAAACGGTCATTTAGGTAGACGCATACAGTATAGCGAATCTCTCAAGTCAATCTCTCAAAAGACAATTACAGTCTTTGTCATTTATCTCTGTGGAGCTCCGCTAATGAGAATCCAGCATGATTCAATTGATTCAAGCCCACAGTAATTATATTCATATATGATGGGGATATATGCCTTTGATCATTTCATAAGTTTATTATCCAGGATCTTTTTTTCATCCTCTGGCTGACACTGTGATCTAATAGAATGATGAGTGAGAAGAAACTCCTCATGCTGTCCAATCTGCCTCGCAGTGTGAGGCACATGTCTGTCGGAGGTAGAAATCCTCTCACACAGCCTCCATTAGAGGTGCCCTCTACACAACAAGACCACAGGATTTTCCCTCTTTCACTCTTGGCTCTCACACAGCCCTCTCCTGAGCATCTGGAGGTCACTGAGACACACGCAGAAGACACGTAATCCTCAGAGAGGAAGCCGGCTCAATACTTGGAGCTACTTGCACCGTCCCGAGAGACTGAGTCAGGGATCGGAGTTTGCTACTACTGAGATTTCAATAGTTTAATATCATTAGCTGCTGTCTGATTTCACAAGACTGGGTGGAATTAATCGAATCTAAACCATTTTATAATAATGTCAGCCGTAAAAAATCTGTAACGCCATTCAGAGCTTCCGATGTAGAAAAAAGAATACATTGAGATTCTGACTGCACCTCAAGTTCATGGTTGTACATCCATTTCTTGAATTTATGCTGTTTTTCTGCTCTTTTAGCTGATGTCAAACAAGAAATGAGTGCAGCTGAGCAACTGAGCAGATCTGCCAGAATACAATTTGCTGGAAGGAAACAAAAAAAATGTTGACCTCTAGTTTTCAAATATTGAGTGTGAAGAGCACATCTCCACTGGATTTCATTTGAAACATTAGAACATTTTAATGAGCAAAAGACGTGTCTATCAGTGCAGTCTGCACAGGTCCTATATACTGACTATTGACAACAGAAGCCTTTGTCATGTTGTATAAGTGCTCAGTGTGACAGACTAGCTTTGTCGGATGCTTAAACTGACCCATTGTTCATTTAAAGAAATTTTTCATCTTTTACTCACCATCTCTAATGCCCGGTTCAGATTACACGATGTCGTTTCGTGGCCAAGACACATGCCAGACTACACGTTGCTTCCTGACCAGTCATCGCATGCCGCCTTTAACAGCGCACGTGATGTCATCGAGAAGGCGAAATTAGTGGCGAGTGACTTCCGGAAACGAACGAGTGAGTGTTGTATTGGCTGTCCTGTGTTCAGAAAAAAGTAAAAAAGAAAACCCGACAATGGACACGTTCCTGGATTGCTGGAAGAGGACAGTATGGGCTGTCAATCCTCCAAAGAGAACTTGAGGTAAAATATTGTTTTCTTATATTTTTTTACTTTTAGTTTTAGCATCATAGCACCAAGTTAGCACCATCGTCTCTCTTTCGTGTCGCCATTTCTTGAAAGTTTTGTACGGAAAAGCTTCTGTGCTCCTATCGGTCAACCTCATACATGTGACAAACCCGTCGTGGACGATCGTTAAAAAAAAAATAAACATGCTAGTCTTTTCTGTCGTGATGTCGTGAAGCATCGCAGACACGACGTAGGTTGTCGCCCACTATGACACACTATACGAGATGATACGATCGAATCTTGCGTCCCGACAGACGTTGTCGTTTACGAATCCCCACGACGCCCTACTCAAACGGATAGTGCCAAAATAGGGCTAAAATCGTGTAATCTGAACCAGGCATAAGAGCACAAAAGGGGGGATTTTGAAGTATTGTGGTGGTCATTCCTCAATGCAGTTGCAATGAAAACTCCAAGAAAGAACCACAAAAGCAGTCTATAATTGTGCACGATATCCCAACTCCACTGAAGCCACACAGCTTTCTCTGAGAAATTCAAGTCACTTCATTGATTAAATGACACTTTTGAATAAACGCCTATATATTTCCTATTGAGATTGACTATTGACATATGCGTCTTCTGTTCCATCTCACATCCAGTGTCCACATCATAGAGAACACGTTAATATGAGGAAGAAGAGAGAAAAGAGATGCAAGCAGGTGAGTGTCACAACCACATGGATAGACCAAAGCCCTCTGACTGTGCCAGATCATGTGCAACACACATTATTATCTATATATAAAATATATCTATTTGTAGTTTTAGGACACTATATGTATTTCAGGTGTACTGTGGCACTAATACACTCATATTGTTCATATTCCATGATGGAAGACCTAAAACAGCAGCAGGGTCTGAAAGACAAGGAGAACTATGGAAGGACAGGGGCTACTGCTAAAAAAATTCTGCACATCTTAAGGTCAAATTAACAATTAAAACACCAAACATTAAACATCTATCTGGGAGAAAAAAACAAACAAACAAACAAAAAAAAACCTTTACACTTTCAAGCAGCATCATAAACATTATTTTGGCTATCTTCATAACCAACGTAATGTCAACAGTCTTCAAATCTCCCTCTTGCTCAGCTCACTCTCCTCTTCCATCATGAATGAACACACCCCCGACTGATTGGCTACACATTTGTTGTGGTGCTCTATCCGATCCACATTCAACAGCGTTTTTCAAAAATCGCTTACTGTACCTTTAATAATTGTATAGTGAAGCGGAGACATGAAATTAATGACAAGAAAAAGGGCACTGGGACACAATGTGGATTTGAATGAGAATCTGAATAATCTTTGTGTTCGCTAAAACACTACCTGCTGCGTTACGACTTAACCTACTTAATGTTAATCCGAGCAATTACACCTTGCTTCTGTTAAAAGCACCACATTCTGCAGAATGTCTAGCGACATTTCTCAATTTAAGTGAATATATATATATTTATACAGGTTTGAGTCCTTAAATTATTGAACATAAAAGGTTTAGGGAGGTCAAAGAACTGAGCTAATCAAGCTGAACATTACTAGATTCACTGAGGACAGGACATTTAAAATGGAGATAAGTTCTGTATTCATTTGACAAGAAAAGGACATGATGTCCTTCCGTTAAAGGCTAAAAAACGTGTGTATGTGAATGTAAAATTAGATCTCATTAACCTGTAAAAAGAAAGAGAGAAGTGATTTGCAGTGTTTTGTCTTAATAAAGGGACATGATGAAGCTGAAGCAGCACATCAGTGCAGCAATGAGGCAGAAATCTGGGCCAAATCTGCATTCTAAAAGCCATAAGCTAACATTAGAGAACTACATTATACCATGATCTCGTATAAAAGCCCTTTCTCACAGGGCTAATAAATAGCCTGAGTTGCTCTGGGCAAAACCAGGGTACTCATGGTTCATTAGGGCAGTGGAGAACAGATGAGATGATGTTTTCAGCAGAGATGAGGGCCATTCAGCTCAAGCCTCAAACACAAGCTAGTTCTCAAGTGAGTCTCAACTCATCTACTGCAGTTTCAGATAGAGACCCAATGCTCACCGCTGAAGTTTCACTGTTCTGAAAACAATTGTGGTTAAAACAAGTTTTGGGTGTTCAGTTCGCTTGTTTTATTTGGTCCGGAGTCTCCAGACCAAAAACAAAAAACAAAAAAACAAACATTTAGCCCTGGCTCGCTTAACAGCAGCCATATCACCCTGTAGCCCAAGACTGGTTGCCCACTGAAGCTAAGCGGAGCTGAGCCTGGTTAGTACCTGGATGGGAGACCTTCTGAGAAAGCCAGGTTGCTGCTGGAAGAGGTGTTAGTGAGGCCAGCAGGGGGTGCTCACCCTGTGGTCTGTGTGGGTCCTAATGCCCCAGTATAGTAATGGGGATACTATACTGTCAAAGAGCACCGTCCTTCGGATGAGACGTTAAACCGAGGTCCTGACTCTCTGTGGTCATTAAAAATCCCAGGATGTCTTTCGAAAGAGTAGGGGTGTAACCCCGGCATCCTGGCCAAATTTGCCCAGTGGCCTCTGTCCATCATGGCCTCCTAATCATCCCCGTATATAGCAATTGGCCTCATCACTGTCTCCTCTCCACCAGTAAGCTGGTGTGTGGTGGGCGTTCTGGCGCAATATGGCTGCCGTCGCATCATCCAGGTGGATGCTGCACACTGGTGGTGGTTGAGGAGATTCCCCCCTCCTATGTAAAGCGCTTTGAGTGCCGAGAAAAGCGCTATATAAATGTAACGAATTATTAATTATTATTATTAACGTTCACATTGGCATTTTTAACACCGAACCTAAAGGCGTAGGAATACATCACAACCTATTTTTCTCAGTTTAAAGGATTAGTTCACTTATAAAAAAAAACAACAAAAAAAAAACTTTTGCTGATAATTTACTCACCCCGATGTCATCCAAGTTGTCCATGTCTTTTTTTCTTCTGTCGAAAAGAAATTAAGGTTTATGAATAAAACATTCCAGGATTCTTCTCCATATATATTTTTTCTTCAATGGACTCCAACAGTTTCAAGGTCCAAATGAGAGTTTCAGTGCAGCTTCAAAATGTTTTAAACAACACCACACGGTGAATAAGGGTCTTGTCAAACGAAACGATCGGCCATTTCAAAAATAAATAAAAAAAAGTTTAAGTTTTATAAGCACAAATGTTCTCCTTGCTTTGTTCTGTGGTGCATGTTCGTGACTCTCCTGTTCGAACTCGTTCATCAAAATGAACAAATCTTTTTTCGAGTTAGTTCGTTCATTTTGTTTGTTGAATGAACGAAATGACTCGAATAAAAGATTTGTTCATTTTGATGAACGAGTTCGAACAGGAGAGTCATGAACGCGCATAGATAAGACTCTTATTCATCGTCTAGCGTTTAAAGCCCTTTGAAGCTGCACTGAAACTCATTTGGAACTGTTGGAGTCCATTGAAATCCATTATATGGATTAAAAATTCTATAATGTTTTCATCAAAAACCTAAATTTTATAATACCTTAAAGGGTTGGTTCACCCCAAAATTAAAATTAAGCCATTAATGACTCACCCCCATGCTGTACCAACCCCGTAAGACCTTCGTTCGTCTTCAGAACACAAATAAAGATATTTTTGATTAAATTTGAGAGCTGGATCACTGCTACATAGGCTCCTAAGGGATCGAAACTTGACGGCCCAGAAAGTCATTGAAGAAAATCTTCCGGGGTTGGTATAGCATGGGGGTAAGTAATTAATGACTTAAATTTCATTTTTGGGTGAACTAACCCTTTAATAAGAGGCACATTAAAACACTATAGTGACTATATACCATGTTGAAAATAGTCAGAGCTCACCATAAGCACATCCCTCAAAATCAGTCAGACAACAAGGCACTTTGCTCATTTTTATTTATCAGATTTAAATACAATGACTGGGTCTACCTCAGAAAGAAACAAATTCATACACTGTTTCCGTATGGCGGCAAGAGCAGGAAAAGAAGAAACGATGACCGTTGAGTAAACCTCACAGGGAAGATGCCCAGAGATGCTTGTAAAGGTGCTGGTAGCGGTTCTTTTGCCACAGAGAAAGAGAAAACACACGTCCTACACAAATGTCCAGAAATGTCACTGAACACTCAGATCACATCAGAGAGAGACAAAAATACGTTCAGTCAGTTCACTCGGTTAGTTTTGATCTACCTTCAAAATATCCATTTATATCCCATATATAGAATCTCATGATTAAGGAGGCATTTCTCAGCAAGCTTTTGAGTTCATGGTTGCTCTGTGCATCCCCCTCATTTCTTAAAAAAAAATCTTGCCCCAACATATAGAAATCTGATTGGGCAGATCAGGTTTGCCATGATGGGGTTTGACAGCTGGTGATTGGCTAAAAATGTACACGAACAAGATGTTTGGCTATCATGTCAAAATTTAAGATTAACGTAAATAAATTGGTCCTACTTAAAGCAGCTACAGTAGCCTATACTTGCTTTAAAAAAAAGGAAAGAAAATGATAAGAAACAAAGTCCTTGAGCAGAGGAGAGGATATGCACAGAATAAAAAAAATAAACAAAATAAAAAAATGGATTGAGGCAAATGTTCAACGTTAGAAAAAAACAAGAGCATTCTGATGTTTTGCTTTTTTTTCATGATTTGTGTGTTCTCTGCAAATGCATCCGGTCTTCCACAAGGTCTTTGGGACAATGATTTAGCGGCGGTACCCAAACTCAACTGCGTCATCATCACGGAAATCTCCATAACGCCAAATGTTGAGCTGCAAATAAAAGGCAAAATTAAAAAAAAAAAAAAAAAAAAAAATTCTGAAACATGAGTTAAAACGTATCTTTATCTGTACATGTAATTGTGGAATTGAAATACTCAATACTTAAATCTCAATTACACCTGTTATTTAATTCAGATTTCAATTGCGGTTTGGACACTTTCACTAAAGTGGCGTCTCTAAAGTTTGGTTGTGGCAAAATAGTTTCCAACTGCAATCGTGCATATACGAGAATTTTAGAGTTTTTGAGCGGGCTTCTTCTGCACCAGTGGACACGTTGGGTAAAGCAATTGTGTTGAAAAAAAAAAATTGTTGAAACGTGCGCTAAATCCTAAATAACAAACGGAAACCTTAATAAGCTGCAAAAGTAATTTGACAGCACTGATCCACCATCATTAAGTCCTGATAAGCATCTGTGCTCATGTATCTGTCAGACCGAGGCACAGCATGTAGACAGGATCATTAAAACGCGAGCTGGTCTGTAACATCATCACACCTCAGTAATAACGAGGCAAATGGTCGTTTACGGTTCTCTTTCACATTCAGTCACGCTTGAAGGCTTCACATCCAACAAATTTCATCACAGCCCTTCTATTTCACATCGGTTTTGAAACATAACCCAGTGAAATGTTTCATTTACGTGATGGTGGATGCTTTCGGCTTCAGAGATTCTTAGTGACGACGGGAAATCATTTTGTATGTCATACAGCCTTTTATCTTTTTTCTCCATTTCTGCGGTCGATGTGCGAGTGGCTGTTAACTCAGAGAGAATCTATGCTAATTAGCGCCGTCGTTAGAAGGAACATCATCATCAAGCTCTTGGGTTGGCATGGTTCTCTCTTCTGCTTGAGTCTTGTTAAACAAGGCCGTCGTCCTGTCATATGGAGTGATATTTGAGCCAAAAGACGGTGTTTGATGTGAAGTTGTGAACCATGCTGCAGTTGTAGGTTATGCTACAGGTAACGAATGCATGCCATTTATTTAAAATCCTTCACAGGTTAAAATACTTGAATTGCAAACTGAAGCACGTGAAATCACGTCGTTAATGCCACCCAGTTAGATGATCTTTTAGAAGTAGGGAGTTTATCACACAGCATCTACAATGCCAACACATGTAACCCTGGTAGGTGGAAATTTCTATTCTTCTAACCAGATTCCACTTCCCTATTTGCAATCAGATCATTTTAAGTTGCTAAAGTTGCTAACTGTTGGAAAGTTTTTAATCCAATGATCCAGCAAGTGACTTCAGTTCAAAACATTGCTCATGTAAAGAGAGAATAGACTAGAGACTCGCGTGGAGTTTTCAGTGAATTATTCATTCCAGTGCGTTTCAGTTTAAAACACGAGCTGTGTCATATTCTGTGATAGTTTGTGAAGAGCGCGAGCCCTGTCTGTGAAATCTCCATTGCAACTTGACTTGTCTAAAATACAAACAAGCTCTTTGTTGTTGCAACGTACACATACTATATACACTCTGAATCCTGAAAAGGTTTCTGTAATGTATTTTTCATATGGTGGTGAGCATAAATATATGAACTATGGATTCATGTCATTAGGAATTTAGTTGTTCTTTCACTGAGACACCTAAATATACCTTCAAAAAAAGCTTACAGAAAATACAGTTTTGTTAGAATCAACAATCTAATGGTACGTTCACACCGGACGCGAATAGCGCGTCTGGCGCGAATGATTTCAATGTGAAGTTGAGATGCGAATACGTCTCATTCGCACGTCAAATTCACACGAATGCCGCAAATTGAGCGTCTGACGCGTTAAGCACAAATAATTTAGTTAGTGCTATTTGTGCAACCCCGCGATTGACGCGAATTCGCGTCTGCCGCCTGAGTTGAAAAATCTTAACTTTGACGTCAAATTCGCGCCTCATTAACCAATCAGGAGCCTAGCCGCTCACGTGGTGAAGGATCTGGACGCTTCAATAAATTATTTTGTAATATGACTAAATGCGTGTGGTTCTAATGCACAACAAAGCAAATATTTTATCACTCAAAACTTTATTTCAATATACGCGACATGTTTATTTTGTATTGAATGTTATTTATTCCATATCTAGATTATATGAAATTATTATGATGTAAAGACAACCAAAATAATGTGCATAAGTTTGTGTCTGGACGTGAGAGAGAAAAGAAAAAAAAAATTCACAGGACAGGTTAATTTTAGTTACTTTTGGAGGCTTGCTCTTTTTATCATCAAAACCAAAATAAATGACAGATTAGATGGATGAGGGCGAGGGTGATCCTCGCTCCAGTGAAGGACAACAGGTCGTCAAACTGGGCGCGGGAGAGGCAGAAGTACCACTGACAGCGGCCGTCATCCAGGCGCAGAGCAAATGGTGAAACTCGCCAAATGTACGCCTCCGAAGGGTCTGGTGGACACAAATACGGCGACGATGATCCCCACGCCGCTGTTCTGCTCTCCAGAGTAAATACAGAGCGGTGACTCTCGATGAATGCTCGGTCGACATAAAAAAATGGCCACCAACGGATTTCTATTCTGACGCGCGTTCGCTTCAAACGTTTGTTTTTTACACGTGTCAATTTTGCTCGACGCGCGAATGGATTCAAAGTGGTCAAGCGTCAAACTAGACGCGGTAGACGCGAATTTGACGCGCTATTCGTGTCAGGTGTGAACGTAACGTAAGGGTTTACTTGCCGTATTTAATGAACGTATTAAACAATTTTACGAGAAGTGTGCAATTAATAGTGATGCATTTTCTTTACGCTATTGAGCCCTAATACATATATATATAATGCTGTGATTGACCAGTCAGAATCATTTCAGAGGAACGCAATAAAGATGACATTACCCTGGCACTCTTGGCAGATTCCTGGCCATTCAGATATTCAGTCACCTATGACAAAAAAAAAGGAAGAGGTGCATTTAGACCGAGCTGGGGCTCATGTTGTCCTAACTCCTTTAACATATTCATTGAACATCTTAAACATTAGATAAATGACACACATTACGTTATGGAGGACAGAGATTGTTTTCCAAGATTAATGCTGTGCTGAGTCTACATCAGTCAATCACGGTAAGTGCATCTTGTTTAGAAGATGTTTTAACAGGCCCTCATCTTGTTGAGCTGTTCTCTGATCATAAGGGTAGCGATCAGTGCCATGTTCTTGTAGAGTATGTATTCAATAATAAGTGAAAGTGTGGGTGGTTCTAGCCACTAGACGGCCTGCGTCTCAAGCGCTCTCTTTTCCTACGGCCCACAAAGGGCTGTATCACCTGCACAACACAACATATTGACCATTTCTGCTATAGCAAGGATTAAAGCATAGATGTAGTCAGAGTGGGGATCCTCCTCGATTCCAGTAACGTTAGAAAGCTGGAAAGGTAGAACCAGGTAAGGATGAGACCACAGCAGAGGATTTAATGCATAAAGACGACTTTAAAAAGTGTAATGTGTGCTCTTTTAGTGGTGTGTTTGTGTGTTAGTTGGCTGGCTGAAGAGCATGTGATTCTTCAGTGCTTTAGGACGCACGTGAAGAGATTGTGAGGTACATCTGGACAGCAGAGAAAAGTGCAGCTAACGCAGCCTCCATCCATCAAGCGTTCGACGCCCCATGACACACAACAGCACCTCACGTGCCACACTCACACACACACACACACACACCACCATCAGCAGTTTTCACACAGCAAAGAGGCCAAGACTCATGTGCTGCTTCAAAGATGCCAACATTAGAGCTGTGCTGATACGATCGTATAGGACAATTCATCAACATTTCAAGATTACAGATGCAGAGTGCAGTGAATTAATCAAGATCTTAATGCATATTGTATTTTGTGGTAGTAGGGGTGTACACTACTGCGTTCACATGATTGTGTGTGTATTTGAACATTTTAGAACAAGAGATAATGCAATCATAAAAGATCAATCATGTCTGCACTTTTTCTCATACATGCATTGCTTTATTGCTCTACTGCGGCGATAACTCATACCAGCCTAAATCATCATATCAGAATCGGCTAAAAATACACGCATTTTCCACTTGTGAGTTACTTCTGTTAGTCCACACTTTTATGGTTTCAGGTGGTCGTTTTACCTTGAGTCTCTCGGCATGAAATTATCGGACAGTGCTCATATTTGTGGTGTTCTTCGAAACACACTATAATACCCCAGTAATACAGGCAGCTTGAAAATCAAAGCGTTCATGGACACAGCCGCACAGCATTCGAAGAGAACAGTTTGGACTTTGATCATCTCAGTATAGAGATTAAACAACAGAAAGACACTAGCTGAAATGGCTTCTCTGTCCCAGATCAAGCCTGTGTTCAATCCACGGGGCACAGGAATGAAATGGGGTTTTTAGGCAGCGATGCGTGTCATTCAGCATGTGTCCCGGCCCGTTTGTGTGGATGTGTGTGTATTTGATACGAGGAGCAGAAAAAAAACAAAACATTCTAAGCGCAGTTAACTTTTACTGGTTAAGTGGTAATAGAGCTGTCAGAAGCAAGGCATGATGGGATATGACTGGACATGGGGTGGCCAATATAAGTGCCTGATTGCAAACCAACTTACTTTAGTTGAGCTGAAATAATCTCTTGTTTTTAGTCGTTTTAGTTTGTGTTACATCACGAGAGTTTAAGCTTAAAGGGATACTCCACATTTTTTGGGAAATAGGCTAATTTTACAAATCACCCAGAGTTAAACAGTTGAGTTTTACCGTTTTCGAATGCATTTAGACGATTTTCAGATTTTTGGAAGAATATCAGTAACCAGACTGTTTCTGGTCTCATTAGCCCCTTTTCCACCAAAGCATTTTGCGAGCCGGTTCGGAGCTGGTGCCTGCGCGCGAACCAGTTCTTTGTGTTTCGACAGCCAAAGAACTGGTTCGCGGCCGCGAGAACTGGTTCCAAAGTCGCACCAACTCTTTGCTGGACTAGAACCGTTCTTTTAGCACGTCATGTTTACGTCGGGGGCTGGGGCGGGTTTAGATGCGTTCTAAACATCTTTTCTGACCATTGCAAAGCCAGGAGAAACTGC
The DNA here is from genome assembly GCA_038021265.1 of Cyprinella venusta. Classification (NCBI taxonomy): domain Eukaryota; kingdom Metazoa; phylum Chordata; class Actinopteri; order Cypriniformes; family Leuciscidae; genus Cyprinella; species Cyprinella venusta. The sequence goes on along the minus strand of CM075885.1, from coordinate 20,675,212 downwards.
AGAAACACGCAAGCGTTTTTTATTTATTTATTTATTTGAAACATAAGCAAAGAAAAAAACAGTCACGATATAGAACAAATAAATGGAAAGAAAAAAGACAAGACAGGGATACATAACTTATCAGAAAAGATTACATATCAAACGAAAAGACTTACATATTTCAATTGTTTTTAAAGTTTTCTTGGTACACGAGTTAAAGATAATCCCAAAGCAACGTACTTGCAAGCGACGTACACAGTGACGTAACGACATCGTTCCCTGGGTGCTCTAGTGGAAAAGCAAACAGGTTCTGAACGGGTTCGCAAGTTGAACCAGCTCCGAACCAACTTTGAACCAGCACCAGTTCCAAACTAAAGGGGTAATTGACTTCCATAGTAGGAAAAATAATACACTATGGAAGTCAATGAGACCAGAAACTGTAGAAACAGCTATTCACCAGCTATTCTATGACTGTAACCCTAATTAATATGTGAGTTTGTAATTAGCTTGTATAACTAATGCACGTTAAAAGGCACCAGTGTCACTGATGGTGTGCTACAGTAAGCTTACGAAAATGCATAGCACCTGTTTCAAACCATATGAGCTGCTTTGCATAGATTTGTTTTACATGCAGAACATGTAGCTTGAATGAAAAAACTTGTTGGTTTGAGGTAAATTCACCTCTCACTTTCAATCGCATGCCCTCTGATAACACTCAGACATGTCATCTAGCATGCCAGCATGAGGAAGAAAACAGCCTGACACACAAATAAGAAAGAGCAGTGTTTGACAAACACAGGGAGGGAAATGACACATCGATTTCAGCCATCGATCCTGAGAACCGATGAAGCTCGTGCACACTTATCGGAAGGCCTGTGTGATCCGCGCGCAGGTGCAGAGAAAGAGAGAAAGAGCCGGGGGGCCTTATCTGACACTCTCTCTGTGTCTCACAGACGTTCCCATATCTGACTCCAACTTTTACGTTAAAGATTTTCTTTCCCTTGCCTCATATGGAGATTCAAGGACGCGTTCCACACTAGACGGACTGACTGACGTATAGACTCTGGTCTGGAGACTTCAGCAAAGTAAAGATTTGCTGATAGCAGGAAGTCAGGTGTCAAGCAGATACCCTTCAGAAGGAGAGAGGACATGGGGAGAAATGATCACAGAGCACTGTGTTTAAAAAGGAATAGAATATCAAAAGAAAGACAAGGGGGATGGGGAGTCACGGGCGGGATGACACCGTGCATTATGAAGGCAGTGTAAATAATTGCTGTATATTAACAGCGTTTTAAATCACAGCTCATTTAACGAAGGAATGATGGGTTTGATTCACCGTCTTCAATTCCGAAGATCATGAATAATCACACCGCTTTCACCGACATGCAAATACATGGAAACTACATCCTCCAGCACACAGTGTGCTGCACTGGAGGCCAAACCAGCAGCAGAAAAAAAGATGGGGAAGGAGAGAGAAGGACAGAGAGTGCGTGAGTGGGAGAAATAATGAATGAAGGAGAGAGTGAGATGAGAGAATTTTTTTCTGAAAGAGCCAAGGGTGAAAGCTAAAGTACAGAAGACAAGTGGCATGGTGCCACCACACTATACTAAAGTGCCAGTGCTGTCCTAAAAAAAATGACCATCTGGCATACAGGATGTGCCCACTTTGTGCATTCAGCTACTAATGGACTGTAATAACAGTGTTATAAGATGTTAATACACATTCAAATCTGTTTTAACACAAAGAAAAAGTGGAGATGCTTTTGTTTTTGAAAAATAAAAGGTTCCAATCTTGAGATAAAACACTTCACTAAAGGTGAGGCGTGTGATTTCTGAGCCACTAATGTCATAGAACGAAATGGCAAAAATAATTATCCGTTTCCTGAACGCTTTCTGCCATTGGCCTGTCAAACAGATCGACCCATAAACTCTGGTTGTGCCAATGCAGAAAATCAACCTAGAAATGTCTTATAGCTGGCTAGAAGAGGTGAAAGCATTTACTTTACTCACCTCACCTTGCCACATCTTAATAAAACATTTTTATGAATTTCTTCTGACACAGTGTATTGTTGAACTAAAGCATGAGTGTAGAGTACAGTAGTTGGGGTACAGTACACATGCCTGAGCACTAGTGTTTCATAACTGTGTGAGTGTGAAACGGTAGCAGAAGTGTCTGCCACTGAAGTCAGAAAGCTCAGCTCTATACGAGCACCTCAAACAACCTGTTAGCGCAATAAAAAAAATAAAGCGCGAGGGAGTGAGAGGAGGGGACGAGTGAACCAGAACAGCAGTGTTCCTATGGGAACAGGGAAACGGTGGAACGAAGCATATGGAGGGTGTTTGTGACAGCCACGTCAGAGCCAACAACCCTCACTCAAAAACCTGTATGGTTCGATTCAAGAGCAATAACAAAAATAACGCCAGGGTGGCAACAAGGTTAAAGGATAAATACAGACGATCAAAGAACGGGTTCAAATGTCTCTAAATTCACAAACAGCGACTGAATGGAATTTGAAAAGTTAAATAAATAAACTAGGGCTGCACGATTAATTAGGTAAAATCAAAATTGCGATATGGCTTAGTGTGATTATCAAATCACAAAAGCTGCGATTTAAATAAATGAACACAGTACACTAGGGGTGGGAATCTCTAGACACCTCACGATTCGATTCAATTCTGATTCAGAGAGCTGCGATTCGATGCTAGAGCGATTATTTGAATCTTTTTTTTGTGTGTGTGTGTGACTAATGACCCATAAAGAATTAATGTACAATATATTTTATTAACATTGCTAAGAACCAACATGAAAATAAATGTGTGCCTGAACTAGCAGCATTCTTTTAGTAAATAATATTGAATTATGTCAATATTACGTTACATGTATGTATATATATATATATATATATATAGTTTTTTGAAAATAGATTGACATTCATGAATCGATTCAGAATTGATTTGTCCGCATCGCGATGCATCTAAGAATCGATTTCCACCCCTACAGTATACTATTAGTATTGTCATGTTACAGTTGTACAATATTATTATTATTATCAGGTTTTATTTTAGTGACATGCAGTCCTAGAAGAAAGCACAGCAAATCTGGAGCTTCAAACTAAACTACAGCACTATTATCAGAAAAATCGGATTCAAATTTTCTTGCAGCTCTAGAATAAATCAAATAGCTGAAAGTAAAAACAGTGTTAAAACAAAAAGTCCTCTAAGGCCCTGTGTGAGCAGCGGTGTGTTTGAATACACAAATGAAAGCAGTTTTAAAAAGTGAGACAGATAAAGAGAGGATAACAAGGGCAGAACGAATGGTCAGTGCTTCATTATAATACAAAATGGCTGCTGCCAGAGGCCCTGCTGTGAAACAGCGAGGTGCATTTCTGATTATTTCACATAGATTATGCTATAACCCAGCTAAAAAGTAGCTGACCAGTGGCTTTGTGCTTTTTGTCTTTAGATCTACTCACCATTTTCTGGAGGTGCTTCTCTTTCCGTACGTCCACCATGACTAGGCCTTCTTTCACCAGACCCAGACCCACGTCATCTTTAGAGTCAGCAAACTGCAGCGTGACGTGCGGGCAGGCGACTCCACTGTACTCCACATTCAGCAGACACTGTATGTTATGAATGTCCCTGACTAGACTGTCCACAGCGTCGGTCCGAGCGTCTTCCTGTGGGTGGGATTATAAGAGCTTGTCACATATCCATGTCTCCCAAACATGCTTTCATTTCTACAAACTGCCCTCAACACACACACACACACTACACAAGCTATTGATAGTCAATCAGACTCCATCGTTTAAACTTGCCAGCTCCAGAGTTGCTCATTCATCACACTTGCACACAAAAACATACAAACATTGGGATACTGATAAATGTAGATTTGCAAAAAAAGGGGATCAAAATACCTCCACACCAACACAACGTTTCGCAAATGTTCGACGCATGAGTCGAGATACAGATCTGATCTCTCTCGCTCGTTCACACACACAGACACACGGCTCTTGTGAGCCAACCCAGTCTCCATGGCAACCTCAGAGCATGTTCCCCTTGGGGGGAGTTATGGTGGGGGTACGAGATACAGAGGCCATCCAGAACGAGAGAAAGAGACGGAGATAGAGAGAGAACAATGTGCCTACCTCAAAGATCACAGAACAACAGCGGTATTAGCAGGGCAGGTGGCATGATGCCACACCTACACACACAAACACACGCCTACACACACACACACACAAACAGACCTGCTGGAAAGCGTTCTCTCGTATGCATTTCGTCACACTTTAATAACGCGTAACTAGCATTAAGGCTTAATTTGGGATATTACCACTCTAGGGTACTGCTCGCTACAAGGAACACGCTCAAAACGACCTACTTTAAAAGAGCTAATATGTTTCATCAAAGTCCCTTTTAAGGAAAGTCTGTTCAGTCGACAGCCATATTTGCAACGCCTTCGGGCAGCTATTTCGGGCAATCAAGACCAAGTCCTATCTTTTCGAATGGGGAATCCTGAAATCTGAAACTAATTGCCAAACTAACAATTAAATAACATTTTAAATCAGCAACAAATTCTAACATGAACTGTCCTACAAATGTTGTTTCTTATGCTCAAATAGCATTAAATATATATATATATATATTTTCCAGGCTAGACCAGCCAATGCATGTGCAGTCTTAAGCGAGTCTCTCAGGTGTTTATGGGAACAGGAGCTGCAGTGACGCAATGATTTTACCAATCAGAGATCAGCTTTTTTGCTTTGAAGGCGGGACATATTCTGCCATATTGCATGTTGCAGTGCACTGCAATCCCATTCTCCCATTTATAAGTAATAGGAGTGAACAGTCTTTCCATATCTGTAGTCTTTGGCTTCCTTTCTTACAAGTCACATGACCTCATTACATGCATATTTAATTCAGCTGGTATTGAGAAACTTATTTTGATTCATTTTATTTTTTAATGCTTATCTATCTATCTATCTATCTATCTATCTATCTATCTATCTATCTATCTATCTATCTATCTATCTATCTATCTATCTATCTATCTATCTATCTATCTATCTATCTATCTATCTATCTATCTATCCATCCATCCATCCATCCATCCATCCATCCATCCATCCATCCATCCATCCATCCATCCATCCATCCATCCATCCATCCATCCATCCATCCATCCATATGTATGTACAGTATGTATGTATGTATGTATGTATACATATATCTCAGTATACTCCCTATACTCCTATACTATATATTTATATACATATAACATTTATTTATATATTAATAAGCTTTAAAAATACATAGCAATGTACTTCTGGTTTATTTTGTATTGTGGAATATAATACCCCCTACACAGTCTAGGATCATATGGCTATTCAATGCAGAAAATTTGCAGAAATGGTCAGTTGTAGGGTAGTACGCCATTCCAAACACCCAAAACAGCCAAACTAGCATGATTTGACTCCTAAATTCCTGTCTTTTATAACTCGGATGTGACTCTAGCTTGTGCGTTCATGTTCTACGTGGACCTGTTTGAAGGCCACGGTGTATGATCAATCACACGGGAGTGTGCGTGTAGACATTTCTGCGTGATAACTTACATCCTGTGGGACTTGAATGTAGGCAAATGCGTACTCTGTAGCCTGTGGAGGAAGTGTACGCGTGCTGAAGGCTGGAGGAAGCGCTGCAAGACGTGTGGAGGATAATATCTCTCTCTGAAACGACAAGAGAGAGAGACTGTCACATTGTTGTGTTATAAAACAGACTTCATACCTCTTTCATACACCAACTGCCTGTACCAAGGTCCTCATTAAATGGAGGAGGTGTGAGTACAGCACAGCAGATAAAAGCAAAGTCAAGGATAACGCTCCACTCCTCCACATGCCACACTCAAAGCCAGCAACACAATATGAGAGAGACGCTCTCTCTTCTCTACTGGGTCGCAGTTGAGCGCTGTGGTCATGCGACTTCAGTACAGAACATGTGAACGCAGCAGGCTAAAGAGGTTTCAGCTTTGAGAATAAGAGAGAGAGACTAAAAGAAGGGCAAACAGACAGAAGACAGCTGAAAGTACAAAGCAAAAAGACGGGCTTGCTCTTTATGGGGGGTTATACAGCAATATTTAAGAGGATAAGCTGCAGAAACGCATTCATCATGAACAAGGTGGATCTAGATGTATTTGAACACAGGATTTAAGTTCTGCTGCTTTGTTTTCTTACTACAATGTCAGATTGTTAGATGAAATCTAAATCATAACAAACATAGTCATTTGATGGGGCATTAAAAGATCCATCCTTTAAAGGGCTACTCCACTTTTTTTTGGAAATAGGCTCATTTTTCCACTCCCCCAGAGTTAAAAAGTTGGGTTTTACCATTTTCGAATACATTCAGCCGATTTTCTAATATTTAGAAGAATATCAGTAACCAGACAGTTTCTGGTCTCATTGACTTCCATAGTATATTTTTTTCCTTCTATGGAAGTCAATGAGACCAGAAACTGTCTAGTTACTGATATTCTTCTAAATATCATGAAAATCAGCTGGATGGATTTGAAAACAGTAAAACTGTTTAACTCTGGGGGAGTTGTAAAATGAGCCTATTTCCAAAAAAAAGTTGAGTATCCCTTTAAGACACTGTCTCCAGCGAATCAGAGTGATTGAGCAGAGGTGTATAAACAATGATATCAGATTCAGCACAATGTTCTTGCAACGAGGGCTAAGACAGAGAACAAGAGAGGTAGACCGTCTGTGAAAAAAGACGAAAAAGGAAGACACCGAGCATATAGAGATGAGAGAGAAGGCCTGTTGTGTGGGAAATGTTTGAATCACATGACCAACAGCATCTTTTCTCTTGTGCTGGCCTGGAGCTTTATGCCCTGGGCAAAAAAAAATAAATAAATAAATAAACCCAGCATAGCATGCTGGGTGCTGCATTCTTAAACATACTAACACCATTTTCTTCCAAATTATTTTCCACACGTGTGGCATTTGACTGATGGGATTCAGTGCTGGCTTTTGAAAGCACTTGCAGGATTTTAAACAATTCAGAACATTAATCTGTCAGCACCTTTTTTCTCCACTCAGGAACCTTCATGCAAGCCGATACTCACGTTTCCATAGTCAATGTAGAACACGTGGACCTTTGCTGGATTTTCAACTCTCTCAATGCGTGCTCTGTACCTACAGAAAGAGAGAGAGAGTTAGAGAACAACTCTAAAATGGCACCAAAATGGCACTTTGGTACCCACGTTTCCACTGACTTGCTGAATCCAAACTGCTTTTTCTTCAAGGAAACGACTGAAAGGGGCTACGCTGCATGGCACCAATTTACCAGCACTTTGTTGATGTAAAAGAGGAGTTTAAGCAATCTGAAAACACCCCACTTTAGAAAGAGCAAAATACTAGTTTTGTGCCCCTAACTAAACAGTACAGGCAGATCTTTTATGGGTCGGAGGAGAGAATTGATCTTGTATTCATATCCTCTTGCTCTGAAAGCCAAGAAGCCTCTCATTTTCATCAAGAGTAGTTCAAAGCTCTGTGTGACACCTCAAACAAAAGAGAAGTCAAAGAAGAGCTTCCATTCTCATATAATCATAATACAGACAACTCCGACCCACTCGAGACCCCCTGCCCACTCCAAACCATCAACTTATGCTAAATCACCTCAATCATCCATACCACCACCTGATCCAAGGACCCATGCCAAAAAAAAAATCTAAAAAAGTCTTTCTGCTGGCTGCAGACTGATCACTGACTTATAAAGAGAAAGTGCATAATAATCGGGGAATCAACGTCACCGAGGCACTAAAATAGAAAAGAAATTCAATTCTAGGAAAATTTTTGGGAGGAGTTCAAATGAGATTTTAAAAGAGCAAAACGACATCAACAAAAACACCAGCATATGCTTGAATAATGGGTCGACCCCACTGAGGATGCAGTCTGTTCACAGTCTACAAGAGGACAATAGAAGCTTCCAGACTCTCTAATGGAAAAAGCATTCCAAGTCCAAGGTCCTGCAATCTAGGGCAGATTACATTCATAACCAACAGATGGTTAACTATAAAATGATTTCAACAATGAATAAGAAGTTTTCATTCATGTTAATAGAGTCTCCTGAGAACTTATGCCTTTCTGCTTTTTAACCTTATTCACCAGTTATCTTCCTTGAAACTAGAAATTGATGCGTCTAATTTTATCCCAATATTAGAGATTCTTTCCTTTAATTTGTTCATTATTTTGTAATGCAATCTGACACGTTATATATAATAATTGACATTATCCAATGCATGCTTAGTTAGACAAATCATTAAAAATCACCAAACTGATGCATAAATTCAATAGTAATTTTTAAATGACTAAATATATTGCCCATTTATTGGTTATCAGCCATAAAAAATAATTTTCATCTATAAAAAATAAATAAATATTATAAGTACGTTCCTACTTTCCTAACATCAAATGACCTGCACACACTTGCCACATAAGCAAGATGAATCTTTACCTCTCAAAACCAGACAAGAACATCCTGCACGGCAACTCTGACAAATATTTTATTACATTTACTTACTAAAAGAAATTAATAAATGAAAAGGTCTTTGGTTTGAACCAGGAAACTCAGCTTTTATATCAAACACCATTAGGAGATTTTTTTTTTTTTTTTGGCTCACCATTCTCCGTCAGCAAACTTTGCGATGCAGAAATCTCCTCTGCGTGGGGCAAAGGATCCTTCCACCGGAGGCTGGGCGGCAATCTCTCCTCGCATGCTCTCCATCAGGTTCTCCAGCTTAGTTCCTGCAGACACAAGGATGATAAAAAGGTGAAGATCTCTGTGCAAACCATCACACTTCTCAGGGAAGTCAAGACTGGATTTGGCTCCATGTTCAAAGACCAAGAATCATCCTGACGAAGGGGCCGATTTGATGAGGAATTGACCCATTATCCTGCGTGTGTCAAATTGAGCCATTCGTTTTTGTGACGTCACCGTCTTGTATTTTCTTACAATACTAATGACAATTTTTAATTCAAGTATATTACAAACTTTTCATTTAGACCCTAAAGAATCAAATTAACTTGAATGAAAATTGCATTGTGACCCCTTTAAGCTGCTCACTTCCACCCCCTCCTCTGACGTCACTGGGGTTATTATGAAAAAGGTTTGCTAGCATCAGATTATTTGTATGTGTTAAATGAAAAGACATAGTCATGTCCCGTAAAACATCTACATTCAAGCAGCCTTAAGCCTGCATGCGGCTAATTAGCAAGATGCCAACTCAAACAGAGCAACGCTAGCGTGTGAACGTATGTTTGTGTACGTGTGAGGGGCGCAGGGGGTTTTAATGGCAGATTTCCAAAGAGGTGCAGCTTAAATGTTCTATTTTATTGGCTAACCCACCAGCATCCAGCCTGCTAAACGGTTAATTAGCACATATGGGAAGACACGTGCACACGCATATACACACAAACCTCTCAGTTGATCCTCGCACAGTAGAGATATTAGCTGCGTTTTGAGGTGGCAGCAGTTTTTGAGAAGAGGGGGGGTGGGGACGTGGCTGTGTGACTGTGGGTAGAGTAGTGTGTCAGATGACAGCTGAATGTGTAGCCTTGATTTATTAAACTAATTTAAAAAGTTTTGCATTTTCTTCCCAGGCAGCAGGGCAGTGAGAGTGTTTCCCCGGCTTCGTTCATCCATGCCCCACTTCCATCCCAGCGAGAGCTCGCTAAATAATAAATAAGGACGGGGTGTCCTCCGTACGCGTTATAAAGGTTTAATGGAGGCAGCGCGTTTAACCCAATTAATCCAAGAGGCACTCAATTAGAACGCATGGACCGGGCAGAGAAAAAGTCTCTATTATAGACGATGGGTGCTAATTAAAATTAATGCACTGGCTTATAATACATGTCAAAGAATACTAAACTCACTCCCCAAACACTGCTGAAGGAATCGAAAATGGTTCCAGATGTCAAATTTCATTCTTGATCAGTTGACAAAACATAACTAATGATGTTTGATGACGTCACTATTGGAAGGTGGGAAATATGATATTAAAACAGAACGCGGAAAGGTTTTTAGATGTTTGTCTTTAAAAGGCTTTAATTTTGGCTTTAAAAGACTCAAATTTAAAAGACTCACCTTTTGCATTTAATTAAAGAAAAAAACCCACTGTTGTCAAAAACAACAACAATCCAATCAACTGCCAATGGACAATATCAAGTCCCACCCCAATTGTTTGTTCTTCAAGAAGATTCACTGGGATATACTTCACAATAGAGAAGGAAATATGATGTCAATTTGCGTTTCATGCTTATTTCATGCATGTTTGGTTCATTTAAAACAAACTGTTGCGATTGTTCTGTTAGTTCGGTTCATTTGATTACATTGGGTTTCGGTCTGATTCCAAACGAACTCCGGATCAGTTTGGCATTTACATTTTACATTTAGTCATTTAGCAGACGCTTTTATCCAAAGCGACTTACATCTGAAGACTAAATCAATCAAGTCATCGTGAAGAGGCAACAACAACACAAGAAATGCTCAAAATACAAAGTTCAAACATTGGTCAGAGTAGTATAAAACCAGACAAGGATTTAAAGTTTTTATTTATTTATTTATGTTAAGATGAGTTTGACTGAAATATGAATGCAACTTAGACTATAGACATTTTTAAGAACTAAAAACACACTAAAGGAGCAGAATGCTGAATAACAAGTTTATAGAAGCTGCGTTGCCCATTACAGTTCTGTACAGGTGTCAGAAATGCTGTTTTCTTGCTACCAAATTCCTATCGTTTTGATTCCTTTACACATTTTATAAACTTCACAAGTTCTCAGCTGGTCAAAATATCATCATATGTACGCACATATACTGTACAATGAGTGCATATAGTCTAGAGCACAGCAATATTTTGGATGTTCATTTATATATATATATATATATTTGGTGTAATATATGGGTTCAGTCTTAAACATGAGTGTAAAGGGCAAGTGAACCAGGACAAAATATTCTTTCTTTTTTTGGTCTGGACCTAAGAGAAGTGAACTACAAGTGTTAACACACTCTAAGCAGTATTGTGTGAGTACAATAGTTGTAGTAACTGATGGAAACGCCATAGTACTTACTTGGTACATGTAGCATGGTATTGATTTACTTTAGAGAACATGTTGGGGGAAAAAAACATTAACACCATTGTACTTCTATGTTAATCAGCAACTTAATAGAACTCTTGGGGAGACTTTGTCAACTTAAAAATGACGTACTGTTAATTTGTGTTTTTGATCTAGAAGCACGCTAACAAGACCTGCAGTGGTCCATATGGTGCGGGTTCAGATGTTGAGCTCTGCTTACGTTCCCTGTATGCTTCATTACATCCTCCTCGGCTGATATACTGGAGGATATAATGAAGGATTCAGCTTTAATTACGGTGGGGTCGTGTTCTCTAGTGCCTACTGTAAATCTGTAACACTCCCCTGACTGTGTGTGTGTGTGAGAGGGTTTTCAGTGCAGCATGCTTTGCACACAGCTAGCTCGCAGTCAGTGTGTAATGTTAATTAGCACAAGCAGAACGCGTCTACGGATTTGGACTCACCTCCTGCTCTGGTGAGGAACGAGTGAGCGTTATAGAGGACATGAGGTGGGAGCTCACTGATGAGCCTGAGAAAAGTCAACTATGAGAATAAACGGTTTTTATACAGATAACAGTGAGCAGGACTGTCAAGGACTCTTAGCTAATGTAAATGTTTAATCTCCAAAGTCAAAGGTTCTCTGCATGAAAAATGCCTTTCTCTTACACACCAGTGTTATCTTTTTCCCTTTTAAAATTACTTCTCATTTTAGACATATTTCCCAATTTACATACACTCCAAAGTAACAAACTGCATTCAAGAACATTACATTTCATTAGGGATGGGCATTTTTGTATTTTTGTATTTTTTTTTTTACGAGTACTCAGTGGGGTGGGGCATGTGTGGGGAGCTGGGCGTGTCCATCATGAAAAGAAAATATTTTAAGACTTCATGTCTATACGAAAACATGAATATATGACTAGAAAAGTTAATGTCCTGGGGTGTTTTATTCATTTTTTTATAACTATATCTCTGAAGTTGTGTATTTCTAATGTCTTTATGTACATGCACATCTTGTTCATCTCCTCTAACACAGGAATAATAACCATCCCAAATATGTCACCATAACCTATCTTAGTAGATACACCGAACTACATTAACCTTTCGCTGTAATAGACACTTGTTTGGCAGATGAAAGGCTCACAGGTTAAGCTGTGAATATTTACAAGAAAGTATTAAAAATGTGAGAATCCTGGTTCGTTTTAAAGGTCTCAGTCTCGCTCACTCTCTCTGAGGATGATTCACTCTTTCCATATGACACAGTCTTGACATTACCAGCTATGAGGGATGAGCACTGCTTTTACACATGGCATAGCTGCAAAAAGCCCTATAAATAACCCACACCTGTGTTTATTTGCACTGGAAAGATGAATCTACCGTAATAGCATCCAGTGGGTCAAACACTTCCACGCCTACCTCACGTTACCCACAATGCAACCAGGCGGGATCAACCTTTCACTCTGAGCTGTTTACGCTATTAGAAAACAACAGCTGGAGAAAGAGAGAAGGAATCCACAGAGAGAAAGGTCGATGCCACAGAGACGAGAGAGAACATTTCAATAAATATCATGTTCTCTGCATCCCATAATTAATTGTTTGCCAAGGTGAGATTCACTATTATTATGGCTCATATTCAGGGTTAGAAATCCCACGCTGTTTATGCCACATCCTTATGGCTTAATGAGAGGTGTGCTATTATTTGTCCGAGTGATTAGACTTACAATGTTCGCTTGGTAAATGAAATAGATGGAAAACGAATCCTATTTACTCGATATCCCATATATACAGACTACAATATCAGAGATGCAGTGGTGGACTTTCTTTGACTTCAGCAACCACCTAGCAACAAAGCACTCAAGCACCTTAGCAACTTCACAGAAACGGCCTCACAATTCCTTCTTAAAATGTATTTATGTGCTGCTATGGCAGTAGCTGAGAGCAAATCATATGCAAATGCACACAGAAGAATGATTAGACCTAATATCAACGTTATTGAGATATTATTCCATCAAATGATTCCCAGAGGGAACGAGACTAAAGAAATGAGACAATACTAATAGTGGTGTTTCCAAATCACCACATTAAATAGAAATTCAGCCACAATTCCCATGCATAAAATACTGCATGTTGAATCTAACTGCATATGAATCTAACGAAATCTGCAAACAACCCCAACTCACGAAAAAAGTAACATTATATTTTAGACTATTAAAAATTAAAATTGACGTCATAATTTACACACACTCAAGTCGTTTGAAACTTGTGTTAGTTTCTTTCCTCTGCTGAATACAAAAGATTTTATTTTAAAGGATATTGGTAACCAGACAGTTGATGGACCCCATTGACTTCCATAGTAGGAAAATACTATGAAAGTCAATGGGGTCCATTCAACTGTTTGAGAAAAATAAAAACAAACAACAATAGATTACAGTAAAACAGCATTACAATCAATTGCTTTTCAGGATAATTAAAATTACAAATAATATATTAAAAAATTAATTACAAAAGTTGAATTCCAGGCATGATAATGTTGGAGTTTTATCAATTTTTTTTAATGAAATTGTTTAATAAAAAAAAAATGTTAATGGTCCTAAAAATGGCTTAAAAATTAAGCTTTACATTTTATCAGTAAATATCATGTTCAGCCTTTCTAAATCATGTAATAAGCAAATGAGGCACACACAGTGTGTGTATGGAAGTTAAAAAAAAGGTAGCATAATCAGCTTAATTGTTTAATTTGACCACTAGTATAAGGAACGCCACCCACGGAGAGATGCATCTAAGGAAAGAAACAAGCACACACACTCGCCAATAAGCCATTTGCAGGAACGTCTTTATCTCTTTAAAACAGTGATGTTCGTTCTCTCTTTTCCTTCCTCTCCAGGTAAAAGCGGCAGCCCACGCCGAGCTTAAGGACAAAGTCACATTTCACACTGACACCGGGGCGGCACGTGGGGACGTGGGCTGGGCCACCTGTCCGCTCGTCTCATTAAACATTCATTGGCGGGTGGACGGGGTCCGTTCTGCAAGGATGAGGGTAGTATTAAAAGAATTTCACCTCCCCTCCCGGCGCTCGTGATTGACTGAGCAGGAGACGGCGCGGACGAGCCCCGGTGGGGGAGGGGATGAGGGTAGAACGACCTCGACGAGAAAAGATTCACACGCTGCACATCTGCAGGCTCCTCCAGCTGCTTATATCATTACATTAGGGAAAACAAACAGAGGCAGAGAGACTAAAAGCCTCTGTTCAGCAGTGGGGCAAGAGAAACACAACAAACACATGTTCACACACACGGACGCGCATAAAGAGGGATATAGACAAAACAATCCCAGGGTTGTGCACAATGGGACCCGTTTTGGTGTACAGACGGTTTCACAGCAATCAGTGCCCGGTGCTAAATTACAGCTCTGTGATTTCAGAGCCATTGTGAAGAGAGGGCAGCGGTGGCATCTGCGGCCTTTTCCTCCTGTCACGCAAGCTGTGGGTGAGACCCCGACTCTGTGCTTTGATTGCAACTTTACAAATAAACCCATGAACCTCTGCAGTGCTCCTAGCTTGAAAGCGTGCAAATCACCTTTTGGGTTTCTGCCTCTTTTAAAGTGCACATGGTAAAGAGGCTATTTTGGTTCAGTAATGTTTCATAAAGCCAAAAGACTGAAAGAAACTTGGCTTTGAATGCAGTATTATAGTAAAGAAAAACAACAAAATAATACTTTTTTGTAAAAAAAAAAAAATATATATATGCTAAGAAATTTTACTTAATTTTCTGGGCACTAAACTGATTAGTTTTTCTTCTGATTTTTGGGTGTGCACCAACAACACTAAAGTCAATTATAAAACAAAAACAAATACAATTAGTAAATATTACATTTAAAGGGGTCATGAACTGGCTTTTTAAATTTTATTATATTGTTGTCTGAGGTCAACTTATGACGTTCGCTTGGTTTTTGCATTCAAAAACATCAAAATGAATAAGTAATGGGCTATTTTGTACCCTAGTTTTGAGCCTAGCTGAAAAACGCTCGGTTTTTATGGGCGTCTCGCACTGAAGACTTGGAAGTAAACGCCCACTGCTGTGAGTGGATAACAGTTTTGCATATTATAATGGGTTTCAACTCACCCGTCGATGCACTTGGGGGAAATTGTTTTGAAAATGTCCAATGTTGTAAAATGACAACCGGAATGATTCGCCCATTCATGTCCGAGTCTGTGTGTTGCACAATTCCTGTCAGATCCAATATAACCGGTCTGCAAATCCAGTCTTGTTTACAAAACATTCCTCAGTGAAATGAAGCGAACATACGGACAATGTTTTACCTCATCAGCTGGAACGCCATTAAAAATAAAGTTTGTCCATGCAGTCCTATTGGAATCAGAGGAAGCTTATGCAGCGACTGTCTTCTTCCACAACCAGGCACTGCACAATATTCTGGATTGCTCGGTAGCTCGACCCAGTTTGTCATCACGAGGTAGGCATCTATGTTATTTAGCTATGCGTGTAATGCGCGAATCGGTAGGCGGGGCTAAACCGGCCATGTTGAAGTAGGCTTTGATCTTCTGCGGGGGTGGTGTTTTATCGTCTTTGTCGTCATTGTTCCCCACTTTTAAAAACGAGTTGTTTGCTGAGGCTGGTGTCAATAAAAGCTTTTATTCAACTAACAAGGATGTTTTCAGTTCTGAAACTTTCAGGATATTCTTATAATATGATTAACTCTTAAATGTCAACAGCTCAAGGAAAATTTGATTTCTCAGTTCATCAACCCTTTAACAATAATAATAATAAATAAAGACGCATAAAATAAATTTCGTATAAATATCGTATAAAATAAAATATATTTCCTAATGAGCATTATTGTTAATTGACAAAAAAAATCTTCAATCAAAGTCAGGAACATTACAGACACAATTACCTAAAGCCTCTTCTAAATCTACAGAACAGGGTTTATCCCTGACAAACAGGAGATGCTCAGACTACACTCGAGTGCTAATCAAGAGTGCTTCACACTGCGGCTCACACCTCCACGCCTACAGACTCCCCTCCAGCGCTGAAATCAATACAAAGTACCAGTGTTCACCCCCCTTAATTAAATCAATATCAAAGCATCGTTTCCAGTCACTCCACTTGTGAAGCACAACTGACGAAAAAGAGGGATGGCTTCGCAGAAGACCAACAGTAAGGTAATAAATGGAACCAGAAAGTGGTGGATATGTTTCTGGGAACAGCGGGTACAAAATGTGAGACGGGAAAATAACAGAAATACTCCCCCCCCCCTTGCTAGGCAAGAGGGCTGGACCTCATTAGGTGTAAAACAGCTGTTGCATGTAGGGATAAGTGTTGGTGGATGTGTATAAACTGGCACCTGGTAAGGGAACCACTCCAGTCATTAGCTCTGTGCCAGAGACGGCCTTCCTACCCTCACCAGCCAAACCAATACAACCACTGCCCAATACACTCATGCACCAGAATGATCAAACAGATGTACAGTGTTACAGGCAAGGATTTAACCAAAGGTTTTACCATCCCAAACTTCTCGCTTTCCTCTTTCCATTGCTAAACTGTCTGCATGTGTATGTGTATGCTAGATTAGTCCAAAAGTCTTGTTTGTGTCACATGTAAAGTTGTTTGTGGTTAATAATCATGCAGATTTTGGCTACATGCCCCGAGTAGTACTGTACAGAAACGAAATTGACATTTCTTAGAATTAATAAATAATTAATACCGAGCATTCACTTGACATGTTAGTTGAATGCTTTATTAATTCCGCTACACCAAATTAATTATATTAACCGATTCAAATAATTATAACAAGTTGTAATTAATTATTCATATTTTTCTTGAGCTAATTTGCTGCATGCATAAATGATTTAAATTTTAGGCAGAGAAAATGTGATTTTGTTTTTAAATCTTTAAGAAGAAAAAAAGTTTTCCAGTTTCCACACATTAGAAAGTGCAGCACACATAATAAAGACAGGAGACAAACCTAACATGGCATACATAATTATACTCACTGCAAACTGACAATTATACTCTCAAATATCTACACAAGGTGACAAACCCATCTCTGTTATGAATTAGTTTCCACCAGCTGAAGACAAACAACAGCTAATGGGTCTGTTGCAGACGCGCATGCTGACGCTAATGCCGAATCGAATCAGTCAGTGGAGGTAACTGAAAGTGTTCATTACTTTACTGAGGTTTCAGTTACACAACTACATAGCACCCCCCACCCTAGAGAGAAATTACACACGGCCTCTGGAGACACACACAAGCGTTCCTTTGCCCAAGGAATTCCATTTCACTACTGATCTCACACTTTGAGTAATTAAATCTAACTAATTAAAGAACAGAGAAAAAGAAAATAATTGATAGAGACAGAGAGAGAGACAGCGTGCTCAAGCTTTTCCCTTCTCCGCATGGGGTGCTGGAAACCGGAGATGTTATCAGGGCGATTTGTGGGTGTTTAGAGTCTTTTAAATGAAGTCGTGAGCTGAGATCATCACAGCGTCAAGCCATGCATTAACCGCAGACTGCGCAGTGCTCATAAGAGATGGCAGCTTCAGCCCTGTGATACCACAAAATCAATCAGAGCTGTTTATTTTCAGTCAACACCACTCTGGATAACAGCCCGAGCTTCATTCGCAAGGGAAAAAAGGACTATGCAGCAGATGTGTTCAGATTTTTGATCAAAACGCGGATGTGATCTACTATTTACACTGAAAGACAGTGGCTATACATTTGCTCTGACTGAATTTCAGTCATTTCAAAAATTTAGATTACACATACTGTAATCCTCCACACTTCTCTCTAGAGAGGAGTTGTCAGAAGACATGGATTGAGAGTTGAGCTGCAGGAAATAGCTTTACATGCATTGGCTTAGACTACCAGTTCCATGATCACAGAGTGGATCTGTGAAATGAATCTGCAAAGGACTGAATCTTTTTAAAGCAAGTAAATAGACTTGTCGGCCACTTTGGCGATGAGCAGCTTATCTGCCTATCAAATGCTGAAAAGACCAAGATTTCTTCTTCACACTTGGCTTTGGTGCCAAGTAGTAGCAAAAAAAATCCGCTAATTGAAGACATCATTAACTGACTATAGAAAAATTCTGCAACCACAGAAACTGACAATTCTTGGGCCAGCAGTGTGTCCAAATTTCAATCTTAACCGCTCTATTTCATCATTTTTTTAAGTGTAAAATACTGAACTTGTCCTATAAGTGTGTAATTTTAAAGTGCCACAGAGCTTAGGTTCTTTTACAGTGGCGATATATATATATATATATACTGTATAGACACACACACACAACATTTAATTCACACACTTGCATGACCCCCTCGTATCCACACTGTATTTCCATCTGACATCTTACAGTGACTTATCGTTTTTATTCGAATATTTCGTAAATGACGTGTAACGCTTCTTTCAGCAAGACCACCATTAAGGAAGAAAGTGGAATGATTAGATGCAACATTTGTAGACATGAGAAGTTATGTCATAATCAAAAGACTCGTCTTCAAAGTGTTTATGAAAATCGTGCCTGCCCTGTTAAAAATTTCCCTCTCTTTCTGAAGTTGCTGTGAGAAACCCGTAATGAAATTGCAAAGCGACTGGCTTGTAGGTTTTTATAGGGCTCTGCTTTGAAGTGCTCTACAAGGAACGAGACCTCCTTAACGCAGTTTGGAGAGAGTGTGAAAAAGGAAAAAGGAATGACTTTCAGTTGAAAATAACAATCTTGTTTCTCTAATGAGCCCATCTCACTCTCTCTCTCTCCCTCCCCATCTCCATCTCCATCTCCAATCGTCTCGGTGGAAAACATCGGCCAATTAAACAAAGGAAAAGATGCACACTTGCTGGTTGATCTGACAAAAAACAAGCCCTTAAAAACAACAAAAGAGCAACAACAAAAAAGCCAAAACAGTGCAAAGCTGCAAACATACTGCATATTCAGCTCAGCGTTTTTCCTTATCTTCTCGCACTACTTCCTCGCCTATTTCCTGTTTTCTATCCTTCGTTTTTGCACTACATTTGGTGTGACCTGCTTTTCTCCTGCAGCTAACCTGAATAATTACCTCACAAAGAACTGAGTGAGAGTGTGTGTGTGTGTGTGTGTGTGTGTGACTTGCTGCAGTATTCATTTGGTGTGATGGTTACTAGACGTGGCACAGCCGTCTTCGCTTCCTCTCAGGGCAACCCACAGGGGTTAAAGGTCATCTGAGGAACTAAAGACGGGGGTCCAGAATCTCACTCTTTCCCTACCGTTTTCCCTTAGCTGTTTTTTAGACCTGTAAAAACAGCTGCAGTTTTCTACAATGGAGTTATTTCAGCCAAACCGCACACTAAAAGCGATAGGATTGTAATGCTACTGGCAATGGCAGCCACAGATTTATTATAAATTCATGCAAATGAATTAATTTGCTAATTAAGACACATTAAGAGACCATGAAAGTCAATTTTATGGTTCTGCCAATGAAGTCTGCCACTGGAACATGTCGAGACCCTAATTATGAAACCCATACTGTTGTTTGTTTCAAATATTTCTGAATCCTGAATCACAGGATGGTCGGTCCCATCACGCACTACCAATGGCGATTTAAATGTCATGTTTACCAATGACTAGTTGCCATCACACTGAGCAGAAAGATCACTCGGGGCATTAAGGAGGCAAAAAACGCAACCTGCAATGTTACCTAACTGGAGTTTGTTGGAGCGGCTACATTTAATAATCATCTTATCTGGAGTCTGAAGAACGCCCTTCAGATATGATGTCATATTCATGCCTGGTTGAATATGGAGCTGGATTAGATGCCTATTAGTGTAAAACCCTGAGAGTTAGTCATCTAAACAAAGGAAGCCAATTTAAATTATGTGATTCAGAAGGCTTTTTGCTGCTGACACTGTTTAATCCAAGTAGAACGCTATTTCCATTCACTATTGCACAAGAATATGACTTTTTTAAGCCAATCACCTGAGCCATATAAGTCATGACAACTAAATTACAGATAATGTTCTTTGACTGAAGCACCACAAGAATGTACATAGACCCAAATCCTTCACCTAGTGACTAAGTTTGGGCCATGACATGAAGATGGGGAAAGATAGAGTAAAATAAATGACATATTCGTAAACATATGTTCCTGCATTGGTTTTAGACATGAAGACAGCACTCACCAGTTTCTACATCCTGTGCATAGAAGTGCATTCCATCTGTGATCTCGGTGACATACACGGATCTGTATTTTGCCACACGTTCTTTCTCCTCGGTGAGCTGAGCTACCTCTTCTTTTGGTTTCTCTTCGTAATTGGCCCAGAGCTGTTGATAAATAGACATTTTCCACAGTTTAAAACAGGATCTAAAAATAACCAATGCACCACAGTCTTATAATTAACATGCTTTGCAGCCTATTATACATTATAAAATAAATGGGGTTAATTTTGATTTCATGTTCACTTAAACCTATTAATACCTCTGAGTGAACCAGATCCGAGTGGTTTCTTCTGCTGAACGCTACATTTGTTGATAATCCCTTCACATAATGGGTTGGTAACATATTGACAAGGTCACAATGACCTCTGCAGTTCACGGATGACAGGAAGCGGTATTGGCTAGATTTGAGCAACGCCGTAAGAGACAGAGGGCAGAGCATCATGAAGAAAGAGCAAGCTCATTAAGACTTGCGGTTGCAGATCACGAATTTGAGTGTGCAAATTTGAGCATAGAGCCAAAACGGAGGGCAAGAAGTTCTACTTTATCAATGCTTTATGAAGTGTCACGAAAAGAGCCCCTGCGTGCAGTCAAAGCAGTTTGTTGTGCTTACTAAGCGCTGAGGGATGAGTCTTACGAAATACAAACATAACAAATTATCAGGCTCTTACGCAACTGCCCCTTACTTCAGTTTGGAGGCTTTATTAGCAAATGATGTTCACCAGCTATTGAAGTTACTTGTTTTTCCATTACTTATTTTTTTTTTCTACCAGAGAGCAGAAGGCTAATTTCGAACCAGACTTTTATATGCTCACAATGCTGGTTTTAGCTAATTACGTCTACTAGGACAGCATGACCAACATTTATAGTCCAATTTCACCACTACAAGAAAAAAAAGTGAGGATTAAAAACCCAGCCACCAAATGATAAACTGCAGGGTCAAACTACCCAATTACATCTGATTATTTCCCAAGAGGTGTGAAACCAAGGAAACATGGAAGAAAAGTATTCCTTGGGGAAAAAAACGGTCGGGTTAAAGATCATCTAAACACGCCACGCTGTGCAAACCGCTCCACAGCAAGGGCATCAGTCTAACCCCACTACCCAGGCACAGTAATACAAAGTTAGAACCGAACCTGCAGGACCAATTGCAGTCACCCAGATTTGAGTGTCAACACTCGTTACTATGCCGACTGTCACGATGTCATTTCTGGCACCGCCGGTCAGTGCAGTCTCTGCGCTTCCTGCGGCCATGTGACCTCTGACACTCGCCATAGAGGCAAGGGCACTTGAGACACGCGAGCAGGCGGACATATGCAAAAACCCACTCTCTCGCATATCCTTCACTGCAAAAGCACAAAAGAAGCCAAACACACACTCTGACTCAAAGAGACGCACTGCACCCTGGGCAAATGACCTTCTGCGAGCAACCAACCATTCTTGTTTGTTCCACATGAGTGCAGGTATATGACTACTGCTGGGCGGGGTCATGAAGAGAAAGGATTTGTGATGTATTCTGTCATTGAGCTGCCTGTGGCCTAAATCCATAGCAATAAGCCACAAAAAACAAGTGTGACAGAGTGAGAGACTGAACGAATTAAACGACAGCTTTGTTGCAAGTTAACAGTCCTCAAAGGACAAAAAAACACATCAGAAGCAGAAACACGAGCGAAAACCTCTAACGGGCTAATGAGAGACTCAAAACTCTGATTGAAGAAGAACAGTTTGAAACAATGATAAAATTGGGATAAATCACACATTCAATATGAATACAACAAAAGCCTCTTCATTGCAGAGTTTTGCTAACGAAAGAATGTGTTAAACCCTGCCTGGAAACCACTATGAACCAATCAACAGTTCTCAGGCCAGATTTGCGCGTACCACAATAGTAATAGAGGTTTAGGGCATTACCTTGGTTGAAATACATGCTTTTTAGTGGCTTATTGCTTTATTGCTAGTAGTATCAGCCATTGTAAGCAGCAGTTTTCACCAATAGTATGTTAGTGTGTCTTTCCCTGTTGTGTTGAGCTCTCAAGGAGAGGTCAGACTTTTCTTCAGGCACTAAAGATACAGCAGAGTTACATTCATAAAAACTGCATCTCTCACACACTGAGTTCAGGGGAGGGGGCCGTTCCAAACGCTGATGAAAGGTGACAGCGTGTCAATTCCAATAGAGTGTGTTCCGCCCAGTGAGAGCGAATCCCCATCAACACCCAGAGCGCATACACACACACAAACACACGGGGCCAAAGGGAAAGAATCAAACGTATAGTCCAAGTTCATACTGGAACACACTAAATTTACCTGCCAAATTAATCCACATCCAAGAGATTTATAGGCATCAAACACTGCTGCACTGCAACTATAATACCCATAAGTCATTGCACCTGAGGCAGCAGATAACCAGGCTGTCTGCCTGCGAATCCAGCTTTTTTAATAAGGCCTTTCATTTTGTCACAGCCATCTAATAATGCTTTAAAAAGCCATGCATTTTATTATTAATCAAATTATACTTGGTTAAATCAATTAAGCATTCATTATATGCATAATGAAGGCACCTTTGGAAATAAAGGCTCATTAATTCAAGAGAAGGCTCTTTCTGAAACTTCTGTGCGAGACATAATGGCACGGCAGAGTCATCCAACACACACACAGCATTCTTTCACGAAGTGTGTATAAATTGGATACTTGGAAACCCAAGATGCAAGTTCAATGGGGAGAGCTGACTATTGTCCGCACTGTGTGACAAAACATATCTAATTTAAGAGGTTCACTGGCCATTAGCAGTGTATTTATTTAAAAAACAAATATTTTATTTGCTTTCAATCACAGAACAACTACAAGAATAAACAGATGGGTTTATTAAACGGAATATTTGCATGCAATTTTTCTAGCAGTGCTTTTGTTCTTCCAAGTGAAATAATTAAAGGAAATACTTCAGTAAATCTACCCAGCAGTCTGGAGACTCTTTGTTCCACTGCAATTCTTTGATTTAAAAAAAAAAAAAAAAAAAAAAAAAAAAAAAAAACACTTAAACTCGACAGAAGTTAACATTAAACATCTGAAACCATTTTAATTCCAGGATATTGGAATTTAGATTTAATTTAAATAATGTGCACAACAATACCTATGAAAAATAAATGGTAAATGAACAAAACAATACAAAATAAAACATTAAATAAAATAAAAGGCCTGGAGTTTGCTGTCCACCACATCTGGGAAATGTTAAATATCTACCAAGGTTAGGACAAGAAAAAGGCTGCAGATGGATTTCAGAAGATACGCAACCATACCTCCTTACGCAGTCTGATTAGGCCTGCCCTAAACGACAGCTGAACATGTGGGTTATGCAGTGCTGGACTACACAGAAATCGGCTGCTTCCATAACATCGAATATATATATATATATATATATATATATATATATATATATATATATATATATATATGAAATGTGTTGCACAGGTTTATGTGAATGTATCATAACATAAGGATGTTACATAATTATGACCATAGACGCTCGAGAAATGTATATGTACAGTATATACTGTAAATGTATACCTTATGGGAACAGTCACCTTCCCTCCGAAATTAAACGCACAAAAAAAAAAAATTCTTTTTACTTTTGTACTTTAGTGAATGTTTAAAGGCAACACTTCTACTTTTACTTAAGTAATATTTTACCTTGAGTATCTTTAACTCAAATGCATGGTATGTGTACTTCATTCATATATCATCACTCATGATCTTGAGTGCATGTTTTGCAAAAGATAACTGAAACTGGGAGGGCTGAGCAGGGGTTAAATTAGGATTTCAGGTGTGGAGGAACCCTTAAATTCTAGTGGTCATTTTGGTCACCTTATTGCTAACGCATTACATTTATCTCCAATCCCCTAAAACATATCATCATCTATGTTGAAACGCTAGTTTATAGAGTTCTACATATGCCATTAAAATACATTAAATCCAACTAAGAAAGTTCGAATTAGAATAAATATAATTAAAAATAATCTATAAAAGTAGCCAGACCGTAACGGAATGCAACCAGTCTGTTCTCAACTAAACCGTGAAGCTGATTAGCATGCATATGTGCTCTCTTAGAGGGCTAGGAAAAAAAATCAATGTAAAAAGATCCATGAATGACAACAGCACTAAGCTTTGTTCGTTTGAACTCCTCCTGATTGGCATCTGACAGCTAACCTCTAACCCCAGCAAACGCCTACATCGAAGCAGGACACGGGACCCAACCAGAACTGTTTCGCTACTGTGCATGCTAACAAGATTAGCAAGAGCGCAGACGGATCGAAGTACTAATGTACTGCACGTTGGAAGGTATTAAACAGGTTAATACTGCAAATCTATTGATTTTCAATCACCATGTAGACAATAGACATCCATTGCCCAATTAGAAATTTTAAACAGAGGTCCAGTTATGCTTTCTGAAATCCAATTAGCTTTATAATAAGTCTCTTTAGTCTGAATGAGTCCCCGAACCACAAGAAATTCCAGCTTTCGACTACATGTCTAAATGTAGCTGATGTGACAGCTTGCACGTATTTTCCACGTAAATGCATGCATGCGTAATGTGTGTGAGAGAGAGAAAACATATTTCATGCTAGTATGATTGTAAAGCACCATTGCACTAGAAGGCAAGTAAAAAAACAACAACACTCTGGGATTTCACTGTCAACATTTGTTTTACCGGTTCTAATGTACGCAAGCACACGGGTCTATCCGGTGACAGAGGGCACACCAACCATCCATCAGGCGTCCCAAAGTCCACATCAATCTACTCAGGGACGCTGACAAACACATCAACCGAGCGACCTACACTGTCAGCATCCACTTAACCTGCAAACACAGAGCTAGCGCTGTAAACTCACTTAGCATAATCACACACACCGTCATATACTCATCTGAACACACTGTAAGCTGGACAAATGCGGCGTTTTCCAACCCAACCAACTTAAGACGGGGTGACGTCGGGTGAACGCCGATGGGAGGGGTGTGCGGAGCAGAGGTGGACGCGGAGTCTTGGATGTGGTTACTTAGCGGATAAATTTATGCATTAAAAGTGCCCAGGTGGCATGGCACTTTGGGAATCAACAGCTGCGAGATGTCAGCATGCGGGGAGCTTCTCTTCAGCCTCATATCACCGACAGCAGCTGTTCGGATGCAGTGGCGGCTGCGCAGCTTATACCGCGGCTTACACCGCTAATGTCACCACCCTCCTGTCAGCCGTTACAAACTCGCACAAGCCTGAAATTCCTGCACGGTAAAGGTAAGAAATCACCAGAAACTCTGGCCCGTCGCAGCGGCGTTGGTGTCGAAATGCTAAGTGGTTTAGCACCGTTTGTGTGGGGGTTAACTATGGCAATGAAGCCTGTTTGCACACAGAAGCCAGGCTGGTTTTGAGGGGTCTGGCACACGTCACGGCTACCCACCCGCGCAGATGATGCCCCCGGGGAAACACGGCAGCATATGGGGCCTTACACAACAACAAAGACTTTCTGCTCCAAGTTGACTTTACACACTGCTATAAGAGGAAGATCACAAAAAGATGACAAAAATCATGAATATTAAAATACACAGCGGACAACGTTGAGCGTATAAGCCACTAGAATCTGATCTATCTGAAAAGAAAAATAATAATAAAGTTGCCAGCCACATCCAGCGTTTTTGATCATTTTCACAAAAAATGTCATGGCCCCAATATATTTTGTTGTATGAATATCTGAGCATGCAATAGAAAAATAACAGACCCTCTGCTTTTAAACAAAACAAATGTTTCCATTTTATTCTAGCTTCATGCATTATTAATCAGCATTTGTGTTGAATGTGGTTAAGTTTCACAAAATCACTTTTGTGAAAGAATACATCCAAATCGGATTCAGAATGATAATCAAAACGTAGATGGAGTAGAGTCCATCAACACCCCTAATGCTTGCACAGTCCTTCCTAAAGTTCGTCTTGGGTCGACATTTCATTAAAAGAGTAGCTCACTTTTAAAAAAAAAAACTTTTGCTGATAATTTACTCACCCCCATGTCATCCGAGATGTCCTCATCTTTCTTTCTTCAGTCGAAAAGAAATTAAGGTTTTTGATGAAAACATTCCAGGATTTTCTCCATATAATGGACTTCATTGGGAACCAAATGGTTCAAGGTCCAAATGAGAGTTTCAGTGCAGCCTCAAACGGCTTTAAACGACACCAGATGGGACCCTTAGAGTCATGACTCGAAAAAAAAGATTCGTTCATTTTCATGAACGAGTTCGAACAGGAGAGTCTCAAACGCTCATCACAGAACAGAGCAAGGCGAGCATTTGAGCTTATAAAACTTAAACTTTTTTATTTATTTTTTAAATGACCAATCGTTTCGCTTGATAAGACCCTTATTCACCGTCTGGTGTCGTTTAAAGCCCTTTGAAGCTGCACTGAAACTCTCATTTGGACCTTGAAATCCTTGAAATTGGACCTTGTTTTTCATCAAAAACCTTAATTTCTTTTCAACTGAAGAAAGAAAGACATGGGCATCATTGATGACATGGGGGTGAGTAAATTATCAGCAAAAGTTTTTTTTAAAAAAGTGAACTACTCCTTTAATATTAGTTTTAATTTATATGCTGTGTAATGTTGATGATGGTGTATGATTACATATGATATTTCTTGTTTATGCATCATCTTCATATGTGTTTTGATCAGGAGATTCAGTACTCTTTCAGAAGATGCGTTATAGCGCCCCAACCATATAACAGTGAAAATAAGGAAAGCCAATGGTGGGGAAAAAAAAGGCAAAATACAGGGCGGGATTTTGTTTAATCTATTGGTTGATTGGATGGAGGCGGATTTGAATGTTGCAGTCAATTGTAAGAAAGGGGCAGAGTTTTAGCATACTAAATGATTGAAGTCTTGTATACGTTGCCATAGAGCATCGTTTAACCAGATTAAAAGTTACAAGGTCAAGAAAATAAAACAAATGGAACAAATGCATCAATAAATGGTTCACAATAACATCAAAATAATGCATGCAGTAAAGAGATAAGATGAATTTCTACTTCATGCCAACTTCAAAGCACCAGCAAGTACGTTAAAGCTAAATTGGCTGTTGAACAAGTGGTCGACTATTCTGCCCATCCTCAATATTGTTGTTCCAGCACAAGGAAGATGTATTCAAAGAATCGAATGCACTGGAGGAGTTCCTCCATTCCAATCTGAACAAACCTCCTGATGTTTGTACATAGCTGAGAAAAATAAAAGCCTTTCAAATCAGTATTCATTTGCAGTAAAGACTAGAAGCGGAGCTATTTAAAGCGGCTTATTTCCAGCTAGCCTGCCTACCTGCTGTCTGCCCACACTTCACCGCATGAAATAACCACATGCGACATATGTTTTAATCAGACTCCGTCATGACAGAGGGCTTCTGGGATAGACGCGGAATTCAAGTGAAGTCTTCACACAAATCCATTTATCAAATAAAACCGTGTTTACACAACCCTGACCTAAAGAGGTTTAATAATTCCTTCCTTATGTTTCTTTCTGCAAAGGAATCGGAACACACACATGTGTGCAAATTAAAAGCAAAATAATCCACTTTATTTAACCCAGCATGTCTTGATGCCCGGTTGTCATGGCTACAGTTAAGCAGCCTCTTCATTTTCTCAGATCGAATATTCAACCTCTCGCAGTTTTGCTCATCGACTCGCTTGCATCTGACAAATATGGGCGTTTAGCTGTCTTTACACAACGGAGATACGAAGACGCCGGGTAGTAAAAAAAAAAGAAAAAAAGGGGAAGGGGAGGTAAGATGACAAAGAGAGAAAAATTGGACTGACATCAACAGCCGTCCTATAGGGGGACACTTATGTCCTGAAGGAGGCCTGGTAGCCCACTAAAACCAGTCCCCCCCCCACACACACACACACACAACATGGCTGGCTACAAGCCCACGGCACAGATGAGACAGAGTGAGGGGAAATACTGAGAAAAGAGAGATGCATGCTAGGAGAGAGAGAAAGAGAAGCGCATGAGAGAAAGATGAAGAGGAAGTGAAGCCAGAGTACGTGTTTACATAACAGTGCAACTCCTTGAGGGTAGACAAAATGCCTGTCTGTTTGAGTAGAGCAAAATAAATCACTCTAGATCTCGGCATTCAAAAGGAAAAGTGCACTTTCAAGAAATACTTCATCCAAAAATTAAATCTCCTTCATTTATTCACCGGCATTTCATTCCAAACTTGTACAACTTACTTCACTGCTTTGAACACGAAAGGCGATATTTGGAAGAATCTGTTGGTTTCTCTTTTACATGGAATTATAATGAAAGGGGACAGGGGCTTACAAACCATAAAAAAAGAACCATAAAACTATTGCAAATGTGGTTCATACATAATATTTAACGTCTTCTGAAGTTATATGATAGATTTAAATGAGAAATGTAGTGACATTTAAGTATTTTTCATTGAAAACCTTAACATCAGTTCATCTCTGACCAACTGATTCAATAAAAGAAGTACTAAAAAGATTCACTCATGAATCTGACATTGCTACTGCATAAATGTATGCAAGTTTTAAACAATGTCACACAAAGCTATCATTAAACATTCTCTGTGCTTAATGAAGCATTCATTGTAATTGCATGGAAAAGAGGGAAAAGTTCAACCTTCAATTTGTTTATCATGGAAGACAAAAAAATCATATGCATTTAAAGTGATACTCCACTTTTTTTTGGAAATAGGCTCAATTTTCCACTCCCTCACAGTTAAACAGTTGAGTTTTACCGTTCTCAAATCCATTCAGCCGATTTTATGATATCTAGAAGAATATCAGTAACCAGACAGTTTCTGGTCTCATTGACTTCCATAGTAGGAAAATATATATATACTATGGAAGTCAATGAGACCAGAAACTGTCTGTTTACTGATATTCTTTTAAATAAATAAATAAACGGCTGAATGGATTCAAAAATGGTAAAACCCAACTGTTTAACTCTGGGGGAGTGGGTCAAATGAGCCTATTTCCAAAAAAAGTGGAGTATCCCTTTAAAACAATATAAGGGTGGGTGAATGAATCATGTCAGCCTTTTGAATTATAGGTGAACTATCCCTTTAAGACGTTCAAATCGTAACCCTTCCCTCTGGCTCTGATTTACTGAAAACAGGAAGTTGTAAGGTGAATCTGACACCGTAATTTCATTCGGATTCAATCCGATCAATTCTTGATTGAGTTTCTTGTGCGAGCGTGCAGTGCAGTCTTGGCCATGTGCAGCCGTGTTTAATAGAATCCCCCTCGCTCTCTGGCCCAACACACACACACTGACAGCACATGAAAAAGAGCCCGCTTGCTTTTCTGCTAAAGAAATGGCTCTTTCTGTCAACGAGCCTGTGGCGTTCTGTAACAGCAACCCAAAATGGCTCTGTGTGCAGTCCGACACGGTTAGATTTATGTCTGGATGTTAAACCTACGGGTCCACAGGGGTCAGGAGGGGTCGTCATGAGAGACTGATGGCCTGGGACAATGGAGGGGAGCTATATGTGATTGATGCTGAGGGGTCTTAACGTAACGGCCCGCTACAACTCTTCAGGCAAACGGATGTCATAGAAGTAACAAACACACACGCATGAAAGAACCCAAGGAACACAACAAATACAAATAATACAACCTCCACACTTGCCTACATTCAACGACAGATGTAACACCAAAGGCTTGAGGGAATTGCGTCAAATACATACAAAATGATCAGGAGAGAAAGCAGGGGAAAAAAAAATATTTTATTAAAATCTTCCAAATTTAACTTAAACTCTATATGGACAAAATATGTACAAGCAAGCACTAATACCATACCGCTAATACTAATACTACTAATAAAAAATATAATAATTTAGCATTAATTTTCCAAATTCTGACCATAAATTTAAAAATTATTTTTATTATCATTATTATATGTATCACTCAAACTGTTCCCACAAACCTTAAAGCCATAAGTTACTTGATCATACGCTTGTTCTTTTCCCAAATAAATACACACAAAAAAAAAAAATATATATATATATATATATATATATATATATATATTTTACTAAAAAAAATGTTGTTAATATCTTTTGTTTACAGAATAATTTGGATCAATCATGGCGGAATTCTGAAATTGTTAAGCAACGCCACTTAAACTTTCAAAACTATATATTTTAGCTTTATCTTGGAGCAATGGCTTGCATCAGAAATCTACCGCACTCTACACAGAGTTTGTAAACCCATCAAAGTGCACTACCGCAATTTCTGCTTTTTACAACCCCAAGAACGAGTCGAAATTATTTTCCAAGGATAAATCGACAGTGTGTCATAGATGCAGTTGACAGCACTTAACTCGAACCCAGAACATTTCTGTAAAACTTCCCCCATCACAAACCCATTACCAAATGCAGAGATGATGGCAATTGAAGCCTCAAGAAACCTTCCATCACAACGCAATCCACTCACAAGGTGTATCCAGCCATTTTGCATACAAACATCGCTCCGCAAGTAAATCAGCAACATGAATGAATAGAAAGAAAAGGGAAAGAACGAGTGTGTAAAAACAGGAGGGAGAGTGAGAGGATGCATTCAGGAAGGGAATTGGCAGAGGATCTAAGAATAGCCTCTCGCTGCACTGAGGACTTCGTTTTTTTTCCAGAGCAGGTAATAAAGAAAATTGATGAGCCGTTAGCTGAATCCCAAAGCCCTAGAACTGCCGGCTTAAACCTGTCTACCGTGCTCTCTCGGGGGTATGTGTGTGCATGGCAGACAGGGAAAGAGCTGCGATGACCTGCGAAAAAGAGAAACGCAGGTGGAAAGCGCGAGAATGCTGTTTGTGAAAGCCGCTGAAATCCTGGGTTCTCTGAGGTGGTCTTATCTTGCTGTATAATGGTGGGTTTTAGGCCCAAGAGGCTTCAGATGCATTTCCGGACAACATTGCGAGGAACTCTTACACTTGAACCAAATAAAACAAAAAGCCTCTGACAATTCATCCCGTGTTAGAAGAAAGCTGTCGAAGAGCCTAAATTGATTCAGGGATGCGATCACATTAAAAGGCGTCTCAGTAAAAAGCAGCTGTAACGCCGCTGGAGTCTGGTAATGGACCGGCCACGAGAATTATGACATGACTATTCTTTAAAAAAAAAAAGGACAGTAGCAATCTCCATCAGCAAGAAACAAATATTTAGTATCTATTAACCAAGAATGAAGGGACGTCCCACCGCTAAAAAGCATCAAAAACAGTCAGGAGCGTCTGCTCTCTGTAAATGTTAGTGGGCGTGCGCAACGGAAGGTCCACTCTTTTTAATTACTGCCGGGCGATTAGAAAGGACACCTGAAGCGACAGCCGAGTTGAGTACTAAACATTTTGGCGGTGGAGAGTTTGTACTCCTAAAAAGGAGCAAATGTCAGCAGGCTAGAGGGAAATGCCATGTGTGCCTGTGTGTATGTGTTTAAATCCACTAGGAAGGAACAGAAATGCAGTCTCATTCATTGCACAGACTCACGCACAGTGTGGATCTCGGAGCAAGTGACTTTTACATCTAAACACGGCTCAATTTAAAGGACAAGTAGACAGTTTATGTATTCCTTTACTGTCATATCCCCAGGCAGCAGAGACAGAGGGACCCGATTTATTGCAATATTATAATATACTGTAGCAGTTCAGAGTCACTAGGAGTGCAAATAAAAATGAGCATTTTCTTTATACAAAATATATTTAGAACCTTCTGGAACAAAAAAAAAATAAAAATCTGAGGTTTTCATTTTCTATCCTACCTTGAATATGGTAAAAATACAGAGCATGGTCAATTTTTTTTAACTCTTTGCTACATATAACAGTGTTGTAGTCGAGACCAGCTCACTCGAGTCCGAGTCGAGACCGAGACCATAGAGGGTCGAGTCCGAGTCGAGACCCAGACCAAAGAGAGTCGAGTCCGAGACCAAAGACAATCGAGTCCGAGTCGAGACTGAGACCAAAGAGAGTCAAGTCTGAGTCGAGACTGAGACCATAGAGGGTCGAGTCCTTGTTGAGACCAAAGAGAGTCGAGTCCGAGTCGATTCCGAGACCAAAGACAATCGAGTCCGAGTCGAGACCATAGAGGGTTGAGTCCGAGTCAAGACCGAGACCAAAGAGAGTCGAGTCCGAGTCGAGACCAAAGACAATCGAGTCTGAGTCGAGACCAAAACCAGAGAGTCGAGTCCGAGTCGATTCTGAGACCAAAGAGAGTCGAGTCCGAGTCGAGACGGAGACCAAAGAGAGTCAAGTCCGAGTCGAGACCATAGAGGGTCGAGTCCGAGTCGAGACCAAAGAGAGTCGAGTCCGAGTTGAGACCGAGACCATAGAGGGTCGAGTCCGAGTCGAGACCAAAGAGAGTCGAGTTTGAGTTGAGACCGAGACCAAAGAGAGTCGAGTCAGAGTCGAGACCGAGAACAAAGAGAGTCGAGTCCGAGTCGATTCCGAGACCAAAGAGAGTCGAGTCCGAGTTGAGACTGAGACCAAAGAGAGCCGAGTCCGAGTTGAGACTGAGACCAAAGAGTCGAGTCAGAGTCGAGACCGAGAACAAAGAGAGTCGAGTCTGAGAACAAAGAGAGTCGAGTCCGAGTCGATTCCGAGACCAAAGAGAGTCGAGTCCGAGTTGAGACCGAGACCAAAGACAATCGAGTCCGAGTCGAGACCGAGACCAAAGAGAGTCGAGTCCGAGACGAGACCGAGACCAAAGACAATCGAGTCCAAGTAGAGACCCGAGACCGAGACCAAAGAGAGTCAAGTCCGAGTCGAGACCGAGACCATAGAGGGTTGAGTCCGTGTCGAGACCGAGACCAAAGAGAGTCGAGTCCGAGAACAAAGAGAGTCGAGTCCGAGTCGATTCCGAGACCAAAGAGAGTCGAGTCCGAGTTGAGACCGAGACCAAAGACAATCGAGTCCGAGTCGAGACCGAGACCAAAGACAATCGAGTCCAAGTAGAGACCCGAGGCCGAGACCAAAGAGAGTCAAGTCCGAGTCGAGACCGAGACCAAAGAGGGTTGAGTCCGAGTTGAGGCCGAGACCAAAGACAATCGAGTCCGAGTCGAGACCGAGACAAAAGAGAGTCGAGTCCGAGTCGATTTCAAGACCAAAGAGAGTCGAGTCCGAGTTGAGACCGAGACCAAAGAGAGTCGAGGTAATTTTATTGTAATTATGACTTACAATTATTACAATCAGTGAGGGCTCTTTCACATAACATTACTGCACACAAATTTAGTGTGGCTCTTATATGCAAACTGAATTATGGATGATAAGGCAGACATTTCATACATAGCTGAGCTAGAGGCTCCACATCAAATCTGACCTGGGTCCTCATCAATCATGCAATCATTGGACGTTTCAAACAACAATTTAAAGAAATATTAACATACAATAATAATCATGACATATTTTGAATGGGACTCAAGTGGAATCAGGAATAATTCCGAGTCCTAATATGTTCGAGCACGAGTCAATTCCGAGTCAAAATGCACACGAGTCCATGACAAGACCGAGACCATTAAAATATGGTCTTGAGACAGACTCCGAGTCTTGAGTACACAAAACAGACATATAATAAGAGTATAAACAATTAATGTCTCTCAAACAATACGACCAGGAACATTTATTAGCTAAATATGGTCCATTATGATTTAACATCACCTTCAAATCATTAAAGAAATGAGGCAGTCTCAATTGATTTACAGTGTTTTGGATTCACAGATTTGCCAACTGCAAGTCACTTTAAAGACTTGACATTGGAGGACTAAGTACAGGAAACACTACAGTCATCAACTCAGGCAGAAAAATGCCTGTTTTTGGTCTGCAATCTCCCTGGAGGGGCAAAGACTCTGTGCAACTACATGGAAACTGCCCTTCAACCTTCAATTTGGATTAGAAATTCCTCAAAAAAAATAAAAAATAAAAAAAATAACCGTATTTGCAGCGGTTGCAGGCTATCATTTGTGTTCTCTGCCTGCATATCCAAGCATGTGTTCATCTGCAGTAATGCAATTCACAATGTCATATCTAATTACAGTCCAAGCAGACAAACACGCATGCACACACCATGCTTCCCCGTGAGAATGGGACTAGTGGAAGTGTTATGACTTTCTTTCTGCACGAGTGAACCACAAACCTGCCCAAAAGAATGTCTATCAAGAGTCTTGAGGGATATCCCATAAACGAGAGGGAGGCAGGCTATGGAATGGTCAAAGAGACAGGGTGACATCTCGTGTTTGCACAAGCCTGTATACGCATGAGTCTATGTGCATGATAAAGTGCAGCGTGAGCTAGATGTCTCCCTGGATGATGCCTGAAAATCCTGTCTCACTGCGGATGGATTTTCATGTCTCTGCAGATTGAGTATTTACACGGCCGATCGGTCACTACTTCCTGTCTTGCTCATGTATGCCCTCGCCGACTCTCCTTCAAACTGGGATTAACATTAAGTGTTTAAAGGTCCTCATGCTTGAACGCCAGAGTCTCGGTCAGTACGAATGTATGACTGTGGGCAAATGTGTGGCAGATTTGCATACAAAATGGGGGCAAAACGAATTAAACCATGAAATACAAATAATAAAAAACTAAAAATACAAAGTCAAATTTAAATTTAGTGTCACTATTAAAACAATATATGTAAGTGAATTGAAAGTTACCATCACATTATAAAAAATAAAGGTCTGCTAAATTTACAAATAAATGGGACAAACTGCAGCAAAAGATTTGTGATAAATGTCTGTGTGTGGTTATAAAGAGCTCTTGCTTGCCTTCGGGGCTCTTAAGAATTGCTTATGCGGTGGTGTGTATGTGAAGAGTGTATGTGCAGTGTACTCGTGTTAGGAGTAGATGACCTAAGCCCATTTTCTATGCAGAAATGCGCATCTTACATAATCCATGAGATGTATGGAATAGCCCTTCTCAGCTTTTCCCCATTGTGTGTAGAGAGATGATCTTTTCTTGCCCTCTACTGAGGTAAGCAAGAGTAGAGCACCTAATGTCACACACACACACTACTCTAACACAAATCAAAACCAGTGTTGGTGAACATACATCAAAACAATTTCCCAGGAGGCAGTGCTTTTCACAGGACACACTTCCCCATAGAATATAGCACTTTCTTCCCTAGTGGTACTTAAGGTGGGTGCACAATAAAAAAGGGCCAACAACATATTTTGGGAATTACAGATTTTTCAGGGCAAGCAAAGTTGCTTTTCATTGTTGGCATGACAGAATAAGTGCTAGCTGATAAATATGTTAATAAGTAGTACATTAACTAATCCAATAGTTATGAACAAAACGTAAACTTTTATTATAGGATTTAGTAATACACTATTGTTTATTGCTCCTCCATATTAACTTACAACTCATTGATGTTAACTTGGTATTGGTATTAGTGGAAATGAATGACAAGCTAGTTTAACAAATACTGCAAAGGAATGCATGAACTAATGTTATCAAATTGAATAGTATTGCAGACCAAATTTGTGTTTGTACATGTTTAATGCTACATAAAAATAAACGTGTTTCCAGATATGATTGCAGTATTATGTACTCTTTAAAACTAACCAGAATAAAACAGACTTTTTAAAAAGTCTAAACACTGCAATATTTCTGGAGGGGCAGCTTTGTCGTTTGTCTCACACACATAGAGTTCAGAAAATGAGAATACTGATGAAACACTCAACTGTATCATAATCAGTCTGGAACAAATATTTGAGCAAAAACAAAGACATATGGCCTGGCAAGGATAGTGTTATTGCTAATATATGAAGCCATTGCTAAGTGTCACAAGAACATTAATTAGCTTCCTTACTAAAAGTGCGAGGAGAATTAATTACTTTTTTGTAAGGGTTTGTTGACACAGAAAGACCCAATTTGCTTTCCTGCCAACAAAGAACACTTGGGTGCGTAAATACTCAATTAAACTTTTGTTTTGCAATGGAAACCGTTGCAGGGATCTTTATTAGCACATTTGCAGGAATGCAGTCCACAGATATGCCAAACTTTAGCACAACAAAACTTGTGTGCGTGGGTTTAAAAATTAGAAAATACTCCAAGCTAAAAAACCCATCAATGTTAAGCATGGGGGAGGTTCGGAAAGAGCGAGTACTGATTGGGGTTTGTGGATGGATTACGCTCATCTGTAATGTAGGGGTGACCGGAACAAACTCTTCTCACTGCTCATAATCACTGCTCCTGCCAGGGGAGGCTCTCTCATTCCTATGTAGCAGAGACGACTGCAATTCCTCATGAATTCAAGATGAGGAATAGGAACCACAGAGACGCCAAGAGAGCGCAAAGAGCTTTTTC
Organism: Cyprinella venusta; assembly: GCA_038021265.1. Classification (NCBI taxonomy): domain Eukaryota; kingdom Metazoa; phylum Chordata; class Actinopteri; order Cypriniformes; family Leuciscidae; genus Cyprinella; species Cyprinella venusta. Next base: position 20,638,577 of record CM075885.1, on the reverse strand, counting down.
TTGTTTGTTCAAGATTCATGCTGCAAGGCGTTTTGTTCTGATTTGGCATGGAGAGCACTTGAGTAAACTTTGCCATGGAGGAAACCTCGATGAAAAAGAGACTTAATGTGATGAATTTTTAAGATGTACATTAAATTATGATACGATAACGCTCAAGCCAGGGAATTAACTGTGTGGGGTTAACAAATGAGATACAATACTTTTGAAAACCTGAATACAAGCATACCACACACACACACAAAAAAAAAAAAAAAAAAAAAAAAAAAAGAGATGAACCATTTACTTTGGAATAATAACATTATTAAATCTAAGAACTATACATATAAAACGAATACTATTAAAACAAAGTTAATATTAAAATAAATTTATGATACTTGTTATTGCAGTTGTTTGATTTTTTTTTAGTAGTTTCAAAAAGCAGGAACACAGAAAAAAAAATTGTTATATGAAAAAATAGCCTGTAATGTCGATAATACATTTTTTTAAATTAAATCTCTACTTAGAGACAAAAAAGAAAATAAAAATAGTACATTTAAAATAAAAATTACCAGACTAATTGACCATCCCGACAAATTCCACGTCTTTGTGCAAAGCTATAAAAAAAAGTAATAAAAAAAAAAAAGAAAATGTAAATTTCAATAAAATACGAGGGATCATACAAAATGCATGTTATTATTTTTTAGTACCGTCCTGAATAAGGTATTTTACATAAAATATGTTTAGTCCATAAGAGAGAGAGAAAAAAAGCTGAATTTATAAAAATAACCCCTTCAAAAGCTTACATGCCCTTGATTCTTAATACGGTCTCTCATGACCTGGATGATCCGCAACTGTTTTTGTTTTGTTTTGTGATGGTTGTTCATGAGTCCCTTGTTTTTAATGAGCAGTTAAACTGCCCAATGTCCTTCAGAAAAATCCCCACAAAAGTTCCCCAAAAAGTCCCTCAAAATTTTTAGTTTTTCAATATTTGAACCCTTTCCAGCAGTGACTATATGATTTTGTGATCCATATTTCCACACTGTTGACAATTGAAGCTCTTAAACACAAATAATATAAAAGGTTCAAACATTCACTGATGCTCCAGGAGGAAACACAATGCATTGAAGATAAAGATAAATTGTGTGTAGTGTGGACATCTTCGGTTCTTAATGCATCGTGTTTCCTTCTGGAGCGTCAGTGAATGTTTGAACCTTTTATATTATTTGTGTTTGTGTCTTTTAATTGTCCTCTGTATGATTTTTAGATCCATATTTTCACATTGTCACTGCTGGAAAGGGTTCAAATACACAAAAGATGCTGGAAAACTGAAGTATTTGAAGGACCTGGATATTTTTTTTTTCTGGAGAACATCGGTCAGTTTAACTGTTAATGACAAAGGGACTCAAGAACAAATATCACAAACCATCACATTGAGCAGCTCTTTATGTATATTGCAACATTATATAACCAACTAATTAATGTGCAGACTGAAACTCATATATAGTTCAGACAAGCATTCTCAAATTTGATTGGTCCAGGAGTCGGTGTACACATGCTGATGTTTACAGCCAATGTTTTACATCAGAGACATCAGTCCTGCCATGTTTGTTGTCTCTCTTTAGCCGGCCAAGTCCCTGTTGTGGCGGAGCAGGCCTTAGCGCAAGCCTCCGGGGAGAGTTGCTGTGTCTAATTGGATAACTCTTACTGTGATTCACCACAGCGCTCTGGTTGTTCCTGTCTGACACAGCCTGCCCTCCATTTGTTAAATTAGAAGGCAACGATGACAGTGGTGAGAGGAGCGAGGAACAGAATGGAAATACATATATAATCACACACTTCCCTTTTAGTGCCATTTCTACAAGGCACTTAATGCAATTTAGAGCAACTCAAAGCACAGGCATGACAAAAGTGGGAGAGAAAGACAAGGAGATATGCTTCTCTATTTAACTGGTCTAAAATTCAAGATACAATTTACTTGATTAATACATGTTCCTGGTCTTACTGTGGATGATTTATTAGTGCATGTTATTTCAAAGGAATAAATCCTATGAATGCATACAGAAATTAAAGCGCATACATTTATATATAAATATATATAAATTGGACATCTTCAGATACACACACGAATAAAATGAATCTCATCGAATTTCAGTATTTTTTTGATGCATTACACAACGCAGCCCCCCCCCCCCACATATCATCATTTCATAATGATATGAAAATATAATTATCAGCCTAAAAATTAAGAATAAAGAAAAGTACCTTCAGATGAATGACTGAAGAAAATCTGAGTTTGTTAAAAAAAAAATAAAAAAAAATCAAATCAGACTCAACTTCAAACCGAACACCTGCAAACTCCAGAATAGCATTTACTTTCTCAAGAACTCAGATAACCTCATCTGTGGCATGTATGCAATTATCTTGTCGTGTTTTATAATATTGCCATGGCAACAGCCACTGCTTCTGGAGCTAAAATAAAAGCATGATATGAAAAGTGTTAAAACTTTATTTAGGACACTTTGTTGTTAACAGATAAATTGTGAGAGATTCATGAGTTCAGGCAAGCCAGTTTTCAGAATGAAATCACTTCCATCAGAGGAAATTAAAAGAGGGCCTTTAATTAAAATGCATTGTTCAACATGAACAAAAGTAACTCTTAAAGAAGGATGGCGAGCTCTAAGCTTTCATCTCCATGCTAAATATTAATGTAGTAAAGCAAGCCTGAAAACTCGGGTTCCATTAGACTGACCTGAGCCTCCCACTGCCTTCATTCATCCTTGGCTCACTCCAGATTAGCCAGGAGGTAAAAAGTGCCAACTCACAGAAGCTTGTACTAAAGCACAAAGGGTTTCTCCCAAGCTCTGAGACGTACAATGAAAAAAAAAGAAAAAAAATGGGGGGGGCACTTTTGGGTTTGATTCGTATATTTTGATTGTCTGTAGCGCTCGAGTGTTGAGACAAATTGCAGTGGTTCCACCTCTCAGAAATAAACTGGTACTCAAAAATATTCCCTGAAACCAAACGAAATCAAAGATCAACAAAAATACTTTCAGAAAGCATCAGTGGTACAGATAAAAGGCATAGCTCACCCAAAAACTATCCCAATAATTTGTATTATGTGTCTGAGACTTTCTTCTTTCAGCCAAACATTTATATTGATTAACATCCTGCCTCTTCCCAGCATTGAATGACAGTTTTAGAAGCTCCAAAAGGCACATCCATAATAAAAGTAATCCATTCGACTCCAGTGGGTTAATAAATGCCTTCTGAAAGCCATGGGTTTTAGTAAGAGATTTTTAAATAGAAAATTTTAAACTTCACATATTTAATACTTTATAAACTATAATCACTGGCTTTCGGCAATGACTGTACACACGTTCAAAAGAGAGTTGAGTTTTGTGCGGAAGGGAGACCTCTGATGACGTAAAACATAGCTTTCATAGAAGAACTTCTAATAAATGAGCACACTACGGCCACTCCGTGTTAAGCCCGGAACACACCAAGCCGACGGTCGGCCGTCTGGCAGATTTTGTGCGTCGGCCAACTAAGTTTCCTCGGTGTGACACGCACGGTTCCGTGCCATTGGCTAAAAATAGTCCTCGTCAGCTTTATTTCGCCCGATTCGACAGGCTGAATCGATGTTGGGCCATTAGGGGAAAGAGAGAACTCTGATTGGCTGTTCAGCTTAGTGAAAGAGTCAATGCACGAGAATAAAACAAAACAGCAAGCAAAGAAGTCAAAACGGTAAAGATAGAAGGCTGTTCTTATGTTACGTCTTCTTACCTGAGTGTTTCTTGGCGAATATTTCAATATTAACATGAGTGGAATGGAATAAAGAAAGTGTGTAGCAGGATTGATATTCAAAACGGTAAGCATGCGCTGCTTTGTTTGCATTATGTGTATCTGAAGCCGCAGCGTCGGTTTTCCTTTTTGAATGACTAATATAGACTAATATATCTGCAGAAATAGACAGTTGGCTCATTATACGAAGGCGCAGAACGCACATTCTAGCTGACGGTCGCCTGTAGTTCTCTCGGTGTGTTCAAGTGCAGCTTTTTACCTCGACGAGAGGCGATAACACAGTTGGCTTTCATCAGCGCTAGTTCGTTGGAGTCTTCTTGGTGTGTTCCGGGCTTTAGTCAATTCTCACCTAAGTCATATGTCAGGTCAGAGGTCACCCTTTCTCCAGAACTCAACTCACATGAACACAAGTACAATTACTTTTATGATGGAGCTTCAAAAAAAATCAGGCACTATTCAACGCCATTACAAAGCTGAGATGAGCGGGGATGTTATTAAATAATTTCCAATTGAGTTCAACTAAAAGTGTTCATTTTTGGACAAACTATTCCTTTAACCACTGCAAACATGTTTTTTCTTCTAAAAATGGGTGTATTCTGACTGATTCAATTAGTGATCAATCTGTCCAAATGTCATTACGTTACAGTTGATGTTTTAACCAAGAACCTGGTTGTTTTAGAGGTCTCTTAATATAAAAAGGACTGTGTTCCCATCTTTTCCCCAAGTATTATAGACCTCCTCTGTCCAGACACACATGAATGACACGTGGAGGTGAGCTGCATTCACCCACAGTACAAATTTATCGGGCTTAAATGTCACTAGCAGACGGCTGCCCTTCTCAACCCCTGCGGAACCCTGTCACGAGTGTTGTAAAGCACACAAGAGCCTGGGGAGGCTATTAGAGCTGAAATCAACCCCCCGGTGACGGAATTATGCCCTAATAATACCAGAAAAGGCAGGAACAAGCAGACAAATGAGTGATCGTGGGAGCAGAGGACAAGCTCGGTGATGTTTTGAACAATGATGAGGATGATGATCTAAGGGAGGATCGTAATCAGTGGTGGGTTTGTCCCAGTTTTCGGGAGTCATGGGGCGGCCCGCCAGAGCCAGGCTGAAGTAGACCAAACTCAAGAGTTGAGATGACAAAGCCTTATTTCTCAACAGAAAGCGGACATCTCGTCAGATTTGCCGCTTCATAATTAGCGTGTTGTAATTACAAGAAGGCTCTTTTAATAGCCTGTGTTGTGAAATGTGTGAATGCGGGTAGGCTCAGTGAACACTGGGTCATAAACCGCTCTCTAATCAGCAGCCATAACTCTGTTGCCCGGCAACCAGAAGTGTTCAAAAAACTCCATGCAGCAACTGTTTACATTTCAGTGTTAGCGGTGACTGCACATGATGCTTCCCCTCAATCTACAGGGAAGCCGTGTTAGAAATAAAAATGCGTAATGAAAGCACAGAGGGGGATCATGGGACCCTTTTCTGCCTACAAGTAAACAAATATAATATAAGACTCTTTGGTTTTAGTGAAGACGTCTCTGCTTATCAACAATGAAACCATACCTAGCCTTGCATGATGAGAGTTTAGATTATAAGTCTAGTTCCATGCTGCGGCGTATTCTGGCCCACTTAGATGTAATATAACTATTGGATCTTTAAATGATTCTGTGCCAAAATCCAACAATGAAGAAGAAAAAGAGAGAGAGAGAGAGAAAAACACTTTAATGAAACCTCACTCATTCACTTTCTGAACTGGACATCCAAGACGGCAAACAGCAACGCAAAGTAAACAAAAAAACTTCAACATCTGGCTGTAGAGGAGGAGGTCATCAAGATAAAAGAAACGCTGCCGCCACTGGGTCCTGAAGGGTTAATTATCTCCATTATTCAGTGGGGCCTAGGAAATTCAAGAATGGATTGGGACAGATCCGACAACCAGCATCTACAAACTTTGAGAACAATGCATCTGTCCAGTTCTTGGGTGGCAACTGTGTTTTCTCTCAAACATATTCACATCGGGGTGGCCTTGTCCTGGAGGACCTCTCTAGACAAAAACAGGGTCAGGGCCACAGGGGCACAAACAAACCAAACTTGTCGTCTTTGATTCACTGCCAGGGAGTCAATCCAACCCACTGGGAAAGTGACTGCACAGGAAATAAGGGTCAAACTGTGCTTTCCTCAAGGTGTCCGTGCAAAACATGCCACGGCGAGGTGACACTGTGGCAGAGAGGTGTGCAAGGGAGTGTGTATATGCGAGTGCCTGTGTTTATATCCAAGGGTTTAGACTTTTTAAACCAGACATATGTTCAGGGAAGATCTATGTATGCACATTTCATATCGGTCGTTATTTTCACAGGGGCTGGAAGCAGATAACACTGCCTTTGAAAGAAAGATGTGGCTATGTGTTTTGGGACTTTGTGCAATATTTTAGGCGAGAGTTAGAGATATAAGAGAGATGAAAGAAATGATAGATTTGACAAGGAAGATAGAAACAGGCTCTTCATCGCCTTGGGCCGTAGATCATTTTGCTATCAGCACGGAGCCACTCTCTCTCACCAAATGAGGGATAGAGGACAGACGAAAGAGGTGCTTGGAGTTTTGTTTGTCCACCAGAGCTTTGGACTGTTTCGGCCATAATGAAAATGAAGATAGAGATTGAGATCAGGGATGAAGAGGGTTTCATCAATCAAAGCTTAGTGGGGAGAAGAGAACAAAACTGATAGTGCCAAAGACTGAGCCCTGTGGCACCCCCTGAGCTACATACTCATTCCTGTGCCTTTTGTCCATCTCCCACTGTTATTCGATGCCTGGTGCCCATTTGTTCTACCTGAACTAATGCAACATGACAACAGATTTGTGTAATCTCTTTGTTCACATATACACTGGATGACAGGCTCTGGCCATAGCTCTAGGAGCTCAAGGCATGCTGGGCAGAAAAGAGATGATATTTATTACCAGAGTGGAGCTGGAAGATATCTGGAATAATAAGCAATGAATCTCTTTGCTAGCCAGTTGCAGGCAGGATACATATGAATTTCGGAGTGAAGACTGAAGCTCCATTCCAAAACCTAGTGGGTGGCCTTGCTTTGTACAGTCTACATAGGCAGATGCCCCTCTACGGCAACATCCTTAATGAAATGGAAACTCTTAAAGGATTGATTTGAAACAGTGTGTGACAAACAGATTCCAAAATTGATTCCAACAGGATTTGTTGTTAGCATGTTGCTAATCTCTAAACATACGAGAAAAAAATGCAGAACACGAATATTGGGTAAAATACTTAAAGCTACACTGTGTGATTTTTACCCCCATTTAGCGGTGAAAAGATATTTGACCATCCAGTGAATATCAGTTTCTGTTCCTCTCAATTCGGATTTCGTTTTAACTCCTACGGTGGCCAATGTAGTCCAAGATTAACATGGCTTCCGGTTCGACCTCGTCCATGGGTGGTAACTCAAACGTAAACGCGAAAGGCAAAGCTTGAATTAACGGGTATGTCCCTTTTTGGCTAATGTACTTTCAAGATGGAGGGGCAACATGGCGACCGACATTAGAACCCCTTACCCGAATGTATTTTCAATGGCATATTATACACTCACGAGAATACTTTATTACTCGAACGAAGTAAATACATTAAAGAGCACACATATTTTTGAAAGAACTAAGTGTTTTTAGCTAAGAATAAACTAAAAAAGTTACAGAGTGTAGCTTTAATATAGACCATTTCACAAGATGTAAACAACACTGGTCCAGAAGCACTTCCTGTTTCAGTTTGTAACTGTTTTCTTTATTTCACATGTAAAGAAAACATCTTAAAGATGTTTGTTTAACTTCTTGATTCAGTTTTAAATGTTACGTTGGTTGTATTTTATCCCAGCTTTTATGTAGTGTTAAAAAACTGAAACAGGAAGTGCTTCTGGACCAATGTTGTTTACATCTTATGAAATGGTCTATAACCATTTAGTCCTCTTGTCCTCATTCTGGGGTTGCCCTCAACGACAAAATCTTGATTTTAACCTTTCTGATGTTAAAGAAGATTGTAGCTGAACATGTAAGCCTATTGTTTAAGAATATAAATAGCTGACTGGTGTGTTGCCAAAATGGCCGTAGTGTGCCTGGTTTTCCTTAAAAGGGTTCTGGCCAAAAGAAGGTTTCTTAAAAGACAACAAAACACTTCTGTCTGCCTACTGTGTTTGCACAGGTTGTGTGCCAGAAGAGCGCCAATGATGCTTTAAAACGCTGCTTAGGTGGGTTTGGAACCGAGCCCGAGTCTGCATGAGACATGCTGGAATTCCACCAAACTCACCTTCTCTTTCCTCTGTCTGGCGGTTTCCTCCACAGATATCAGACTCTTGTAGTAGGAGCTTCTCTCAGCAGTGAAGTGGACCTTAGACAGGGCGTTCTCCACCAGAGCCACGGAGAGATTCACTCCCTCGATATGAAGCCAGCCAATAAAGTTCCCTGCTTTATCCATGCTCTCCACCTCCACTTCCACCTAGGAGAAAGAAAGACAAAAAAGGCAAACGAGTGAGTTAATGTACTGTATCTGGGATTAGCTGAGATTCCATTACTGTGGCGGCGGCGAAATAGACTTTGTCTTAAATAGACAGAACACTGGAGGAGCCCGAGCATCTATTGATCGTCCAGACGGCTCGTTCTTCAGTCAACTCAGGGGGCCTTCAGCATACCCCCACTCATCTCATACACTCACACACACACTTCCTGTCACTGGCATCACTGCTAGGCACGTCTTTCTCGCACAATTAAATGTGAGGTCGAGATTCAGCCTGGCGCTAACTTTAGCCTGACATTCTCAATTAAAGCGGTGACACCCGGGAACACGCACCACTAATACATTACATTTGTCTCCGAGCACCGAGGCTGTTTATTGGCTAGTGATCAAAGACAGCAGGAAAGGACAAAAAGAGTGCATTTCAAAGAAAGACGGAATGAAACGGAAGGAAAGATTCAATATTAACCAATTAGTAGGAGAAAACATGCAAGGATGAATTCTGACAATTTTTTCGCACCTAAAACACAGCAAGAAAATTACGCACCGTATAACGCATCACGATTTTGGTGAGTTCTCAGAAAATCTAAAAGCTCCAATCAAAGCAACCTAGTGACAATGTCTTAATAATTACAATGGTCATCGTGAACTCTATTACTAAAGGGATACTCCGCTTTTTTTTTTTTGGAAATAGGCTCATTTTTCCACTCCCCCAGAGTTAAACAGTTGGGTTTTACCGTTTTCGAATGTATTCAGCCGATTTGTTGATATTTACAAGAATATCAGTAAACAGACAGTTTCTGGTCTCATTGACTTCCATAGTATATATTTTTCCAACTATGGAAGTCAATGAGACCAGAAACTGTCTGGTTACTGATATTCTTCTAGATATCAGAAAATCGGCTGAACGGATTTGAAAACGGTAAAACCCAACTGTTTAACTCTGGGGAGTGGTAAAATGAGCCTATTTCCAAAAAAAAGTGGAGTATCCCTTTAAGAAACTAGATCTTTGCATTTTCTTGTGAGTGGTTGCAAAGCAGTTGCTAAGGTATTAATGGGCAAGTTCGGTATTTTACACTTAAAGCCCTGTTTTAAGATCGTTTCTGATGAAATAGAAGGGTTAAGATTGAAATTTAGACATGCTGCTGGCCCAAGAATTTTCGGTTTCTGTGGTTGTTTTAAGAAACAATCTTAAAACAGGGCTTTAATTGTAAAATACCGAACTTGCCCTTCAAGATTTTTTTTTTTTGTGTGTTACAATGCAATGGTTGCCAAGTGTTGCATAGTGGTTGCTAGGGTGTTATGAATGCCATCTTGGTGTTTTGGGTGGTTTCTAAGCATTGCTAGGAGGCTGCTAATGTGTTCGGAGAGTTTTTAAAACATTACTACACTGTTATCATGGCGATTTGGATGGTTTCTAAGTGTTTCTAGGTGGTTGCTATGTCTCTGTGACTATGATTCATAGATGTTTCCGCTATTTTAATGTCCGATACGATCAGATCCCTTACAGCAAACCTCATGAAAAGCTTGGGGATGACTTATGCACCAAACTTTAATATTAAAATTTACAGGCTGCCTTAGCATGCGCCATTGAAAATGTACGCCCCCAAATAAATCGACCTCAACTATTGCGATCCATCAGAAAAGCAACATCCACATTGTGCGAGTGTGTGTTGCTGAAATAGGTTTGTGAGAAACAGGCAGGTGTTGTGAAAAGACACTCCAAGAGTCAAACGATTAAGAGTGCGGTTGTTCAGCCAGGAAGTCCCCAGGGAAATCTGCTGGGAATTACTTTGGAGGCAGAGGCTGCATACACAGGGAGAGTAAAAGCTTTTTAATGAGGGCATAATCGGCACTTTGATTAAACACAAGAATGACAACCAACCTCACATTATGGGGACAAACAACTAGCCTCCCACTCAGGTCCTGGTTGGCGGCAAACTAATGCTCAACACGCAAAAGGTAATGGCTCCAGCCGGGTTCACGCTCAGAATGTTCCGGTAATCTGGGTTGGCCTTAGCCAGAGGGCTAAATGTATTTGGTCTAGCACAGCCAGCTTTACGCACCCAGTGTACTTTGCTGTTAGAACAGAGTGCAGAGTTAATCAGAGAGAACCAGTAAACAGGTTTTCATTAGTAATGATCTGATGATGCTAAATCAGAGTTTTTTTTAAATTAAATGATGCTGGTTAATAGCAGGGGGCTGCCAGGGAGTTTCTCTGGATTTGCTGAAGGGTTCGGGGTAGTTTTAGCATGTTTCTGTGAGGTTGATAGCATGTTTTTTGGTGGTTGCTAAGTGGATACTTACTGTTAAATGCACCCACCATCAAATTTCAATTACATTTGGTCAATAACATACATGCTTTAGATTTCAGACACAGTTTTGCAGAAAAGGGGAGTCTCTCAGATAGAGATCATAGACTGGCTCTCTGCTAGCCTCCTGCGTTATATAATCAAGTCTTTAGATGGGAGCGCTGTCTTCCTCAATGTCAGACAAGGGGTTTTTAGACATGCTTTGGCAGCACATGCTGCAGGATAGTCCACAATTCTCTCTTTAGTGTGTCTGTTTCATCTGTCCACCAGCTCTAATGCATCCTAGTCAACACATCACATGAGGCTTTATTCCCATGAAAGTTAAACCTACAGAGACCCATGAATAAAAATTCACAATGCATTTATTGTCTCATAAAATGTTTTAGGATGTGATTAATAATAAAAAGCTTTAATAAAAAAAACTATACAGAGAACTGAATATGCCTTTCTCTTAAAATTGAAAATTTCAGGGCATGCACACATTTTTTTCACAATGTCAAACACTTACCATAATAGATCACAATAAATAAATTTGTTACAAAAGTGTTATGTATTGTCACATAGCTGGTGCCTTTTGGCATTTCAGAGTGTCAGCTACTGTTATGCGTTATCAACCATTTTAACTAAAATTAGGTAAAATTAATAACCTTTACACAAATGTTGCAATTCTGCTACACTGGGTCCCTGAGGCTTAAAGTTCTTTGTGAGGGAGACAGAGAGTAAGAGAGAAAAGCATATGGTCTTTATCTTGGCAAAGAGATTTAAAATCTCCAGCTTATTCAAATACAAGGTCAAAATCGACGGACTCCCCTGCGATTCGGAGAAATCGCCACATGTTTCATGTAAGCTTTAATAAAGCAATATACAATTACATGAGATTAATCTGAATGGCCCCAAAACCAAAAGATTAATATCTTTGCGATATTCTTTCCTGGCACAACACCATGACTCATACACATAAAAACAACATGGATAAACAGAGAAAAGTGTTTCAGTGTGACCAGGGAGCCGCAGAAAAGCTTTCCACAGGGATCATGTAAATATATCACAGATGCCTATATCGATGGCCCGAGCTTTCGTTCATCCAGTGCGGTGCATTACCGCATTTTCAGTACTAATTTACCAACGTGAAGTAACTCTGGAGTCAGCCATGCTGAAAAATTGGACCGTTTCGGTCATAATTGGCAAGGGACGCCAAACCCCACTTGTACACTCTTAGCAATCACAACTATGTGAGTTTGTTATGAGGAAAACGGCAGCATTGGGTTACAAGTAAACAGCTAGCCATTTAAATGTCATTTTTAACATCTAGAAAAGCAATCTGTTTACTTTTTGAAAAAAAATTACACCACCAAACTTGAGCAATATGAGTCTGCCCACCCTACATAGGCAACAGACTTAATGACCAGAAAAGTTGCTGTATTGTAATGGACATGATGGACATGCTAGCAGCTATTTGCTAAAAATACGTGTTTTAGTTCGGAGATGTGAAACTCTTCTATTTCCCCCTCATTAAAACACTAACACGAACTCAATAATGGACCCTAGAGTGAAATTGGGTGTGTGACAGACTGTAGGTGGACGGCCACGTGTTTTGCTGGGTGCCCACACTGATCGATGTATTGAACATCCGCTCATCCTACACAGAAACAGGAAAACACCAGCATGGGAAGAGCAGGCGGAGTCTCAGATAGCTGGCCCAGATGGCTCCCAGTGGAGGTTTCCAGAGCCACTATGGCTCCCTGTGGATGGAGCGTTTGAGCCAACATGGCTCCCGCTGGATCACAAATGGCTTCTGCAAGTGTGAAAAATGCAGCACAGAGGAGAAACATTAAAACAGAGAGAGATTGATTTCCAGTGTGGCTCGCTTTTAGAGGAAAAATGGGCACTTCCCACTTCAGACGGGTCACGGTGAGGGATGATATTAAATTTAGAGCTGATGGTCACAAGAAAGGATGAAGACACTTAGATAAATCTGCATTCATTTAAGGTTCAACCTGCTAAATCCTTGTCTGAGAGCTACCCTACAAATGATATACAGAATCCCCAACCAGTAAACACACTCCCGGAGTAATATACACACTTTCAGTACCCTTGCTTTTAATCACAGAAAAGCCCTTCACAGACTTTAAATCTTATTTTTATGGCATAGACCAATTACAGAAGGCGTCTCTCTCTCTTGCACGCTAACCCAAAGCCCAACATAAAGTAGCCTAAATGAAGGATACCCTGACATGACCGTGCTACTGTATTCCATTAAGTCTTTTTTGAAAACAGGTGAGACAGGATTTAGCACTAATTTGTGATATTAATTTGCATATGTAAGCAGCACATGCTTCCTTTCATTTTCATTAAATAACAGCACCTTATTATGAACAAAGAGTCCTGCTGTGAAGGTAACCTGCTGTGAGTGAGGGAAGGCATCTTCGTATTTTCGTAATATTCTCATTTTCCACTAGATATTTTTCCCTATTTCTCATCAGCAATTTCGATTTCGGCACGCTCTGCAGCAGTTGAGCACTAAGAGTGAATGCACTTTCTATATGGTAAATGATTGCATGAAACCACTAGCTTGGTTGATTGGTTTTCCACAGTGTACAAGTTGTACCTGTACCTGCTTTCTGGGACTTATTTTTTTTTTTAGTATCACCTCAGGCGAGGTTCTGAGCGGGTTGAGACGATACTAAAATGTGACATGAAAACAATGCCAACAGCTGACTGGTCAGAGAGAATCGTCACTATTCACTGCATCATCATTGTATGCGCCAGATGGAGTACCCAGAATAATCCCGCCATTTTTAAATAGTTGGACCAGAGAGACTTATTAAACTTGCTACTATTGTTATGGCAACTCGGAAGAATACGCCATGGTCAAAAGAGGGGGTGCAGACTTTCCTTTGTTTGGTTGCCGAAGAGAGGATCCAGCGAGAGCCTGACGGGGCAACGAGGAACGAAAGGCAACGCTATGATGACCAGGTACTATTTGTGGCGATACTGTCGCGCTAAGCACCATATAACTGCAGCTATGTAGCCACGAACATCGGATTCGAGCAGCAAAATTTCATGTTTAGTTTCTTCCGTCATTGTCGTAACTTCCTATCTCCAGAGCACTTGTTAGCTTAGCTTTCAAACAAGATGGCTGATATTAATTTCAGTATCCGCAAGTGAAGTCCCACCCACTGATCTGTAATAGGTCTGTAGCTAGAGTGGGTCCCACATCCTGGATAAATGATGAGTTTGTTTGTAGTCTCAACCCTTATACAAAGAAATGGGACCTCCTGCTTTTTATGACGCAAAATGACTATTTTTACACCATAAAAAGCAGGAAGTGGAACACTTAAATCCTTATTTCTCCCATCTCAGGGCAAAATAAGGGAATAAACCATGACCATTCAAAAATATGACTGGGTTTCTAAAGATACAAAGCTTAATGCAAATGGGTGAAGCGTCCCTTTAAGTCTGAGTACAAGATTGAGAACACTTATTAAAAGAATCAAAAAGTGCTGGCAGGGATATTGAGAATCAATAATAGTAATAATACAAATACACTATTATTATGACTTATATAATATATATAGCCAGAAAACTGTCCTGATGTCCATTATGACAAGACTAATAAGATCGCTGCAATCTGAAATCAGGAGAGAATCCAGCGTTGACGTAAAAAAAAAAGTGTGCGAGAAACATTAATACAAACTGTAAAATATAAAAACCTTGTATGCTGGCCATAGAAGGCATCTGTACAACAAAAACTCTCATAAACACTTAATTTATTGGCAAAAAAGTGTGCTTTGTGGGTAAAAGAACATGCAGTTTTATTTATGTGAGTGTGTGATGGTCAATGAAGGTGAACTTTCTCAGGTGTGCTCGTGGTTTGAGAGGTGGAGAATGTGTGTGTATATATTGATTAAGCTTCATGGCACATACAGTGTCACAGTCATGCTGTCTGAACACAATCTCTCAAACAGGGGACCCATTATTAAACTGGATAACACAGCCCATCACAAACACACACACACAGCTCAATGAAACCTTTTTCCAATTGCCACTTTTGATAACTGACGCAACAAATATTCCACCCCCATTAAAACTGCCATCTATTTCAACTCAAATCTCAATATGTGAAATTAAAATTCATGATCTCTCTTGCTCTCTTTCATGCGAAATTGTTTAAATTATGGATCATTTAAAAAGGGCCAAAGTAGATATCTTACACCCTATGAAAGCAGCTGCAATCAGGACAGACATGTTTTCAACAGTCGAGCTGAGAATCAATGAGCTTTGGTCCAGAGAGACAAACGTGAGAAAAATATTTTAATCTGAAAACTAATGTGGGTTTCTTAGGCCACTTTGGCCCTGCAGCCTACAAAAGCTACCTTTATTTTCTTTTCCCATCAAACTCACAAGTTTATTTAATCTAGTTGTGATTGATTCATTTATGTGATGAACAAACAGGAAATGTCAATTACATTTTATTTTTTTTTTAAATGATTTGAATATTAGTCGTGTTAGCAGTGGCTAATTTCATAGCTACAATTTTATGCATACTATATAGACCCCCAAAATAGTTAGTGGCAACATTGTATTTTATGTAATTATGGTTCAGTTTGTGCATGACTATGGGGAAAAAAAAAATCTATATATGAAATGGATTTAAAAAGTAGAAAGATGAAAGCATGACACACTTTCCAAAGCAGTTCAACTGTGACTTTCATATAACAAAAAGGAAGAAAAAAAATATATCTGGGCCGTAAAAGTGCCTGTAGTTGAGGAAACAGCAGAATGCAGAACTCAAAACTAGTGACCACAAGTGTAGTGTAGTGCAGTGTATTGCCTCATCAGTGCCAGGATCGCATGAAGTTCCAGCTGTGTGTTGTGTTAACACTTATTACATTTGGTGACAGAACTACTGTGAGGTTCCAGTTCCACTATGTGAAGACTGCTGTTATGAGGACAAAACTGAGTGTGCGTGTGCATGTTTGGGTGAGTGACTTTAATATTTACATCTAAAACAGAAAAAAGAAAACAGATGTGCCTTTTACTCAAGCAAGAGACCTCAGGCACAGAGCAATCCCTTTAACCAGCCATTCCCATGAGACAAACATGCACAAAACACACCTCACATGCAACATCTTAGTCATGTGAAAACCACAAAAGAGCATGTGAAACAATATTAAAAGTAGGGTAGGCAATTAGCCTTTCACTGAGCGCCGCCCCCCTTAGTTACTGTTGCTACGTCCGTCAAACAAATGGTCAAACACGACCAGCGCGACAGATTGCCATGACGGCAAAGGGTATTCCCGTGCATGTCAGTGACCTTTTTTGGAGCAATAACTTCGCGATATCATCCAGATTGAGACAAAAGGGGTTACAGTATGCGGTGGAGGGATTTATTCCAAATATAAAAATAAGAAATGAAGGAGACACGACTAATATTGAGGCTAATAATTAGTAATTTTGCCTCCGATACAGGAGTGGGCGCACCGCTTCACCATCTAGCTTGGAATCAATGTTTGACGGACCTGCTTAGTAACGGTTATAGTAACATAGTAACGGTTGCTATGATGTGTGATTGGACAATGGCCGTTTTGGCGGAGGGGTCGGCGAAAAGTCAATTGCGGAGAGGCTAGCTGTCTGTCTACAAACCTGCATAGCTTACTGAACATGCTGATGACGTGTGCAGGGTACGCGCAAATATGGACATTTATGTTGACAGGTAAGGACATTGCACATGGCATCATGGTATCGGAACGAATGCAATGATTGGACAAACCTTTTCTTTGTCCTGAGAATTCCACAGAAGATGCACGTTTTAACGTTTAGACCACTTCTATTATTGATTGTTATCAAGATGTGAATAGTGTTTCAACCAGTATAACAAAGAAGTGTTTATAAAACAAATTGATACTCTACCTTCAAAGTGAGGCACACAGCATAGAGTTCAGAGGTGGCACTTAACCTTGTGTAACCATAGCAACCATGTCAAAATATAGCACCATGTGGTGCCATCTGTGAGGTAAATGCATAACAGGACGGACAGTCAGCCAGAACAGGAAGCAGATACACCAGATGGCCCCCACGGTACAGTTTGTAATATATAGTGCTTAAGATGCTCCGAAATACTGCATCTGATAGCACCTGGATCAACACACAAATCCATATATTATTAGTTACCTTCTGTTGTTTATATTTAAAACTAAAGATACCAATACTAACCTGACCACTTGATTACACCTTTTCTTTTTTAGATGATCAAAATTGGACATGTATATTAACTAAATTAATACAATTCCAAGTACTACTCGATTAAACTTTTACAGCAGAATGTGTTGTATACGCTTCATTCCTGTTGTGTAGTGTTTACTTAAACGCATACTGTACATAAAAAGTGAATACATACAGACATTGGTTAAAACCTCTAGTACAACAGTGAAAACCCCAGAGGTTTCAGGGTAAATCCATAAAATGGATCAGTCCCTTCCAAATAAATAACGGATCGAAACACTAATGGTGGAGGATCTATTTTGGAAGTCAAAATATACCGTTAATTGGCTTTTTAATCAGAAGAAAGCCTCATAAACAGTAGAAATAATACAGAAGCAAAGATTAAACCAGGAAGAAGGTTCTTTTTAACAGCTTAAATCAATGGATCAATCTAAGGCCAACGTGTGAGGGTACATTGATTGAGAGTAAGAGCTCTGTTAAACCTCTTTGAAAAGGGAAAGCAGAATACATCAGTAAGAGGCCCCTATAGACACTTCCGCCCATCAGACTGACAGGAAGCTGGCAGACAATGTTTGATTATTGCTATAGGTTCCAACTCGCAGTCACGTCACTGGCTGAAGTTAAAGAGGGAGCAGTGCTGTAATGCACTGAGAGAGTCTGTCCTCAAATTTAGTGCTGACCCAAAAGGTCCAACACTGCACTAAATCAAGTGTTTCAGTGGGACAGTCAATGAATTAAGACAGCAGAAAGAGTAAAAGGAAGAAATTAAGAGAGTTAATAAACTCTAAAGGTCAAAGGTCCGTTTATTTTGAGGGAATGGAAGTGTGTAAACTGGGTCAATTACAGTAAAATGTATACACTGTTTAGTTTAAGTTAAACTTACAGCTGCACATACTGTCGATTCCACAGCCCAACTGCATCTTAATAGGAACAATCTGAGGCATCTTACTCTCATTTCTTTTTGTTTTAAAATTTCTGACTTAATTCATCCTTTTTATTTGTATTTGCATTTGTATTCTTAAATAATGTGAACAAAGCCAAGAATCACCACTGAATGAGCTGGAAGACTAGATGAAAGTAGATGGTAGGGCATAAGGGGGTGATTTTGTTCTCTGCCATGCGAGTTATTGCATGGAAAAAAAAGCAGAAAGTAGCAAAAATCTTAATGATCTGTATTACTTAATACTTTAAAATGAAATATCCTGCTGAAGGGTGAAACAAAGCGGTGAACGCTTGTAAAAGATATGGAAATAACACCAGTTTTGAGTGCAGATGTTGGCGGCGATGTTAAAGTATCTCCCAAATGGTGTCCATTTAAAGAATGCCACTGCAGCTGCATTTTAAACACTTTGCATTAAGCAGCTTTAATACCACGCACACACAAATCCCGACACACACTCATGCGAACACTTAACGAATGGTGCAAGTTTGAAATTGTGTGAGTGGCTTGTAAGAGCATTTATATGCCTGCATGCACTGTGCACGCAAATCCTGCCAGTGTGTGTTTGCACGCGTGCATTTGCTTAAGAGGGAGCGCATGGATGTTTTAAAGGCATGAAGCCTTTATTCTAATGCCTCCCATGGCCTCAGTGGGAACAGGTCAATATTTAGTCGATGGGACTCGTAGAGCTGTGGTGGTCCCCTCTAAACGACCTACATGGCTTTATGGAGCAATCAATCCTGAAAGGACCCTACGACACAAGCTCTCACCACAAAGACAACAGTTAGAACATTTGAGGTACCTTCGCAACCTGCTGCGGTTCCTCTGGTGTCAAATTATCTTTAGACCTGAAAGACATTCATAAGAACCCTAAAGACGAGCCCGGCAGATCTCATCTGAAAAAGATCTCATCTAACGTCCAGCTGGAAGACACATGAGGTTACGCATCATAATAAAAGTGTTTCCATCATATCCTCCCCTTAACAAAGACCCTCGACAGGGTACATTCACCAGAAGCTGAACACCAAACACCAAGAAAAAGTATCATGTGACTTGTGCAAATTATCTTTGTATCTATGGTTACAGCTCAAGCTGAGGTGATCAAAGGGATGTGTGGTGTGAAATAATGTTAACAGGGCAAAGGATACAATTTTTGAATGATTTTTCTTTGGACCACCTTTGGGATAATGAATGAGAACGTGAGAAGTCAGAGCGTGAATGGAGACATCCGATTGGATGAAGGGATGCCAGAGGACGTCAGAACAATTGAGTGAGCTTCTGGATGGACTCTAAACAGCCTGGTTGTTAAAATCATTGGCAGCAATAACTGCAATCCATCTCTTTCACAGGCCTTGCGCCCTGATCAATGGGTATTGAGCTACATCTGTAATATTGCTAATATCAGACATTATTTCCTTTCCAGAGAGGATGGAACAAGACTAAGTTGATAGGCTAGACATTTGTATTGGTTGATGTTTTTCGACCGGGGTGGTTTACTTAGCAAAGATCAATTGCACTTTGATACTTCATACGAATACTTTTTTTTAAATCAAATACCCATAAAAATGATCAACCGTGGTGGTAGAAGCAGCCGAATACATTCCAAGTTTTCAATTAAATGCTTTTGAAATTTCTACTTACAGAATCCTAAAAAAAAAAAATATCACAGTTTTCACAAAAATATTAAGCAGCACAACATCAACCTCATTGTTTCTTTGTTAATTGAGCACCAAAGCGCTGAAGACTGACGTAATGGCTGTTGAAAATGTAGCTTTGCCATCACAGGAATACATTTTACAATTAACGGCATATGAAAATAGAGAGTAAAACAGAAATTAATAGAAATATTATCATAGAAATTTAAGTTGTCTCATATTAAACAATATTGCTACATAATGATGTTTTATTACATAAATATAGCCTTGGTCATAAGATAATCTTTAAAAAAAGGAACCGACCCCAAACTTTGGAGTGGCAGTGATTAAAATTAGGGTCACGTTGTGTCTGTATATGAGCATTTATGTGGCAGGATAGCAGAATAACAGTTCTGGGGAGTCGTCCAAAATCCGTCAAGCTACACTAAACACATTTAGCGGTAGGAAATGATTTGAAACTGTATTAAGCCACAAATATTCCCAAAAGTAGCACATTCTAACCACGTCAACACACACACACGCATCCATCACAGAGACATACACAGATAGATCACGATGAAAGACATTTAAAGCCCATTCCTGGGTCAAGGTAATCCAGCCACGTAAAAAGACAGACAAAGGCAGCTCTCACGGCCTTCAGTTTCTCAGAAAGAGTTATGAGTGAAAACGTTGCAAAAGTTAGGAGACATTCAGACCACATAGTTTTACACTTCATTTGCCATGTAGCGATGCATTAAAAAGTCAAGAAGAGCTATGAGGTGGATTGTTTTCAAGCATATCTATTCACTGTGATAATGCAGACTACAAAATCAGCAAAATGAGTGATGTAAAAAAAGAAAGGAAAAAAAAAGGTATCCTTAACATCAGTTTGACATTTCTCATTGAGCACAGCTGTTATTTATTTACTTTTTTTTCCCTGAGTTCGTTGGAGGGGAGGGGTGACGGGAGACGGGAAGCGGCAGACAATCATGGGAAGCATCACCATTTATCTTGAGCTCCCATTCCCACCAACACTCAAAGTGATGTGCCAACCAGTGTCACTCAAAGGGGCATTTCTACCCATCCCACACTGACAGCCAAACGAGAATGGGACAGAACAGAGAACAAGGGATGGGAGGAGGAGTGATGGGGGTTGAAAATTGCATGTTATTTTTCAGCCCCTAAGGCATGGAGTGATAAGCCGAAAATACTTGCCACAGAGACAAACACAGGACAGACAAACTTAGCCCCAAAAAACTACACTAAGATGAAACCATTTTAAATGTCAGTCATCTTTCTTCTTTTCTTTTATTATACAACTGCACCTGCAGACCAAAGTGCTGTACAATCAGCATTAAACAAACACAAAAACAACATGCAACTTACAAACACAGATTCTAACCCAACCTCTCAAAGGCTAAAGACAAGAAACAATTTTAACACTGGTTTTAAATACATTTAAAGAAGTGAGGCAGACTATTCCAAAGCCTCGGACCCGCAATAGCGAAGGCCTGTTCACCTTTTAACTTTAAAAGAGTTCAAGGGACAGAGAGCAGTGATTTATTATTTGATCCTAAAGACCTAGGTGCTTGATGAAGAGCAATAAGCTCAGATACATAAGCAGGAGCTATCCCATGCTCTGCTTTAAAAACATACAGAATAGTTTTAAATATATTTAATCCTAAAATTCACTGGTAGCCACCTGAGAAAAGCTAAAACAGGAGAAATGTGATGACTTTTCTTAGCACCCACCAAGCCGTTACCATTCTGAACTAACTGCAAGTGTGATATAGTGGTCTCACAGTTAGGACCCCACATACAAAACATTGCAATAGTCAAGGCGAGACAAAACAAATGCATTAATAACCTTTTTCTAAATCTTTCCTTAGCAGAATAGGCTTTAAACGTGCAATAATCCTAATCTGGAAAAAGCAACTCTTAACCAAGGCATTAATCAGCTCATCAAATTTCAATTTTACTTGGCCATGGCAATATGTTAAATATGGCAATACATGGCAATACCAAAATATGTTGCAATATCGAAGGATCCTCTGGCAGGGCCAAAAAGCATAATCTCAGTTTTACTTTGTTTTGACTGAACCAAGTTATGAGTCATCCAGCTCCTCCAGACATGCCAGCAGTGAGTTAGAACCACAATTCTCTTCTGATTTCAAAGGGAAAAGTATTTGTGTATCGTCGTCATACAATTGGTGTGCCATGCCATATTTAATAATAATAAATGAAAACCCAGGGGCAGGATGTACAAAGAAACAAAAATGAGCCTATAACAGAACCCTGAGGAACCCCAAAAATGACAGGCACTGCTATTGAAACAAAGTTACCATAATTTAGCCTACTACTATTTCGCTGTCGGTGTATGAATGTGTGTGTGAATGGGTGAATGTGAGGCAAATTGTAAAGCGCTTTGGTGGCCATTGGGTCTATGAAAGCGCTATATAAATGCAGTCCATTTACCATTTACCATTTACTGAGAATAGTAAGAAATGACTTGAACCACTTTAATATTGTCCCACGTTTTCCAACCAACTGGGATAACCACTTTATGAGAATCCCATGTTTTTTTTGTATCAAAAGCCGCACTCATGTCCAATAAAATCAGGGCTGCAGCATTACCTACATCTCGGATTCAACAAAGGTCAATAACAACTCTCAAGAGTGCAGATTGCATTCTATAGCCTGCCCTAAAACCAGACCGAAATTTATCTAAGAGAACTCATGTTTACTTAATGACATCAGCTGTGCATAAACCACCTTCTCTAAAAAAATTTGATAAGCATGAAAGATTTGAAATAAGCCGGTAATTTGTAAATTCAAATGGGTCTAAGTTATGCTTTTTAAGAAGCGGCTGAATAACTGCTTGCTTAAGGGCCGATGGAACAATCCCATTATGAAGACTGCTATTAATAATAGACACAAATTCTAGGCTCAACAACATCCACCAATTCCTTGAGAAGGCGTAAAGGAGTCATATTACAATCATCAGATGTACGCTACTTTTTAAGATTACTTGCACCACTGACACCTGCTCAATGAGGTCAAAACTCTTGACACTAGCTGTCAACAACACAGTCTTAAACGAAAATGTAGGAAGACTAGATCTAATCTTCTCCACTTTCTATAAAAAATGTCTGAAACATTTCACAGTCAAAGCAGAACAGCCAATTGGTTTTTAAAGAATTTATCGTTGTGAATAGGGCTGTAGGGGCATAACATTTCTGTGCAATGACAATAGAGAACTAATTTTGCCTAGCAGTTCTCACTGCACTCTGAAAAACTGCCTCATAATTTGAAGAGCAACCTGTAGCGTATCCTTTCTCCATTTTCATTCAGCCTTTCTGCATTCCTGCCTTAAAGATAGTGTGAGATTATTAAGGCAGGGTATTTAATTAATCTTTGGTTTTCTAACTTTATTTGGGGCAACTACATCCCACTATATCCGAGCAAACAGAATTAAAGAGTATCAACTGCTCATCTGGGCCCACAGAAAGAGAAGGGGACTCAATCATGGCTCATTGTTTGAAACGCATTGAACTGTGGTGCTCATGTGGGTGGCGCAAGTTTGAGTCCGATTCACGTAACTTACGCTCTACCATCATTGACTCATCTCCACTTTCTATGAAAGTGACACAAAAAAATTTGAAACAATAAATGAAAAAATTAAGCTACATGAAATAGACCACCCAAGACTAAAGGGTCTGACTCAAAACTTTCAAAACTGACTTTCAGAAAGACTGAAGCACATATCTTGTACAAAGCAATTGACCAAATTAATGAGCTGGAATATGCCAGTGAATTTCCATTTGTCTCGGAATGGCCTTTGGCCCCATGATATATTCAGGGAATCTGCTCTCCATTTTTACAACTCCTCATTTGTTTTTGCATTTGCAACTCATTTTCAAGAGCAAGTATTGTGTCAAAAAGAGGAGATGGTGTAGAACTACCGCAATTGAGTGAAGAGTATATCATTACGTACGTGTTTTACATCCACAGCCAGTCTAAATAGCCCAGCAAAGGCCGGTCATTACCATTCAATCGGTATTGACTTCTAAAGGACAAAAAGCTCTTGAGAGATGTTGTGTAACATTTCAAAATGTCAGTCTATTCAATTCAATACTTGGGTATTGTAGAGCTGTGAACACACTGAACTGTGAATGGTGTCTAGAGTGAGAGACGGCACAAAAGATGACCGACTGTTTCTTTACTCTCTAATCAAATATGCCTGGGATGCAGTGTACAAATGAAATTAGTGTGGCTGTCTCTCAGCCTTGGTGCTCTTTATGTACATATAGACCACTTGACCCAAGTTCAACTGAGATCTCTGGTCTGAGCCAGAAATAAGGAAATGCCGCACCTTCTCCTTTAGGCCCAAAACACAATACAAAACATTCATAATGCTAATGCATTTTCAGAATAAACATAAAGAAAAATGGT
Organism: Cyprinella venusta; assembly: GCA_038021265.1. Taxonomy (NCBI): domain Eukaryota; kingdom Metazoa; phylum Chordata; class Actinopteri; order Cypriniformes; family Leuciscidae; genus Cyprinella; species Cyprinella venusta. The sequence continues at coordinate 20,614,724 of CM075885.1, read as the reverse complement.
CTGAACATGTTAAACTGGGTATTTTGAATGTCTCCTGGAATTTTGAAAATGTTCTGGATATGAAAATGAACATTGATTGATACTGCCTCACTAATGCTAAATAAGCACAACGGTACTGGACATTTTCAATATATGATCAACGAATTGTGTCTGCAATTAAGTACCTGATGTTTCTGGCAGACCTCAAAATACTGAGGGGACATTAGAAAGCAGTCAGAAAAAAATGAAACAGCTACAAAGTCCCAAGAACAACCTGTCAGTCAATCGTTTAGACCCATGATTCGGTCTAAATGATTGACTGTCAAAATCAAGGCTGTGCCTCCAACCGCTTTACAATGAGACAGAAGCCATAGAAAGAGCGTTGAAGGAGAAAAGGTTCACCATTTTCTTAAATCCCCTCTATTTTTGCCCCCCTTAAGACTCCGGGACGCACAGATGCTGCTAATCAGCCAGAAAGAGGCAGTCTGCCTGAACAGACACATTCTGACTCTCAAATCATGGAAAAAGAGGCAGATAAAGTCAAAGAAGGGCAAGGGAGAGAAGCGAGTCAGAGATACAATGAAGTGTATGAAGATGAAAGAACAGGAGTCCTGTTACACAGCCATAAATTTCGTTTTAAAGTAGAAAACAAGGCTTAACCAAGATTGAGTCAAAATTAGCCGCAAAGGATGTGAAAGTGCGAAACAGGAGGATGAGAGAGAGAGAGAACGAGTGGGAAGGGGTCGACTGAGGAGTCTGTTGCAAACTTCGGTCTGAGCAGACATCTAAAGCAGAAGCTGTGCTGGTGAAAAATCAGCCGTGAAGTGAAGGCCCCGTCAGCATTTATGCCAGCGGCTTTGAGAGAGAGAGAGAGAGAGAGAGAGAGAGAGAGAGAGAGAGAGAGAGTGTGTGCTTATTGGTAACCAGAAGAAGCGCTGAGTGGTTGCTGTTATGTAACATTGCGCCAACGTTATCAAGGTTTATGCATCGCGGGTTACTGATGTGTGCTGAAGACGTGACCGACCTTTCATTGTTCATTTCCTTCAACACGCTACTTTCACATCTGCTTTCTTTCTTCAATCACAAATCACAGTAACCAAGACGACTGAAATCCAAATTTCCAATCTATATAAAGTGAATAACTTAAGTATGTTTACATGTCTAGTTAATTGAAATACAGGAGATTTTTGGGAGAAAAAAAAATCTCCTCAAACTTAAGTTAGGGTGCCATTTAACATTGCTCAGTGAATTTTGCGGGCAAAATCAAATGAATCGAAGACAAATGAATTGAAAACAAATGATAATGATCGATAAATGATTGGGAATTTCACTTGAGGGCGAATCATTTCCCCACACAGATTTCACAATTAATTAACAGACATCTGCAAGGTTTGACATCTGCAAGGTTTGGGAAACAGTAAAACAATATCAAGAAGACATAAAGCAAACTCGGCATCCATTATCAAGCCTTCTCGTTGCTTAAGGTCTCTCCAGTGCTGGAAAGCTCCTTGGATATACGCACCTTTACTGCTGATTTGCTACAAGTGTGTTTTGGTGCTCAGTCCGATCCACTTTTTTTAACAGTAGCTATGGTTCCATCCAAAGTTGCGAATTGAACTTATGCGCAAATTTGGAATATCGTATAAAACACTTGCGAATAAAGCACCGTTATTGAGCATCAAGCGAGCCGAAGAGAACAAAATCGTCACTTCCTGATAAACTGGAGCTAAATATCACTGAGAAAAACGGACGTTGTTGCAATAGTAGAAGCCCCAGCATATAATAATTTCGAATAGGCCTATAATAAATTACTTGCGCCATAGAGTGCGCAGACGAAATGCAATAAAGTTATCTTGCTTTCGGGAGGCGGATGCCTACTTTTTAGGAATGCATTCGTGTAAGAGTTCTTGGAGGTAATTATACTAAACCAATTTGACGACAGACTTTACTCAGGCATTACCAAAGAGCCAAAACAGCATGGTATGCGGGTTGGTCCAGTTATGCCGTTCCATCGCGAAGTCATGTCTTTTTTTGATGGGCACTGAGGAATTTATTCGGTAAATGCGTTTCCATTTTAGCTTATGTTCTTATCGGATAAAAAAGTTTATCAGACTCAATTGAGCACATGTGGATTTTTTACCCAGAGTTTTTTTTTTTTTTTTTTTTAATGCAATATCTCACAATGGGCATAAAAACAGGTGGATGGAAACATAGCTAGTGTTTTTTTTTTTTTCTTTTTTTTTTTTTTTTTTTTTCAAAAATAGCTTACCCTTAACAAAAGACAAAACTAAATCCCAAACTACAAGATAGGAGCAAAACCAGTAATTGAAGCTGCTTTTCGACATGTAAGAAACTATCGATAATTACATGGCTCCCTGGATTCTGACAAGTGCATAGAGACATATTATTTAAAATTTAAGATAAGAAAAGAAGCCCTGAATCTTAAGCATTACCACCCAGACAGGCTTGACAGGTGAAATGTGGGTGTTTTCTCTGGCTAATTTATAAATCTATAGTTTGAGGGGAGGTGGCAAACTCACAAAATGGCTCTTATCTTTGCATATTGCCCAGAGATAGGAGGTATTTTAAAATCAAAAAGTTGCAATCATCACCTGCACTCTAAGCATAGTGAAAAATAGTTAAATTGATACCTCATAATTGCTCAAATAATTAGCGTGGAACAAACAGCAACTTTGTACCTGCCGCTGGTGAGACAGTGAGGTAATATGCTCTAGTTTCATGCTATTCTCTCTCAGGTCCAAAAAGGGTCTTATATAAACCTTTCAGCTAGAGGGCATAGAGCTACGCTTGTGTGGTGCATGAGGGAGAATAAGTGTGTGTGCAAGTCAGAGAGATATGAAGTGACGTAGGCCCTGTCGTCAGCAGCTTTGGGAACGAGTGGAGTTTACTCTTTAACTCCCTCACTTACACCCCTTTTGAAACCCCCTCCTTTTCTTCCCTCATTTCAGTGTCCCTTTCCTGTCTGGCGTTCTGTCTGTTTCTTAGCAGAATGTTAAAGAGAGAGAACACACACTGCCTGCAGACAAGGCTTTCACCACAGAGATCCAAGTTTGGGACTGTGAAATTCATCTGAAAACGGGGGACAAAATGCAAGACCAGCAGGATGAGGTATGCTAATGAATAATAAAATGTAATAATAATTACATTAACTTTTATTATTACTACTACTAGAAGAGAGCTATTTAGCTGACACACATTCACCCAAACAATCCAACTGTCCCTTAAAAAAAAAAAAAAAAATCGTTAAAAACTGTGCATAGCTCTTAGTTTAAACACATTTACCCTATAACCAAATACGACTAGACATGACTTTAACAGGAATTATGCAGGAATTTCCAATCGTAAGGATCAGACAAACATGATGTTTTATGACAGCACACGTGTCTGAGAGTGTGTGGGCCAGGGGCTCATACGTTTCATCATAAAATATGTAAAAATGTTGCTCCATGTTGCTCAAGATAAGTGAAGCCTACAGTACATCCCTATATGCTTGAAGAGGTGGATAAAAAAATAAATAAAAATAAAAACAGCATGCCACTCAGGGCTGGTGCATGAAGGACACTGATCTGGCCCTCAGCGAGAGCATCTCAATTTTAAAACAAGCTCCTCTTAAAAGCACTATATAATGCAGAAACCACACAAGAGCAAGAGCAGTGAAGAACTGCATGCCAAAAAAAGCCCTACTAACCAAATGTATATACATGCCTAACCGACAACCAAAGCTGGTTAATAATTAAAATATGAGCCATTAGTTGTGAGCCATTAACAAAATCTGTTTAACATATGCAAAAAAACATGAGCATTCACACATCGTCGTCACATACTTGTAATGCTTCAGTGAACGGAGTAAAAAAGCATACAGTATATATGCAAAATATTTCACTTAAATTAACAGATTAACAAAACAAGCAAAAAAAAAAACAAAACTGACAAATAGTAGAAGTTATGCTTCTGTTAGTTAGTTTCGGTTCATTTTTGTGACGCACTCCACAAACACGTTCACAGAAAGTGCATCCTGTTTTTTTATTTCACAAAATTTTTTTTTTTTCATTGTGATACAAAAATAAAGGTAAACCCTTAACAGATTCTAATGATATCTTAACTCTTATCTTTATGACCATAAATGACAGTATTTCAAGTTATTTCCGCTGTAATAAAGAAGCAATTCAATCGATTGCACAGGCGCCTAACACATACACACACACACACCACTTCTATCATTGCTAACTCCACATCACAGCTGGTTCATTCTCAAAATAAAATCAACCAAACATAAAAAGTTACTGTTCAATAGTGCAATCTGTGCCATTTAGTATGAGCACCACAATTTGTGCGCATGTGAAGGATGTTTTACGTCGATATTGGAATGAAGTACAAAGCCTAGTTTTCATAATAGTTTAGCATCCAAATACATTGTGAATATGGTCACATATGGATTACTGTTGAACGAGAGGTAGACTACATGACCACAATGGTGGTTTCAGTTTTAGTTTCGCTTTAAATGAATTTGTTTTTGCTTGCCATTTATTTAGCGACTTTTATTTTTCATTCTTGCCCTGTTCTGAGTCCTGAGTGACCTAAACTAGCTATAGTAGCTATGTATATAATGTTTGTTTTCCTTTATTTACCAGTATTTTACATTAATGTAACAATAAAATGCAACTTATAATATACATTTTACAAAATATACTATTTTAATTTACAATTTGTTGTACTAGACTGTTTGTATTACAAAAAAGCATTGGAAACTTCTTGAATTTTTTTTATGTGGACATAATTTAATACAACATTAATAGTTTAACAAAGGAGTAAATTAGGGACAACACTGTAAGATTGGCCTTTCCTCTGACAAATTTGATAAATTAGAACTCCATCTGTAGTCATAGGCAACTTTAATACTATGAAGAAAAAAAAGAAGAATTACTATTCACTTCTATCCCACTGTTTGGCAAAGATCAGCCCACGCGTGGATTTTGAAATCTGTGTGACTGGTTATCAACAAAATAAATAAATCAAACAAGCACACAAACATATATAAAGAGGATTTTAAAAATAAGGTCTACAACATATGTACTTGTAATAGCAGGGCTTTCCATGTAAAAACAGGAGGGACATCAGCCTGACACCATGTCAATCCCTCACTCTCCACGTCCTCACTGTTGGAAGGTTTTGAGAACAAGACTCAACTCTAGCCGGAGCAAAGAGTGGCCACTGTTTTGAGCTGGGCTTTGAATGTGTTCCCTACATACAGCAGGCGGTCACATCTGGGAAATCCCATACTGCACCGCAACACAAAATACATTTAAGAAAGGTCACAACCCACAGTTTAAGGGGATTTATTCTAGAGCTTTCCACCATATTCCCCAGGACCCCTTTAGCTTTCTCCACAACCCACCGTCCCCCTCCCCTTATCTTAGCAACGGTGCAGCTGTGCTGCTACACAGAGTGGATGTTCGAAACCGTAAAGGAAAGATCAGCTAACATTAGCTAAACCTAGCATTAGCATATTTTCTGATCAAATTTGAACTGTTAGCTTGAAAGGGAACAATGAGACTAGCTAAAAACTGATCATCACTGCACATTCTAGGCAGAGGCATCTAGGCATCAGGGTGCCACTAAGTGTGAAAGCGGGATACACAAATAAAGCTAGCATGGCATAGCAAGTCGTTCAATGGATGATCTTTATTTTTCAAGACTGAAAAAAAACCTTCACCTTGATTTGCCTTTTCTGAGTGGATATAATTTCCCATGCATTAGATTGCCAGACTCTTATTACTTCTGCCTGTAGGCCTGTGCACCTTTCTCTCTCTCCCTCATGTCTAGAAAAGGCTGTGGGCATATTGTTCATTTAAATCTAACAGACCTCAATCTTCCTGTAACTCTGCAGCTTAATGGTGCCTTTGGAATATATTCAGCTCCATTATCGAATTAGCCTCCATTATTGCATATGTACCCCAATATAAAACCCCTGTGCAATTTTATGCCAAAATCTTGTTCCTCAGAGCCTCTAAGCTTCTGGTTGGTATGTCGCTGACGATGAAGCCGAGATGGCCTTTTGGTAACCTCATATAAACTTTTTTTTCAGAGTGAAATTGAATCACAATTGTAGGTATTGAGAATGATAAGGTGAGAATAAAATGCCATTCGCAGTAAAGTTGAGATCTGGACTTGATAATGCTATTGACTAAGCACAAAGTGAATAAAATCCGTTTTTCCTGGCAAACTTAACATTTGGTATTCTCTAACTGAAAGAATTCTGCTTATTTAAACTTGTCACCAAGGTAGCATTATCTAGCTGGCTAGCAAAGAGCAGGCTGTCTCAAAATTGCAAGAATGACTTGAGTCTTAGAAGTATATACACAGAGCCACAAAAAGACTCAGAAAGAAGCTTTTACATGCTGGGTGGCATGACAGCTCAGTGGAAATTAGCACTGGGTGTTCTAGAATGCTAAGCAAGCCTGGCCAATGACAACAATGCAAATCCCTGTCCTCTTTGAAAATTATTTTAAATGCCCTTTTAATATTCCTCAAAATACTGGGTTGTGAACTTTGCCATACTATTTGTACAGCCAAACTATGCAAATCAATTGAATTACTTTAATCAGACATTTGCAAGGCTGTTATGGTTCAGAAGCATGCTCACTAAGTGGGTGATAACTTGAAAAACAAAATCATAGCTACTTAATTGTGCCTACACACTATGGTTTCCTACCACAATCTCACTGATTTGAATGAAGAAATAGCGAGGTGCACTTTTGGAAATTCAATTTGTCGTATTCCCGCTTAATTTCCAGATTTTTCCAGTCTTCAAAACATTTTATTCATTCCCACGCGCCAATCGTTCAGTCTAGTGTGCATGTGTCCTTAAATGATCTTTATCTACACCACATATTGTGTTTTAAGGAACAACACAGTTTGGCTCTCAATAATTACATCGTTTTACCCTTCAATGAATCCTCCATTTCAGTGTGTATGTTAAAAAAGGCGATTTAATATGCAGTTAAGGATTCAGGGTTCTCATCCTCCTCTACTAATGAATACTCTATATCAGGCCTGAAGAACCACCAGAGAACAAAAAAAAATTGAACTCAGCTGAGTATATCTCATTAAAAGTCAGTCATTTTGAAGAGTGCCACCTTCCATATACCCACATAAGTATGTCAGATGTCAGTTGAGATAAGTTTGGAGCAAAACAAAATGATAATCTGAAAATCAAGTGTCATTCTGTCAAGAAATTTGCTAGGAAAAGTGAAATTTAGGGGAAAATTTATATTCATTTACAGCAGGGTGACCATCCAATGCCTGCTGCTTTTAAGACAACCACTGCAAATGAGACTGATCATTCATAATTCATTTGAACTTTTGCGAAAAAAAAAAAAAGGTGTTTCAATGTTGATGAATGGTTTTAGAAAAGTTATATCACACAAGTCATATGGACCACTTTTTGAAGTGCTATTGCCTCTATTTGAAGTTTGAAAGCTTCAGTCAACCTTGTCATTTCTATCAGCGCAAGTCTTCAAAATGTCTCCTTTAGCACTCTTTGAAAGAGTCACATGGGCTTGGAACAAAATAGAGCGAGTAAATTACTAGAATTTACATTTTTGGGTGATCTATCTATTTAAAATAAACCCATAAGTGTTTAATCTGGGCTGGAACATTCTAATACACAGACTGGTTTAATGAAGGTCATTAGTTTGCCAACAATAGCCATTAAAAGAGTGCTGGAGCAGGAGGGACGACACACTTTCCATCCCTTTGACTCAACCAATCCATCACAGGAAAAACAATCAAGGAAAATATCATTACACATCCACTGGCCCACAAATATTATATTACAGATAGTTAAAACAGAGGAAGGGGATTGTGAGAAGGAACCATGGAGAAAAAACAAACGGATATAAAGTGATGAGAGAGGATGAAACGGGGAAAGTCGTGCTGATAGCAAAGTGAAACGATGGATAAAACTCAATCGTGTTGCATGTTTTCTAACAGCTGTTCACAGTTGGACAATATGATGTGAATGATAGTGGACAGAGAGCCCATGTTAGTGTGAGGACTAATCTCTTCTAGAATCAAATTGAAATGAAAGTCTCTGGTCACCCTACCCAAGGTCAAAAGTGTTAGACGAAATTACAGCATTTCCACCTGTCCTGTCCTAGGGAAGCTTGTTCAGCCGGTATGGGCAGCAAGGCTTTTATAGGTTTGCATTTTTAAAATAGTTTTTATCGTAATATAATTTTCAAATTGCCTATAAATTTCAGTTTAGTTTTAGTTTGTTTTATTAATGTTTTTAGTGGTTTAGTTTTTATTTTGCAAACACATTTCTATTTAGTTTTTAATACATTTAGTTTCAGTTTTAGCTTTAGTAATCAGAGTTAACAGGTCTGAATAGAATATATGAATGAGTAACTAAGTATGTGATTTTAAAGGATGCAATACAAGAATAATGCTTGAAAGGATTAACCATAAAAGAATAAATCACAATAATCATGCACATATTTTTTTTCTTATATGCCACATTTAAAAAAAAAATCTTTCACCCTCTGGGGACCAAGGTGTATTTGGGGTCCTTGAGATGTTCTGACATGCCCTGACATTTGTGCTTTTTTTCAGTTGCTTATAAACATATTAATGGCACAGGTGAATTACACTATATTTAGCACAAACAGGGCTACCATAATATGTGAGCAACATGTATGTACATGTTTGTCTTTCTGAGAAAATATTGTTTATGCGAGGATATTGAAAAAAACTAAAAATGAAAGTTTCTGAAATATGGCCACGAAATATGCGTCCACATAACTTTTGACTACTGGATGTTGTGGCCTAGAGTTTTTTTCTTCAGAATGATCTGAATATCATCCTGCCTAATCTTTCACACAAAACTGTGAACTGTGAACACAGAAGGATGCTCAACTGTTGTTACGAAGTGAGTTTGGAGTAAAGCATGTTATTAAATGTCATCTTTTGTTGGACAGGAGGTTAATAACTGATTCTCACATTTGAAAAGATGTTTGACGTGTGTCACGACATTAATTTAATAAACTGGAAAAAGGTGTGGAAACAAAAAGAATGTGTTACAAGTTTCAAAGTCAGTTTTAAAATATATTTGCAACCCCCATTTACTTCCAAAACGTGGCAATTGTGAATGTAGGGCTGAACGATGTTCATCCATTAAGACTTAATCAGAAGATGAACAGTGGATGTTCCATACCAGAGTTTGGGGTCAATTGTGGGACCTATTTCTCTTCTGAAACACCAGCACATATTGACTAAAATTTTGACTAAAATATTGAAGAGTAATAATAAAAATAAAAATAAAAACTTTTTCTTTGCAATAACACTAAGTTGATATATAGTTTAATAATAGAAATTAAACTTAAATTTATGGAAAACAAACAATGAAAACAGGTCATACTTTTCTGTGCAACTTATTTTCTAATTGTGGGTTAAATGTAGATGATTTTTCAATAAACTATGTCAAATGTTTCCCACCATTTCTCAAATTCTATAAACATGCTTTGAAAGACTATATGCACTGCTCTCATAGTACAGTAAGCGCAAATGTCGCTGGGATGGTATTGGTCCTCTCCAGCGAATTGGACGAGGGAAGCAGGCTGACCTACATGCAGCAGACCCTATATCCCAGATAGACTGGCAAACCCTGAGGCTGCCATCCTGCCCTTGCTCACCCACTTACTGACAAGACCCAGCCCATCAAACTGGGTCGCTGGTGCTGATACCGAGCAGACCTCTCCCTGCGTCCCTCTGCCTAGGGCAGGTTGAGCTGGCAAGCTGGGCCCTCTCTGCCTGCATAAGATCATTCCAGAAGGCCTGGCGTTTGAGGGGTTGGGCGTCCCCACTATGTATATGCATGGTATTCTGGGTCAACGTCACGGAGAGAGAGTGGAATGGCCCAAATGATGGTGGAGGCTTGCCAACGGCCACCCAGTCTTACACTCAGAGGTGTGTAGTCCACAGACACAAACAAATATACATTACACACTCTAGCACACATTGGTCATAATTCAGACGAGGCCGTTAGCCTGTGGGTCACGTATGTACACATTTGAATAATGTCCCCGGACACTTTTCACTTTATGCAACCGGGTCACAAATCCCTTAATGTGTCCTACTTCATACCCAGGCATTACCCCAAGCTATGGGTGTCATTCACAAAGACATTCACAAACACACTCTCACTGTCACACATACACAGTGGTGTGTCAAAATGCCAGCCATCAGTTGCCCGGGGTGCCGTGCTGTTTAGCACTGCTGTTCAATTCTATGACATCTGCTGTTACAAAGCTGAGATGAAACCTTCCTGAAATCACATCTTTAAAGTACCTTTCACCTGCTGGCTAACACTGACCAAAAGCCAACATGCCAAATCAAAGTGATTGCCTTAAAAAAAGAACTGCTTAACAGCTCTCTCTATAGAGGAAATGATTTAAAAATGGTAAGCTCTATTCTCTTCGTGAGAGGACCATAAAATTATCCAAAACACATATTTGAGAACATACATAACTCGCGTAAAGTTGATAATTCCGCGAATGACTGCGATTGCAGATTTCGAACAGAGATGGCGACAAAGAGGAAAAAGTGCGGACTGCAGCTTTAAAACAATCCTCACTAAACCCATGTCAAATTTACCTATACCATACAGAAATTGGTTATAGGTTATAAAACAGCAGGCACTGCATAAATTATAAATGAAGTATAGATTAATCCTTATCAAAGCTACAAGAGTTCTTTAATCAAGAGCAGTTAGTAATTTTAAAAAGAGTCCCTATGTTCTTTATGTTAACTTTACTAACAGAATTAACGGCTCCTATCACTTTAAAATCTGCCGCTGCTGAAAGGGTCTCACACATCTCATTTTCTCACTACTATTTACTTCCATTCTCATATAAGACGGTTCTTGCGAGGATCCTCGACAAAACGGACATTCTGGCATAAATGTCTGAGTTATTGTTAGTACAAGCGCGAAAGTGAACTTGATAATGTTGCGCGTCTTTCTGTGCATCGTGAGTGAGTGTGTATGTAAGGAGGACATTCACTGAAAGAGTGTTCTCTTTTGTCTTGTCGCGGAGGAATGGTTTAAAGCATTTGCGTGAATAAGAGCGTGATCATAACCGTAGCTAAAGGATGACAAAGCAATAACGGATGGATGGAGCGTTAATTGTGTTAAATACTTTAAACCATTAAAGCTGGACTAAAATGAATCACATGTGTTGACAGCACTTGTCATTGCTGACAAAAAAATACTGCGGTATGAAATGGTCTTGTTTTCATGGTAGGTCTAAACACAATGTTCTACATTTAATATTTAGCTAACAGTCTGAAGTTGCACATTATCCTGACCTGAGCTAATTTCCTAAAATCAATTAACTCACATCTCCTTTCTTTCTTTTAATCCATGATGATATTAGTCACCTGTTGTTGTTTCTGGCGTTTCATCACTGACTGTGTTGCAATGTATTTTTTTATAGTCTATGATCGCAACTGCTATACCTGCTCATTAGAACTTTCAGTGAGCTATTTTACACAGCCTCGCTCCGGCGGCTGTCCGCATAGGAAATTACACCCATGGGTAAGACATCATCCCTGGATTTATGGACTTGCGCTCCATGCTTTCACCGACGACGCTAACGTGACGTATGGATCTCTCTCACACTGTTTCTAGAACCCACCCTGCTCTGCTTCTGATAGGCTTGTAACGTTAGTTAGAGCTGTGATCCTCTCATATGATTGGTAAGTGAAATCAATTGACTCAAAAATATTAAACCGCATGCAAGTTTTTGTTTTTTTTTCCCCTGACGGGCTGCACACCGGAGATCCGGCACGGTGCCGGAATACTTTAAACCCTGCAGAGGAGATATTTTAATCTTGGAAGAATAAAAGAGAGGGAGAAAGTGTCCTCAACACAGGCCCAGCTTTGCACAGTACAGATACTCCTACAGCATCTAGAGGAGGCTTAATCCATCTGAAGAGCAATAGCCTTTGGTAGCATAGCACCCCTCCCAATATGTTGACAAAGAATACTGGTCGACCAGTAGCGACACTCGCTCACACAAGGTTCAGTCATCAGAGAAGTCTCACTGACCAAGTGAAGGGTCAGACCACACAAATCACTCCAACTCAACTCCGCATCAACTCAAAAGAAGATTGATGGGGGGTGAGGGGGAGGGGAGGGGGGGTGTGTATGTTGAGAGTTGAAAGGCATTAAGAGAGTACCAGCAGGGAGTGTGGAGGACAGACTAAAATCATTCATCAATTGGACTGTTTATCTGTGAAAAGTAACCATCCCCAAATCGCAGCAGTTCACTGCCAGACTGCAGACAACTAAACAGATCTACAAAATACAGGAACCTTGAAGAGGGAGGGAGAGATAGGCAAGATGAGAGCGCAAGAGAGAGAGAGAGAGCGTGAGAGAGAGAGCGCAGAAAGAGAGAGCACGAGAGAACGCGCGCAAGAGAGAGAGAGAGAGCATGAGAGAAAGCGCGCAAGAGAGAGAGAGAGAGAGAGAGGGGGCGGATACGGATGAGCTAACGTACTAAAACCAATGCATCAAACCAATGCACTGCTTGGAGTGTGATGCGTCAGCAGTACATTCACGTTTTCATTGAAGGACAAAAAGAAGAGCAGGCAAGTAAGCCTGCGTCCCGGGTGCCTGCTACTGCACCACAGAACACAGTGAAAAACATCTGTGCACGGCAGCAAGAGGGACTAACCCGGTGCCAGCTAGGTTAAAAATATAAAGGAAAGAAAGGAGGGAGCAAGGAAAGATGTTGCCATGGGGAGCCACTTTTCCCTTGCCTCAGCGCTCGTCCACCAGCTTGAGCCGGACAGCTGTGCCGCTGACAAAGCTGAGAGCTTCAACTCTGCACTGAGCTCAGAGTACTGCAGCGCTATACGGATACTTCTCTGATCAACACAGCGTCACAGAGAGGGGGGAGAAACACACTCCTTTTTCTCTCATTCCAGGGAGAGAGCACGCTCGAAAGCAGGAGAAAGCGAAGGAGAACGAGGCAGAGAGAGAGCGATCTCTCTCCAGTGAACGAGCCTTCTCACGGAGCCGTCTCTGCACTGATGCCTCCCTTTACACCTTTCCTGGACTCTCACCATCAACTTCTTACAGAAAATTATAAGGATAATTGGGAAGTGTGTAGAAAGAATCCTGAAGCCTTCGCTGTGTGAGCGCGTCTATGAAGATCGAACCCGGAGCTAGTTAAGGAAAAGAAATGCGCTAATGACCGCAGTGTCACTGTCTTTTCAGCTGGACAAGGTGCTGACAAATCGAGCGGACAAAACATACTGAGAGAAAGGGAGACGGACAAAGTAAAGTGAGTGGGGACATTAGAGGGGCACTTTTATTATCCTTTAAACAAAAGCATAGACAAACATTTGAAAAGACTGGATTTCTCATTCTTATTCCTCTCTCTTTACCCCCTCTAACTACCCCTCCCTTTTTTTTCCTCCCCCTACACTGGTTTAGCATGTGTGAGCGGTCCTCTATGGAGACACAGGCATTTAGTAGCAGCGTCAAGCGGAGGTATCCAAGGACAAGCATCTGTGGATAGTGCGAGAGCTAAACGCTTCTATAGGACCCAAACTGGATTGGTACTCTTGCCTAAAGCTCTGAGGCCCTGCAGAGCCACTACACATCTTCTCGGATGCTCCTCTGTGGATTTATTAGGGGCCATTTTGGCATTCATCTCTTGTTTTCTGACAAATGAAAAAAGAGAAGGCTTTGCTTATCCTGGGAATATAAGAATGAGGAAAAAATCTATTTTGTGATTGCAAAAATTGGACGTATAAAACCTTTGAGGTAGGTGTTGAGCCTTTCAAAACATTTTTATACATAAAATAGTCCCCTGTTTTATTTAATTCATTATACCTTGGCTTTTCACTTCACCCTCTTCTCTTGAGTACTTGTCACTGAACGTTTAGCCTCCAGTTCAGTAAATGGAAAAACAATCTAGAGTTTTGTTTAACCCAGGGTAGGGCTTCATTAGTCAGAGGTGAACCCCTCCCCTTCCCCCGCTTACTACCCCCTTCTCCCCAACCACCATCATCACCCCACGCCCCCCCAGACGATGCTGAATTATGAATGTGCCACATCATGAGTCTCCTGGGGCGGGTAGCTGTGCATCGAGCCAGGAAAGCCGCCCTGCTCTGTGTCCTGTTCCTCATGGTTCAAGTGTGCGTAGAGGTGGCGGCCGCAGCAGGGCCCCAGGGCTGCCCGACTGATTGCTCCTGCAACAACCAGCTCAGCAAGGTGGTGTGCACTAGGCGTGGGCTCACTCGTGTGCCACCAGGAATACCCAGTAACACCCGGCACCTAAACCTGATGGAGAACGCCATTGAGGCTGTGCAGGCCGACTCTTTCCGCAACCTTCATCACCTGGAGGTATTGCAGCTGGGTCGCAACGCCATTAGACAGATTGAAGTGGGAGCCTTCAGTGGGCTGACCAATCTCAATACACTGGAACTATTTGACAACAGGTTGACAGTGGTGCCAAGTGGGGCATTTGAGTATCTGTCCAAGCTGCGAGAGCTGTGGCTGAGGAATAACCCCATTGAAAGCATCCCATCGTACGCATTTAACAGAGTGCCATCTCTAATGAGACTGGATCTGGGTGAACTGAGGAAACTGGAGTACATCTCAGATGGGGCCTTTGAGGGTCTAGTCAACCTCAAATACCTCAACCTGGGGATGTGCAACATTCGAGGGGAGATGCCCAACCTGACTCCTCTGGTTGGGCTGGAGGAGCTGGAAATCTCAGAGAACCTCTTTCCTGAGATCAAACCAGGTTCATTTAGAGGACTATCTTCACTCAAAAAGTTATGGATCATGAACTCTCAAATAGGGCTAATTGAGCGAAACGCATTTGATGACCTGGCCTCATTGGTGGAACTGAATTTGGCCCATAACAATCTAAGCTCACTGCCCCATGATCTCTTTACCCCACTGAAGTACCTGGTGGAACTTCACCTCCACCATAACCCCTGGAACTGCGGCTGTGACTCACTTTGGCTAGCACGTTGGCTACGCGAGTATATACCTACCAACTCGACATGCTGTGGGCGTTGTCACTCCCCTGCACACATGAGAGGCCGCCAGTTGGTTGAGCTGGACAGGGGTGACACCGGGGCAATGCAGTGCTCTGCCCCATTCATTGCTGATGCCCCGAGAGATCTGAATATTTCTGCTGAACGTGTGGCAGAATTGCGATGTCGAACAGCGGCAATGTCTGCCGTGCGATGGCTCCTGCCAAACGGGACTGTTCTAACTCATGCATCAAGCCACCCACGGATAACCGTGCTAAATGATGGGACTCTTAACTTTTCAAATGTGCTAGCAGGTGACACGGGTATGTATACCTGCATGGTGTCCAACGCAGCCGGAAATTCCAACGCTTCAGCCTATTTAAATGTGAGTGCGGCTGAACTCAACACATCTAACCTCAGTTACTTCACCACAGTCACAGTGGAGGTACTGAACCCCACATCTGAGATGCCCAAGCCTAAAACCACCACAACCACAGCAAGCGCCAGCACCACTACCACGGCCTCGCCATCCGTCTTTCAGCCGGTTTTTATCTCAACGCCTACAGTCCTGCTCCAAAGCACTGACACTCCCCCAAGTCCCCCATCTGTTGTACCTGGCTCAAAAGTGACAACAGGAAAGCCCCCCAACCCAGCCAGTACCAGTCTGGATGAGGTGATGAAGACAACAAAAATCATTATAGGTTGTTTTGTGGCAGTGACCTTGCTAGCAGCAATCATGCTAATTGTATTTTATAAACTACGAAAACGGCATCAGAAAAGGAGCACGGGGGATGCAGCCAGATCTGTGGAAATTATTCCGGTAGATGAAGAATTGCCACCACCAGCATCTGCTGCCAATATAGGGGAGGGGGCACGGACTCTCCCAGAGATACGGGATCATAACAGTCTCTACAACACCCACAAATCTGACTACAGCTACAAACCAAAACTAGAATACAGTACCCATAAGCCCAAGCAAGATTTCAGTATCCACAAACACAAGTCAGACTTCAACACCTACAAACCTAAAACAGAATATATGTACCAACCTACTCTGGAATACAGATCTCCTAAACTGACGGACTATTCACACAAGTCATTGCCGGATTACCACATACACAAAAAACCTGAGCAGAGTCCCTACAAATCTGGATATAGTACTCACAAACCCGACTACAAATCGCATACTCCTAAACCCGACTACAGTCCGTTTAAACAAGAGTATGGTGTACCGAAATCGAAAACTGACTTCAATATGCCCAAACTCAAATCTGATTACAGCCCCTTCAAGACAGAATGTGGCCTTTTCAAACCTGACTACAGCTCTTTCAAGGCAGAGTACAGTCCCCTCAAAGCGGAATATGTCAGTTGTGACTACAGCCCCCACAAGTCCAAAATGGATTACAGTCCTCACAAGGTGGACTACAACCCACATAAGATCGACTACAGCACCCTGAAGCCCAAATACAACACTTACAAGCCACCAGGCCATGGCGCCAAATGGACAGAAAGTAACAGCATTGGAAATTCTCTGCCTCGAACCTTGCCCACTGCTATTCCTGAAGCCCTTGTCATAAAAACTCACACCAAGGAGAAAGTACAAGAGACTCAGATATAATCTGCCCCCATCAAATCAGAAACAGTCAAAATGACCCTCTCTCTCCATTTTAAGGCCACCCTCACCCCAGCATAAAAACATGCAATAGAATGCACAAAAGAGAGAAAAAAAGACAGGAACTACTTTTTTTTTTTTTTTTTTTTTTGTACAGAGTGCAATTCCTAAAGACTGATTCTTGTTGTACATGCTTATAAATAAATATATATGGAAAAACTGAAACTACCATGGGCTGGTAATAGAAAAGCAGATTATATTAAAAAAAATAATAATAAATTTAAACTATTTTCTAACTTATAACTCCTATTTAAAAAATGAGTTGTTTTAAGATGCTGTACTGAATTTAAGAAATGAGGGTAGTCTTGTTTAAAAAGGGCATTCTGTGTGATTTCTAAATACTACAGAGAATGCAGTGAAAAATACAACAAACAAAAAAAAACATTTATACTGAGAAGTCTTTCTTTAAAAAACAGAAAAGAAAAAGGTCAATGTTGATCTTTGCAGGTTTATCTTGTAAAAGCACCATGAATTTGTACTGTGCCAAATGTTACAAATGCAATAAAAGGATTTTTGGAAGAAGAAAAGAAAAAAAAAAGAGAAGCATTTAGATTTATTTTTCCTCTCTTGATGTACTGTTGCGATCAGCCAAATGCTTTAGACACTGCAGTAGGGCTCACTGCAGTTCTGCTTTAACCCTCAGAGTGCTGGGTGCCGCTCAAGTCTTAAAGGCTGGGCAGGGGCTGCTTTTCTTTCTTTTTCCTTTGTATGCTTGCCAGCACTGAAGTGGCTTAACTGAGCTTATATAATTTATTGGTGAATTGCTATCTGACGTCACCAGAAATTGCTGGTTTAAAAAAAAAAAAAAAAACTGCCTTAGGGTATTAACCAAATTCCACCATTAGTGTCAGGTAAACATTATTGTGAAGTTGCTGTATGTTGTTATTTGGACAATTTCTGACTGCAGGTGTTTCAAAAGACGTTAAACGAGACAGGTTTGCACACAGAAAAGCTAGCTTGCCTTTGGAGTGGTCTGATCAAAAAGGGTTGGTTGGGCAATTTGAAAAAAAAAAAAAAAAAGAGAGAGAATCCATTTATATTTAACCCATTATTTTATTTTTATAACTAGAACTAGAACATATATTTGTATATGTTGATGCATGAAGTATATGAACATTTTGAGATGTCTGATCAAACAACAATTTTTATTGCATCACTACTCACTTCCTACACGTTTATGAGCCGATGCATTAGACATCACACAAATGGGTAGTGAGGCGTCACAAGTCAAGCAGCTTTTGTATGCTCATAAGAGGTGCGTCATGACATATTGCACAGGCTCATAGGCTTTGACTGTGACGTGTGCAATACTGCGTACCTCTCGCTTGTATGGCGAGGCTTGTTTGAATGTCAAAAACTGCTTTCTATCTTGGCTAATTGAAATGCAAAGACTAAGAAATAATGAATGATATAAAAACAATTAGGCCATAAACTGACGGCATATTAGAGGGTAATAAAATGTAATATATGTTTGCATTGCAGGGTATATTGGCTGAGTGCATGCAGGCTGTCTGGGAGATTAAAGCTGATTACATGATAATTGATCCAGCTCACATAGAAACACCCTTCAAAAAGTAGGGACATCTTTTCACAGTGAGACTCAGTACCCACTGTACACCTAGAAAAACATGCAAGCACACACACACAACAAAAAAGATTGCTGCTTTAGGCTGTGCAGCGCCCCAGTTAAGACCGGCCTCACACTGTTTGTATCTGCGCTTTAAAAAAAAGAAATTCAACGGGAGCAGTGTTTCTGTATTCAGTGTCTTTATGATTTTGACTGTATGTCAAAGGGGTGTAAGATAAGTTTACACCACAGGCTTTGATTTAGTGGTAGTTTGGGGAAATTGTTGATAAGTGTACAAATATGTAAAATAACTCTCAACAAATCTAGTATTCATTCAAACTTGAACTGATGCCACATTAAGAACACCTGTCTCCACTTTCACACAGTGAATAAACAGAAAAAATAGCCACAGATTTCTTAAATTGAAGTGTAATTTCTGCACCACTCAGGGCATGAAATGGAGTCTCCCAAACAGTCTTGCTTTCTATCATTTGACCACATTTATTAATCGAGTCCTATTGGATGCCTAAACCATCTGCAAATTTATCAAATGTATGAAACGTATTTTTTTTTTAAAGATCAGTCACTACCTACCTTAGTTTTTTTTAAACACAAATATTAAGGCAGAGCATCATATTATCAGAATATATTTAACACTCACAGCTTACAACCCTTGTTCTTGTGTCTTCACATACAAAGCCGCTGTTTGCTGCAATAACTTTAAAACTGCAATTATAGCAGTGAGCTGCCGCTTATGCAGCTGAACGTCAAAGCTATAATTGCCAGTCTGGTTTTAATGGAGTATTGTACAGGACTGAAGAGGATCCTTGTGCAAGCAGAAAATAAGAGCAGAGAAAGAATAAAGGAAGAGGGCACATTCTGCCGAAGGGTTTGAGAACCCTTCATGCTCTTCAGCCCACTAGTGAGAGAAAGTGACCCGCATTCACCAAACTAGGGCTGCAGTGTGGCTCACGAGGCAGACATTTACAATAATATATCCGTTCAAACACAGAGAGGGAATAATAGAGAAGATACTATTAAGAAATGACGAGAGAAGTGGGGTGGGGGTTAGGTCAGCACAAGCATTCAACATATCAATTACAAGGCAACACATTTTGGCTAAATATTGCATATAAAACAAGCATGTGAATCAAATAAGATTGAGATTTAAACAGCATTGAACTAGTATGAAAGAGAAGAGTTTTAGAGTGAAAGTATGAGGCACGACTGCCAGCTACAGCCGAAGAGAGGAAGGTTACGGCTGTAATGACTGGGCTGTACCAGTGGAGGTGTACAAAGTAGGTAGGGGCATTAATAAACTACAGATGGAATGTAGATAGTGGGGCGAGTGATGGACAACCCTGAAATGAGGTCAGAAACCTGGCTCATACCTTGCAGGGAGGGTATGACTTTATTATGGTGCTGTTGATGGTGAGAATATCTGCTGTATGTCTTCATTTCTTGTACTTAAAGGGGTCATTAGCAGTTGATTTCTGTCCCCCACACATAAAAGATGCGCTTTATTTATTAGGGTAATTAAAAGTGATAGACTGCTATACTGCCTAGGCTGCTCAAATGGCTGATATCAGGCCATTTCCTTTCTTTAACCAAGCTCTACTTGGCTAAAAATGGGAATTGTAAAGAACTCAATTTTGGTATTTTGGTTCCAATTATTCTTAATGATTCCAGGTACATCAACAATTTTTTTTAGTGCTTTGAACAAAAGACACTAGATAATTATTATAATAAAGACAATTATTTTTAGAGACTGCAATCCAATAATTATCATGCAATATAAAAACCATATATATATATATATGTATATATATATATATATATATATATATATATATATATATATATAAAGAAAGAAAGAAAGAAAAAGTGGCTGTATTTGTTAATTTTTTCTAAAAAAAAAAGTCTTTGTACAACATAATAACAGTACATTTGAAGCTTTGAGTCATTAGTTTGGCTGGACTACTCTGATCATGCTATTGATTGGTATTGATTCACTAAAAATAATTGGTTCACAAGAGTCAGTTCAAGAATCACATGGTCGTAGATTCAATTGCAATGTTGTTGTTTATGAAATGGAACAAGTTCAAAATTCCCAATGCTATCCAAGCCAAATTTATAGTGAACAGCAGTGAGAGTTCCTCTTTGCATCAGCTCCAAAATCTACCAAATGCCTTGTCAATAGATAATATGAAGAGTTCAGATGCAAAAGCCTCTAAGTGCCATTTGAAATTTCTTCTAAAATGACCATTTTTATCAAGCTTGTATATTTAAGTTCAGTGATTTCACTTAAATGGCAATGAAGATTACCTATTAATTGTCATTTAAGTGAAATTACTGAACTTAAATATACAAGCTTGATAAAAATGGTCATATATAATCCATGTTCTTAAAATACATATTAGTTCCATTTCAAATATATTTTTATCTAACTACACATTTCCTGGGAATCAAACTCATGACCTTGGTATTGCCAACATCCTCCTAGTTGCGCTACAGGAACATAACTGGCACAACTTGTAATTTCGGACAGTCCGTGTGTATTTATAATCTGCCTCGCACATGCGAACTGCTTAGTCTGCTGTGAGAATATTTGTATATTTCTAACATTATTTGCCAAAACAGCCCTTTTACAAAACCTAACAGAGCGTTTGTCATTGTCTGACCTTCTCATTGGCAGTCCCAGGAGTGTTCCTGAACAGATGTTAACTGGCTGCACTTCTGTCTAGGCCTCAGTTCTGGCCGGAAATAAAAGTAGAGGCTTCATGACGGCCACCGAGGGCCCCTAAATGAAAGACGGCACAGTTAATCACCGTTTTGTAAGGTTTTGTGTTCTATCTGTATCCTCGTCCATAAAGGGGGGTGAAAGGGGTCCAATTACCCATGAAGTAAACACAGGAAAGAGCAGTGCTGGGGTACCAAGTCACTCGTCATTAATTCAGATGCCACTGTCTGTGGTTAATGGCCGATGCACAAATTCTGTCCCACCATTTGTTAACCTCTGAGCTGGCATACTGATGCGACCTAGCACTTAAAGAGGAGGAAACACAAAGGCGTAGATGCTCTATATCTTCAAACAGTCGCAAATCAAGTAACTCTTTGGATAAACAATACTCACATTGCATAAAGATAGTCATAAAATCATTATATGTGCCTGAAGACCAGAAACACAGAACAAGGCTTCTCAATAGACAAATCAGGTAGTAAAACTGTCAGACTAGCACATCCCTTGGTGAGTGTTTAAAGCAGAGATCTATCTGAGGTTTATCGGCCCCTCTCCGTGGCACATTTTCATCTCTTCGGTGCTATTTCACATAACTCTGGTGTCGTATGGGTTTTGGGAGGTAGCTGCTCCAGCCTGTTCCATTTTAACTTCATGCAAATGGCAGCAGCGCGGGGAAGAACTGCGTCCCCCTCCATCCTCGACATGTTTAAAACACGACCCAGAGGGCATGTGCTTCAGATGCAGGATGCTGGGTCGAGCGCAAGCACTGCAGCAAAACGACTCCATTTGGTGCACTTTGCACTTTTTTCCGATGTCTGACAAACAGCTCCTACGACTTCAAAAGGGAAAAATTAAACAACGTGGACGCCCAAGACGGCAGTTATCAAACCCCCTCTGATTCACTATGTCAAAGTGGCATAAGCACATGGCTTCCAGCAAAAAGAAAAGAGGTAGCAAGAAGGAGGGAGTAGAAATTGAGAAAAGGCATGGGGGAAAAAATGTGGGCCATTTGTATTGCTATCTACGTTAATATTTTGTTGCAAAAGATCTGTTTTAAAAACTGAAAAAGCCATAATCTTCACATTCTGGTGCATCATTGGATTTGTAGTTCTTTAAAAGCTATCATCTTATTTCTTGTATTTATTGTCACCATTTAGGAAGCTATTGAACTGCGCATAATCGCTTAAATGCAAATGCAGTATTCAAGGTGATGGATTAAAATCAAATATATTAAGAAACAGTATGAACAGTTATCCAATTCTCAGATGGTTTTATGAGAAGGCAGGCAGTCTCCAGTTTTTATTAGACCAACATAAACGCTTTTTGAAAAACGGAGTGAGACAACAAAATGAAAACGGACTCTAAATAAGATTGTTTGAGAAACACAAAGGAGTACTCGCATCTTTGTAAAGTCTTATCAGCAAGGCTTTGTAAAAACTTCTTATTTCTGATGGACAGAAAAACACAAAAACACACGGAACAATGTAAAATGGAGACTGATACCAACAGAGAAAGTGTTTATCGGGACAACATGCTGAGTGCAGCAAAACTCATTTTATGCTTCTGTCATTCAAAAGTCGAATCTTTTGAAAAAGTCAGGAGGACAATATTCAATCAACAACAGTGAACTAGGAGTCGAGACACGTACTGAACATAGCAATGTCACATGACCTGCAACCTCATACTGTCAAAAAAGTATTAAAAAGCTACCTTTAGAGGTACAACAGTTTATCACTGGGCTAGTACATTCTTAAGACTAACTTGCACTGTACCGACAGATTGCAAATCACCAGATTCAGCATGTTCGTCAATTCGTACATTCCACGACCCAACAAGTGAACCAATGGCAACAGATGCGGAAACGGGTAACATACTGATCCTACAAAACATTTATTGCCATTTATTGTATTTTAGAGTAGAAATATTTAACTTTTAAGGTACAACTATGAACCTTTTATAGGTAAATACGTTTAACCCCCATGCAAAGACAAGTTGCTATTAGTGTTGCCAAAAATATCGATAATTCAATAAATAACGATACTAAAGTATGTGAACAAAACCAATATTAATTTCCCAAAGTATCGATACTAGCTGAGCGGTCACTTTCACTTCTCTTTAAAGGCACGTTGACAAACATCACATGTGATGCACTCGTCTCATTCATTCTGGTTAAATAGCAAAAGTGAAGTGAATGGAAAGATGGCGAGGGCGACACCCCCGCGACCAGCTTTGGTTGATTGATAAAGAACACCGCGAGCGGGCAGGTCGGAGAACAGCGTGGACACGCTTAAAAACACTGCGAGGGGGCATGGAGTCGGAGAATAGCGCGGACATGCGCGCAGAGTTTTTTTCTCTGTGGTATCGAAAATGGTATCGAATATCGATAATTTTCAAGGTATCGTATCGAAGTTAGAAATTCTAGTATCATGAACAACACTAGTTGCTTTATCCCTAAAAGGTAAAGTTTTTTTTGTTTGTTTGTTTGATCCCGAGAATGCAGCAGCGGAAATCTCAATGTGTTGCAGAAATATAGTGGTTATGCATTTGCTGTGTTCTGCAGGGTTTTTGTGGTGCAAGTGAAATTCATATAAATCTAAATATAAGATTGTAAAGTTTATTTGATGTTATTAAATCTTAACATTTGGTATTTTGGTTAGGCCCACTAAGCTCTGCTTTATGCATATTTGCCAAAGAGAAAAAAAAAGCTCCCTGTAGTGCTTTTGTTAGTCTCTTTGCCTAAAGCTGCGAGAAAGTGCTTCCCCTGGCAATCCTGCAGGGAAAATGGGAGACATATCTGGTGCATCCTTGCATTCAGCCTGTCTCTAAAAGTTCAGAAAGGAAATTTATCGTAAATAACGATACAAGTGTCAAAATCATTAAAAACCCACCGTCTTCGAGGGAAAAAAACCCCAAAACATGTTACTAACAGGGTTGTATGCATTCAAGTGCTAGTTGTGTTTACATTCACCTGTGACATGCTAATTAACTGAAAGTGCACCAAAGTAGCAGGTACGCTGACACGTGCCACGTCTCTGAAGCGGGTCATATTTCAGAACGCTCTGAAAGGCACACGCTCTAATCAGCATGCATTGCCCTGAAGGAAGCGGCACACAAACGCAGCCAGGCCAGCCTGACATTTCCTGGCTGATGGAGGTTAGCACCTGCTAAATCAGCTCAGGTGACAGCACACCGAGCAGCAGCAGCTTCATTTCTAGATGCGAGCACTGATGCCAAAAGAGTGCTGGATACATAGCGCTGGAGTAGATTAATACAGCTGTAAATCTAAGCCAGCATCCCAGAGGCTTCTGGGAAATGAAAGAGATGCACTTGATGCATAGGCTACGCCAGAAAGAGGTCAAGCTTAAACTATTTTCCATTTTAAGACAGCAAAACTCTGTAAGTGCATAAACTTGGAGTAGCTCAAATCCCACGCTACTCCCGATGAACGTAAACATCAAGAGCTTAAGCCCCAGGCCCGTGGCGCAAGACATGTCCGGTGCCAGGTTTCGCGTGGCAGATGGCGCAAGTCTTGTGCGCAAAAAGCTCGGATATCGTCGGGCACCTCGCTGGCATGCAGCAGGGGTGAATCGTGCAGCCCGGCACATGGCTCACCTCCCAATAGCGCTGGCACAGTCCATGCTAACTTGTCTAAATCATGACAAACAAAGCCATTAGCAGCCCGTTGGAAGTTCAGAAAAGACAAAGCCACAGAGGCAAAAGTACCTGTGGGAAGGGCGGGTAGCTAACTGCGTCACTTTTAAAGAGGTGGAAAAACACAGGATGGCCAAATTCAAGCCACATTCTTGCACAAGAATGTGTTCAAGAAAAGCAACGGCGTTCCTCTGGCCAAACGCTATACCTAGCAAGCATCTTGCTGTCAATGCGCGCTCCGCAGTTAAGACGGCTTTCTCTGAACCTCCCTGCTCAGGCGTGAAAAAGCTCCATTTCAGAGTTCTGGCTGGCGGAGCCACAAATGCACATGCTCCTAATGCTCTCATTAGTGTAATTGAGCAAAAATGTCAGCATAGCTGCAGCTATTTCCATTTTCTTTTTTAAGTTGTGCAGAACTCATTTATAGGCGCAGGATGGAACACAAATGATGAGAAAACTCTCAGAAGCGCGAATGTTTTTTTTTGTTTTTTGTGAACGCATTTGTGCGAAACCTGTGTTCTTTGGCAGATGAGGCAGATGCTTTCGTCATTAATACTTGTATTATCGCACACGCAACAGCGCTAACAGACTCAAACGGCACACACAAGCAGAACAGATAACTATTTGGATTGGATTAACAACCGCTATGATCTAGACCATATGGTATGTCTTTTTTTTTGCCAATTACCCTTTATAGCTTTGCCTTTTGCACCATCAGTCAATAGTGCTGCTTGAAGTTTATGGCTGCAAGTATCAAAAAGTAATGTGTAATGTTGGGTCAACCATCTTGTTAATGTGACTTCGCACAGCTCTTGTTCTGCCTAAAGCGAGAGCTATGAGACCATTACAGGCTCTGATACACACGTATACAGGTCAAAAGTAATGAAACAATAGCCTGTGACGTACTTACAGATCACATAGCAATAACAAAGCCACAATGACCCAGACACTTCACAACAAATGCAAACACACTCCCATGAACTATTAAATACAAGGGTTTGCTAACTACCTTATGATACGTCGCAATCCAAAATACACTATCACAATATCTATCATAATTCTATTACGATTGTTTCTACTGAATTCAAAACTACTACTTATTATGTAATAGAATCTAAAATAACATTACGCATCAGCTCATTTAATGCAAAATGTCATAATAATATCTCATATCATAAAAGAAATTACAAGACGTTATAAAAACAGTTATGATTCCGTTGATTTAACAACTATTTCCGATTATATTACTATAATCTATTATACTTTCTAATAAAATAAACAATTTTAAAATAATATAATACAATATATCTCTTATATCTCTAGACTTAGAAAAGAAATTATCTAAAAATAATGCTAAACCAAAACTATTAAGATTGTTTCTCCTGAATTCACAATTTTTTCTGATTAGCTATATTATATAATATATAATTAAAGCAGCATTCTGTTATTTTGGAAATTTTGCTCTCGGGGTCCCCCTACAGTTGGGAACTAGTATTGTCTTCTACTGTCGTAAAATCTGTCATGGTTACACTAGGTAATCCACGTGTGCATTTGTTACCCCCGAACTCTGCAGAAGGAAGGAGTTCTCACATCTTGGGTAGACTCCAGTGTTGCGTGTGAAATGTCTTCACCCCAGGTACATTAGTACATATTTGAGCATGTCTTATCAATATAGTGTCATGGGCTTTATTTTTTTCAAACGCCAAAAGATCGCGTAGCTCACGTTTACAAGCTAGCGTCTTTATAGTAACGTTAGCCTATTGGCTACTGTTTTACATAATGGATATGCTAATTCAATTCAATGTTTGTTGATAGATAATAGCCATGTCGTCAATATTATAATATCAAGCTACCATAGAGGAATCTGCAAATTTAAAAAATCAATTTGCATTATAGCCTGAGGCAAGACACTTTCACCAGAAAAATAAATAACAAACATGGCTATCAGCCTGCAGACATAGGATAGTTATCCTGATCGATAATTTTGTCCGTCTAATCACGTATTATTTACTTGCAAGAATGTAGCCCCTACCAAACTCAGTAATCAGTATACTTTCACATCTCGGCTCTACGGAGAAGCTTGAGTGTCTTAAGCGAACTCAAAAGAAAGTAATGTAGTCTAAACTGGATGCGGTGAGGTGCGAAGCTACACAACACATTACCAAAAGTAAACTGATCACCCGTGCGCTCTGTTTCTGACACACTTCACATTTGGTTTTACTTGCTGCTTCAACCATGACAACATACAGAGGTAAAAAAAAAAAAAAAAGCTCGTTGAGCTCTCGCGTTGGAATTTGAGGAAATGGGGGAAGTGACGTATGCCGTAATGCAGTCGAATTTTGTAGTTCTTGTTTGTGCTCGGGTTCCTACCCGCTCCTCGAAGTTACAGAGTGCCAGTAAAAGCGATACAGACCACATCAGTCTATGGAATACCTGTCACTCAACCTATTGTGAGTCGATGTACCATCTCAAGGGTTTTGGAAAAATATTATAAAGGTTGAAAAAAACATCATAGTGCTGCTTTAAATATTATGTTTTATAAATCAGCATCAACTCTTTATACAACGTATGCATACTTGGATATTGAACTAATATCAATAAGCAATATAATGTAGCAACTCTAATATGTATATCTAAAAGAGAACTATCAAATATATAAAAAAGCAACCCCTCCAACATAATAAATAGATGTTCTGGATTGCATTGACACTAAATTGAATTTCAGGGACATCAACGTTTTTGGCCGTGAACTTGAGCAAATTTCTGACCCTGAATAAAGTGATAAATCAAGCTTTTCTTTCTGCACTATTAGGGGAAAATTCAACCCTATTTGAGGCTCTCTAGATGGATTCTGTCCTGATTGCCCTTCCCCTCGAGCCGTGTGGGGTGGGGGAACGCTGACATGGCGGGGAAGATTAGGCCCTCTCCTCTGGGCTGTCGGGGTGTCCTGTCTGCCAGAAGAGGTCAGGCATTGTGCTGGAGTAAGCTACTGCAGGATTACACACTCAGAGCTGATTCCTGAGGATAGAACAGCCCTAGGGCCCCACAGCAGGGACTAGAACTTCACATACACACCTGAAACGCGACACACACTCGCTTCATTTTGTACACACTCTAATTAGCAAGAAAAGTTGGAATACCCATAAGCGAACACACACAGGGAGTTAAGAGACCGCCGGAATGAAGGAGAGGAAAAGGCATGGGAGACTGGATCAAAGGAGAGGAGGAGGAGGAGATGCAGAGTGAAACGAGGAGAGAATGCAATGGTGTTGATCAAACACGCGGGAAGGGAAGAGGAAGGCTGGCTTGAGGAAAGTGTGTGTGTGTACGACAGCTGTCGAGTGTGAACGGGCCAAAGGAGAGACCAGGATGAGGCTCCCATGGTAACCTGATTGTCATGGGAATCATTCAATCCAGTGCTACAATGTCCTAATAAAACACTGGCAGTTTGTCACAAACACATTTACACACATAAAACAAACATTAGCCCGATAGCTCCTTAATGGATAATGGCCCTTCGCGTGCAGCGGCACCTTTCAGAAAGGCATAATGTCTCAAATCTCCTCAAAACGAGGAGAGATCACCGCAGGTTTTCATACTCAACCACTGAAAAAAAAAAATAAAACCTCCAAACTACAATAAAGTGGCTCGATATCATTGATTAAAAGATTACGCTTGCGCCGCATGAGCGCGAGCCACTGAAATTGAGAAAGACCATGAGATAGAGTGGCGGGAAAATGGTGAGGAGCGCTACATCAACGCGTCTGTGATGTTTAATTCCCTCAGCAATTACAACAATTATCACTCTGTTCGGTCATTCCATCTGAGGCTCGAGCGATGGACTGTCTTGATAGAACCAGAAGAGTGAGAGACTGAACAATAAAGCTGTCACGAGTGTGTGTTTATGTGGTCGAGTGTTTGACCCGCCTCGGTAAAGTCATGTCGTAAAGCAGCGGGCACACAACATGGCTGCCTGGATTAAAGCACTGAATCAGTTTAGCAGCCTTATAAAACAGCCACGCATACATGTATGACCCGCTACAGGGTCATGGGGTGAAGACACGAGTATAAATGAGGACTAACTAAATCTCTTCCCTTCTCAAGGCCACTTCAGGAACTTGCTGAAAGCCGGAGCTCGGAAAGAGGTAAAAAATAAGACAATGGATGTGATGCGCCAATCTAGACAGCAATTTTTGGTTTCGAAACCTGCTTTTAAGAACATTGTTCAAACACTTGGGGTCCTTGAGTTTTTGTTTGTGTATTTTTTTCATATTAATAATTCCATTCAGCAGGACGCATAACATTGACTTTCACAAAGGATTCCTATTTCAAATAAATACTGTTCTTTTCAACTTTATATTCAAAGAATCATGGGTAAAAAACAAAGCATCATGGTTTCACGGGAAAAAAAAGCTAGAGAAGTACTTTGAGCTCCAAATCAGACTGGAGTCACGGCTGTTGAAAATTCCACTGTCATCACATGATGGCATACATAAAATTATGATATATATGAAAATATGATTCCTGATGTTTCAATGTTTTGCAAAACTGTTAAAACCTCATATGAAATAAATAAATTGCCTTATAAATGAAGAAAAAAAACATCCTTACTAGGTGAAATGAGCCCTGAGACAGGAAGTTTAAGGGAAAATAGTATTTAGGTCATGGTGACATTACTGGGGTAAAGACAGACAAGCAATGAATAACGGATCACAATGAAAGGTGTACCCGTGGCCTCTTTAATAGAAAAAAGACAAAAGGTGTGTGTGTGTGTGTGTGAGTGTGTGTGTGTGTGTGTGTGTGTGTGTGTGTGTGTGTGTGAGAGAGTGTGTTAGAGTATATGGAGTGGGGTTCTCTTGGAAGGGCATTTCCTCTGTTTGGAAGGACACGGAGGGATTTGACTGCTGGCACCTGGAAACGCTAAAGGAGAAAAGAGGACAGGCCTACACACAGCCACTGGAGTTTTACTGAACACTGATGCATACTGTAACAGTGATTAAAACTAATCTTTAAAGTCAATATGAAATCAGAAATTACATTTTTATAGTATAAAGAGACACTGAGTGATGGCCAACAGTCAAATAGGTTTTTAAGCATTGTTTTTGGCTACTGTTATAGGTACAGTATTGTTTTTAAAGGCGAATTTACACCACATTGACACTCGCGGACCAACGTCGACAGTCATCAGATTACAGCATGTCACTTCTCAGACATCCTAACACTGATTCAGCATGTTCAATCAGCAAAAACAAGTTCCAGCAGATGCTAACAGACTCAAACAGATGTAACGCACTGATCTGACAAAAAAAAGACAAAGTGTGTTGTTTTATGCCACTAGAAAAGGATAGCTCATCCAAAAATTCAAGTTCAGTTATTCTTTACTAACCCTGGTGTTGCTTAATGTTGTACGGCGTTCTTTCTTTTACGGACCACAAAAGGAGAAAATTAAAAATTGCTCGTGTTCATCCATATAATTTCACAAAATGATCCAACACGACTCATGCCATATTTTCCTAGTGTTCCGAGGGGGATTAGTAAAAAAAAAAAAAAAAAAAAAAAAGGGGGGTGGGGAAATTTTATTATTATTCAGCAAAAATCCTGATCTTGGTCATTGATCATTATAAGGACAAGTGCAAGAGGGACAGTTTTTTTTTCTCCTTTTGTGGACTGATAAAAGGGCATACTGCAATAGAAAAAGGAAAAAAAAACATTGTATAAAAGTACATTCAGTGTTGAATGTAATTAAGTTTATGGCAATAAAGTTTTGTCTCTAAAAACTGTTTAGCGTATAACACTAGTAATGGGGGCATATAATAAGTAAAAAGAAATCGCTAGTTCATACCACTAACAAGGCTCAAAATAGCCCCAGCCCCACACTAACACAGTAACATAATGAGGGTCCATACATGCAAAACGAAGCATTGAGAACTTTTTAAGTGTACAGACCGTTTAATAAGAAGATACTTTATAAAGACAGTTCACTTCTTGTACACAGGCAGCGCCATCTTAGAAAATAGTATCAACTAGTCAAACTATGAACGACTTGCCAAGTGAGCTGAACTGTATGAAGTTCAGCGAACTTCTGAACTGTATGAACGTGTCCGTGGTTTGACTTATCGAGTCTGTTTTCCAAGATGGCTCCTGCCTGTGAAGTGAACTGTCTTTATAAAGTATCTTCTTATTAAACGGTCTGTACACTTACAAAGTTCTCAATGCTTCGTTTTGCATGTATGGACCATCATTATGTTACTGTGTTAGAGTGGGGCTATTTTGAGCCTTGTTAGTGGTATAAACTAAGGATTTCTTTTTACTTATTATATGCCCCCATTACTAGAGTTATACGCTAAACAGTTTTTAGAGATAAAACTCTTTACATTCGATTATCATGAAAACAAATCTCAGAGAACGGTTGACTAGGTACCGATGTTTTATTAGACCAAAGGTTCATTTTGCGGCGGAGTTCTCTTTTAACGTATCAGGAACATTGATCTTGACCTTCACCCCTTATGTTCTGATCAAAAAGCATTCTCAAGTGATTTAATTTTGGTATGTAACATAATAAAGCCCACTGGATAAAAATCACCAACAGTACATAGTTTTCCTCTTTCAGCCTGAAGTCGAAAGCAAAATGCTTTTGTGATCGTGGCAAATATGTTAATATAATTTCTGCACAAAAATCTGCTAGGTATGTAGTGCACTGTGCCAAATATAAATAAATCAACAAAAAGTAAGTACAATAGATCCAATTCCAATCCCTTTCAGCAAACATGCACTTAAAAGCAACAACCACTTGCACTCAAAGGCAGGGAACCATTCTGTTAGAGATCTTGTGATGGAGGAACACACTACATCGAGATCGATTCCACCCTGAACAACGTTGAGTGTTTCTTTTTGCAACAGGGGCCTCTGCGAAAGCCACCAGTGTCTCATTTGCATGGCCAGCAGCCTTAGGACACGACTCCCTCCATGGAAGAGGTAATGACAGCATTTTAATTTGCTTCTATTTTAGCAGGAAAAAAAATAGCTGGGAGGCTAATTGTGTGCACACTGCGTTGAGTTTAGGCTCAGTGGAGGTCTGTGTGCCCTCTGCAGGAAACATTCACCTCATCTCACACTGCCATGAGCACTGCGATGAAACTGCATTTCCAGATCATGGAGCAGCACACTAACGCAGGAACATGGGAAGAGCATACAATCAGACAGGTATCCATCCCAAACGCATACCAAAAGATCCAGAATCTACAATAATTCATGACAGGATCTACTGGTCCAAAATCCATGGGATCAATCAATATTGGTTCGCCCACATTGACTACTTTCTTAAATATTTGCATAATTTAATAATTTGGCAAATTTGCTTTACAAATGTGGTACTCAGTTTTTCACTATTAAAACATTTTTAAAAAATGCCAAAAGTAAATCCTAATAAATATTACTAAAAAATAAGAATATAAACAGTAGTAAAAACGGTGCAGCAAACATCAAAAACGTGATTTAGATAATTAGACTAAGATAAATAGACGGGAACAACAAAATCCAAGCTTAAAGGAAAAGTGAGAAATGAAGACTACACTTTATTATTAGAGTTCTCATTTCAAAAAAGCGACAAAATGTCACCCTCACAAGGGGGTCAGAGAGAGAGAGAGAGTCTTTCACACAGCATAGAGCCAAGAATGATTCCATCTCTTCGTTTCAGTCAGTCTCTCTCTGTTTCTCTATCCAGTCACTTAGCAACAAACTAGCAACTTGAAAAACCCTGCAAGCTCCTCATACAGTGAACACTGAGGGAGTGGATGAACAGACAAACAAAAGCAAGAAAAAAAATGAGGGGTGGGAACGAATGAACAAAATAGGCACTTAAAATGGTGATAGTTCATTCACACCAGAGAGAAGTCCTGACAAACTCCCAGACTGTGGATTTAAGAAAGTACAAGGGACACATGAAGGATTAGAAACACAAAAAGATTGTTATTCACAGAAAAAAAGCTCCAATGAAAAAAAGGAGAGAGTTTAACCGAAAGAAGCAGATATCGGACTGAACTGAACTGGAGAGAGCACACTGGGATCCACGTTCGTTCACCCTTACAAACAGTAAAACAAACGCAATAGACTCTACAAAAATGTCTGACAAAGTTCAAAACTTACAGAAAAGAGTAAACATAGTACAGTAAAAACCTGCTACCTGATTAACTTGCAATATAAAGTTAAAAAAAAAGTCAATTATGAATTAATTTACTGTAAACTATGATCAAATGTCTGTTTTATATAATACTTAGTCACAATTGTAGTTTCTTACATCAAAATCAATTATAATTTATGTACATTTTGTTTTACCATTGGTAAATGTTACGGTGGTTTGCATTACATTTTGTGTTATTTATTTATTTTTTTATTGCATTTAATATGCGATACCCTGAGTATGTTTTGCATTATGAGCATTATTATAGAATTACTAAAACTAAAAATTAGTTTTTTTTATGGTAAATTTCTGGCAACCACAACTACCTATTTTTACAGTGAACCAATATATTTCCATACTAAAATTCCCCCATTCGGTTTTATCCATATGACAAAGTATTAATTAAAATAATGGAAATTCTGCCTTTATTTGCTAACTCTAATACCATTTCAAACCTGTACGACTTTAACTTTGAATCATGTACCAGGATATTCACCTATACTGTTGAGTACTCTACATGAGAATGAGTAAAGAAATGTCAGAAGTTGTGTTTTTGGCTAAACTAATAATTTTAAAAATGCAACAGAACATTTAACATGCAGAAATACTGCAGTACTTTTCAATATTTGCTTTTAAAATGACCTTTTACCTCATAAAAATCCACTCTAGCCAGAAATCTTCCAAATGACTGAAATCAATTTCGACAGCTGCATTTATTAATCTAAAAATAACAATGCGTCTTCACAAAAGACTTTGTAAGACCTTTCTGGAGAAAAGACGAGCAATCGTATATTGGAACCGAATTTATACAAACAGAGACAAATCTCATGAACTCTGTTTGTCCTGCTGTCGTGATTTTAAGTATTAATATGCTGGAACTGAGCAAAAATCTGAAAATCCCATGACCGCCGTTCTTCAAATATGTATGAATGTCCGCCTTCGGTTGAAACGAGAGGCCACTGGCAGAGTTTATGACGCGTTGCAGTTTGAGCATGTGTGTGGCGAGGAGAAATCTCTAATGTGACTACCACAGCAGCTCTCCCAGAGGAGCTCAGCCGCCCAGAGTGTGTCCTGCCTGTCAAACACACCATTAATTATTCAGCGAGAGAGAGAAAGAGAGAGGGAGATTGTGGGCAACACTGATCAGCAACACAGAACAAATGAGAGAGAGAGAGAGATGGAAACAGAGATAATCTTAAGTAATGATGTTGGGATGTGTGGCTTATGTAATGGCAGAACTCCATGGCGCTGCTCGCCCGTGCAAAACTTGCCAACACTATGTGGGTTGAATGGGTGGTTGCCAGAGTGTTGCTTTGCGGTTGCTAACAGCCACAAGTCAAAGGGGTCCACATCAACGCCTTTTTTTTTTTTTTTTTTTTTTTTTTGGGTAGAGTTGCACCAGCCATTTGTCAAGCCTTAATAAAATTAGGATGAGAAGTTTTCAGTAAGGGCAAAATTATTTCCAAAGTACTCAACAAATGTTGCAAAGCAAGAAGGCTGTAATCTCTGCATAATGCATATTCACATAATGTCTATCTGTATTGATTCAGTAAGCAACCTTCAAATTTGTGAACCATTTCAGTTCATCTAGTTAGTTAAAACTTTCAATTATTAATAGGGCTGTGAAACGATTAATCGTGATTAATCGCATCCAAAATAAAAGTTTGTGTACACATAATATATGTTTGTGTAGTGTGTATAATTATTTTGTATATATAAATACACACACATGCATGTATATATTTAAGAAATATTTTGCATGTATATACTTTATATATATTTATACAAATAAATATAAATATTTGATACATTAATAACACATTTTTCTTATATATATATATATATATATATATATGCATATGTGTGTATTTATATAAACAAAATAATTACACACACTACACACACATATATTATGTAAACACAAACTTTAATTTTGGATGCGATTAATCGCAATTAATCGTTTCACAGCCCTAATTATTAACAATTAAAATAATAATAGATATTGTAAACTAATAAAGATGGAGAATGGGAGAGTTGTGTGCAGTCAAAATAAAAGTCCAGTTTACAACACATGGACTGAATAGAAAAAAAAACTTCTCGGTCGATAATTAAAAATACCAAATATGGGCCGATGTATTGGTCGACCACTAACACGCATACATAAACATAACCAGACATAAAACACTCAAGTGGTAAAGATAGTAAGCCAACTCACAAACTATGTGTATGTGCGAGACAAAATACAGACAGAGAAATACTCAGACACTACGGGTGTGTGTTCGATGTAGAGATTTTGAACAAAAAGGTCATTTGTTGAGTTTGGACTATCTGTGAGAGGCAGCTGGGGTGACACACACACACACACACACACACACGAGTATGAGTCATGACTGTGTCCGAGCAGCTCTCTCTCTCTCCAAGCTGCCATGCTTGAGTTTCTGCATGTGCTGCCATCAACGGTCTTCGTTTCCCTCACTTTACTGCATGAACGCACACACATACACACACAATCGCCTCTGCCCTCCTCCGCTAAAGCAAGAAATGAGACTGAGGAAGAGAAAGATAAACAAGATCTATTATCTCTCATCAAGTTCAACCTAATTTCGGACAAAGTGTATCCATACGTGTGTGTTCCTCAGCGCACACACAGACACAGGCTACACACAGCGTGACGCACTAAAGCACTCGGCACATGGGAACACAGTCCTGAGCCTCTGATTGGCCTAGTATTTTTTTACAGTCCCCAATCACTGATCATGTGTTAACAAACAGTTATCCATTTCAATAAAATCTTTTAAAAAATGTAGTGGACACAAAGAGAAAGGAACTGGATGGATGCTAAACCAAAAGAGTAGATTATTCATAAATCAATATGCCTGACATCCACAACAAAACAACTTCGCATTACATAACACTTTAGTTAAAAACAAAAAAATAAAACCAATGAAATATGCATAACTATATTCTAGGGCATAAAGAGTACAGCAAAATTGCAAGCCGTTAAAGGCCTACTCCACTTTTTTTGGAAATAGGCTCATTTTACAACTCCCTCAGAGTTAAACAGTTGCGTTTTATCATTTTTCGAATCCATTCAGCCGATTTTCTGACATTTAGAAGAATATCAGTAACCAGTTTCTGGTCTCATTGACTTCCAATGAGACCAATGGGATAGTATATGTTTTTTTCCTACTATGGAAGTCAATGGGACCAGAAACTGTCTGGTTAACTGATATTCTTCTAAATATCAGAAAATTGGCTGGATGGATTCAAAAACGGTAAAACTGTTTAACTCTGAGGAGTTGAAAAATGAGCCTATTTCCCCAAAAAAGTGGATTATCCCTGTAATACTGACACTATTGCACAATATATATATATATATATATATATATATATATATATATATTGTCATACCACTATCAGCCCCACAAAGTCTGTGGTTCACAGGCCAGGTAACAGGACACTATGTTTGGCTCATTTGCTGACTTTAAAAGATTAATATATACAAATTTGATCAATCTATTTATTAATTTGACTATCAAAGCACAGACATTCACAGATGCGTTCGCTCTTTCTGTAGCAGCTTGCTGTGTGTGCTTTAGGAAATCCAAAGCCTACAGTCTTAATTCCACTTGGTGAAAACCTCAAAAGCAGGAGGTGTGTGTGGAAGAAACATGCAGCCTCTCATGCCAGTTTAATTACGCGCTTCAGATCATGAGATTAGACCCAGATAGAGAGGAACAACTTATGGGATGCAGCTAAAAGTGCAATTCAAACAATGGCCTTCCGCGGGACAAACAAATGCATTATGGCGAATAGGACAAAAAAAAAAGTGATGAGCATGTGTGTTTTTTGCACTGCGCATATTAGTAAATTTTGTTATGTGGATAAAAAGTTGATTTTTTATTACTTGGCAGCCAATTCATTAAGGAATTCAAACTTTTTTTTTCTTTTTTTCAAGAATGATGAAATTTGACTCATGATGAAAACATCTATTTTATACTTCCCTGTTGTTGCATAATTCATACTTTGCGTGAACAAAAAGAAAGACATATTGCTATATATTTTATCTATATAAAAAAATTTAGAGAATGGATTTGGCAAAAAAAAAAGTCATTTTAATCTAATCACATTTCAGAAAGACAGAAAATGTATTCCCCATATGAATTAAAAATAACTCAGATTAAAAAATTAAAAATAGAATATAAAAAAGATTTATATTCACTGTAACAAAAAAATGCTATTTAAGAAACTTAAAAATACTTATAGAAAAATGCAAATTCCATGGCCTTCCTATTTTTGGATATATACAAACAAATCTTAAATTTAATATATTATATCATAAACCTTTTATAATGATTCCACTGTAGAAATTGTTATTTGAGTGGGAATTTTCTTTAAGAAATTTTAAAACACGCCCAGAATCATTTATATTGTGAATGTTCTTATGAATACTTTTCTCTGAATAATAATAATGCATAGCAGCCATTTAATCTGCAATTAGTAATTTTTGGATGATTGTCTAAATGATAAATATTATAGATATTTCTAAGCTGAGCAAAACTAGAAAAACTTTAATTTACTTATATTTAAATTCTAACCCTAACTTCCAAAAAAAAACATTATTTTTCTATGACCCCAGAAACATGTAATCTTAAAACAAGAAAGTATATGTCTACTGTCCATTAAAATTGACTGGCGGTCTGACACACATGACGTGTCAACACACTTCACACTTTAAGTGGATCACAGCCCACTCTTTTCCTCAAGAACTTCCATTTCCTATAACAGCCAAGGCTTAGTTTCACTGTGGGTGACAGAGTTCATTAGGAGTCCATCTTTTTTGAGATGAGACTTCCTGTCTCTTTTGTAATTTTCCCTGTGTCCAGTCTCTCTGTAAAGAGCAGGTTAAAGTTAGGCTCTTAAAAAAGCTCCTCATTAGGCCTGACTACATCGCCAACCTCATTCACACAACATTAATGGAAACAGCACCCGCACAGCGTCAAGCACCCTGAGGAAAAGGTAAGAATAGTGTGGAGGCAAGTGATTTTCCTCATTAAGTGTCTGAACCATCATATCTGTGCTTCTGGAAATGTAATTTCTGTGACCATTATTCGTAAAGTAACCGAAATGGATAGCCAGCATCTCTGAATAAAGCACAAAAAAAGCAAGTTGTGAAGTGAAGACAGCAGTAAGGAGACAAGCCAAGAAGAGAATGGACAGATAGTCGTCACAAAGTGACCGAGGAGACCAGACATCACAGGCACTGTCAAATCAACTATAGAAATGTGAAGTCTAGAAACAGCTTGTGAAGACCAAAGCGACAGAAACAGACTGTAAATGACAGGAGTCCTTACCTCTCTCTGGAGAACCAGCTCTTTGGTGAACAGCATGGCTTCATCACTGTATGGTTCTGCCACCTGCATCCCACCTGGCATGTTTCGAGACCCTCGGGGACACTCAATACCTGCACACAAAAACACAGAGTGAGGATGGGTTGTCTCTTTGCAGAGTGTTAGTAATGAATCAGTTGAAAATATTGTTTTTAATTGATCACTTGTGCAACAAACAAAGCTATTTCCATAACTACCCCAATAAGAAAATAAGGCTGATATATTAAAGCAGATAATAAAAGTTATTATTTCTTCCAGCTGAGACACTGTTCGCCATGATGGTTTTGAATTGCTAGAAATATGATGGGAATCACTTTAAAAAAGAAAACACAATGTGGAGCGCAAGTCTGTCATAAAGGCTACATAAAATTATAACAAGTACATCATTATAATTGTGTGCTGGGGAAATGGCTTTTTAATTATACAGGCTTTCAAATATAGAATTATCGTATCAGCCAAAATTTTCATAAGGGTGCATCCCTAAAGGCTTTTGTTTATACTCCAGTTTGGATGCGTACATGGACAGCTGCGGACACACAGACACAGTCTACTTGTATTTATGCTCTCTGCTGGGGTCCGCTCGGTGAACGCGTTCCACGCATGCACAGTAGACCGGCTTGGATGAAAACAACAACATATTGTTGTCCATTTTTCGAACTTCCATGTTTCTTATGTAGTAATTATATACTATGAACCAATTGGTTTATATACTATGGACCAAAGTCTGGTTTGAAACCCAACAAGAGGTTATCCAACCTCTCTGGTCTCGACTCGGACTCTTTGCTCTTTGCTCTCGGCCTCCACTCGGACTCAATCCTCTATGGTCTCGGCCTCGACTCTCTTTGCTCTCGGCCTCGACTCGGACTCAATCCTCAATGGTCTCGGCCTTGACTCAGACTCGACTCTCTTTGCTCTCGGCCTCCACTCGGACTCAATCCTCTATGGTCTCGGCCTCCACTTGGACTCAATCCTCTATGGTCTCGGCCTCGACTCGGACTCGACTCTCTTTGCTCTCGGCCTCGACTCGGACTCAATCCTCTATGGTCTCGGCCTCGACTCGGACTCGACTCTCTTTGCTCTCGGCCTCCACTCGGACTCAATCCTCTATGGTCTCGGCCTCCACTTGGACTCAATCCTCTATGGTCTCGGCCTCGACTCGGACTCGACTCTCTTTGCTCTCGGCCTCGACTCGGACTCAATCCTCTATGGTCTCGGCCTCCACTCGGACTCGACTCTCTTTGCTCTCGGCCTCCACTCGGACTCGATTCTCTTTGCTCTCTGTCTCGACTCGGACTCGACTCTCTTTGCTCTCGGCCACGACTCGGACTCAATCCTCTATGGTCTCGGTCTCGACTCGGACTCAATCCTCAACGGTCTCGGTCTCGACACGGACTTGACTCTCTTTGGTCTCGGCCTCGACTCGGACTCAATCCTCTGTGGTCTCGGCCACGACTCAGACTCGACTCTCTTTGGTCTCGGCCTCGACTCGGACCTGACTCTATTTGGTCTTGGTCTCGACTTCGACTCAATCCTCTATGGTCTCGGCCTCGACTCAGACTCAATCCTCTATGGTCTCGGCCTCGACTCAGACTCGATCCTCTATGGTCTCGGCCTCGACTCAGACTCGACTCTCTTTTGTCTCGGCCTCGACTCAGACTCTCTTGTCTCGGCCTCGACTCAGACTCTCTTTTGTCTCGGCCTCGACTCAGACTTGACTCTCTTTTGTCTCGGCCTCGACTCAGACTCAATCCTCTATGGTCTCGGCCTCGACTCAGACTCGACTCTCTTTGGTCTCGGCCTCGACTCTCTTTGGTCTCGGCCTCGACTCTCTTTGGTCTCGGTCTCGACTCGGACTCAATCCTCTATAGTCTCGGCCTCGACTCAGACTCGACTCTCTTTGGTCTCGGCCTCGACTCGGACTCAATCCTCTATGGTCTCGGTCTCAACACGGACTTGACTCTCTTTGGTCTCGGTCTCGACTCGGACTCAATCCTCTACGGTCTCGGTCTCGACTCGGACTCGACTCTCTTTGGTCCCGGCCTCAATCCTCTATTGTCTCGGTCTCGACTCGGACTCAATCCTCTAGGGTCTCGGTCTCGACTCGGACTCGACTCTCTTTGGTCTCGGCCTCAATCCTCTATGGTCTCAGTCTCGACTTGGACTCAATCCTCTATGGTCTCGACTACAACACTGGGACTTCTTAATTCGTCACACACACACAGCCTCTCTTCAAATTGGATGTCCATTTTCTTCCAGCGATTGACAAAAGCATGACATCAGGTACTTGTGCGGCCACAAAAAAATGGCAGGCACGCGGACGTCCACAAGGAGCCTCTGCGCACTCCCTACGATGACGATTGTTACGTCAATTGGACCCTAGTGGACCCTCGCACACGCAGAAAATATAACACTAGCTTAATGTAATCATAAACCACAGGTAAATGAACGCAACAACACCTCTCACTACATTAGTAAAATCAAACTACATGGTATTTTATAATGGTTTAGTCTAAACGCATTTAGTACAAATACAAATTTACAAAAAATTAATTTACAAAAATGACTAAAGCTTAATAAAGATTACTAATTCTATTTAATGTATTAAACACCTTTAATAAATGTCTTCATTAAAATAATAAAACGTGATAATGAATATCCCGCATTTCTGCCACAATAACATGCTTCCAGTAAGTGTTACTACAGTAAAACCATGGTAAATGCAGGTGATTTGTGAACTGAAAAGCCTTTAACAGGATCATTGCGGCTTAATGTTTCTCCTGTTTTCCGCATCAGTGTTGCTGAGAATGTCAGCACAAATTCATCAGCACTATCCTAGTTTAAATCACAGAGAAATTACTGGTTTGTATCAGAGAACTGCACCAAACTCAAACGCTTACTGGATCCGACCGTACTGTTTAGTGGTCACATGATCGAGACCGGTCAGTAAACATTCGCACTTTTGGGCCAAGCTGATAAATGGTTCAACTGAGTAGTTGAGTAAATTGAGTAGTTGATAAATGGTTCAACTGAGTTGAGTAATACTATTAGATACACGTGAACACTAATATGAAATCCATACCAATACATATTTTAGTAATGAATGCATATAAACTTGAATAACTTTGTAAGTATATGTAAGTGCGAGTGTTTATAGGTGTGTGTGTGCATGGAAGTTTATATGTATATGCGAGTGTTTATATGTGTGTGTGCATGGAAGTTTATATGTAGCCTATATGCGAGTATAGATAGGTGTATGTGTGCGTCAAGTTTATATGTATATGCAAGTTATTCACAAGTTTATATGCATTCATTACTAAAATAATATGTATTGGTATGGATTTCATATTAGTGTTCACGTGTATTTCATGTATGCATTTTTTAACATCCAATAGCATACATGTATATGCGAGTAATTTGTAGGTGTATATGCACGTGTTATGTATGTATTGATAAGCGAAGTTTGATTTAAATCCTACGAGACGCCTCATAGAGTAGCGCTGTTTTTCGTTTCTCTTTTGCCACGTCTGTCATTTAATGCATCTCATACACAACACAAATGCAGAACTTATCAGATAGGCAAATAGGCAGTTGCACAAGTGAGAGTTCTAACAAAATTTAGTCGCAAAAGGAAAAAAGGTTGCAAAACGCCCTGTAGTACAAAAGGCTTGTTATCTTATCATAATAGAAATCCTCCCACATTCCCCAAAATAACTAAACACACAAATACAATAAGCAGTCATTCGGCATTATCCAGCTCTGAGAAAGGAAAGGGGGGGGGGGGGGGGGAAACACCGAAACAACTCAATTATCTGGTAATTGTCAGTAAATGGACCCAAAATTAGCATTTAAATTGCTCCAGGCGTCCGATCTACTCGAAGGCAGAACACGATTTCTGACAATAACAGGAGTGTTTTCAGAGCTGGACGTTTGTGAACTGGTTGAAGAGCACATTCATGAGAAACTAGCCTGAAAAAACCTATTAAGAACGAACCCATCTCAAGTGAGCAGAACGTTGGAGTTAAAAGAATCATAATTACACCTTGACAAGCTCTTAATCAAATGGCATGATTTAATAACAAAAGCCTACCAAGCATTGACCTCCCTGTTAAAGGAATAAGTTAAATTAGTTATACAAAGTTCTGCAAATAAACATCATCTACAGAACGGCTGCTATATCTACTACTAAAATGAGACGTGCAATCAAAAGGGAGCCTTGGAAAGAGAAATATTTGAAATCCCATTTATAAAAAGTTACAAGGTTATGATAAAAATGTCTCACTGTTTTTTTTTTTCTTGTTTCCTAGCAGCTCTCAATGAAAGGATGTGTGTGCAAGCGATTTTCTCTTGAACAGACGTTGTGACTTCTAGCAGTCAACGCCTCCTTGCGTGGCCTTGAAAAATGACGTTGCACTGCAGGGCACGGGGCTTCAATACAGGCGCCGAAAAAAACACAGATGATCAACCTGTTCAACCTTGACTTCCTCAATAACATCAGAACCATCATACAATTGTTAGCCTTGCTGATTCAGAGATGTCACGTGGCGCACACGGATGTCAGCTTCAAGAAACCGTTCAGAGGGCTTTTTGATTGGTCCGTATAATATTTAATTTGACCAGAAAACTGCATTAACACGCACAAAGAACACGTTGTTTTTATTTGTGTGGCTGTGCGTAAACCTGTTCCAGAATCAGTATTGCACCTATAAGACTGTCTGTGATCGTTTACGTAGAATGCTGTATATTGCTAATAGACTCTGCAACAAAGTTATTCAGATGCTCAACTCAAAGAAATGGAGCATTTTTACTCCTATAGCCCTTGGATAGGACATCCTTATAATTTCAATGCAGTTCAGAGTGTGTTTGTTTCTGCTGAGATATATAGATAAGCAGATGATCAGAAAACACCTCGGTATTCCTCAGTCACAATTGCAGCTACCAAAATATTCAATGAGTTCTGTAAAGGAGACTGCAGCAGAGCTCCTGCAGAGAACTAACACGCTCTCTCCTTTCTGGTGCTCAATATCACCGTTCTTCACAGGAGACATGGAATACTACAGGAACGGAAACGAGAGGTTTGTATCCAAGTTACTAGTAGCTGTCAAAAGTAACGCTGCTCCAGTACCAGACTAATATTTAAAGAAACAATACCAGTCCGCAGAGAAAGTGCAGAGAAACCTGTCTATTATAGTAAATATAGACTGTTATGTGGTTGAATTTACTTGATCCAAAGTATAGTGAAATATTATTACAATTTAAAATAAATTCTATTTTGAAACATTTTTAAAATGTAATTTATTCCCGTGATGGCAAAATTTTCTGTTTAGCGTCACATGATCGTTACTAAAATGAATCATTCTAAAAATGTCAATTTGGTTTATTATTATTTTCAATGTTAAAAACAGATGTGCTATTTTTTTATACACAGAATATATTAACAGAGTTAATAATATTTTTGTGGAAATGGTGATATTTTTTCGGGATTCCTAAATGCCATGGGATAAGCCAAACACCATTGCTCCATTATTTATTTATTTATTTATTTATTTGTTTCATATTAATATTTAACTTAGAAGAGTGGAAGTCCAAAAGCATGCCAGATGTTGCTGGTTCTGAGAATTCATGACATTTCATTGTAATTAGGGGTCAATACACCACCATTGCAAGCATGTGTTAGTCCATTCAAAGCTTCGGTTTCTGAGAAAGTGAGAAGTGAATGGTAATTATTTTGCTGTAACTCAGCTATCTGGTTTAACTTTTATATTGAATCCATTCAGAAGCTGTAGAAAACCAGGCACAAATCGCCGTCACTCTCTTGCCCAACGATGGAGAGGTTTAATAAGATTTTCTGAAAGGCGATAAGCTAAACACAGCCTATCGCCAATCACACACACAGAAACCAGTACATCTCTAAAATAACTGCTGCAAATGACACATGGCTGCAGCAGCATTTCTGCATCCAAGACCAGATTCTGACAGCTCCATGTTTTATGCAGTAAGAGACAATGACTTTTGAGATGAAACTCTTTTTTCAGGCTCTCTCGAATACACCCCTAGGTTATGAGTGTTATGAGTGTTATGTCAAGGTGATATTTTTTGACAATTCCTCCTGATCTGATATACAATAAAACATCAAATTGCATCATAACTTGCTCCCTGTATCAGTCTCACGTGCACAGC
This sequence comes from Cyprinella venusta, assembly GCA_038021265.1. Classification (NCBI taxonomy): domain Eukaryota; kingdom Metazoa; phylum Chordata; class Actinopteri; order Cypriniformes; family Leuciscidae; genus Cyprinella; species Cyprinella venusta. The sequence goes on along the minus strand of CM075885.1, from coordinate 20,570,294 downwards.
GAGCGGAACATCCAGAACATTCTGTTACAGAAGACACTGCTGGCTGCTCCCGTGAAGGGAGTGATGGAAAATGAAGAGAGGACAAGAAGAGATTTAAAGAGGACGGCTGAAGACAGGAACACCGTGTCTAATAACTTCAAGTGAAGTCGTAATAAAGGCCTGACAGTAGTAGGCAGCTGTCTGTGTGTGTCTGCAGAGGAGATTTTGACTGCAGGGGGTTTCTGCACTGAAGTGATTTACATTGAGAATGGCACTGATTTTATTTATTGCTGCTATGGCTTATGTTACTTTTGTCTATCTGGAATGCCAATTTCTTAAGATATGACCATAAATATTGTGTTATTGGTTACTTTGAATTTCAGAGAAAGAGAGAGACACAGAGAGAGAGAGAGAGAGAATTAAAAAAAAAATAAGAAATTGAGGAAACACTTTACAAAGTGTCATGTTAGTTGATACTAACATGAACTAACCATGAGCAATACATGTTACTGTAAATGTTAATCTTTGTTAACGTTAGTTAATAAAATTACAGCTTTTCATTGCATGTTTATGCTAGCTAGATATGCTAGCTTGATAGTGAGTACTACCAGCCATGTTAGTTGTTTATATTAATAATGATAAAGTTCTGCTTGGTTCAGATTACACGATTTTAGCCCGATTTTGGCACGGTCCGTTTGACGCAGGGTGTCGTGGGTATTCATAAATGACAACGGATTTCGGGACGCAAGATTCGATCATATCATCTCATATAGTGTGTCACAGCTTACGTCGACAACTTACGTCGCGTCTGCGATGCTTCACGACAGAAAAGACTAGCATGTTTATTTTTTTTTAACGGTCGTCCACGACGGTTTCGTCACATGTATGAGGTCGACCAATAGGAGCACAGAAGCTTTTATGCAAACAACTTTCAAAAATGGCGAAACGAAAGAGACGATGGTGCTAAAAGTAAAAATATATAAGGAAAAAATATTTTACCTCATTGATAGCCCATACTGTCGTCTTCAAGCAATCCAGGAACGTGTCCATTATCGGGTTTTCTTTCTTTTTCGTTCGTTTCTGGAAGTCACTCGCCTCTAGTTTTGCCTTCTCGATGACATCACGCGTGCCGTTAAAGACGCATGCGATGACTAGTTAGGAAGCAACGTGTAGTCTGACATGTTTCTCATCCCCGACACGACAATATTTTAGGAGTCAAAATCGTGTAATCTGACACTCGATTTGTATAGTTTCTTTTTCAGAGTACTTACATTTTAATTATGTATTGGTATGCATAGACAGTTTAAACAATTTTTTTTATAAAATTTCTACCTACCCCACCTTTAATAAAGTATTAGCAAACACTGAAATTAACATGAACAAAGATGAATGCTGTATAAGTGCAGTTCACTATTAGCTCATGCTAACTAACGTACTTAACTAATGTTAACTAATGAACCGCAATGTAAAGTGTTACCGAAATTAGTTTATTTCTTTTCTTGAATATCATTAATAGCATTGTTTGTCGTAAAATTATTATTTTCCAGGTAGAAAAAAAAAAATCTCTGAAATAATTTGAAATGTGAATAAGCCATAAAAGAACACTCATGACTTTTTCTCTCCTTTAAAAAAGTTTTTGCACTAAAAAAAAAAAAAAAAAATACATGGAACTTCAGCATAATATGCCAAAAGTTCTTCAAACAGAGCTGGAAGAGAGTTCAGACTGATGCCATGCAGCAGCAGCTGTACACCAGCATAAACCACCACCAACGCGCACAAATTTGGGATTCAGTCCAAAAATGCCCATTTTATGGATGTGTGAACTAAGAAAAACAGATGAAAGGAGTTAAAACAAAAAGACAAATCAACAATTAATAAACTTGCATCAAGAGTTCCCACACTTTTTGAATAATGTTATGTTCATGGTTATTGGATAAGCATTTTTGTCATGTAGTAGATCATTTCTAAGGAAATAATTTAGACAAGAATATAAAATCTAAATAGGAATCAGTATAGAAAATAAAAAAACACAAATATTACTATTAGCATATATTAGCATGTATGTATGCGTGTATATATGCGTTTGTGTATATATATTTTAGAGATGCACCGATTACAATTTTCTCGGCCGATTTCCAGTTTTTCAGAGTTTGACCTGCCGATACCGATTTTAGCCGATTCCGATTTCATTTTTTCTAACCACTTTACAGCACACAAATATTTAAATTCTCTTTTTTCTTTAGTAGAACATTTCGCATAGAACATTTTTGAACAGTGATCGCTATAAAATCGGACTATATCAATTATTCCTTGAGTTGGAAATTCATATACATCTAAAGTGCAGTGTTATGGAGGAACCATCTCCTTATTTTCACATCCAATATGAAAATGAAATATGATGTGTTCATTTCAACTTTTGACATACAGGCTACTCCAGTTCTTGTTAAAATATAAAAAATTAAGGAAATGTTGGAGTGTTCTCAATCTAAGATGGATCCATGATTAAAGCCAGCCAAGACCATACTGTAAAAGCAGGAGCTTTCGCACGAAAGACAAAAGAAACCTAGAAAATGCAGCACTCTGTAAAAGCACTGAGGCCTTCAACTGCACCAAGAACAGCACTTGTTAGTAATACAAAAAACATCGCACTACTTTTCCTCAAGAGAATCACCAACAAAGTGCAGCACTCAGACAAGACACTCTCTCGCCTGAAAACAGATGACACGCTCTTAGCATGGCTATACCCTCTGTTATGTGATGTACAGAGTAATGCCCTGCGTCACTGCGGCTCCTTTACGACAGGGTCACTCTTCATGACATTAACGTCAATCCATTTGTGATCATCGCAGACAAAAAATTGTGACAGCACTAGAGCTCTGAGTGAAAATTGTTTGCATCCGAGAACTGTGTGTACGAGAGAGCGCAGAGAGTGAGATCCTTTCTCTTCTAATATAAATGTATGGACTTATATAACCAAGCACAGTTGAGCTCGGAAACCAGTTTCTCACTTTGCTCACCCACATGAGAAAGAGAGAGAGAGAAGGATTGTGCAGTCTCCCATTTGATCAAGAAAATATTTAAAGCAGTTTTGATTTCAATTGACACATCAATTAAAAATTTACATTACCATGCTAAAGTTCGGGGTCGGTAAGATTGTTTTTTTTTATGTTTTTTTAAAAAGTTGCATGCTTATACCAAGACTGCATTTATTTGAAAATACAGTAAAAATCTGTTCCATTTTAAAATGTAATTTATTCAGCATCATTACTCTCGTCTACAGTGTCACACAATCCTTCAGAAATATTTCTAATATGCTAATGTGGTACTCAAACTATTCTTATTATCATTTTGGATCAAAAAGTAAATTGTGATAGTTTTTAGGATTATCCGATAAATCGAACGTTCAAAGAGCATGTATGTGAAGTGGGAATCTTTTGAACGATTATAAATCTCACTTTTGACTAGTATTTTTTATTTCGATAAAATTCATCTAACAAACCTCACACTTGAAAGGGAGTGTACAAATGCAAATAAATATTCTAAGCCACAGTTGTAGGACAAAATGCACTTTTTTTACATTGAATACTCGTATAATGCCGTTTATGGTTGATGCACCAATTTAGCATCAATTGTATATAAATCCATTAAGGTTGCAAATTTTGGCACTGAAAAACTAAATCATTATCCTTGCAATCACAGGCATTTGCTTTGGCATGACAAATGTCTCAATAATCTGAACTAAAAGCTAATGCAAATAACAATAATAATAGCAATAAAAAAGGAAGAAAAACCCTTTGATATGTCCCACCCCAACTGTCTGAACAGAAAATATGTCAGTGCATAAAAGAAAACTAAATTCATCAAACATCTAAATAGGGTCTCATCTCTTCTCTTCTCTAAAAGCTCCTTGATAAAAGCACCTTTCTTCTCCATATATGTTCTACCTCTGCTTGAGGAATTAGCAGAGCACAACCAGAGCTCTCCATTTCTGAAAAGACACAGCAATGAGGCCAACCAAGGCCAGACCATAAAAGTAGGAGCTTTGGTGCCAAAGACAAAGGAAACCCGGAAAATGCAGCGCTGATGCATTTGATAACAATAAACAAGAAATGGAACTGAAAATACAACATGGCGCTGTTTTCACACAGTGCAATTCCCCACTTTTTATCCTTGCAAATTCATTTAGTCCTATGTATTTATGTTATTTGCAATACAGTTAATATGTCCATTGTTTACAATGTTTATATTCAGACCTATCTGTCTCTATACTTTATTTAAATATATTTTTGTCTTATTATATGTACATGTGTAGACTGGAAGTTTCAATACCCAAGGTAAATTCCTTGATTGAGCAAGCACACTTGGCAATGAATCTCTTTCTGATTCTAATAAAAGGGTTGCGTTCCAGACTAGAACTTGAATACCCTGAAAGAGCACCATAGCTCAATCAGTTCAGGATATATGGTGTTTAAAATAAGACCGATTTCTCATAATTAAAACATTAAACACCATGTATCCAACTTGCAAGTACACACACACACACACGACCGTGGATTGGCCTGCTCCAGAGAACCTGAGCTTTGAGCAGCTCATCAAAGTTGCATCAGGACCAGAGACGCCCTGAAGAGGGAAGAGCCCTCCTGCCGATGCCCCATCTCGCATACACCTCTGTCGAAACACACCCCTTTGATGTCTCCTTCAAACCTCTCCTCCCTCTTTCTTTTTCATGTGAAGACAGCCGTCTTCCCTCTTTCACTCGTTCTCTTGCTCTTTACAGGCAGGAAGGAAGGACACTGTTGTGCACTCTGTTCTAAAATCAAACAAGTGAACTTTCTTTCTGATCGGTGCTCAGGAGGGCAAACAGAGGAGGGAGCGCCCCTCTGGAGTCAGGAGATGAGACACTTCGAAAACAGCAGAGTCACAATGCAAAGTAATGCAAAGTCCCAAGAAGCATTTGAACATTTGAAGCCAAATTTAATGCATGAATTTGAATTAAAAATGTTTCAAAAATACAGTGAAAATGGTAATATATTGTAAACTTATTTATTCCTGTGATGCATTCTAATTGGCTGATTTGGTGCTAAAGAAAAATGCATTATCATAAATGTTGAAAACAGTCATCCTGCTTAATTAAAAAAAGTATATTATTTAAATTTAAATTAATTTTAATATTATTAAAATTATATATATATATATAGATTAAATCCACCCATATTATTGCTAATACAAATCAAAACAAATTATACATTTTCTTAGCTCAAAAACATTGTTTTTTAAATAAAATGATGGTTTATGACACGTAAAAAACTATCTGAAATCATTAAACAAAAATGTCACAAGAAAACACTAGATTATACTGAGAAATTGAATGTTAAACATTCAATGTTAAACTTTGGTAGCCCTAAAACATTAAAATTACTGGTAAACTAACCAACTAAAAACGAACCAACTACATAGAAAATAAAATAGAAACAAAAACTAAACACATTTAAAATCATAACCCTGCCCCTAAAATAGACACCAGTTGTGCTTATAGAAATAAAGTAAGCTTTAGCATCATTAGGTCATGGATGCAATCTGGTTTGATAATGGGTTTCTAATGCAACACAATGCATTATTTTTTATTTGTGACTAAAGAGTCCAGATGCTTTTTGAGTCACTTTAAATTCAACCAAAGTCAACAACATCCAGTCCAAAATCCAAACAAAGCTCTTTAGTCAATAAGAACAAGCTGCAGCCAAGGGAGCGTTTTAAAATACCGATTATTTTAAAAAGCCTTCCTTTAGAGAAGGTTAAGAGGAGGGCTAGACTGAAGTGGAGGGCTTTATTCTAGCCAGAGATGTATTGCTATGGGTTTAGTCCCAATTCTGTTTTTGACTTGAGCACATTGTTCATCAACCCTTTTGGTATTTAATTTTTATAAAACTTATTTGTAGCCCATTTTCAGATGGCTGATGGCCAAATGTCTGAAATTTATATAGCACTAATTCAGTCCCTGCTTAGCAGTAGCACCACATCTATAGTAGTCCAACAACACCGTGAGCCACGATGATATCGCTGGAAAAGATGCATTTAAATAGGAAAGAGAGCGGGAAAAAAAAAATAGAGCAAGCAATGAAGCATTTCTGCCCTTTTAATGCGGTAACCTTTGCTGGCGCGCCTGTGGGTGGAGAGGCTTTTGCCATAGCAACACTAATAGGGAACTGTGTGCTGTAATGGAGGGTTGAGTGACAGGAAGCTATCCTGTCTCTCTTTCCTCCTTTCATCGGGGGCTTTGGCATTGTCTGGCCTTTCAACCACTGAAGGCAGAGGGTCCTGTTGATTGGACGGCTACGATCTGTGGTCTAATTTAGTACTGAGCTCATTCATGCAACAATCATGTGAAGAATCTAACTGTCTGTATGGACAGGACTCACACAATCTAACGAAGAGATGTGATGGGAAAGGTACTCCTTTGAGCACACTTGTTTAATTATACATCTAAATGAGAACATACAATTGAATTGCCTTCAACTGTTTAATTAAAGATAATTATAAATTAGTACTAAACCCAAGATTCCGCCATCTTTACTCATGGCAGCTTAAGTTGCTTAGCTCTGAACGATTTTTAAATCCCAGAGATTGCTTTAAAAATGTATATTTTTGTAATGAGATCTGAATAAAAGGGTTGTTGAAGCATTGCCGTCATCACACATTTTTCAATTCTTGGTCAAATTTGTCCCCGAGCAGCCAAAGATAATAATAACACCTGGCATTGTTTCCCACACAATCTTTTGACCACCAAATGCTGTCCCTTGTAAAATGTATTTAAATGTCTAAGAAATCCAAGTAAAAATGTGAATATTACCCATCAATATTTTTGTGTGCCATTTTCAATCATATATCAAGTTTGTAATTGTTTATATTTAGGATAATTAAAATGCTTGATGCAATTAACAATACAAGTAGTTTGAATGAAATACAAAATTTTAGAATAGTTTAGCAATTTATCACAGAATGCTATAAAAAGTTGATTTGTTTAACTTGGATGTTTAAGTCTCTTCAACCTAAAAAACATTAAACTGGCTTATTTTTTTTTAAGTTGAATCTTTTATGACAAGTTATAAATTGCTTATGATATACATTGCTTTAACTCATCAAAAAAGTGATGTAATAAGTTATCGATCATGTAATGTTTTTCAGTGTTTTGAACAATCTAATTTGAGGAAATGACTGTGGTATGGATTCTCCTAGTAGCTAACAAATAAAATAAAAGTAGTGAGAATATGAAGAGAAAGAATTTATTTCTAAAGGTCATCAAGGTTAAACGTTGAAGAAACACTAAGTTACGGCATAGAGCCAGCACTTAAATACATCCAAACTTTGACTCCTAGGATCCACAGAGATATGAGATCTCAACATGCAAGCAATAAAATTATACAAATTTCGAGTGCAGAGGAAGGCCCGCAGGTAACCAAACGATCTAAACTGGTGAGTTTTGGCATAATGCCCTGTGTCGTAAAGTCAATAACCTCTTGAACTGCTATTTATCTGACATATTTGTATTTGCATTTTATAGCCGCTCAAAAACAGCTTCCGCAAACTCTACAAACTTCATAAGGACCTGTGCCAGGAGACCAGGGGCCGTATTCACAAAGAATTTTAAGACTAAAAGTAGCTCCTAACTGGCGAATTTAAGACAAAACTCCTAAAAATAATGGGCGTGTCACTCCTAACTTTAGGACTCCCAATTTTCTAGATTAAGAGTAAGTCACGAAGCATTTTAGCCCTAAAAGTAGCACCTAAGTCTGGGAAAGCTTAAAAAAAGTCAAGAGGACTTCTATTCACAAAGGATTGTAACGCATACCAGCGCCTCTCGCAGTCGTCCGGGGTCTGTCCTGCTTACTTTTGCTTGATATCCCAGTGTCTAATTTCCCTTTTATTATGTTGGAAAAAACGAGCACGTCGGACCACTTCGCTTCCATTATGAGCTCGCATACCGCGCGCCTACATTTGAAATAACGAATTTGAGCGTGCAAAAGACATGATATTTGAGCAGGCCCTGAAGCTACCTTCATTTAATTTAATTCACGACTTTTCTCTCTCTCTGCCTTTTTAAAATTACACTTCACTGGGGCCTACACAAACATGTCATTATATATACATTTCAATGGCATTACTATTATTAGTTTGTGTAGGACAGACATATTTAGATGTCGTAATTCCATGATTTGATGTGTCTGTGTTGTGTTCCGCATGATGGCCCTGTCATCTAACAACCAATCACAGTGATCATTGCAAGGAAGATTGTGCATGAGAATTGACATCATCCATAGCAACGAAGACTCACTCTTAGTTTAGGATTTTTCCTTACTAAGAGTAGGTCTGAAAAACTCCTAGCTAAAATATTTTAGTGTGATTTAATAGTACTCCTAGTGGTAAGATAAAATTCTTCCTGAATACAGCCCCAGATCCCAAAATCCCAAGAACTTTACTCTTAAACCCTCAAAACAAACTGCTTCACGAAACATCCCAGCCTACATGATCAAATCACATACAACCAAGAAAAAGAGCCGAGTCAAACATGATGAGCAAATGCATCTGAAAAACAGATTATTATTTTTTTTTTTTTAAATTGAGGGAAAAAAAAGTTGGGTTCTTTTTGTCCGAAATCCCTCATAGGAAAGATAATTGCAAAAGGGAAAAAAATGGAGGAAGGAAAAGACAAAAGACACACTCAGGAACAAATGACCAAATTAATTGAAATATCTCCAATGACGATATGCACAATTAAGCACGGTGGGGGTGGAGGAGGTCTATTCTCCATTGGGGAAAGCAGAGACAAATAGATGGAAGGATGGAGGGATGCAGAAATAGATGGGCGGCTCTATTCTCTGTTTTCAGGGTGAATAATTAGACCTGATGGTGAGAGGACGGAAATAAACTCCTCGGAAATAACACAAATCAGTCAACAGCTTGTTCTGAGTGATACGGAGGAAAGTTGAGGTCGGGGTTGTGAGGACACTAATGTCAGTCTTGAAGAAATTGAGCGACCACAAGAGAGTGACAGTCTCTTTGTGTAGTCTAATGAAGCTTGAATGTTTGTGCACCCCATATACCGAACCTTGCGATGTTCCCATGTTGTGTGCAGTTCCGGGAAATGGTCAAAATCCCACCCTCCATTGATCCAGAAAAGATTCGATTTGTCCAAATAAGCTTGGTTATGTTCATGGCATCCAATTAGAGATCCTAAAATGCAGCTTTTTGACATAGATGTATAAAATAAAATTAAGTGCATAATGCTAGAATATCTGGAAAAAAAGTCTCCTAAAAACAGTGTGTAAATCATCATCTAGGTAGCCTTGACTGCTTACTTTAAATTGAATTAATTACAAACAGTCAGTGATTTAGTCAAATAGTCTCTAGTGGATTAAGATCTCTTGATAAGCTAAGCTAACCGGTTAACCTGCAAAGCTACAAGTAATTAAGTATGCTTGAAGTGTTGGATAATACTAATGGTAATACTGCACAATAAGATGCCATCCATTAACATTAGATAACATGAACTAGAAATTAGATGTACATTTTTGACACCACGTATTAAGCTTTATAAATGTTAGTTAGTAAATTGTACAGCATACTTTGCATTATAAGTACAGATTTTGATTTTAAAATATGTATTAAAGGGATAGATCACCCAAAAATGAACATTACCCCATGATTTACCACCCTCCAGCCATCCTAGGTGTGTATGACTTGCTTCGGAAGGCCTTTATTAACCGTAACTCCATACCTGGTGTCATACAAATTACTTTTATGAAGGATTGATGCACTTTTTTGGACTTCAAAATGAGGACCACCATTCACTACCATTTTAAAGCTTGGAAGAGCAATGATAATTTAATATAACTGATTGTGTGTGTCTGAAAGAAGAAGTCATACACCTAGGACGGCTTGAGGATGAGTAAATCATGGGATAATTTTAATTTTTGAGAGAACTATCCCTTTAGTACACCCCAAAGTTTAGGGTCGGCAGGATACTTAAGCAAGGAAACATTCAATTGATCAGAAGAAAAAAAAAAAATACATTATGTAAAAATATTCATAATGTTACAAAACAATCATTTTAGAATATTATTTTTTATCTTTCTATTCATCAGAAAATCCTGAAAGTCAATGTATCACGGTATCCACAAAAAAAAGCGCAATTGTTTTCAACATTGATACATTTTTGAGCAGCAAATCAGCATTTTTGAATGATTCGACTGGCATATTGATGCTGAAAATTCAGCTTTGCCATCTCAGAAATAAATTTAATATTAAAAAAATCCTTTAAATTACAATTTCACAATATTTCAGTTTTTACTGTATCAAGTAAATGCAGCCTTAGTGAGTATAAAACCTCTTACAAAAACATGTAAATCTTACAGACCTCAAACTTGAACAGTAGTAGCATAAATGTCGAAATGAACAATATTTTGAAAAAAAGTTAAATGTTACCGATAACATATACCCTAAACCACAAACGTCTATATAAAAATGTCAAAGGGTGAAGGATTTGGCAATACACCTGCAAATGTGCCAGCAAGAGAGGCAATTGGCTACATGCAGAGTCCTGATTAAAGGTCAAATGTCACAGATGCTCCAGCATTTTCCCTGATGTGCAGCATTGATGTCTGTACCTGCCCAGACACTTTCACACAAGCATGTGCGCATATATGTTCCACACAGAGAGGGCAAAGAAACTCAAGGGGAAGAACAGATGCTGAGTAGCAAGACCTCACAGCCAGCGAACGTGACACTTAACCTTCCATCAGATTGAGCCCTTCAGATCCTCGTCTTGCCTTTGGGAGGTCAGAGGCATAGACAAAACGCCTGCACTAACTTCAGCGTTCCAGACCTGTCAGAAAACACCAGCCTCCACAGGTCAGAGGGGAAGGACAGGCGCTATTCAATCTAAAACTCTACTAGCAGAGCATCTTGAGAAGAAAGAAACCCCTTCCACCAATATCACTCACCGTTAAGCTTGAGGCAAGGAAATATGAAGAGATACTTTTATATGGTTCATGAAGCGTGCATGAATCATTTAAGGAATTTTTCATATAAAAATGAAACTGTGTCATCATTTACTTATCTCTATTAAAACCTGTATGACTTTCTTTCATCCATGGCACAAAACTTATTACAGTAGAATGTCTTTGAAATGTGACCATGGTAAGCATGATTTCAATATTTTTTTTCGGTGAATAGCTTTCCAACCTTTCAACGGCTTCAGAAGTAATATAGCCAGATGTATGGAGCGCAGCTTTCAATGTATGAATGAGAGCAATGGCATGATGATAAGAAAATGATGTTCCTTGAAGTGTTAAAGAACTGAACAAAATGAAGCGTTAGACTGGTGGTGCAACAGCGGTCAGATGCCACATTGTGGTTGTTATGTGGTCACAGATGGCGGCGTGGTTGACAGGCCGAGGCCGACTGACACTTACCAGCGAGCAGGAAGGTGATGAGACATGTCTCTTTGGGCATGTAGAGCTTGAGTCGAGAGCCACTAAACACGTACTCTACCACGGCCTCCGAGCGGCCCGCTCTCTGCAGGAATGGCAGGAACTGTTTCGCCTTCTGTGTCTCCTGTGCAAAAAAAAAAAAAAAGAGCATCAGTAATTGAACTGGTGTTTAAACAACATATAAAAAGAATCATTTACACATGTTAAACCTCGCAGCTGTTTTTTGTGCCGTTTAGACAGATGTTTGAGACACATTAATACATGACAATTACCCACAGATGCAAACTCATCAGGGGTGAAAAAGGTGACAAAGATGTGACCCCATCCCCCAAAACCACATTTTAATTGTGTTTAATTCTGTATTTTTGCATGTAATACTTTAAACTTTTTTTTTTACATCAGAATTCTGCTGTAAAATGTAAAATTTAAGGAGACCTACATTTCTATTTTTCATGCAGGTAAAGTGGAAAATGTTCAATGTTTTAGTGGATTATTTCTGCCAACAAAATTATTTTTTTTACAGAATTTAAAAAGTGGATCGATGGCATGATTAAATGTATGATTTCGTTTTTTTGTTTTTTTTTCATTATGCCAAATAATAATAAATAATAATAATACATAACAAATAATAATATATATATATATATATATATTTTTTTTTTTTTTTGGAGGGGGGGCATAATTAAAAAAACTGAAATCATATATTTAATCATGCCATATATTAATATGCCATATATTAGTATGTATATATATATATATATATATGAAGAGTTCAGATGCAAAAGCCTCTAAATGCCATTTGAAATTTTCTTCTAAAATGATCATTTTTATCAAGCTTGTATATTTAAGTTCAGTAATTTCACTTAAATGGCAATGAAGATTACCTATTAATTGTCATTGAAGTGAAATTACTGAACTTAAATATACAAGTTTGGTAAAAATGGTCATTTTAGAAGAAAATTTCAAATGGCATTTAGAGGCTTTTGCATCTGAACTCTTCATATATATATATAGAGAGAGAGAGAGAGAGAGAGAGAGACAGAGAGAGAGTATATATATATATATATATATATATATATATATATATATATATATAAAATATACTATATATTTTATGAGGCTATATTATAAGGCTAACTCCGCTGGATACGTTAGATTAGTTTAGATACATTTAATTAGTAAATACAATTGGACTTGAATGACAGGCCAAATGGAAGATAGCAGATGCTGACACCGTAACCCCATTATGGGAGAAGGACAGCTCTATTTCAAGAGTTTCCTGGCCGATAGCATACTTTTAAAAGTGATATCTTGGTTTGACAGGTGAGGGTTTGGGGTGTAACAGAGACACTTCAGATTTCCTTGAAATATTGCTGGTTCCTGTGACTCAAGTTCACCACTTCCACCCACTGCAGCTGGAAATACAGCCCTGACCCACACATAAAGAAAAGGGAAAAAAAGGAAGAGAAAAAAAGGGGAGAAAAGCGAACAAACACATCCAAAGATAAATGGCCCTTTCACAGTCCCAATCCAAACGACATTACTCTGACTGTCAGTCATATAACGAGGGAATCTTGTTTCTGGATGAGAAATGAGAATGTTATCATTTAAGATTGACACTTTCCTCTCGATCTAAATGCCTCCTACACAATCCTGGGTATAAATAACATCCTGAAAAAGTTTGCAGAAAGCTGCCATGCACTTCATTAAAACCTGAGGAGCTCATTCATAAACGCAGAGATGAGAGGAAGGAGATAGCTGAGGAGAGGTGAACAGGAAGTCAGCGGCCGTGAAACGCAAGTTGCTTCACACACACCAAGTAAACAAGCCTGTCACCCAGCAAATGACATTTATAAGCTAAGTAAAATTTAATCTTCATTTGGTGAGGCAACCAAACAGGATTCGCCTAAAAACAACTTCAGAGCTACGAGCATGATGACTTTATGGGTGGAAAGACTATTTTTAGAGGGCTGTTCATTAATTTAATGGGCAGGGCCGTAATGCAGCAATAAATCAGCTGTCATAGGGCGAAGCACTGACATCAAAGATTCGGGAGAGGATTCTGGAATATAGAAGACATCAGAAAAGCCACTCAACTTTCAGAACACAGTCATGGGTCATGCTCGGGCCCAAACGGAATATATTATTATTATTTTAATTTTCACACAGATGTTTGGGTTTGATTTTGTCTGTGGGATGATTTAAAAACAGAAAAATTGTTAAAGGGATACTCCACTTTTTTTGGAAATAGGCCCATTTTACAACTCCCCTAGAGTTAAACAGTTGAGTTTTACCGTTTTTGAATCCATTCAGCTGATTTTCTGATATTTAGAGGAATATCAGTAACCAGACAGTTACTGGAAGTCTCATTGACTTCCATAGAAGGAAAAAAATATACTATGGAAGTCAATGAGATCTGAAACTGTCTGGTTACTGATATTCTTCTAAAAATCAGAAAATTGGCTGAATACATTTGAAAATGGTAAAACCCAACTGTTTAACTCTGAGGGAGAGGTAAAATGAGCCTATTTCCAAAAAAGTGGAGTATCCCTTTAGGCAGAAAAGAAAATTCCAAACGCTTATGGGCAGCTGAAAATCAAATTTGACAACACTTTTACACTGAAGACAAATCATAATAATCAACACATATCAATAAATATGCAAGGTGAAAAATCAAACAAGCAAAAATATTTAAGTGGAAAATAAACTACACCAACCAATCTAACACAGTCTCATCCCAAGACGTCATATAACTGACGTCTTGGGGCGTCTTTTGACCATACATCAACATCCGCCGTTTTAGAGTACCCTTTAACGTCAGTTACATGACGATCCTGGGACGTCATACAACTGATGCTTTACCTTTAACGTCAGTTAGGTGACGGGGTATGTTTAGGGGTAGGTTTAGGTCTGGGGTAGAGTTAGGATCCGATAACGTCATCTAACCGACGTTAAAGGGTACCCTAAAATGGCGGATAGGTTATTACAACATAGACCTAAGCAAAAGAGGTGCATGTGAAACGCTTTTTTTTTTTCAGGAAAAGTATCGAAAACGCAATTCCTGAGTTGGTATCGAAACAATAATTTTGGTATCGTGACAACACTATGCCAGTGTATGAACAGCTAAAGCTAGGTAAAAATATTGATATCCAAAAACTAGGGATGTCCCGATCCGATCAAGTGATCGGAAATCGGGCCCGATCACGTGGTTTCAGACTCGATCGGAATCGGATGTTACCTCCCGATCAGGACTCGGATACATGTATAAATATATTCTCAGTATTTTTAACACATCTATTTATGCGGTGGCACAGAGTGCCCAGGGTACACACTGACTGCGTGGCGTGTCCGTTTTTATTTCGGCTCCCATGTAAACAGGTAAGAGCTTGCAGGCTGCCTGAATGACGCGCGTCTCAGGCGCGCTCGAGCAGTGAGGAAAACGCGCGCATGCTATAAATAGAACCGACGCCTATTTTTCACGCGACACGCAAGTTCAGTTAACTTGTTAGCCAGACACAACGTGCAAGCATTCAGAAACATAGCTTCAGAACAGCGCAACCAAAATAACAGACGAACTTCCTCAACCCGCCCCCCTCTCCCCAGGCCAACCAGCAGCGTGCCCGGGGTTCCACATCGCTGATTGACAGCCACTGACAGTCGCTACAGTATGTTATTTTGTACACGAATACATGATATTAATAAATTCAGTTTTGACGGTTGAATGTCTAGGTTTTGACATAGTTTCAGATAGAAATATAATTTGAAAATAAATAAATAAATAATTATCAATTTTCAAATATTGCACCTGTCATACAGAACAAAATATTCTGTGGTCTATTTTGCTGTCAATACTGCTGACAGTGTCTTTATCAGTATATTTATGCTTAACATTATAAAGTTAATGACAACAACATTGCCATAGCAAACTAGCCGCAGGACATCAGCCAAGATAGCACAAATGATCGCAATGAGTGCTAGGCCTACTTGTTTTTATATTAGACTTTTTTTTTATATTTACTGTTGCACTAAAGTCCAAAAGTGAAGAATTTATATTTATTACCTGATTGTTCAAGCTACCTCACAGAAGTGATCTGTTTCTTGACAGAGTTGTCAGATGTTAAAATAAGGTGAATTAAATTAAATTTAAGGAAATCCTGGAATCTGGATCTGTTTTTTCGCTCTTCTTTATTCTAGTTGGTATATATTTTAGAAGTATCGGATCGGGACTCGGTATCGGCAGATACTCAAAATCAAATGACTCGGACTCGGACTCGAGGGCAAAAAAACCTGATCGGGACATCCCTACCAAAAACGTAATTTTAAATTTTAATTTATAAATTTATTTATTTGAATAGTGCTGTCCGTCCTGTAGATATCACGGTTGTGCGGAAATCAAATTTATAACATAGTTCACTGACTGTTCTTTTAATGAACAGTTCAAACAGATGAGTTACCGATTTGAATAAGTCTAAAATAACGCCATGAATGACTTTAACTTACAGAATATTTTTCTTGTGTAAACAAAATGGACATAGTAACTAATATGCATCCAAACAAAAACAATCAAATCGAAGCAAATACAAATGTCGAACTGGGGCGCGTTTCCCGAAAGCATCGTTAGCCAACTATGGTCGCAAGTTGGTTGCAATTTCCATTGAACTCTATTGGTAACGACAGAACTTGCGACCATAGTTGGCTATCGATGCTTTCGGGAAACACACCCCTGGTTGTGCTATGGGTTCCCGGAACACAAACTTACCCCTGAAATGTCTGCCACCCTGTGAATAGGCACTTCTTTCTTGCTGTGAAGTCCTTTGCCGTTCTTGATCGCCCTGCAATGATTCAAGAATTGTGTTAGACGAAATGTTCAGAACGGGCCCCCAGACCATAAAACCATTTTTGCCTCAGCCTGAGAAACCAACCCTTAAACAAGCCCACCCATTCATCCATCTCTAGTGCCACAAAAGAGCCAACAAATTACATTTATAGGCCAGCAGTTCTCCTGTATTACACATGGGAATGGATATGGTGTCTTTTGTGTGCGTCTGAGTGCTCGATCAGTGTAATAGTGGTTGCTGAGTGGTGACGCCTGCAGATTACAGTAGAGTCAGGAGGAATGAGGGACGTGTAGGCCTCTTTAAGGCAGATGCATCTGTGGCTGTAGCCTCCATGGTGTCTAATCACATTCGGTGAAGAAAGGAAGAGAGAAAGAGAGAGAGAGATAGTCCTGGGGTTGATTTCTCAAAGGATGTAGGGTAATGACCAGCAATCACTGCTAAAAATAAATTTGAGGCCCGCAAACCTCCAATCTCCGCTGGCTCCACGGGCAAGCATTACCCAGAGAGAGCAAACGACAAGAAAATAGAGCGGAGATGTGTGTGAAAGCATGTGCGTTTGAGAGCAACACCAAAAGTGAAGAAAAGAAATGGAAAAGAAAGAGCAGCAGATAAGAAAAAGCGAGTCTCTTTCTCTCGAGAGTCAACCCATCTATCGCAGACCACGAGATCCGAATCTCTTTCTGTGCAATGAACCACCTTTGAAACCTCTGCGCCGCAAATCCATATAATTGTTGTAATAGACAACGAATAAAAGAGCCATGCTTTAGTGCTGGTGGTTAAGGTATGAGCTCTGAGACTGATATTGCCCCCATGAAATGAGAGCTAACCAGACAAGCCATGACTAACTGCAAAGAACAAAATGGCTCCATTTCACAGACGGCTTCTCCTTCGCAATGTGCAGGAATATGGCCCGCATTCGCTCACCAGTGCTTTTATTTTAGTGCTCTGGCTTACCTTGCCTCGGCTGCCAGGAGCTCATCATAATGGGAAGATCTTTGATCGTCGTCCTGGCGGTATCTGATCACTGTGGCGAGACCTTTACTGACCAGAGCCTCAGCAATGTTTCTACAGAGAGCAAAAAACAACATTAATCAAATGACAGTAAAGACATTGCGTCACAAAAGATTTCAATGTCAAACAAATGCTTGTCTTTTGAACCTTCCATTCAAAGAATACCAAAACAAAAATAAATAAAGCAGCACTACATATTTCTTTTGAATCAAATCAGCATATTAGCATCATGCGACGCTGAAGACTGGAGTAATGGCGGCTGAAAGTCCAGCTTTGCCATCACTGGAATAAAATTAGGCTACATTTTATACAAGTACAAGTTATATTTTGAATCAATTTTAAATTATTTAAATTGTTCATGACAAGTGTTTTACTGTATTTTTGACCGTGTTCTCACTCACTTTATATTACAACTATAATTTTGGAGGGAGGTTAGTCTATAATATATAGATTGTGATTTGCACAGTTTGAAGGAGAGCGTTGAGTAAGATTGAGTAAGGCCTAATTTGCAGACCTGAACCATAATTGATGACAACAAATGAGACCGGTGCCCTGCAAGCAAAGTGGCAAATGCATTTCTCATTGCCATTTTTCAACACAGATATTGCATTTGGCGAGCAGCTCGCATTCCCCAATTGCAGAGCAAAGCAAACGTGCAACAGCCATTCTGGGTCAAGTTTTGGTAATAAAATTGAAAGAGCAAACATGAATAAAACAAAAGGCTTTGGTGCCTTTTCTGTAGTAGTAGTTGTAGTAGTACACCCTTTCAGCTAGTACTCAATGGAGTCCTCACTTTGATTACACAAACATACCACAGATCAGAGCCAAAAAAACAAAAAAAACAAAGTGATATATATATATATATATATATATATATATATATATATATATATATATATATATAGCTGCGAGCAGCGATGACGGGCCCAACCCGGTGGCACCGCAACCCTGGTAACTTGCCGCCGGCCCCTAACATGCTCAAAAAAAGTCAGAGTTTGAGCATGTTAGGGGCCCCAAAAGTGCAAAAAAAGTTAGTAAAATAATAATTTTCCTAATTTTCCTAAGGAAAACAATAGGGCTTTGTGCCCTTTCAGGGCTTGGGCCCTAAAAAGAACTAGCGATGGCTGTTTAGGCCAAGTAGTTAACCAAAAAAACAACAACTGACAAAACAAAACACTAAAATTGCAAGCCATGATAAACTTCCTATCAACGTTAGTCCTATTTCACCAAAAAATCAAATGGTTACTAAAAAGAAACATATTGCATCAGGCCAATGACTTGTCTGTGCTGCCATGAATTTTACAGACCTACGATCAGTTCAGGCTCATGAATATATTTATGGCACTATGGGAAAACCTGGAAAGAGCTGATTCCGAATCAGCGAAGAGTCAAGATGTGGCAAAGCAGCTGAGCCCTCAGGCGATGTGACCACCTGTTACCCACAATGCTCTAATGCCAAGCACTGGGGCACGGTTGGGTAATCACAGCCTGAGGCGCAGTGCCACCCCAGACTCATGTGCCTGGCCTCACTTACCCTAACAAGGGACAGTGAGCTCACACATCCACATCACATGAGTGAACAAGAATCATTTGAATTCATAGAGGAGTCAAAAAGGTAATAAAGCCTCTGTCGGGCCTTATTTTAAAGGTGAATGTTGGAGAGTGTTCAGAAACATTCCATTTCATTCCTTTTCTTTTTAGTAACACGTTTCTTTTGCTGTTGTTTGTTGAATAAGACAACCCACATTTGAAGAGCGATAGCAACTATGTGAGGAATAGACTGACATTTAAAGTCATTATTTAATCAGTCTGTATGATTAATGAACAGATCATACTGATGTGGTTCGAGTTCAGCACAATGACTAGATCCAGACGGAGCAGTTTACAGCTCATTGGAGGGGAAGATATTCAGTGAATAATTACTTAATTTTTGATTTATTCTTACGCAATCAACATCATTTTACCTGTAACGTAGCACGAGTTAAAATAGCTTTCAAAAGTTTGGGGTCAGTAAGATTTTATGAACTTTCCCCAAAATGAGCAGCACAACTGTTGTCAACATTGATAAGAACATCAAATCTGCATTTTAGAATGATTTCTGAAGGATCATGTGACACCGAAGACTGGGAGTAATGATGCTAAATATTTATTAAACTGTAAAAAATATTCATAATATTACTGTTTTTACTATTTTTTATTTTAAAAAAAGGCAGTTTTGGTGAATTCTGGAGGAACTCTGTGTAATCCGTATGGCCGTAAACTTGGGCAACAAATGTTTGTGAATTTCACAAACGGTTTTATTTGTTGTTAAAACAGCCAACCACACAACACACTCCTCCCAACATCACTGGACAGCATACGTACAAAAAAAAACACATAGAAATATTTAGTGCAACGAACATCTGCTACAGCAGCAAGGCACGCAGTAATGGCTTCTGTGTTTCACAGGATGTGTATATGGACCATTTTAGGCTGCTTTGTCAATGTCTGCAAGTTACAGAAAACCTAAGTGGGAGGTGCAGGTTTTCAAAAATAGGTCAGATTTAGTAACGGGCTACTGTACTCACATTCCTCCAATGGTGACTGTAGCACAGGTACGCTCTGGGAAAGCCGGAACGCCACCCATTTCCGTGGCACTGGTGGCAGCTCTTATGTAATCGACCGTGACATTAACCTGCAAAGGTACAAAACAAAATGGGTAAAAATCACCAATGGAGTAGATGAACGGCCAAGAAACACTGCCTACATACACACACTTTTATAAGCCTGTCAGAGGTTTGGCTATTGAGATAAATTGACCACTGAAGCTACATGTGAGGACACGGAGAACTGCACTGTAACCCTGTTTTATGATCGTGCATTAAACATGACAGAATTACGCCAAGAAAGAGCAACACATCAAACTCTGAATTTGATATCTTTGTACAGGATTGCAAATCAAGCGAAAAGCTGGCTGTAAAGGGAAAAAAAATGGATTACAGGCCTTTCAGGGTGGACAAATTGTGTTAGGGCATCTAGCAAGGGGCTTGTGTGAGCGCGTGTACAAGCATGACTGTGGGCTATTTTCCAAGGTCACCCTGAGTCAGTGTGAATCATGTCAGGCTAGACCATAGATCTCCCCAGAGGAAGCCAGACCAAACATGGAAACTGTTTATCAAAGTGAAAAAAAGAGGCGGGGACCGGTAACTATTTCGCTCGACGCCAATGGAGGAAAGTGGAAGGGAAGAGGATAACTAAACCAGATTATTTCACACCAAACCGCTTCAGGTTAAGAAATCGACTCCATTTGTGTCAAACTCTCTCTGAGGTCGTAGGATCATCCCGGAGGGGCCATCGCATGCGGTGTATTCTTGTTAGCTCTGAGCAAATAAAGCCGCCGCGTTAAGATATTCAGAGATAGGAGACAGTGATCCAGCCAATTCAGTTCAATCAGTTCAAAGCAAACAGAGGGTTGGAAGCTAATCTGAAATAGTAAGCCGGATCCTCCCATCTGTCTTGACATGCAGGGGGGAAGATCAGTCATTAATCGGGATGGCACCAATAACAACCCAAGGACGAAGACTTCACGTGAACGACTGCATTGTCCTATTGGAGTGTGTGGATTGATTGCATCCTGACCACAATGCATTAGTGCTCGTGTAAAACTACCAATGAGGCTCCACTAATGTGCCAAAGCATTTCCCTCCAATCTAAAGGACCCCGTCGATATGTACAGAAAAAAAAAACAATTAATTTCAGTCTAAAACTAAGCTCTACCATAGTAAACTTGGAGATGAGGTTGTTGACAGAATTGTAAGGTTGGGCTTTGTGCGAAAAGTTTACCAACTTAGGGTGTACACAAAGTGCACTCAATGTCACTTAAACTTGGTGATTTTGTAGTCGGCATTAGAGATCGACCGATAATCTGTCTGACCATTTTTTTTTACTATTATACACGTTTGTCACCTTAAAGCTACACTGTGTAACTCTTTTAGTTTATTTTTAGCTAAAAACACTTAGTTCTTTCATAACATATGTGCTCATTAATGTATATTTACTTTGTTCGAGTAATAAAGTATTTTCGTGAGTGCATAATATGCCATTGAAAATACAAACGGGTAAGGGGTTCTAATGTCGGTCGCCATGTTGTCCCTCCATCTTTAAAGTATATTAGCCAAAGAGGGACATACCCGTTAATTCAAGCTTCGCCTTTCGCGTTTACGTTTGAGTTTACACTCATGGACGAGGTCGAACCGGAAGCCATGTTAATCTTTGACTACATCGGGGACTA
The DNA here is from genome assembly GCA_038021265.1 of Cyprinella venusta. Classification (NCBI taxonomy): domain Eukaryota; kingdom Metazoa; phylum Chordata; class Actinopteri; order Cypriniformes; family Leuciscidae; genus Cyprinella; species Cyprinella venusta. The sequence goes on along the minus strand of CM075885.1, from coordinate 20,548,710 downwards.
CATTGTGGAGCTCACAATAGCCCCTTTTCCACCAAAGCATTTTGAGAGCCGATTCGGCGCCGGTCCCTGCGCTCGAACCAGTTCTTTGTGTTTCGACAGCCAAAGAACCGGTTCTCGGCCAGGAGAACTGGTTCCAAAGCGGCACCAACTCTTTGCTGGACTAGAACCGTTCTTTTACCACGTCATGCTTACGTCGGGGGCTGGGGCGGGTTTAGATGTGTTCTAAACATCTTTTCTGACCATAATAAAGGATCGCAAATCCAGGAGAAACATTTGCAGAATCACGATGGAGTCCGCCTTTGTAATTGTTATGCTTGAAGTTAACGCAAGCGTTTCTATTTTGTAATTTTTTTATTGAAGACATTATAAGCAAAGAAGAACACAGTCACAATATAGAACAAATAAATGGAAAGAAAAAAAAACACAAGACAGGGGTACATAACTTATCAGAAAAGATTACATATCAAATGAAAAGATTAAAAGACTTACAATTGTTTTTTAAAGGGTACACGAGTTAGAGATAATCCCAAAGTAATGTTGTACTTGTGTGTATGTGTTTCTAGCTAAGACGTATGGCGACGTAAACAGTGACATAACGACTTCGTTCCCTGGGCACTCTAGTCAGTGGAAAAACAAATAGGTTCTGAAGCGGTTCGCAAGTTGAACCAGCTCCGAACCAACTTTGAACCAGAACCAGTTCCGAACCAGTTCTTTTTTTGGTGGAAAAGGGGTAAATGAGACAAATGTACTTTAGTTCTGTTCTACATAATATAATGTGAATGTATATTTACAAAAATAAGACAGAATTGTGACATGGGACAATAAGGCAAAGGGTGAGAAAGTTATATGCTCTGAACTAAAGTTGGAATTCAATCCATGTAACCCCATTCAATTCATTTGCCCCAAAATGACAATGTAACTCAGTCTAATGGACATAATGGAAGTTCATTAGGTGGGAGAAACCTGTGGACACTCATTTTCTTACCCCAGGAGTTTAGTGCTTCATCAACAAATAAAGCACAAAATAATTGCATTTTCATCCCCTACTTCTACTCTCTCCAGTTCCCTCTCTGAAAGGCTGAGAGAGCTCTGCACCATTGGGCAGGAGTAATGAGCTTGGTTGAACGACAACATGCCCTTCTTAAGAAACACAAAACGCAAACGATTCCCGCTCGTTCAGAGGAACAAAAGTACTTATGAAGAAAATGAATGAGAAAAGAAAGTGGCGCCACATTTGGGAAGTAGATGACAGATTAAATGGGTTTTTAGAAACTTGCCTGGATAGAAAGATCTGACCAAAGGACAAAGGCAATGAAGGGTTTGAAAAACGCCCAGACAGAACCAGGAGGAAGAGGAGGACGAAGACAGAACTGGTGCTAATGGCAAAGCATCCCTTTAAAACAGAGATAGCGCCACTGAAACGTCCAGGGAAATGCAAAGAGAAAGAGCTGGTCCATGCACAGCAATGTATAGATGCTTTCACACTTGGTTTGACTGCTTCGTAAAAACCAGAGATGGATTCACCCCCTCCCCTACTGGATTCTTTACACAGTGTACTTTAGGGTAAAACGGTGGTATGTTTGAATCAACAGCGTGAATACCACCATGAGTAATTTGATGATGACTCGGGAAGAAGAGATGCCAGCTTCACTGTTTATGTTTTTGTCAGTATGATTTATCAGTATGATTCTGAAAGTCAGATTTATCCAAAAAAAAAAAAACCTTATAGCACATAGAAAGCATGCAAGTTTGTCTACCACAGATGTATTGCAAGAAACATGAAAAGGATGTGATTGAGAACTACTCTCTGAACACAGTTTATCTGTAGACAAGCAGGTATGACATTATGTATGACAAGGAGCATGCAAAAGCCACAAAATTATATATAAAAAAATAAATAAAAAAGACAGACTGCAAAGAGTTGTCCAGATTGGAATGACCGAGTCAGTTCTTAACATAATACGATGACGATTATATTTAATATTATTATTGTTGATGACAAAATTAATACAAATGTTTTCTAATATTTCTCATTTTCTTATTAGCACTATCATTGCTATTGTTAGCATTAAAAATCATATAGTATTATGTGTGTATTAATCATTTGTCTCGTTATTATACAATTGTTTATGAATTCAAAATTATATTGCTAAATTATTAAAATACATTAACCTTATTTGTATCAGCATTAAGTAAATAAAAGTATTGACAGTCATTATATTACTAATTGTATTACTACAAAACAATAGTATCCCCATATACCTCCATTATATGACTGACAGACAAGAACGCTTTGACCTAAAAATATCAAAATTGAAAATACTGTGGAAACAAAGACACCTACATCTTGGATGCCCTTGAGGTAAGCTAAAACATATCAAAAATTAATTTCAAAGTGAACTATCCCTTTAATTCTTATTATTAATTAATCATTGCTATTATTAATAATAATACATCTACATTTTACATTTCCATAGTTGTGGTATAAATTATCATTTATTAGGGTGTTAAAAGCAACTATATATATATATATATATATATATATATAGTGGGAATAAAAAAAGGTTCTCTAGTATGCTTGACACTTGTTAGGAATACCAAAAAAGCTTTTATACCAACCAAACTTCACAAAACGGACACGGTTCCACACCAAAAGCTCTAGTGTGAATGTATCTTATGAGATGTGCAGAGTCAAACCTGCTCTCTGCAAGCTTAAGTCCCTGTGAGTGGAGTCTAATGTGGTGAGGGTAGGTGTAGTCAGGAAACTCTGTAATACATATTTCATGGATTAAAAGTGAGCTGCTAGTCTCACATGCCACTGTAATTCCCTCTAAAGCAGAAGCCAAAGCGGAGAGAGAAAAAAAGATGAATGAAGTCTGCACAGCTCTGCCATGGCTACATCAATGTGCATCAGGGAAACCGGAGAAAACTCAGCACGTCCTCTTCCATACAAATGAACTGACTAATAAACAAAGCACAACTTATGGAACATACCTGCATAAACACAGACATCAAACACTGAACACTGACATTCCAGTCAGTCACTGCCTCTTGTTCACACACACATACGCACACACAAACACTCGCATAACAGGAGGCACTTTGAGCGGGCAGGATTATCCAAACGTGCTCTTTCCTGATAAGTGGATTAATGCAACATTTTCATTTGACTTTTTCGCTGAGGCAGAGACCCTCTACAGAGGCGCTACTTAGAAAGTTAGCCAAATCTAGCTTTGGATTATGTCACAGGGAAGTTCTGTTTCAAAAACCGAGAGGAGAAAATGCACTTCTGCACAGATTTTCTTCCATTACCCACTGCTGGTGAATGCCACTCATTCTCTCCCTCCTTTCAAAAGAAGGAAACGCGATCTGAAATGGACGCCTCGCTCCGAGTTCTTCCGTTCCAGAGCTGTGACTCGAGGCTGAGGCTTGGATGGAGATTCCTTTCATCTTCTCTTGTCCATTGTGCCGTTGAACCGAAATTGATCACATACTGGCTGAGATTTTAAAAAGATGACCTTTCGAACCTCTTCGCTGTTAAAGTGACAGAAAATTGATGCATCATCGACAAATCCAATAGTGTCAGCTCAAGATTTCATGCTAATACTCAAAGCAGGTACTACTTATAGCATGTAAAGAACCAATGGCATCTTAAATGCCAGAAAAACTCAAAATCAAAAGGTTCAGGGCATAAAATTATCCTTCTGCCCTGATCTGGCAGATATGGGCCATTAGATGTCTATTTTTCCAGCAACAAAACAATCACTCCTTAACAATAACCCGATTTTCCGAGTTACGAACTTCTATAATTGCCCAGATTTCATTTAACTTTTAACAGTTGGAACATAGTTTTCCACGGCGGTTGCCAGGGCAGCAGAGGAGATGCTAAAACATGGCATATCTCTGTACTTATCCTCACACCACATTGTGTCCTAGCAACAACTAAAGAAAGCTGACAAAAGCCTGATTGCATTTTATTTTTAAAAAATCCATTACTCTAACCACCATCAACATGATATTCATGATAGTGGTCGATCAACATGCGTTTCAATTACCTCTGCTTTAAATTTTCCATTTGGTCCATCCCAAAAAAAAAAAAACGTTGCTGATAATTTACTCACCCCCATGTCATCCAAGATGTCCATGTCATTCTTTCTTCAGTTGAAAAGAAATTAAGGTTTTTGATGAAAACATTCCCAGATTTTCTCCATATACTGGACATATACATATACTATCCATATACTCTATATACATTGCGAACCAAACGGTTCAAGGTCCAAAAGACAGTTTCAGTACGAAGTGCAAACTGTTCAACGGGGTTTAAACGATTTCAGACGATGAATAATGGTCATCAAGCGAAACGATCGCTCTTAAAAATATATATATATATAATTAAGTTTTATAAGCTCAAAAGGTCGCCCTGCTTTGTTCTGTGACGCGCGTTTGTGACTCTCCTATTCAAACTCGTTCATCAAAATAAACAAATCTTTTCCAGAGTCAACTCGTTCATTTCATTCGTTGGATGAACCGAATTGCAAAAAAAAGATTAGTTCATTTTGATGAACGAGTTCGAACAGGAGAGTCATGAATGCGCATCACAAAACAGAGCAAGGTGACCGTTTGAGCTTATAAAACTTAAACTTTGTTTGTTTTTTTTTTTTAAATGAGCGCTTGTTTCGCTTGATAAGACCCTTATTCATCATCTGGAATCGTTTAAACCCCTTTAAACAGTTTGCACTGAAACTGTCTTTTGGACCTTGAACCGTTTGGTTCCCATTGAAGTCCATTATATGCAGAAAAATCCTGGAATGTTTTCATCAAAAACCTTAATTTCTTTTTGACTGAAGAAAGAAAGACATGGACATCTTGGATGACATGGGGGTGAGTAAATTATCAGCAAGATTTTTTTAAAAGTGAACTACTCCTTTAATATCTGGTTACAAAGTAAATTTAATCAAATTTTTATTAAAAAAAACAGTACTTTTTCTGTAAAGGAAATATTTAGATGCTACTTTTGACTCTTAAGATCAAAGATGATGATTCAAGTCAAAGCACTTCTGTGAAAAATTTAAATGAATACCACACTCCGATCTTCTTGAGCTGGATTAATTCTGAATGAATTCAAACATTCTCACACTGTTTGCATTAATAGGCAAACCGACATATCTTATCAAACAGTGTGTTGTATAAATTCAACTATCTGTTACCGCTGAGTGCATACGGGAAATGCAAAACTCTGATCAGAGCCAAATCTCGCCGCTTTCTATTTTCCCGCTCTAGTGTCAGGATATTTGAATGATTCCAGGTCAGTGAACCAGACTTCTGTAAAAAGGAGGCAATAAAATATTGGTTTCTAGGAGCCTTACGATCACACAAGGACAATATAAAGCTGCATTAGTAATCCACGCTTCTGGTGATCATTTATGAGAAAATGTCTGCGTGTGAGGAAATGTGCTGTCATATTTCTTTGGTGTTAAATCAAGTGGGCCTAGCAGGCTGAGCTTTTCGTTATTCTGCACATAAACACTGAATTGTCTGGGTGAGAAAAGTCATGAATAGACGATGCGCAGCTACACAATCTGTCTATCATCCTTTAATGAGTCCCAATATGACAATTTTTAGAACATCCCACACCCTGTTGTCCCAATTAAAACCGCACTTTTTGATACAAAGTATTTCTGTTTGCTATGAGTGACAGATTGAACCGCTTCATGTTTCGCAGATACTTTAAAATATATATATTTTTTAAATCACTACACCCTCATGTTTTCCCAAACCCATAAGACTTTTGTTCATCTAAAATACAAATAAAATTGACAATGGTTCTTTCGGAAGCTCAAACGAGTTGCGTAACACATGAGAATGAACCTCATTCACGCTTCCGTCTACCACAATTATTACGCGAGTTGATAAATGTTTATATGTGAATAAAGCCTAAACTCAATCTGTTCATCATACAAAGCGATCCTCTCCTCAGAAAATTCATATGGATAAAATCTATAAAAATCGAAACAAAATGGTGTTATAATTCATGCATTAACTCAACATTTACAAACAATCAAAATGAATATTTTAGTGGTGTCAATTGATAATTGCACATTTTTTTATAATTAATCACGATTAATCACACTCATCATTAATGTTTAAAAGATTTTAATATTGTAATACTTTCACATTGAATCTCCAAAATTATTTAGAAACAACAAAGACTATATATTTTAAACTAGGGCTGTCAAACGATTCATCGCAATTAATCGCATCCAAAATAAAAGTTTGTTTACATAATATATGTGGCATCACTGTGTATAAATTATTTATATTATATATATATATATACACACACGCTTGTATATATTTAAGAAATACTTTCATGTATATACTGTAGATACATTTATATATAATTTATATTATATTCAAATATTTTTATATAAATAATATTTTTTCTTAAATATACATGCATCTATGTGTATTTATATATATATATATATATATATATACACAATATAATTATACACAGTGCAGCCACATATATTATGTAAGCACAAACTTTAATTTTGGATGTGATTAATTGCGATTAATCGTTTGACAGCCCTATTTTAAACATTTGTTTAATAGCATCTTTTTCCTAAGCACTATGAATGAAGGCCAGTATCACTGATTTCTGAATTTTAGCTATAGTATAACTGAAAGCGGTCGATTCTAACATGTGATCGGTTTTAAAGGTCCAATATTGTACACCTTTCTGGAGTTTTATTTTATGTTCTTAAGAATATTTATTTGCAGTATAAGTACCAAAAGGTATCTCTATATATGTTTACAACTCCTTTCTCAGGAGCTCTGCTAAGAACAGGTTGATTGTAGCCAGTTTAATTAATATTCATGAGCCTCTCTTCTGATTGGCCTGTTGTTTTCTGAGCGACACGTTCAAGACTCTGCTTACGAGGATATTCGACATAACAGACAATTTACATAATTTTGTTTTTGTCTATTCAAGAATATATATTTTAACGCGTTAATTTTAGGATTACATTTTCCAGTTTAACACCTACATTTTCACAGCCCTAATAGAGTTTCTCATATCTATATATCTTGGATCAAAATGTAATAACTTGCTCCACCTTAGAAACAACTTTCCTTTTCTTGCTGAAGCCTTTTTAATTTTTCAACCCAAACATTCTCACATAGAGACTTGTTATCCAATTCATTTATAACAGGCACGTTTCTTTATCTTCATTATTTTCAACTTTGGGGACATGAAGATCTAATAAATAAAAATACTAATAGAATATTGTGGAGAATAAGTATTGCAAACAGCCCTAGTGTGCACATATTTGTGTGTAAATGCATCAACAGTTCACAAGATGTCAATGTCCTGTGCTTTGCCATTTTGTTTTCCTCAAATATAAATCATTTGTGCTTCTATGAATAAAGTCAATATGTTCAAGGTCTGTTTGGTGAACTTGCTTAGTAACTCCAAACAGAATACAGAAACTCGCATGGAAAAAAAAAACTTGCACAGAAAGAATAATAAGGCAGACTGTCAGACTCTCTCACCTTCTTGCCAATGAGCTTCTTTCTCAAGAATTCCCGTGCCTCAAACATGTAAGGAATGTCGTAGAGTGGACGGAAACGCTTGTCTTTGTCCTTGTTCTTCTCCTGTAGAGTCAGATAGAATAAGGCAAAAAGAGAGAGAAAGACAGACAGGGAAAAGTCAATATCACATAAATGAAAAATAGCCTTCCATCCCAAACTGGCACAACGTTTAATCACTTGCTGAGAGTCTCATGACTTCCTTCCTGTCTTCCTCCCCTCTTTCCCATTTTACCATTCTCTTAATACCCAATATCCTTCCTTTTCCCACACAGCCATGCTAATGTGTCAGAATTGGTAGATGACACGTCTCATTGTCTCGATCTCTTGGTGTGCCAGGCATGTGACTGCACAAGCTATACGAGATGCTCTCACTGCCACACACACATTGATATACTAGAAATAGAACCTCATTTACATTTTTCATAAGCAAAAAAAGGCTGTATTTTCGCTGAGAAAGGCCGAAAAAAACCTCAATGTGCTCATCTGGTTTCGCAGCTGAGGCCACGACAGTATGAATTAACACAACATTCAGAGCCACTCTGCGTAAAATAGGAAAAAGGTAATTGTGTTGTGGAAAGAAACACTTAACAAATGGCTGCATCTTTTTTTTTAATGAATCAGCAGGTCCAGTTAACAAAACCAGTCTGCTTCGCTTATGATTTGGACTGATTTAGTTCAGTTCATACCCACTCTACCAAATGTAGCAAAGTTATTTGTTTTAGGTTATAGAAACCATCCTGAGCAAATCCCTCTTTTCAATGAATCAATAGATCCAGTTAATAAAACCAGTTGGATTTGCCCATGCATTGAATTGAAACTGGTTACCAAGTTGAAATCACTGATTCAATGATCAACTGTTGTTAACAGTCTGTTTTAGACAAAAGATGTATGCAAGTAGTTATAAAGAATGCATATATCATTCATTGAAAAGAAGACTTTGTTGTTCTTTAGGAAAAGGGGTTTTATTTCATTTTATGATATTTTTTTAAAGGGATATTCCACTTTTTTTTTTAGAAATAGGCTCATTTTACAACTCCTCCAGAGTTAAACAGTTGGGTTTTACCGTTTTCGAATCCATCCAGCCGATTTTTTTTATATCTAGAAGAATATCAGTAACCAGACAGTTTCTGGTCTCATTGACTTCCATAGTATATTTTTTTTCCAACTATGGAAGTCAATGAGACCAGAAACTGTCTGGTTACTGATATTCTTCTAAATATCAGAAAATCGGCTGAATGGATTAGAAAACGGTAAAGCTCAAATGTTTAACCCAGAGGGAGTTGTAAAATGAGTCTATTTCCCAAAAAAGTGGAGTATCCCTTTAAGTCACAGTAGCTGTTTTGCATGTTCAGACTTAAATCATTCATATTAACAGGTTAACAGATGTTTTCCTCAGGAGTATATGGGTTTGTACATATTCTATTCTAAATTATAAATTAATGCATTACAATTTAACTAAACCCATTATATTTTAGTCAACTAAATCTACTGTAGATTTAGTCGACTAAAATCCTATTGAATTTCGTAGACTAAAACTAGACTAAAACTAAATCAATTCAGATGACTAAGATATGACTAAAACTAAATGGCATTTTAGTCAACAGACTAAAACTAAATAAAAATTTGCTGTCAAAATTATCACTGCTTAAAACCAGTAGGAAAGCTCTGCTTCCCATTCATTGTAACTAGAAGGCATGTCTGGGGTCACTGTATGGTTCCTCATCTTACACATGGTTGGTCAGGCTCTTTCTTGCAGATGAGTCTGCTTTCCTTCAAGATCGTTTGACTCTTGGAATTCTAGCGAACTTCCTTCCAATCATTTGAATAAAATTAAAACCAACAGATTAATCAAAATATGTCATTTCATGTCTCAAGAAACTTAGTGAGACAGAACGACAAGAGAGTAAGCCAATTGGATTTTTCAGTGAACTATCCCTTTAAGAATCATTTGCCTATTTTGGAATTGGCTCAATCCAGGCAACAACTCGCTTGAAGGAAAAACAAGCAAGAGCAGAAATAAACTAGACAGAGACTACTAACACCAGTCAGGATGAGGCGTAGCTTGTGGGAAAGAAGGGAGAGATCAGACTGTTAACCTCAAGGACCGAATCTTACGGCTAATAAAAGCATATTGACTTTAAAAAGCATAAATCTCCGCAATTTTTAAACCCTCACGCTCTGATTCCAGCGAACAGTAATCTGTGCCGCAAATAACTAAAACCACATCATCTGCACCCACGTGGTCTGATATTTGGTATGAAATAAAACCGTATCGACCACCCACTTCTGAACGTAAGACGTTGCATTTAATGCGCAGAGACATCTTTCAGGACGGCTGAAGAACTGTGCCGATGGAATAATATAGACAGAAACCCCTGACGGTGAAAGAGAGGACAACCCGTTTTGAGCCCGCCTATAAATATCCACGGCAATTCCTTTCCCCCGAGCAAGAAAAGCAGAGGGAGGCCATGCAGTCGTCTGTTAGAGTGTGTGTTTTTGTATAAGTGTTGGTAAGAGTATGAGCGTTTTGCTAGTTGATCATGAATCTCAGCAAGCATGTTACATACACAAATACTCCAATCTGTGCATTTGTTTTGAATACGAGCAGGCTGAAATCGTACATTTTTGACTCGTGTGATGGGGTTAATGTACTTAGAGCTGTAACATGCAAGTGCCATACGTCACTGATAAAAAAAATGAACATATTCAAAATGTTCATCTCATTATGTCCACGAGACAGCCCTAACACTGCTGAATAGCAAACCAGTGTCGATCGTCAAGATAAAAAGTCTTTGTCATTGTATTGAGCAGCTCAAGTGTGTTCTGTGAAGACACGGAAAGCTAGTTACTGAACCGTGCGAGGAGAAATGAGGATTTCTTCATCTGGCTGACATGCTGATTTTTTTCCCTGTTACTGGCTCCTAAAAATGACAGTTTGGCTGCATGCACCGAGCACAAGAACGTTTTCATTCTGCCAAGGCTAACAGGACAGAACAAGACCTGTGCAACCATCAGTCAGGTATGATAAGCAAAACAATCATGTCTTGCTACATTAAGGAAAACTGACAAACTAGCACTACACTTAAAGGTGCAGTGTGTAATCTCCCGAAATTGTGGTTGAACACTGTTGACGTTTGAAATCAACCCAAAGCCTCTCTTCATTGAGGCCGGCGCTCTGGCGACTGACGCTAGAGAATGCTGTGTTTAGCATCCTTGTTAGCATGCCAGCCTCAATGAAGAGAGGGGTGTGTTTGGCTCTGGAGATTAGGGGAGTGAGGTTTATCTAAATTTTATCTAAACTTTATGCAAAAATAAAGCAAAGATGAATGAATAACAAGCAAGCACAAAAAAAATTTGCATACGGTATACAAGAGTAAATGGACTATACAGCTAAACTATACAGCTAGCTTTACAACAACAGCATTTATGCGAAACCGTCAATGTTAGTTAAAGGGATACTCTACTTTTTTTGGAAATAGGCTCATTTTACAACTCCCTCAGAGTTAAACAGTTGCGTTTTACCATTTTTGAATCCATTCAGCCGATTTTCTGATATTTACAAGAATATCAGTAACCAGACAGTTTCAAATCTCATTGACTTCCATAGTAGGAAAAATATATATACTATGAAAGTCAATGAGACCAGAAACTGTCTGGTTACTGATATTCTTCTAAATATCAAAAAAATCGGCTGAATGGATTTGAAAACTGTAAAAACCCAACTGTTTGACTATGGGGGAGTGGTAAAATGAGCCTATTTCCAAATAAAGTGGAGTATCCCTTTAAGTGAAATGAATTTGTCTTGCCCTAATGTTTAAAATCAGTACGATTTTCTTTCAGAAGGTCTTGTGGACTGGTGCTGTTGATCTAAAGATATAGTTCTATAAGTCTCTCTCTGGAACCAATGACATAAAATTAAAAATGTTTAGGTTGTAAAACATCATATGATACAATAATGCAAAAATGTAGTATTTATGAATTAGTTTCCAAATATTCATTTAAAAAACAAAAAAAAAAAATATTTTTTTTATCATACCTGTTATTGACTCTAGCACCATTTCAGAAGATCTAAGAGCGGCTTGTCATGCAATACACCGTAGCTCCTGATGTTTAAACATCACACACCTCTCACATACAAAGGTTTCTTTGTCTCGTACCTATGCGCACCACTCACATTTTCATTCCTGATTCTCTCTCTTTTTCTCATTAGCCAATCTCATTATCTTCAGGTGATAAATGGCCCAAGGACTCTGAAGCAGAGAAAGAGAAAGCGAGAGAGAGAGTGAAGAGCTCTCTCCACCACCAGGGAACAACCAATCACACCCTCAAAAAAATCCAGTGGTGCAGGGCAGATGTATTTTTGTAGGCCAAAACACAAAAACGAGCGAGCATTTAAGCACTTCCGGTTAGTCAATGGGTTTTTTTTTTGTTTTGTTTTGTTTTGTTTTATAGTTTTTTTGGTTAAATGCTTGAAATATAATATACAATATAAAATGCATTGTTATACACTTGTGATTTTAATTTGTCTTGTAAAAGGCAGTTGCTAACAATTGGCTAAATGGGACTCCAGAGGTTGTTGAGGACACAAAACATCATTAGTTGAACGGGTAAACTAATTTACTCTCTAGTCTGCTTACACAGCTTTGTTGGGTTTATAAAATCATGCTCTTGCAGCCTATTATAACATGAACGTTGAGGGAAAATGTTTTTAAACAAACACTGAATGAGTTGTCGGAATGTCATGCGACATTTTGAATGCTTTACCCATTTTTGCCGATATAATAAAAGAAACTTATGAAAGCAATAAATGAATAAAGGTCAATTAGCCCTTTAATCAAACAAAGCCCCTTTAAATAATTCGTTCATATTTTTTGCCAATTAAATATTTATTCAGAAGGACCTATTATTCAAAGATAAGTCCATTTACACAATCTGAGGAAAGATTAAATGTGAGAGTTATGCAAAACAGAAAGAAGAAAAATATAAAAAGTTTGTTTGCACTTTAATTTGTTTATCTTGATGTTCTAGATGCCATTTTGCTCAAATTGTTAATTAAGCACACCCTTTTAGATTTCCATTTGATTGCCATTAATGCCAGATAATACTCAGAGAATATCATTTAAGTAAAAGTGTTGTTCAATTTAACCATTAGAACATTGAGGACTAAAGAGTGACACTTTATTTACTTAGAAAGAACAGGAAACCTGCTGATTGAATGTGTAATTTTCCGGCTTTAAATTTATGTTAAAATTCAAACACGTTAAATTTAACCCACAATAATTGTTGAAAATTGAATCAAAAGGTATTGATGGTCGATTAAGCAAGGAGTGTAGTTTTGGGGGTATGTGGCACATGCGTGCATGTCAGATCTAAAAAAAAGCCAAATATAATTTGTCCCTAAGACTTAATTCATGGCCACAGCCCACCATTAATATGTTCCCTCATTCAATTAAAACGAAGCTTAACAAAAAGTGGCCATGATTTAACTAAAATGAGGGAACGGCACTCACGATAGCTTTCAATTTCCACCCACATGTCATATCCAAGGTGCCGTACTTTATAAATAAACTTGATGTGGACAACAAGGACAAGCTGTTACAATTGAATGTGTAGAGATAAAGACTGAAACCTATAGATATATCTATAAAATAAATTAGGTTATGTAAGGCTAACACTGCTATCTGTTGTTTTGGCAAGGTATGCAACTTTGTTTCCCACAGTAAGATGGAAAAAAGGGATTAAAAGTGAATGACAGGAAGAAAATACACATTTATACAATGTAATAATAGATGGCATGGATTTGGTAAAGAAACAAGAGATTTATGCACAGCCCTATGGATAATTTTACTTTAAATGCCAATAATGTTAACTGACAAACAACAAATCATCACGATAGGCTACCATTTAAAAAAAGATGCACTGGTCTCCATAACGAGAAACCATACAGCCAACCATAACCTCCATTTAAAAGTAAAATAATCCCAAACATCCTTAATTTTATCAAATTATCAATCATAACAATTCATTTTACAATCCTGACTAAACCTAATTCTGGTGAGAAAGCTGGCATTCTTAGTGGTATTTGCACATTCGGTCATGTTAATGACTAAATGCCACTGCATTGTTAATCTAAACAACAATCAAGCATGGGAATGATCAGAAATTGACATCCCTAATTCCTTAAACTTCAACCACGCCAAACACCAGAACAGATGAAGCTGCTCTATTCAAATATAGTGTATTCAAACATGTTTAAATTTAGTCTTTTGCTTTTCTTGCACTGAGTTCTTAATCGTCAAGAGGCAAGGACCTTGAACGATGGCAAAAAAATGTGGAAAACATGAGTAACAATTAATGACTGGCATGTCAATAGGATAACTGAAGTGAAAACCTCTCAGCCTCTCACATAAGTCACACACACGACAGTTGGAATTGGCGTATTATGACCCTCAGTCACGGAAATCGCAACGAGCAATTTAAACTCATGCAGCTGCATCAGAGATGCCTTAGAAAAAATAATCAGCATTTAAGACTGAAATTACAATGCCATCTTAAAATAAATCATCAGTGACGAACAACAGTGACGCATGCAGAAACAGAATGATAACACAAGAAAGGGAGGACACAGAAAGAGACAAAAAGGGGATAACAAACATTTGAGATGATCTTATATTTACACAAATACGTTGCCACTTATATTGTTGAAAAAATTCAACATGCAACTATAAAAGAAAAATTCTAACCCCAAACTTTTGAACGGTAGGATTCATTTGATCAAAAATGCAGTCAAGACAGTATTGTATTTTATATAAATAACTGATTTCCAATAACACATTTGAAACCGTAATGTATTCCTGTGATGATAGATCAATTTTCAGCAGTCATTACTCAAGTTAGAAATCAGAAAATGTTCTAATTTGACTTTTCTCAGGAATCTGATGAGTAAAGTTCAAAAGAACAGGTATATAGTATTCATTTATTTATGTTTTAAGGTGCGTGGTACTTCATGCCTGACCTTGCCCTAGGGCACCCATGTGAGTCACGCTTAACTTGTATTGAACCCCGAATATTCCATTACCAAAAACATTTTTGTTTTACAACATCCATGCATGGGTCATTACTCTCAAATGATTGGAAGGAAGTTCGCTAGAATTCCAAGAGTCAAACAATCCTGAAGGAAAGCAGACTTGTCTGCAAGAAAGAGCCTGACCAACCATGTGTAAGATGAGCCATAGAACCATACAGTGACCCCAGACAGAGGCCACAGGCCACACATACACACACACACACACAAACATGCCTTCAGCATGCCGGCACGAAATATACACACAAACACACCATGAAAAGACACAATGTGGCGTTCAAACACACACCCAGAGCACAAACACACTGAGCAAGGTGACAGCAAATGACACGGAAGAGTCATTCAATGACCGATGCATTGTATATTGCTATTTCTGTAGAGAAGACAGGGGTATGGCTTTAAACCCAGATGTCAACATTTCCCCTGCAGTCCCATAACACACACATGCAGTGGGAGTGAGGATGACTCATTGAGCTGCTCTGACATAACTCCTCCCCCTCCACATCCTTGTGAGTGCTCCTAAAACGGCTGACACCACCACGCAGCTGGAAATAGCTCGCCATGGCGCAAAAAATAAGCCTCCATCTGGCCGAGAGAGGAAGGGGGGAAATGAACGAGGAAAAGAAATTAGGCAAGACACATGGTCACATTTCTCTCAAAGAGACTGTTCATCCAGTCAAAAATGTAGCGATGACGACAATGCCGAAATGTGTTCAGTGTAGTAACCAAATGCCTCATTTTTTTAATGCAAATATTAGGAGTGGCCAATACAACCAAAGTCTACCTTCACGATATGAGAAACTATTTCATGATAACGACATGTGATAAGATAGTTCTTATTTTTTATAAGAAAAACTAAGCAGCCAATCACATACAATAGTAAAAATAAAATAGGACAAATTAAATTTAGCATTAAATCAAAACGAAACAATTCGAATATTTTTATGGAATATTGCGGTGTTTATTTTAGGCTAAATTTATTTTTTGCGCATATCATCTGTGTATTTATCTGTGCATAATATTATTTCTTAAAAATTGATGTGCCTGTTATATTTATGCAAAAAAACTTCCCCTACTTGGTCAACAGTGTAATTATAGATGTATTTACATTTGAGCTGTCAGTTAAATAGCGTTATTTTTTTGGCCTAACAAACTTTGTAGGGTTTTTTTTATTTTTACGTGATTTTTAACAGCATGCGTATGCGTATGAAACCCATTCATTTCAATGGTTTGCGCCGCGCGAGAACGTTTTGATGCTTCATCAACCAAAGCGCAAGCGAATCTAGCTAAACCGGTAACAAAACAACTTGCACGATGCCGCACACACTTGTTTGACCTTGCGAGCTGGCCAAATAGTAGGTTAACATTACGTTTTGGGTGGATGAAGAGCGCGAGACACAGAAATGGATGCCAATAAGATTCTTAAAGGGAAGTTTACTTTGAAAGTCGGCATGAAATCAAATTTGACGAATCTTCTTTTAATATTGTAATGTTTATTATAAATGGTTCATCTGTGCACTTCACATTTTTTTTTTATATTCATGTACGCTTATGAACTTTAATCAAATACATTACCCTTCCCACCCCCATCGAAACGACCTCTCTTCTATTTCGTTCACGTGCAATGGCGAAAGGGTGCAGCCAGACGATGAGGGTGTGGCTATCGGTGCACCGCCTCTCAGAGAATCGCATTCAAATCTGCCTCCAATTTGTTTACAATGCCCAACGATCCAATCAATTCTCAAAGGACAAAATCAAGCCCTGCCCTACATATTTTTCTTATTTCAGAAGCCGTTTCACCCGGATATACGTCACAAGCAAAAAAATCTCAACTTACGTTTCACGCAGACTTTAAAAAGTTGCCAAATGGTTTCATTGACAAGACCAAAGTGATCTGTGTGCTTTGTCGTTGTGAACTGAGATATCATCATCATCGTGATCGCAGCACATCCAGTCTGAAATACCACTTGATAATGGCCAAGCACACACACAGGCAATGTGAATTCTCCCCTTGTCAATATCATGACCTCGTCAGTATTTCCTTCACCCTTTTATTGATGGACAGTGTGACATTGAGAGAGAGATTATTTGCTCAAAGTGAGAATGTTAGTGTGAAATTGAACAGTATATGCCAATGTTGTTTCAATAAAAAACATTTGCACTAAGCAAGCCGAACCACTTTTGCATGTTGAGAAGAGCATTAAAATGAGAAAAAACGAAATGGGACAAAAAGAAATCAAGAGACATTTAGAACAGATAAAAATGTGATTAATCGTGAATTAACTATAACATTAATGTGAGTAATCGCGGTTAAATTTTTATCGTTTGACAGCACCAATTTACATAAATTAATTACATAACAATGCAAAAAACATGCATGCATTTAAGTGCATTGTATCAAATTATTTTTTTGCTGCTTATTCCAGTAAACTATTTTTAACCATGCATATTCCAGACTTTATTTTCTCATTCAAGCATGTCTCGTTATCACTCTAAAGTGCCAGTAACTTGAGCTAGTACTGTGATACATGGATACATTTGCATTACATTCCACTATATAAATGATACAACCAAAGAAAAGAAAACCTTTGTGTTTTTCCTTCTTTGTGGATATATGAGAATTTAATCTGCAGTTTAATGAAAAAAAGTTGTTCAAATTCTCTAAAATTTGACTTCGCTTGCTGAAGAGATGCTCAGTTACTGCGTTTAAATCATCTGCGAAACGTTGTAGGTTTAAATATTATTTCAGAACTGTAAGGTTACTACATTATGTCTCCTATGAACTGCAAGAATATTGTGTAAAATATTGTTGACATCAAATTCATGCTTAAATAGTAGACTAATCATCACAGGTTTCATCTGTCCAGTCTATGGCTTGCAACCATAACCATCTGAATTTAGCTTCAAATAGTGTCTAATCAAATATTAAGCCTATTTTCCTCTACTTGTTACCACTGTTTTTTGTGAACTGACGTCTCCTCCTAAAGCTATAGGATCATTCAGTCAATAATAATAATAATAATAGCAATTACGTAGCCACAAAAAGTAAAAAAATGGGGGTCCCAGCATTAAGTGACAAAAGCAAGAAAGAGAAACAGTGGGCAGCAGCTGTCAGAGTTCATCTTCGTGTTGGTCAACACATCTGGCCCTAAATCCCCTCAAAGTCCTCAGAGAGAGAGAGGGAGAGAGGAGAGAGAAATACACACAGATCCCCGGCCTGGCCTGAGGTCAGATTTGTCTCTTTGAGTTGAAGTGTTTGTAAGGCATGACGCGAGGACAACAGTTTCATGCCCCGACTTGAACTGAGGAAGAGAGAGTGTTTAAAAATCAGGATAAGAGAGAGCGTGAGAAACAGATGGCTAAAAAGAAGATAGACCTGCCACACCATGACACCAGTCGTGATGCGATAAAGGGACAAGCAATAGCTCTTTCTTTATGTTGATGTGAGGTTTTGTCCTAAGCAAGCAGCAAGGAACCGGACATCTTGTCAGTTACTTGCTTTCTATTTACGCAGCATTGGCTGGGTGGCCCTGCATATATTGTATATACACGTGAAATATGTTCTCTATTGGCTGTTAGGAGCCAACACACTAGAGGAAGCTTTGACGTAGGCTTTGAAGGATGAGAATGTGCAAGAGCCGGGTCAATTTTGAAACCGAGTTGGAATCCTGTGAACTGAATTTAGATGCACAAATGGACCTGGACTTTAGTTTGCAGTTGACAGCGTCACTTCAGCAAGCCCTTGCATTTATCCTCTACATCCATGCATCCTAGATGCATGAGGTCGCATTTTTACGACATGGTGTAGATTAAAAAAAGACAAAGATCTCAAAAAATTAACAGTAAAAGGCTAATGTTATGAACAGGTGCCTTCACATTTACGAGTCGGAAATGTTCCCAGAGATTTTGCCCATTTTCAAGTGCGAATTCATTGAAAAGCTCACCTCTGTGTGAGTGTACAGTAGCTTCATACGTTGCTACACTATTAAAAGTGGACTTCTTTTAGCCTGCGAAAATGTAACCACACCCTTGACAGTGCATGTAATGTGACATCACCATTTAACTGTATACAATCATGTTGTGAACTGTCAAACACTAAAATTTGCCTCTGAATGTGAGTGCATGTGCACAAACAGAAAGCCATTACCGAGAGCCATTTTGATAAACGCAATCAAAAGAGTAACAGATAAAAAGAATGACCGCAGCTGTTCTGAAACCATCGTACAGCTGTTGTTCGAACATACGCAGTTTAAATTAATTACGATACCAATTTAAAAGTTGTCGTGTGCTAAACTATTGGAGACTTGCGAGCCAAAATTGATTAGATTGATGAAACGATTACCAGAGATCTCATTAGTTAAGTAACATCATGTCAAGGTTAATGTCCCATTAGATTAAGGAGGAAAAATATAGGTACCTGTCCCTTTTAGACCGCAAAGGAACAGATTGAATGACTATCGACATTTACAAAGGGTCATCATGTTAAATGAAGTGAATAAAACAAAACATGAGCATTACCAATTTCTCTAACCTTTCTTCTCTAAATTGCACATTAACAAATCACAACCCGATTTGGAGACAGAACAGATGTTATTAATGAAGTCTAATTGTTTGGTACACATAACATGTTTGAGTCTCACCCAACTGACTTTTATTCAGTCCACAGAAGTACTGTAAAGGGTCAAAGGTCAGATTTAACATGCCAGAAGCATTACTGAAGAAACCTCACATTCAAGGGCAGCATGACCGCAATGACTCTAATGCTTTAGAGGAACAACTTTGCACAGTCCTCTCTCTCTTTTTCACCCTCGTCAAAGTGCGCAGCCAAGCAGGGAAAACATACTGCAAGAACATCTGGTCCAGAGATGCACTACAGAAGATACAGTCAATAAACTGAACAGGAGTGCGGGTTTCAAAAGAGGAAGTACCTCCAACACATCAATACCTTTACAACATGGCTGTGCCGTAAAAATGCTACTGTCACAGACAGGATAAAAGGGAGCAGGCAACATCAGAATCCTTTCTACCAAGATGTCTTTATCTGGATAAATGTACCCTCACCTGCCTATGGGAAAAACTGAGAAGTGCATTTATAAGGGCTGCCCCCGACTATAAAGATTTTTCTAGTTGACTAGTAGACGTTCATTTAAGCTATTAGTCAACTAATCACAGATTCATTTTTCAATTTAATAACTTATATATATATATATTGAAGAGAATACTAAACCATAATGAGCTTTTAAATTACTATATAGCAATAGGCGTTATATAGCCTATTCTGCTCCAAAGCTTGCCACAAAGTACTGGCAAAAGTAATGATTAGCAATGTGTTGAAAAAATGACGGCTGTGCAATTAATCGTATTTTGATTTCAGCTTCCAACGATTATGAAAATAGGATAATTGGAGGTAAAGTGTGTATTGTACCACTACCGCATTCAGTCGGTACACTTTTGTTCCTCCCTAACCCTATTTAACAAAATTTGTATGTAGCCAAAATTTGATGTAGCCAAATTTAACATCCAAATCAGCCAAAGTGAGTGAGTGTGGTACAATGCAGTCTGCTGTTGCTAAACTACGGGATGTGCTTGATATTAAACGGTGTAATTAAAAATGTATTATGCCGCGAAAGAGACGATGTTCCCTAGGCTGTCTCCTGTGCGCATGCTCCTAGCCAAAGCCAAGTAAACTAAGGGCTTCAAGTTCAGATTTGCGCATAAAATAGCCTGCACACAAATCTGTCGAAACACAGTCTCATCCCAAGACGTCATACAGCTGACGCTTTTCACCATACGTCAACATCCGCAGTTTTAGGGTACCCTTTAACGTCGTTAGATGACTATGTAATCCTAACCCTACCCCAGACCTAAACCTACCCGCGTCACCTAACCGACGTTAAAGGTAGGGATGCACGATATATCGGCAAGCATATCGGTATCGGCCGATATATGTTCATTTTTAATGTTATCGTTATCGGCCTGGTAAGAAAATGTGGCCGATATATTAAAGCCGATAAATAATGTATTATTCCCTTCTACTGATACACTTGTTAAGCACTGTTTATGCTTTTGAATTTCTTGAAATATAATTGAAATCTCTTCAAAAAATGAAAATACGTTTCGGTACAACATGTACAGCGCAAATCTCTTATATCGGCTATACAACACTATAATGAGAACATCATTATAATCGTGGCTTGAGACATGGATTTAATTGTGAGACTTTTGTTTTTGTAATCAGGCTCTCAAAATTAGATAAAAATTTGGATTTAAATTTATCGGCCGATATATCAGTTATTGGCTTTCAAATATAAAGAATTATCGGTTATCGGCCAAAATTTTCATATCTGTGCATCCCTAGTTAAAGGTAAAGCGTCAGTTGGATGACGCCCCAAGATTGTCATGTAACTGACGTTAAAGGGTACCCTAAAACGGCAGATGTTGACGTATGGTCAAAAGCGTCAGTTAGTTGACGTCTTGGGATGAGACTGTGTTAGTCGAAACGCCGTTTTGGTAAGTATCCTCGTAAACACAGTTCGGTTATGTCACAGATCAATGTAAACACTTGAGAAAGTGTGTTTGAAACGTGCGTGTAACGGTATAATGGATATGTGTGGCCAAATGACTGCTGCAGTTATTAATGTTAATCTATCAAGACAAAAGATAAATCACTTTCTGCTCTTTAATTAATTAATTAATAGTTATAATAAATATTAATAATTAATAGTAATCTAATATATACAGCAATATTACTTTACATTTGATTACTTTATTTCATCTCTGTTGTTGGCTACATATCTGAATACCACTTAGTACCTCTTCCTGAAAAAAAAAAACAGTTTATTTAATTTGTATTTTTCGTTTGCAATTCGTTTCTTTGTTCTTATTTTATTGCTGATTGTTTTCTAGTCTTCTGTAACTGTTTTGAGGACTTTTAACTTGCATTAACGAACCTAGTAATAGTTTTAGCTGAAGTATCAATAATTGTGATATTTCACTGACATTTAAAATTACCCATATCATAAAATAATTGTTAATGATAATATTTAGGGCAGTTGTGGCCTAATAGATAAGAGTCTATTAGTACTGACAGAAAATGTAGGTGGGGGAATGAATGAACAGGACATGGACTCTTCTTTCAACATTTTGGTTGACATTTGATTTAAAAGTAAAACAAAATACATAATTGATAACGTGAAATAAGTAGTATAGTTACTACATATGTGCCTAAACATCTCTAAAGCTAACATAAATTTAGTTTTAGATCTATTGATAGATGTTATAGCATTGTGGAAGCTGGTCTGAAACTAGTTTCGTTAGTTGCTTAGTCACGACTATCTGTGGAGTGAGGCAGATGCCATGGGTGTCAGACAGACATGCATGCAACCAAACACTGCCGGTTGGTCACCATGGCATTATGATAATTACATCATGCTGCTTAATACACTAGCTCACTACCATCTGATCTACCTTCCGCAGACCGAAAAGACAGGAATTAAATCGGATTTACATGTTCTGAGGGAAAAAATAAGTGGTGCTTTGTCCGTGCCGCACTCGCCATGATGCATGAGTGTTGTGGATCCTTTCCAATTCATTGTTATGCAGTTGTTAGTCAGGGGTTTGATAACATCTATAAACCTTAAAGGGATAAGTTTGCATTTAAAATGGTGAATTCACACAACCTCATGCTGTTCCAAACCCCTAAAACTAACATCCATCTTCAAACCCCCTTCAACATCAAGATATTTTGAAGCAGTTGGTTTGGTTACCATTGAAAAAAATAGGCCGTTCTCAAAATATCACTGTGTGTTCCTCAGAAGAAAGTCATACAGGTTTAAATCGCAATTAAATTTTAAGAGAACTATCCCTTTACATCTGATAATAGTGATTTTTACCTTGGCAAACACATTTAGAGAGATTTTAAAAGCAGAAATGCACATACAAAGCAACAGTCTGAAATGACGCTAACATCACCTCATTAAAATGGTTGACAGAAGATACTATAAACCCAAAAGATCAATTTCTCAGTCAAAATCAAGCTTCCGGGTTTCTCTTTCGAGAAAAAATCTACTTATCAAAATATTACAAAACCCAAAGAAATCCATTTTTAAAAGCTCTCTGGTTCGTCTCATGCCTCCGAAGCACATATGAGATCTAAATACATCCGTAATCTTTATTGTTTTGTAATCATCTCTGATCTGATTAAAGTCATCTTTAAGCTGCCAGGATAGAAACACGCTGTGATCCGAAAGCTCGCAGCCGCGTATCCATAGATACAGACCCACAGCTCCGCATCCCTGCTCTCTGTTTACATGTGCATGACAAATTGCGACTCTCTGAAAGCCTCCTTTAAAAATAATCACAAACTTCATTAAAGATTTCTAACATATTGCTACATGTATCAAAAGCACAAGAACCCAAAAAACAAAAAATGTTCCTGCAAAGGTAGTGCAAAAGTCCTCCCTAATAAACTACATGTCTAATTTGCTAAATCAAAAGCTTTTTTTTTTCTTTTTTTACCAACATGCTGAATCATCATGTCTTATTACAGGAGGTCAGGGGTCAGGAAGAGAGTGGCTAATTGCAGCGAGACGTTCACACTCCAATTTAAACCACTAAGTTGAAAATATAGCTTGCTAATACCCACACGCTTAGCCTAGACAAAGCCCCCATTCCACATCAACTCTCATTAACAGCCTTATTTGGGCATGAATAAGAAACAGACAAGCACATTTCTGAGCGTTTGATGACCACAAAAAATGTGTATGCGCAGCTTCGCAAAATGATGCTTCCATAGTAATTTGTTAACATAAAGCCAATCAAAACTGTGCATTTGAGAATTGCATTGGATTGAGAGGACGCGTATGACATTAATAGATGAGGAAGAGAGATTCGAAGAGAGCGTGTGCTCATTATGGGAGCAGATCTATAGGGCTTTTGGCTGCAGTGCAGCACTGGTTTGTCAGAGCGAGTGGAGGGGAGGAGAGCCAGTGGGCTTCTGTATGTCTAGCCCCCCCTGGTGTCCAGTAAAGACACTGCTCTGAGACCCGAGTGTGAAAGATGCATGAAGGGAGGAGATCGGCGCTTTTAAGAAATGGAGGAGAGAGCAAAAAACCATCACATCAGCACTTTGCTGGCACCCAGTGGATTCAGTAATGGCCTTAGTGACAGGGATATCCAAGGACAGACGTGCATTAACTCGTACCTCGCCTTCTAGCCTTGGGGGCCTGATACTGGACAGGTGGATGGTCTTACACTCCCCAGAGTTCAGCTTCACCACGATGGCATCTGCGTTCATGACTTGCATGACCTGTACAGAAGAGGGCAAAAAGAAAAATAAAAGCACAGAAAGAAAAACGAAGGTCAAGTTATCAATGAAAATTCGCAAGTTTGACGTTATTTTCAAGAACCAATGACATTTGATACCATTGATGTTTGACCTCATAATTGAATATTTTATGGTTTATTGTACATATTTGACGTTTTTGTCCATTTTGAAGCACAACAGACATTCCAAACTATTTTAGGGACAAAAAAAACTGATTGAGAACACTGATTTTGGAACCACGAGACTGAGCACACAATTTTCCACAGGCATTGCTAACAGTTGTAATATGATGTCACACTCTGTTTACTAAGCTGTACACCCAATCAGAGTGCTTTCTCTCACCAGTGAAAAGCCACCAATGAGGGGTCTGACTAGCCTGTCACGAAAAATTTGAAGACGGGAAGTATGTCTTTTTGTAGGGATACGGCTCTTCCGGTTAGCTTTTTACAATGGTGGAATCCGATAGATACCGCTGGACCAAATCTCTCCGCAACCTGCCTGAAGTCACATATGATGATGTGGTTCGGATGGTAAATGAAAACTCTCAAGTGGGAAAGCGTGAAAGATGAGGTATGGCTGTCTACGTCCTGATGCAGAGCAACCCGGTACACTACAACAACAGCCGAGGGTAGCTCTAGCCGTTCGCCAGTAAGGTAAACGTTGCTATGGTAAAAGCAAAATGGACATTGCTACTACACTTAAAGGGATACTCCAATTTTTGGGGGAAATAAGCTCATTTTACAACTCCCCCAGAGTTAAACAGTTTGAGTTTTACCATTTTCGAATCCATCCAGTCGATTTTCAGATATTTAGAAGAATATCAGTAACCAGACAGTTTCTGGTCTCATTGACTTCCATAGTAGGAAAAATATATACTATGGAAGTCAATGAAACCAGAAACTGTCTGGTTACTGATATTCTTCTAAGTATCAGAAAATCGGCTGAATACATTCGAAAACGGTAAAACCCAACTGTTTAACTCTGAGGGAGTGGTAAAATGAGCCTTTTTCCCCAAAAAAGTGGAGTATCCCTTAAAGGCCTCATTATGCTTCTGCGTCAACTCCACGGCGTAGCTAGTTTTACGCTTCTGCGTCAGGTTGTGTTGCATCGCGGTGCATTTCACCACCAGAACGCTAGGGGGGTGTGTGGTTTGTGAATCTCTTTGCTAGTTTGTTTTGGTTCCGTGGGCCGTTCCGCTTTTTCATTTCCGACAATGGCGAGCGAAAGAGAGAGAATGTTGTTGCAGCTGGAGCTAATCGACGTTGAACAACAAGACGACACAAACTTTGTCCCCCATAGAACCAACACATGTCCAGGGCCCGTTCCACCCGAGCTGCCATAGCTGTTCGGAATGACTTGAAGGCTTTTTTCAGTCTCCACATGAAACTGTGCCATGGCAGGATAATGTAGTGTCCTGTAGCAGACTTGGTTAGTACTGTATTATCAATGATGTAACCGTGAACATTGGTTTCAAAAGTGTTTCAAAACAAACGTTGATTTATTGATTGATTGAAGCTTATTGCGTGCAAAAAAGAAAGAAAAGAATATAGACATACAGTATATTAACAATGAAATAAAAAAATAACAGTTTATTTTTAGTTGAATTCTTTATTTACTTTCTTTGTATTGTGTATTATAATTATCAGTACGAGGGTGCAAATGTTAAAAATGGCGCTATAGCGGGAGGGGGAAAACGGAAAAGCTACACTCCTGAAATGATGTATAATCTGACCAATCACAGCCCTTGCTGTCTGCGTCGCCTAGACACGTAGTTACAATTTTTTGGAGGTGCACGTCGAGCTACGGCGGAGGGGTCGGAGAGGGGTTCGCGTCGACACAGAGGGTTCTGCGGGGGTACGCCGTCGATTCGACGCAGAAGCATGAAACCGTCTTTAAGATTGTGGGTAGTGTAGTTTTTTTTTTTCATAAGATCACAGATAAAACATGTTTTTCTTTAACTTATTGGAAGAAATACTGCTAACTGGAAGTTCTGAATCCTTACTGCGCGTTCTGGAACCAGGAAGTGTGACATGGGCCTATAGACCTTATGTAGCCCCGCCCCTTTTCAGCGTTGCACTCGTTCCGGTCTGTATTTTCACAGTGATCTTGCATAGGTACGAATGAACTGCTCGTAAAAAAATTCCCATTCGACATTTGTTAAGACATCTGCTTTACAATGCTTATGATAAACATTTCAATGCTCATGATAACTTTTGTTAACTCTACAATAAGTAAATCCACTTCACCAGCTAATCACTCCTCGACAGCGATGCCATAGAAATATACAGAGCGAACACCAAAACGGAAGTTCAAAGACACTATTCTAAAGATGACGGCGCCCACGTTTCTCTGGTGCATAAGGTCTATAGTGGCAAAGTTTTAGAATACACTACAAAAACATGGCCGAAAGTAAGATGCTCAATGACAGCCCGACATTGACTTGAACGTGTAAACACCTTAAAAGCAACTGCCAGTCAAAACTGAAAAAAGGCACATCTACAGCAATTAAAGCACTGTATCTGTAACATTTACCACCTTTTTCACTCTCAAACTGCCTACAGTGGTCAACGTTTCCATTTGAATTATTTGTCAAATATCTGTCAGTCACCCCAACATTCAGGAGTGTATCGTGAGAGCGCACGAGTAGGTGTAAAAAAGAACGAGAGGTGGCGAGCAAGCTCCGCTTGGAGGACGGGAGAGACTCACTTGTTGCCAGAGAAACGTTACTGTACTCCACCACGAGCCTTCTGCGGCACAAAAGCAAACAGCTGCAAACAAAACACTTCTCCCACACTGTTCTCAAAAGAACATGCCTCCTCTCTCTGATTCTCTCATCCTACCACCATTACACTCACATAAGACAATGAAAGCGAGCCAACAGGGAACACAAAAGAGCTGAGTGGGAGAGTAGTGAAACGGTCAATTTTCAGCCACGATTAAATCAAAATAATAATAACAACAGCAATTCAGATTTAATTTCCCCAGTGATGTGAAGAGATTCCTGAGGTTAAAACTGGCATGTGCTACCTTTGACATGCAGGTTTTGTGACAGAATCATGTTACATTACAGCTGAGAGGAATCATGCGTTACATGTGCAGGCTCACGTACGTGGACCATCCGCACAAGACGACAAATGTCACAGAAGCTCTGATGTTTAGTATATCATATCCGATGTCATCTTATATGATCATCAACTCCAAGTTATTTAACAGAGGGGTCAGTGATGTGGAAGATGACGGGGTAATGGATCATATATAACCAGACCTGAACAAGCAGAGGAATGCTTTCAAAAACATGCATTGTGATGTGAGCAAATGAAGACAAAATTACAGTCTTCAGAGGGACATGAAAGATGCGAGCACACTAATAGATCGTCAGGCTTTGAACTGAATCTTCAGAGTGGAAATTAAACTGTTCACTTGCAGAAGCATTTGGCTCGGCGGTGATACAGCGGAGAATGTCAGTCAATGAGCGTGTGCTGCTTATGTATTCCTAAGCAGACTCGGTGCCAAATCAACAAGGTCACCTGAGCAAATTAGAGGGGGGTGTTTTGGTGTGGTAGTAGTTGAGCAGAACTGGGAACTGTAATAAGAACATTTTGTCATTTCATTAGCAGTCACGTATGCAAGGCACTTCACCGCAAGCTACCAACAGAGATCTTCAGCCCATATCCATGACTCACTCTGGTACTGCAGCCCATTGAACAGGACAGGGAGCTACTGCCACCTACAGATCATCAATACAACTGCATCATAAGGAGTATGATGCTGTGCTCAGTAAACATTATATTTTTATATATTTGGCACAAATGTTTGTTTTTTTTAACGTATACCTTGATGTTTCAGTGCTTTTCTGTACTACATTTCGCCTACACAGCCCATTTATTTAACATCAACCATCAAAAAAAGAAGGTACTATAGTAATGATATAACATTGCATTGGCGTGGCGTGCTTTCAAAAGCAACATGACAGGACTGAAAGATTATCATGAGCTAATCATACGCTATTTCTGTTTTTGAAAGAAGTATATAATCCTGATCAAGTCAGTAAATCCATAATACTGTGAAATATTACACTTTAAAATAACTTTTCTATTTTCATACATTCATTTTTTTTATCCAGTGAGCTTTTCAGTTTTCAGTCACATTATCCTTCAGAAATCAATCTGAAATAGGATTTGCACATTTTGCATTAAGTGTTAAAACTGTTCTGCAGGTAAAAGGTCTTTTTTAAAACCATGATACTTTTAGGAATCTTTGATAAATATAAAGTGAAACAAAAGCATTTATTTGAAATTGAAATCTTTTGTAACATTAAAAAAATATTTACTGTCACTTTTGATCAATTTAATGCATCCTCATCCAAAACTACATATTTTACTGACCCCAAACGTTTGAATGCTAGTATATACCATATACATACAATTTTATTTTGGCCTGAAAATATCATATTTTAAATTAAAAAATAAATAAATAAATTTATAAAACTACATATGGTTTATACGGAGCCCCGTGCGCATGTTATTTTTGCAAAAGGTCCCTTTAGGGGCTCCGAATTAAATTAAAACAAAGCAACCTTAGCAGAAATGTAACAATTCTTCTAATAAAAAATAATTAAAATATAATTATTGGTGTTGTTGAATAATAGTACTATCATTACTAATACTATTACTGTTGTTATTATTATTAAACTCTTTCTAAAAATCATCTGAAGGCCAGGAAATGCAAGCCAATTACAACAGCTAGACCTGTATGCCAGGACACAGAAACAGCTTACAAATACTTGCAATTCTGCCTTTGTCAGTAGTTTTTTCTGTTGAGTTTCTCTCTCTCACACACACACACACAGACACACACTCTCTCTCTTAAATACACACAATTTCAAAGTATATCTTTCTCTCCCAGCTCAAAGAGATCTGAGGCAAGCTAAAGCTCATATAAATGTTTTATTCTTCACTTCTGGTATTTTCTGACTCAGGCAAAAAAAAAAACACACACATTTTGTGTCTGCGGATTTTGAAACTAATTCTGTAAGCAGATTGCAGAGCAACACCTTTACATAACCAAAGGCCAAGCATGAATATTTTAAAGGTCTTGAAGTTCAGTGAAACAACCTTACTTTAAGGAGAACGAAGAAACTTTCCGCAAAAGCACAGTTGCTAACTTAGGAGAGAGCACACAGTGTCAACATCTCAATTAAGTCCAGGCGACAGCGGTTTAAACAAAGTTAACAAACCTTACTGATGTGGCAGTATCACTAACTCCAAAAGGTAACCTTACAAATTCGTCTTTGATCTTAAAGTCAAAATGAAACCACATTCATGGCCCATTTTACCAGAATAAAGCGAGGCATTTCCAAATGAAACAAAATATTCAACAAAAAAAAATTGATTTTATCGATTGGGAATAGAGTGGTGCAGGAATGACGTCAGAACGTCACTTTTAATGGTATTTTTGTTTCATTTATGAGTAAAATAAAGGGTAACACTTTACTTGAAGGGGTGTGCATAAGACTAACATGACACCTTCATAATCATGACATGACATATGTTATGAATAAAGTTTTATGCATGTTTGTGACAACTGTCATTAAGTGTCATTCGCTCAATTATGACATTTATAATGCAAATGTGACATAGTTTAAGATGTCTTTGTAATGATACCTTGACATAAACCAATACATCATAACCTGCCAGTGTCTTTGTCATGATAACTTGACATTATTAAGACAACACAACCTGACAAAGCACATTAATTATCAAACTTAAGAAACCACCTAGCTTTATTGGTTAACATTACATTAAACTGTCAGCTGGTTGGTTTTGACATTGGCTGTCATGAAGCCATTATAACCTTTTAATGACAAATTCAATTATTACCACTGTAGTTGAGGTCACGAAAAATATTCATGACACAGTTATAATGGCCTCATGACAGCCAATGTCAAAGCCAACCACATGACAGTTTACTTAATTTAATATCAAGTTGTCATGACAAAGACAATGACAGGTTATGATGTTATTGGTTTATGTCAAGATGTCAAAGACATCTTGAACAATGTAATATTTGCATTAAAAATGTCATTATTGAGCGAAAGACACTTAATGACAGTTGTCATAAACCTCATTTCATATTCAAGACATTTGTCACGGTTATGAAGGTGTCACAAAAATTAACAAATGCTTCAAAATTCGCATTTTCGCTATGGGAGTGTGTAATTTAAGTTGCAGAACAAAACGTCAAAGTATAGTCACATTTTGTTTTCCACAGGCTTTATTTGACACATAAATTGTAAAACCCCATAGTAAAATCTAGAAGGAACCAGCTGCGAATTAGTCTTCCGGGTTTCTAACATCATCCTTGCACCACTCTAATAAGATTGTCAGATGTGCTCAGTAGCCTAAAATAATAATGTTTGGAATTTGTCAACACTATGTGTGCCACCTACATCACACAAGAGATGTCATTTGAAAAGCAAAGTAGTTTAAGAATCTTACCGACCTCAAACTTTTGCACAGTAGCTTGAGAAAGAAACCAGGTCAATTTCACGTTCAATCTGTCGCTTTCACGCTCAAATGTTTTTCTAAAAGTCAAAATTTGAGAAAAGCAAATAACCCTTAAAGTTAACATTACCATTCTATTCCAGGGCAGCGAAAGCAGACTGCAGCTGAACAGAACCGCTGAGACGGCCCAAGGCTGACTTTACAGAGTATGCAAAATGAAATGAAACACCTGAGACCTGAAAGGCCTGCCTCGCTGACAGACACAATAGAGAACAAGGCGTCAGGGAGATGAGTATGTCAACCGCACTCAGCACTTTATGAGACTGCGGTGCTCAAATATTCTTCAGAAGCCCTGTAATAAAGGAGTTTGTAGAACAGACAGAGTAGAGACGGTCATTTGTTATCATGTTGGGTCTCAGCTGGTGTGAAATGTCAAGCTTTGCTAGCGTGGAAGCGTCGACCTAAACTCCGCAGACTTCTCAACTTATTTTTAGACGTAGACTTGTTTGCTTGGAGATCAAGAGTTTGGCTGGAGGGAAAGCTGATTTCAGATCAACAGGTTTCAGTGACCTTCAGCGAGAGGAACTTTTGAAGAGGTCAGAAGTGCATTGTCATCTATACAAGCAATTAGATTTGTTCTGATTTCTCATGGTGCATTTTGTGGGTCAATGGCAAGAACAGGTAAAGAAATGAAGGTTAAAACATGTGCAAAGTTCTTAGAATTGTACTCTTTGCATTCATATCTGTTTCAATAGGTTTAATAGCTCAGGTTTAATTCATATCAGTTTCAATAGGTTTAGTAGCATTGTGGCTTTCAATATGGTTTAATAGCTTCAAGGTCATGACTCAAAAATCATGAATAGTAATATTTTATATGACATTTCTTAGAACCTGAATACATGTTAATGTACATGTCTTCATTTTTTGGAATTTTTATAACTAGAACTAACCTTGTTTTGTAATAAAAGAAGAAAAAAAGTCAAATCATTTGATATTTTTAGAGACTTATTGACCTTGACACATAGTATTGAGGGTCTGCAGGGCTCAGAGATCCCTTGCAGAATTTTTCTGAACATATCTACATGTTGGTTGCTCCACATCATAATATTTTGAAGGGATAGTTCACCCAAAAATGAAAATTCTGACATCATTTACTTACCCTCATGTCATATCGATCACACAAGACTTTCATTCCTCTTTGAAACACAAGTGAAGATATTTTTATATAAAATCTAAGCCAGTTTTGTGCTCTCTATTGACAGCTACCACTTTGACGCTTCAAAAAGTTCATAATGAGATTGCAAACTACACTCAGAAAAAATGGTACAAAATCTGTCACTGGGGCTGTACCTTTTCAAAAGGTAAACTTTTGTCCATTTTAGGTGCTAATATGCACATTTTTGGTGCTAATAAGTACATTTTAGGTGCTAATATGTACATTTAGGTGCCAATATGTACATTTTAGGTGCCAACATTTAGGTGCCATTATGTACATTTTAGGTGCTATGTACATTTTAGGAGCTAATATGGACATTTATTTGCTAATATATACATTTAGGTGCTAATATGGACATTTATTTGCTAATATGGACATTTTAGGTGCTAATATGGACATTTAGGTGCTAATATGGACATTTTAGGTGCTAATATGGACATTTAGGTGCTAATAAGTACCATCAAGGTACCAATATGCACCCTTTAGATACAAAAGCGTACCTTTTGAAAAGGTACAGCCCCAGTGACAGCTTTTGGACCTTATTTTCTGAGAGTGTACCGTAACCCATATGAATTGAGTGATTTAGTCCAGATTTTCTGAAGAGACTCCATCACTTTATATGAAGAAGCGTCAAATTGTCAGTCGCAGAGCTGTCATTGGAGGAACAGAAGACTCTCAAATTTCATTAAAAAGATCTTTTGTGTTACGAAGATGACCGAAAATCTTATCGGTTTGGAATGACATGAGGGCGAATTTTCATTTTTGGGTGAACTAGGTAGGTAGTAAGTGTACAACAGGTAGTAAGTGTAGCAATGTAACAAAGCAGCAACAGACAATTTCATCCATATTGTGGCTTACATCCAAGTGTAACGGATGAATTGAAAAGAAAAAAAAAACGTAGGGCTTTTAATTCTTCATTTTGATTTATTATTTTGGTTTCATGCATCTCAAAATAATTCACAATTCATCTGGTCATTGGTTCTTGTATAACGCTTCTGTGGTTTATCACTATTAAGGCTGCACAGATTGAAACCGAAAAGACCGAAGTGAGAACACAGACTTACCTTAGCTACAAACTGTCTGTCCTTCTGGTCCAGATTGGCTGTGGGAGCAACATAGTCTTTCCAGATTCTTACTTTACGCTCTTTCGCTGAACTGCAGGGTTTTAGACAGAGAGAAATATTCATTTTACCAAAATGAAGAACAGCATAAAGGACATCCGTGTGCACTTAATTGGAATAAAGACACAACCTTGTATGTTCCCATCATATTTCATTGCGATTGTGTCTAACGCTTCAGTAAGCTAGCAGGTGGGCATAAGGGCAGGTGCTCTTGAACAGCTGTGTGATAAGTTGCCACATTTGCTAAACTATTCTGCTGAAACATGAAGTAAGAGCAGCCCGAGACGGTCTAAAGCACTTAACAAGCTGCTCTGTCTGATCCAGCAGTCGAAATGTCAGGCATATTTGAAATGTATAGCGTACTAGGGCAGACAACTGGAAGCACTGACCGTTCTGCTGCTCGGAGTTTCTCAGCACCTTGGGTATACACAGCCATTGACCAGTCCACGCAACGTGCAAACCCTTCCTTCAACAACAACTCTGTGATGTTCCCATTCTGTAACAACCATACACAAAAACAGGGTTTAAAACAAGCAAAGAAATATAAAAAAAACATACATACAGTGCAAAGTTTGTATGCAATTTACTAATGTTATCAGTTTAATGTGCAAAACAGCCTCACACATTGTGTGAAATATACCACAGATGGTGTCTGATACTCTGATTAAGAAGAATTAAGACATAAAGACGCTTTATTCCTGTGGAACTGATGTGCTGCATTAAATACATTAAAAGTATTAATAATTCTTGACAATGAAGTCTAGAACTGTAGATGTACTGATCTTTACTTTTTTCCATCTGTTATCTATTTTTATTTTGTTCTTTTGCTTCATAATGTTCTAACTGTCTTGTCTTGAACAAGTTCTTGAGTTTAATTAGTATTACTTATGCTGTTTTATCAAAATTGGTTATGCATCGTTTCCCTTAATTACTTAGTTTTGACAGTCACCGTCATTGCGGTTTGTGTGTGGAATGTTAAAAAGTGCATGCTGGTTGATAACCTTAAAATATTGATATTGATGCATTTAATAAAAAGACAGGCTGAAGGCTAACATAAAAAGTAAAAAAAAAAAAAAATTGTATTGCGTGCTTTCATTTTCCAACCTGCACTAAAGTGTCGATCTCACACACTTTAAGGATGGATCTAGTGTAAATGAATGCCCAAAAAGCTTTTGAAATTAATTTTTGATATGTTTTAGCTTACCTCAGTGGCATCCAAGATGTAGGTGTCTTTGTTTCCACAGTATTTTCAAGTTTGATATTTTTAGGGTCAAACCGTTCTTGTCTGTCAGTCATATAATGGAGGTCTACGGTCACCACCTCAAAGCGCATGCACAGAGAAGGCCACATTAAACATGATTTAATGACTCATAAATGTAAGCACACATTGATGGCCTAAGACACGAAACGAGCGGTTTGTGTGAGAAAACGAACAGTATTTATATCGTTTTTACCTCTTGTAACCTCAGCCACGTCAAACTGATCTGAAGGCACGGGCAGAGATATCTCGCACGGTTGTGAAAAAAAAACAAAA
The DNA here is from genome assembly GCA_038021265.1 of Cyprinella venusta. Taxonomy (NCBI): domain Eukaryota; kingdom Metazoa; phylum Chordata; class Actinopteri; order Cypriniformes; family Leuciscidae; genus Cyprinella; species Cyprinella venusta. Next base: position 20,514,334 of record CM075885.1, on the reverse strand, counting down.
AACGTCTGTTGATATAGCAAAATCGTCTTCCATTGCAATTTCCTGTATATCTAAATATGTTTAGATCTTCACAGTGAAAGATAACACTTCTGAAATGTCTGTGTAAACAATGAGTGATGTACATGCACGAGAGATCGCTTTCCGGCGCTTTCGCAGACCGAAGCGCCCTCGCCCTCAGATCACTAGGACGTGCCTGTGGTTACAAGAGGTAAAAACTATATATCTATACTATATAAATAAATACTATATAAATACTGTTCGTTTTCTCACACAAACCGCTCGTTTCGTGTCTTAGGCCATCAATGTGTACTTACATTTACGAGTCATTAAATCATGTTTAATTTGGATTTCTTTGCGCATGCTCTTTGAGGTGGACCCCATATACCTCCATTATATGACTGACAGACAAGAACAGTTTGACCTAAAAATTTCAAAATTGAAAATACTGTGGAAACAAAGACACCTACATCTTGGATGCCCTTGAGGTAAGATAACACATATCAAAAATTAATTTCAAAGTGAACTATCCCTTTGCTTGGGTTCAACTGCAGTTGTTAAAGATTAATCAAAAAGCTGGTCTGGGATGACACGGCTTCATACCGGGTGCAGGATGGTACCCAGAATGACCTGGTTGGGGCAAGACTCCAAAATGATCTGCACATCTCTCTGAAGAAGTCGTGACTCTGTGAAGAACTTTGCCTCTGCTGCAAAGGGCTCAGGGACCTCGCTGCCATCTGCCTCCCGTTTAAACGTAGGGCACTGGAGACAGGTTTTTCACACGCATTACAGAAAATATGCACTGTCTGAAATTTGCCTGGTACATACTAAAAACAATCCCCAGAAAACATATAAAGAAGGCAAACCCTTTCTTGGAAAGTCACTGAGTGGAAACTTTAGCTCTACCACTAACACACTTAATTTAGCACAGCTATGGAGATCATTTTTTTCATGATTAGTGAGATTAAGCAGTAAGATGGTCAAGTGAATTAATAGAACAGGTCTAGTCGAAGTAAACCCAGAGAGAATCTCTCAGGGCTAACCATCAAGAAATACATAGAGAAGAACTAATGAGAAAATGGGAAAGCTTGAGATATATAGGGTCTCATGGGTTCAGCCTAAAGAAATTGGTTCTCTCTTATTCATAGAGCTACATATGGAGAGACTGAAGCTCACCTTGACTCCGGATAGCATAACTGTCACCAGATAGTAGTCGGGCAGAAGTAGCGCTCGAACCATGCAGCCATCACGCACATGTTCAATAATGGCTGAGTGTATAAGAAAAGAGGTAGAAAGAAAGTTAATGACAAAACTTTAAATGTCCCTTGTGTGCTGCTTTTATGCGCACAATGAAAATTACATTAGTCAGTAATATATTTTGAGTGTTTTTGAGTTTCTTGTGTTTACCAAGGCTGCATTTATTTGAATCCAGTAAAAACCGTAATATTGGAATATATTACAATTTAAAATAACTTATCACATGATAAGCCATGACATGGTTTTCACAATAACTCACATGACATGACTCTCTAGAAACCATTCTAATATTGAACATTTTATATTGATAACTATTTTTGACAGTTCAGGTAACATTTGTAATATGTTAGTCCTTTTAAAAGTCCTTTTGATCAAATTAGAATAAAAGTAGACCACACATTTGATAAGGAACACACCAATATGAACTACTCCAATGGTTAAAACCAAGACAATTCAGCATGTTAATGATTTGATTGTTGATTCTAATTGTGTTTATCCCAATTCAAATTGTCAGCCCACTTCACAAAGTGCACGCGATGTCACGGCATGTGGGAAGCTGACAGTGTGTAAACAGGCCTCTCTAGTTCTGCATGGTGCCTTGACTTGAAGAGAACAAATTGGCATGTTTAAAACTCAGTTGGCAATACTCCACAGCGAGGGCTGTGAAATAATTCACTAAGAAGGTGGGTCAACGTGTCATGTGTCCAAGGGTGTTCCAATTCATTATTACAAACAATGGCAACTTTGACTTCTGATTAGCATCTAATATGCTTGTTAGCTGTGGGGAGGGGGAGAAATGGTGGACATTTCTAGAACATTTAATGACTCAATTGTTCATTTGCAGCGAGCTATCGAGCCCTCTAATGGAGGTTAACTCTCATCAGGGTTAGTATTTAGATTAAATAGGAAAATTGAGCTGTGTGCAGAGCAGTGAAGATAAAAAGGGGCATCTGGAAAAATGAGACACTCCAGAGAGCATTGTTAGAGTTTTCAATTTTAGCTTTTGTCTGAAGGAAACACTAAACCATAATTATAAGGTGGGCCTGGTGGAGCCCACCATGCAAAAACCCCAAAAGTCTTTATGATACAGTGGTCCCCAATGTAAGGGAAAGTTACTTTTAAAGTAAAACGTTACGAAATTGTGTTACTGCCTAAAAAAGTAACTAATTGTGTTACTTCTAATGAAAAGTAATGTTGCATTAATTTTACGTTACTTTTTTCTCACCTGGGCTGGGCTTGCTTATATATATATATATATATATATATATATATATATATATATATAACAAAAAAAATAATAATACTTTTGGCTTTTTCACACCAAAAGTGGAATGAATAAGCAAATACAATGAGGTAAATGCATGAATAAGTCGCAGGACAATATAGTTAAACACTCTTTCTTAAACAATAAATGTTTTGTTTTACTAAAGCCATTTTTGCTTATTCATATGGTTAAATTGGATTAAAAAGGTCAGCAGAAAAGACACTGGTTAATAAAGTGAGATATATTAAAGTATATTTGCGTTATTTGACATTAAATTGCAAGTTTTTGTAATATTCTGACTGAGTTTGCATTTCAGTTTTAATTCGTTTTGAGGAATAATGAATCTGTTTTTGTGCAAGTAAGATGAGTAAATGCAACAATTAATCTAGATATTCTACTCATGATAATCTAGATATTCTATTCATGATGGATATCTACAATATCCATCATGTCTACACAGCGCACAGCACTTCTGCACTTTCTCTGATTTCACTCAACATAAGGACAAGAGAGGTGTCAGTCAATAAAAGAGGAAAAAAGTAACCTTGTTTGAAAAAAGTAACTCAGTATTTGGTTGTAAACTTGAAAGTAATAAGTTACTTTACTCTTTACTTGTAAAAAAAAGTTCTCATTACTTGTAATTATAATATATCATTTTACGATAATGTGAATGCATGACCTTGCTTTACAATTAAAATCAGTTAGGGGGTTTATTAGTAAATCTGCATTTATGAATATGAAATTGGAACTTGATCTTGAACACTAGTGATGTTGGCACCAGTATTAATGTGTACTGGCCTTCAAGAGCACAATATGTGATCCACAAACCAAGCTTACCATTGACTGGTTTCTGGTGGAGGGAGTCTACAAAGTTGCGAGGGTTCTCAATGGTATACTTCAAGTCTCGAACGGTGTGTGAGCCGCCACCCTCAGACCACAGTCCCTTTTTAACAGACTTGGCTTGGTCCTCCAAATCACACAGTCTTGCCTGCTCAGGACTGAAACAAACAGAAGTGCACAAAGTCCAGTATATATCAAATTACAGACCACAGAGCTTACCACAAGAGTTTTGAGAACTAAAAATAAGACAAGATCATTTTAGTCTGCCTTTCTTTCCCCTCTGGACTTCAATGCCCCGAGCAACAGATGTAGAGGTCTTTCACAGAGAGCAGCCCCTTTCCGAAACCTTGATAAGCTCTTCAAATGAATTTGTTCATTATCAAAAGGCAACACATGTTTCAATTAATTTCTATGTTGTTCTAAAAGCCATCATTATCTTTAAGGGAAATTAAACAGTCTGACCATGGCAGACACTCGCCAGTTTTTTTAATAAGGCTCTATCAATGCAAGCAGTGCTGGCCTTAATAATGAACAGACTTAAAGAGGTAAGACAGAACGACAGAACGAACGAACGAACGAGGGATGAATCTGAATCTATGATGAAAACTGGGGGCTTTTTAAGTGGCAAAAAAAATGTGGGTGGTGAAAGTCAATTAATTAAGACACCAGAGTTTGACCAGAGGCCCTGTCAATGATGTATCAGCTCCAGCTTTAATGTCTTGATTCAGACAGCAAACAAAATTATGAAATAAAATGATGAATTACTGCAGTTTTGATGGCACGATCGCAGAGATTGAATATTAAAACACATTCAATGATAATTGAATACTGAAGATTAATATTCATGTCTTACTGAAACTAGATGAAAAGACAAGATTCAAAGTGCCTTTTAGATATACCAGATCAACTGAAGAGCATGCTTGCTAAATTCGTAATAGGCGCTTCCCTACAGTGATATTATTTTAATGCATGTGAGATTTAACATTTGCTGAAAAATCACCTAAACTTAACACAGGACATGGATAAGAAATGCCATACTTTTGTCACCAATTTTGAGAAAAAAAAAAAAAAAAAAAAAAACTTAAATTGAAGTATAACTTATTGAAGTTACTAAACTAAAGTTACTGCCGGAGGAATAATCATAATACAACTGGAATTTTATTTTTAATGTTAATGTTGCCGCATACTACATATGTTTAATCTTCAATCGTATCTACAATATAATGCTATCCGATCATTACACTCAAACCCAGAGGATATGATGCATTTACTTTTTGAAAACGGTTATTTTTGAATAAATCGACTGAGGGCCGGAAAATATTCCTTTATTTGAACAACTTACATGTTTTCCTAATACTTGACAGAATCAGAAACTGAAGTAAGTGTATGAAATCAACGTTAACATTATTGATTAAATGGTAAGTCTATACCCCAAATTAGTATTTTATGGGATGTATAAACTTTCAAATGCTCATTTATGTGATATGTTGGTTGTATTCTATTTTTTTTTTTTTTGTATGTTTTATGTATTTCTATTAAGAGATGTGGTCTTTAGCGTCCTTGTTAGCACGCCCACCTCTCATGCCAGAGAGCCGGTTCAAATCCCACTCGGAGCAGGTCGAGTAAGTCCGGTCAGATTTGGTGCCGTGACCCGGATAGGAGTGAGGTTTAGGAATGTAATGGACATTGGCCTAGAGTGCGTTTCCCATACAATAACAATGTGCAGCTTAACTACCAAAGTATGATGCATCTTTGATGAAATCAACTACTGTAGTCAACATTTAAAGTGGATCAAAATCTTTCATCAGTTACACATGAATTTTGAACAACCCGTTCTTGTCTTAGGACAATTATGATGAACTTTTTCGATCCACTTCAAATGTTAGTCATGACTGTTTCCCGAAACCATGTTGTTCAAGCATGTTGGATAAGTGATGAATCCATTTGAGATTGAATTAATGCTTTTTGCAATAACTTACAGATATGGCATCTGAGGACTAATTCTCATTTTGCTTTATTTCCAGATTCAATCATAGGCTCATTCTTACATACTAGAGCATGAACAGCGCTTTAAATCACTTGACAAACTAAAAGACATTTGTATATTTTCAAAATAAAATCTATAGATTGCACTAAATGTCTTGCTTATTTTGTTTAAGATGAGAATTTATTAAGTCCACATGAAACTGTTTCTAACCACAGGTTTGCGAATGTTCATTGGAACTAAGGTTTTGGGAAACAGACTCATGTTTCTATTCTTCTATTCTGATAACAATGAAACTTGTGACCTTAGTTGGCTAACAGGAAAACGCATCCCAGTAAGAGCTGTGGGTAAACCTCACTCCCCTGGCCTCAAGAGACACAAGAGTCCTTGTTAGCGTGCCTGCCTCCCACGCCGAATTCAAAATCCGCTTGGAGTGGATCAAGTAGGACCAGTTACACACATACATTAGGCTTGCGCGGTCCACCTTTAAATCATGAAATACGCGTAGGAATCAAAACAACAGTGTTTATTTCATCATGCATACTTGCTTAGTGCTTGAAAACGAAAAATTCTGAATGTATTTGGTCTTTATCTAATAAGTTAGTCAGCCCAGATCCTTTCAAACACTATTTAGTTTCCAGGCAGACTGATAAAGACCTGTACAGCGCACCTCCAGGAAGTTGCGTTGCACTCAGCTGGTGAAAACATTTCCATTTTTATGCGCAAACGGTTACTACACAGACTGTCGGAGGTCCATGGGAGTCTAGGATACTGCCACGTCTAATGGATAAGCACACAAGATTCAAACCAGACATCTGTGCTCGTCGTCCTGCTTTTTCTGATATGCAAAACGACAATCCACAGGACAGATGCTAATACCCGACTCTAATTTAAAAACTCATTCATGTAGTAACAGGCAAGCCTGGTAGAGCAAATGTCAAAGAGAAGTCGCCTTCTGCCTACTAAATGACAAGCCCAAAGCTCCAATTATCTAAGCCTTCATAAATTTTAACTACGAGAAATAAGAGGCTGCCAAATCTCCGCAGCCTTTGTCTTGTAAAGTTTTATTTTCTTTCATCTTTTTGAAAGAGAAAGCAGGAGAGTGTCAGAGGGAGAGGAGTGGGCATCCATCCAGCTCAGCTGTGCCTAATTGAGAGCTGGTGGGCAGAGCGCGGCCCAGGTTTAAACACGACTCCTTTGGAGATTACGATGGCCGATCCAGTGGGCTGTGATGGGCCACAGCAGGCCTGGCTAATGAGAAGGCTTTTCAGGGGCTGTGGAGAGACCAGCGGGTCTAACACCACTGTCTCCTGTGGGGAAAATGAGGCTAAAGCAAACCGATTCCACTGGCAATTGTTCAGGGCCATTTCCCAGAGTGGCCTGCATACGCATCATTAAGTCCCAAAAGCTTGGGACAATATTACATCGCTGCTAGCCAGAGGGAGAAGGGCAGATAGAAGAGACATGTAAAGAGCAGATGTGGCCAGAAGAGGGAGTGTGAGACCAAATGGAGAAATATCAAAAGCAATAACGGTGTGTCTCTAATGTAACTTCATTAAAGGTAAGCACTGCCCCCTGCAGGACAAATAATGTGTTTTAACAATAATACCACTGTGACAACACAAATGATCTCAGCCAAAGGGGAAAACATAGCCAGCATTGTGAAGGCTTTGACAATAGGTGCAAGAACTGTACTGACACCAGTTGTTTGACGCTTTGGGAAAGAAGATATGTAGATTGCTTACTTGTTTCCTCTGATGCCTTCTCTGCGAACTGCTGCAAGACCCTCGGCCACCAGGGACTCTGCGATATTTTCTCCTGATGTGTCTTTAGAGAGATCAAACCCAGAACAGACATGTTACTATAACACTAAAGTCAACACATCAACGCACATTCAGGTATACCAAACGCTCTCAGAATTTAGTAAAAAATGACCCAGAATGCACTGTTGCAGTAAGATTCTCATGTGAAAAAGCACACTACTCACCTTTTCCCAGGTACACCATGCCGTATTCTCTGCCTTGAGGTGTTTTGTTCTCAACGGTGAAGCAGACTTCTTTGCCGATGACCTTTTTACGCAAGAACTCTCGTGCCTGGAAAGCCCATGGCTAAAAAAGAACACAAAGCTATTTACAGCCATTCAGTAGTGGAGGATGTGCATTAGCGACTAAAGAGTCGCTGGAGTGACTGAAGAAGTTAACAAAACCGTATAAATGACCTGCGGAATATTTTTTTTTTTAATATAATGAGGTGTAGAATTAAAGGATTAAAAACACAATGGACTTAAGGAAAAATGTCAAGATGCTATGAAATACAGTGATTTTATGCACAGCACAATTAATTGGCTTATAAAACATTTAATACATTGGTTGGAAATACCAAAGCCACCTTTCACACAGAGATTCCGGAAAATACATGTGTGCCGCCGTCCGGGATTTGGTTGTTTGATTTTTTACGGTGGCCGAGAGAGCTCAACACGCAGCAACTGAAGCAAATACATGCAAATAGAAAAAAACGCGTGCAAATAGAAAAAAAAAAAAACACACGCAAATAAAAAAACGCATGCAAATAGAAAAAAAACGCGTGCAAATAGAAAAAAACGCGTGCAAATAGAAAAAAATACATGCACTTATCGTCACTTATTTGGTTCTCCTGGAAAAATTTCCATTGTGGTCTGTGTTATTAACAGCGCATTTCCGTATTTGGCCGTGTTGTGAGCTTTTGCAGCTCTTTTATGTTTTTGGAGTACACGTGTTGTGAAACTGATGATGATGTTTGATTTTTTGTTTTTTTTTTTACAGGTGTTTTTTTCTAATTGCATTTTTTTCTATTTGCAGGTGATTTTTTTTCTATTTGCATTTGTTTTTCCTATTTGCACGTGTTTTTTTCTATTTGCACGTGTTTTTTTTCTATTTGCATGTGTTTTTTTTCTAATTGCATGTTTTTTTTATTTGCACGTGTTTTTTTCTATTTGACCGCGTGTTTTTCTATTTGCATGTGTTTTTTTTCTAATTGCATGTTTTTTTTATTTGCACGTGTTTTTTTCTATTTGACCGCGTGTTTTTCTATTTGCATGTTTTTTTTTCTATTTGCTCTCGTTTTTTTCTATTTGCACTCATATTTTTCTATTTGAAGTGTTTGCTTCAGTTGCAGCGCTTTTCAGCGCTCTCTTGGCCACCGTAGATATTGTTTTCACACTGCAAACTGCGTTCACACACATCCCGTGAAAATACTTGACGTGTAACGTACGGGTAGAAAACATGTAGTACAACAGTGAAAGTGTTTGAATAGTTTTGAACAACATGGTAGCTGATCAGGCATTAGATGTTAATGTTCAAACTTTGTTGTTTATGTACAACATCTTTCGTGGTCACATCACAACTTTTTTTAGATTATTGCTTTCTTTTCAACGTGTTAATTCTATAAGCCGTCATTAGTTGTGCGTCAAGTTATCACTACGACACACCCCTTACGGCATTGGTCCTGGCTTTTCTTTACACAGGGCGCGTTCCGGGACTGATCCCGGAAAGTCTGGGGTCTGTGAGACCCCAAATTCAGTACAAACAGTAATATAGTGAAATATTTGTACATTTTAAAATAACTGTTTTCTATTTATCCATCTTACAAAGTGCTTCATTCCTGAGGCAGCACCCTCACTTGATATTGTAATATAATTTCGGCAAAACAGGGCAAAAGCTCTAGTGCGTATTGGTGTTTACGCTTTACAGAACGCTGAATGTTTCTATTTACAACGTGTGTTTGCAGTAGCGAGAAATGTAGCCAATAATGGAATTGTTGATCTCTTGAATGCTTTAGTCAGAATTCACTCACCGCTCAAGACGCCAGAGTTTTTGTTCAGTGCCGAGTTCTGCACGCTTGCAAATCCTCTCATTATAGCAAATCAAGTGTAGACATGATGCAATAAAGAGATTCATTGTGAAGTGCAGTCAGCTTCGTTTATTATAACGGAACTTTGTGAGATTGTGATAAACTGAGATGAGGGACAGGTTTTTAATGATTAAAAAGGAAGCCGTCATAGCTTTTGAGGATTTATATATAGTAGATATGTATTATACATAATATAATATATACCTACTATATATAAATATATAGTAGATCAAAAAAAAGTCATGCGACAACAAAACTCAAATAATTCTCAAATTAATTTGTCATTAAATAGTCATAACCTGTCATTAAATAGTCATAACGTGTCATTAAAATCATTTTTTATTGATTGATTGATTTTTTAGTGATTGTTTTGAACAATGTAAGGAAAGGTTGTTTTATTATTTTTAATATTCAGAGTTTTCACAAAACTTGTGTAGTAAACATAGCTAATAAATGGAGGAGGGGGTTATTTGGTTTACTGAATATCCAAAACTTCACTATGAGAAGAACTAAAATAAGAAAATGACTATGAATCAACATGTTACAAATAAAACTTACCTCATCCGGTGTGTCCTTGGTGTCTGGTTGGGCCTGAACTGCGCGACGGGCCAGAGCTCCGGCTCGGATGTTACTCAGGTTGATCTGCCGTTCTGGAGGTGGTCCACCTCGTGGCTGACCCCTAACAATGACGGCACAACCAGACAAGACCTGCGAGGAAACAAATCAAATTGAGTGCACATAACGTTTCATAAATATTATATCACTACTGCCATGTCAATGATGATGAGAGCTGTAATTGTGCATTGGCAGAGTGCATGATACAAACAATCAACCCGCAAGTCAAACACTGAGGGATCTGACCATAATTCCTTTGGGACCTGCTTGTTTGTGTTTGGCCAACAGTTAAACAACCATTACGCCCACAAATCAAAGATAAAATCAGTAAAACAATCACTACTGTGATAATCACAACATGACATCTCAGCTTTAGCAGCAGCTAAACAAATACAACTTGAAACGAATGACACCAACGACCACTAGTGTATTCACATTACCATTTGAATCAGCGCTTGATCTCGGAGCTGTGTGAGGTATTTACAGCACTGATGTTTACAAGCCTCGTCGTGCTTGCTTTACGCTGAAACAGACATCTGACAGTGGCTTATCCAATCAGATATCAGATCACTGGCATTCCTTTAAACTCCTCGACACACCTGCACCGTTACGAAATGATTACATTAATGGACTAAAGATTACGTTGATTCTGTGTCAATCTTTGCTCCTAAAATATACTCAATAAAGCTATCTCTGTCCCATTTGAGAATATCAATTTATTTATTTTTGATTAAACGACATAAGCAGCAATGGCTATTTTCATTTCAATTTAAAAAATAATTCTGATTACAATCAATTCAAACCATTGTTTACAATAATTTAAAAAATATTCTTAAGAAAACGATCAATATACAAAATCTGACATTTATACCAATAGTAACTGTAATAATAACAACACTTACATAGCTTTCAATTTGTGAGAATATCCAAGTTATTGTCCTGCTCACATTGATTCAAACATGTCAAACACTTTGATATCATCAATGGTGATTTTGCAACCCAGTAGTGTTCTATGCTCTACTTAAACTTATTAAAACTAATACATTTCTAATAAATCATAAAAGTGGAGACCAAACCGAAAGATTTTTTTTTTCCTCTAGAGAGGCCCTGAGAGCAGAGCGCCTGTCTAAATTACTGGCTGTATGGAAGGATACACAGACCTCGGTCACAACAGTCAGATTCGGAAAAAAAATATCCATGAATTTCCCAAATCCACCACGCTCTGGTTAAACAAGGAGTTGAGCAAAAGTGGGAAGTAGGCTACTTTGAATGTTTAGGCTAAAATCAAAGCTACAAGAGAGAGCCAGGGACATTTCACTTTCAAGATAACCAATTTCAATCAAGTGCCAGAAATGAACTTTATTAAGGGGCTATATTAGCCCTCAGGGACTGATTATATTGCCATAAAGCATCCAGCTGAATCAATTCTTAATTGAAATATCTGTAAAAATAGCGATAAATGATGCACAAGACATCAACATAACAACAACAAATACATATGTAAATGTTTACAAAAACATGAACTGGTTCCAGAGGCATTTGCCCCAGATAGTTTTAATGTAGTAACAATTATAGTTTTTGCTGAAAACTATGGATAACAGATACAATATGTGACAGTTTTATCCCCATAAAGAGCTGCTATAACTATAACAACTACTGAGAACATTAAAACAAAAAAAGCTAATTTCACGGATAATTAGGTTGAATAAAGGCTTTGATATCATGCAGCGTTTCTACTTGTGGGTTGCCTCACGTTATCGACATGAGTTTCTCCTTGGAAAACCTACGTGTCAGTTTCTCCTATCTGCTACCCTTTCGTTGACCAGAGCAGATAAAAAGTAAACAGTCCGAAACTGCTGAGCCTGGTCAGTCATGAGGAGCTGAATGAGTCAAAGTTACAACAGAAACACTGTGACAAGCGAGCGAAACTCAATGAGAATTTCCTCGAGCGCACGAACACACATGAAATCTCACAAGCAAGACTGACAGAATAAAATCTAAACTTCGAACTTACATTCAAATGAAAGTGTAGTATGACTACCCATAGTGGTGGTGATTCAAGATTACTATGACAGTTTGATTCGCGAGATAATACTGTAAGTGTTTCTGAAAGAATCTTTAAATCAGTTCATTCGTTCTGATTCAACTGTACGGACAAGTGCATTCAAACTGACGAAGCAGGGAATGTGTAAAAATTACTTTTGACCACAAACAAGTCTCTCACATTGTTTTCTATATGTTGACACAAATTCAAACCCTGCAGTTGAAGGATAAATGAAAAAATAGAGCTGCTTTGTTGTCATCTGTAAAGAAATAAATACATAAAAAATACTTAAAAGCTCATTCATGACTTCACCGAATCGGTTGAGTAAGTGAATGATTCAATAGACTCTCTCGTGTCTCCACCTCCTGGAGGTGCAACCTGGACGAATCCGCAAATGAATCTTTTTGTGAACCGATTCAAAAGTTTCGAGTCACTAGCATGAGTCAAAATCCGTTAACTCGGATAATAACAAATCAAATGCAACCCACTATTCTAGATTTTGCTTCAGATTAACTCTAGAACCGTTTAAAAAACTCTGCTTTCATACAAGACAGCTGTTTGACAAACTATCAAGAGTTCGTTATGAAATATGTGCCTCTTTGCAAACACTGAGCTGTTGCTGCATAATATTTAGACTTAGCGACTGGTGTTTAATAACGTTAGGCTTCGTTTACAACAGCAAATAAAAGCCAACAAATGAACTTTGAATATAACGTTGTCCATCTGGATCACAGCTGAAGCCCGCTCAACTTCTGTCAAATTCTGCTGATCATGAAAACAACTTGAAGACTCGCCAAAACTCAAGAGAACTAGTGGAAAACCAGCAGGCTGCATAATACACGCCTGACATGAAAAACCTGAACTTTTCAAAGTCTTTGCTATCACCAGCCCCCCAAGACCAACACTTGTGCCTTGTGTAGTGTCTTACCATCTTCACTATTCCCCTCTGCAACTGCGGGGCTGAAGTTGGGTTGGACTGAACTTGTGCCTGTACTGCAGATGCCATGTCCGCTGAGCTGGATGAGTATTCCGCTAGGGAGGGAAGAAAGAGAGAGGTAAAGGAACCGGGAGAGTCCTATGAGACGCCTCTACTGTGAGTCGAGAAAGGGAAGAAGAGAGACTGAGCACGACTGATCACGCTTTGCTTAACCGGAAGTACAGCATTGGGATGTACACGTCGAAATGTTGCACTTCCTCGGTCACAGCGTCACACTCGCGCTCTGAATGGGGCGATTTGGTTGTGACGTTAGACACGAGTGATGACATCCGGTGAGTGGGGAGGTGCGACACGTCAGCACAGATTTAAAAAAACCGTGTGTGCATACTGTACATATTCAAAACACACAACAATTTAATATCTATGAATGTATTCGCGTTATTACATATCGTATTTACTTTGCTACTATAAGAATAGCCTATTTATCTATTCATTTGCTTTTATTTACTTTTTTTTACTTTGCTACTGTTTCTTTTATTATCTTTATGTTGGTGCATATGTTTCATGAGTGAGCAAACAGTCGAAAGAAAGAAAGAAAGAAAGAAAGAAAGAAAGAAAGAAAGAAAGAAAGAAAGAAAGAAAGAAAGAAAGAAAGAAAGAAAGAAAGAAAGAAACTTATTATGAAAATTGAATCCTGAATTATTTTGTATATTGTTTTTCTTTATTTATTATGGATCTAACTTAATTTATTTATTTATTACACACTATATTTGTTTGTTTATTTCTTTGTGCATTTATTTATGCATTTACTTATTTTTATTTATTAATTTGCACAGGTATTCATTCATTCATTCATTCAAATACTTTTCTCTGTGCAACATGGATGGAAGCAGAGATTGGTTGGCCTGTGGGCCTATTTGTTATATTTTCATGTGTAATTAAATGTCAATAATGAGTTTGTAAATTTAAATTGTTCAATAAAAATCACTGTTATAACACTGTTATCCACGTACAACATAAGAGCCTTAAAAAGAAGATTCTTCATCAGTATTAATTTAAAAAGAAAGAGAAAAAAAATTATGTCATGTATTAATTAGTCAATTCCTAAAACATGTGAAAAGACACAAATACATAAGATTTGTTAATTGTAAATTTGTTAATAGTGCCACTTCTGTGGGTTACAAATATCAAAGTCCAATTAATTCTTCCATACTGAAGTACTTACTGGCCACTAGATGACACCATTTGACAAATATTGCATTGACTCATGATTCAATATTACACTTCTCCATTTTTTTTTTCTTAATGAAGTGAGACTGTTGACATCACCTTTTTTCTGTTGATTAGGGTGATCATATTGAACTTATGTTACAGTAGAAGTAGCAATATGCATTGAAATAGTTCTGCTGGAACAAATAGAAATGTGACGCCTTGCACCCAAATGATTTTATAGTGGTGATGAATTTGGTAAATCTGGGAATTCTTTTGCAATTTTGACTTCTGCGATTTATTTCTATATTTCTGTAACATATTAGATCAACACATTAAACTTTTCTGAAATCCCTAATATGTTTTCAACCCAAACCAGAAGAACATATGTAGATATTATACCATATTAGAGGAGACATGCCACATCTACAGTGTTTTATAGCCCCCCAAAAATGTATTCAACCTGAATTTGATAATCTGAGACAAGTCACTTTGTAATCTGGGACATGTGTTAGGCCTAATATTCATAGAAATTTCATTAATTCATATACAAATAGTCATGTTTACATGTTGAGTGTTCCAAGTTCTATCACATCAAGATAACAATCTACTTTGTTATTCATTTAAATTCATTTATAACTCTACAAAACTTGTATAATATTTAAAATTTCAACTAAAATTTAAGCAACAGCAAACATCTATTTGATTGACGGATCATTCATTCGGTAAAGTTGTCCATTCAAATTGGAGCTACTAAGGGAACAAACACACCTTGCAGATAGAGACTCAGCAAAGTGAGAAAAATAATAGGTAACCCGCCAAATTGTCTAGATTTGACAGCGTTACACACCACAGGTGATTTTTATCCACACTTGGCGAGTTGGGTGTTCATTTCAAACCCTGATTAGCATTATTTTAGAGTTCATTTTAAAGTCTATCAGTTGTCTACCGCTAAGTTAATGAGATCTACACCCTTGTCATTAGACTTATAAAGGTCTTGCATTATTTCCCCCATTTGAAGACTGTCCCAGATTACCAAAGCATGCTGTCCCACATTCTCAATCATACTTAATAAAGTGGGACAACAATCAAATGTTTGAAAGAAGGAAAAAAACACATTTTCAACACTTTAATTTGTTGCTTGAATAGATCACAAACATAATTTGACTACAATTAGGAACATTGTCTTGTCAATGCCCCTGCCATGCAATTCCAAGGGGAGCTTCTTGATTGACAAGTGCCCTGAAACTTTCTGTGGCATCACCCCCATAAAGTCATGTGATTTCAGTTTTATGACATCCATGCTAAACCTGTTGACTAATTTTCCTGTAAAAGTCCTATTGACTAAATTTTGTAGAACAGGAAATATAAACACAGTGTCCCACATTACCCAATGTCTCAGATTACCCGAATTCACCCTAGTTTTTTTTTTCTCATATAAATTTTATATATAAATCTTATATAATATATTCATTTTTATCTCATATAAAAATCATAAACGTGGTCATATGAATAGGAAGGCAGATTGGACATACATTCACTCACACCGACAACCAATCAACTATAGTTCACCCTCTTGGTTGTTCTATTAATACTTGATTAATAAAAGGAACAGTCGCATCTCTTAATGCGTCAAATGAATTATTAAAACATTAGTCGATCATTGTTGTTTCAAAATATTCGGATCAGGACAAACGCAAGAACCTGAAACATGCTTTACATCACATATGCCTTATAACCATATGGCTCATGATATCATCACTGATTGACATGGTATACTGTGTAAGAAATTAAACGATTACTTCTATTCAGGGCTTTTGCCAGCTGTCTCACTGAGCTCCAACAACGGAGAGTTCATGTAACCAAGAGCCTTGGATATGATAAGGTGGTGTATAGCTTTGTGGAAAGTTATGCAATTGAATTACACATTTGGGGAGGAAACGTAAAAAATTAGATGTACCCGAATTTTTACATTGTTGGCACTAAGTGCACTTTCTCAGCTGACAGCTACCCATGAGCTTTGGTGTGAATAGTGAAAAATAAAAATAAAAAAGAGGCCATGTTTTCCTTGACTTTAAAGCTAGTGTCAAAAAAGTTTTTGTGCTCTCTTAATTTTAAAGATGCATCCGCAGTATTTCAATTGATATTTGAATAGCAATGGCCACACGTGTGCGCGTTTGGAGAGCTCCATGTACACATTTACGCGGGTGCCGTGTCAGACTTTAAGTGCTATGATTCAGAGCACAACATGGAAAGATGAATCATTAGTGTGGCTTTCTTGATTTCTGACGGCACAAGATACGCGAATATATCAAAATCGTATTGATTTAAATGTTCAAATTGGAAACATCCCCAAAGTGCCAGACAGATTTGCGCACAGAGAGGGGTTCGTCCTTTTCATTTTTGAAACTTTAACTCATTTAATTATCAAGTTTCGTTTAATAAAATGAGTAAAAAGGAACGTAAAGCTCTCTGAAGTAATAAATAAATATGTTATTTGTATTGTCATCTCGTTGGCAAGGAGACGTTGGCGTTCAAATCGGTCGTCGCGTTTCTATGTGCATCGTTCGGTCCTGCAGATATTATTATGCTGTAAGGGGTGGTTAATATGTAATTTGCACCATATGGCATTTTAAAATCCAACCTTATTTCCACAATCTTCGATCTGTGTGGGTTTACCTAATGATGCCCAATTAGTCATTGAGCAGGACCAAAGATGAGGCTTGTGTGGATACTCTCGCGCTAATATTTGCTCTCCAAATATTTCCTTTGAAACGTTTACAACACATTTTATCTGCTGGCCAGACAAGGGACATCTGGGAGGGTTTTCGACTCTCGATTTTTATAAATAAAACCACAATTGGTTCACATTTGCCCCTCGGACTCTATTTGTTCATGCTTGAAAGAAAATGTAATAAAAGGGGCTCCATGATGGATTTATGATTTATCAAAAGCACTTTACCATATGGCAGTCGTCTTTGGAGCAGGCTTTCAAATGTTTGCTTTAAAAGAACTAAATCTGATTAACATGTAGCTAGCCTATACAGTCGTCGCGTGGAAGGATGAAAGATGCGCCAGTCACGTGACAGCCGGACAGCCTCAATCTCCAGTCGTTTGAGAAGCACAGTAGTAAAACAGGGCTTGTGGGCACATAAATGAGTATAACATTTAAGAATCATCGTTTGGAAGCTGACCACTTTCATATGTGGGCGAACACTGTTTTCAATCACTCATTCAGAACATCATGGGACCTGTTCAGGGCGGGCTGGTGCTGAAATCAAACACTTCTCACACTTGGTGCTCTCTATTCGCTAAACAAAATCAAATACCGATCCTTTAACCTCATGAAGCATCCTTTATGCAAGCGATGTTTTTCTAAATGAACACATCTTCTAAATAAATCATTTGGGGTACCTAGGCTACCTTCTCTAAATATTCGTGCCACTCATATGTGCGCAGGGAACCTGCAAGTCTAACCTCTGCATCTGTCCCATTGGTGCACACAGTGCCAATTACACAATGATATTTTAGAGGGCCACTGTTTTTAGTTTAGGCTAGTTGATTATTTTTGAAGATTGTTTTTCTTGGCGTAATTTGTTGAGGTTCATCTTTGACACTTACGCCACTGAGTTCCACAGTAAATTTTAATTAAAAGACCTTTCAAACTAATAATAACTACATTCAGTATGGAATGGAAAGCGCACGAACATCATTGAAGTGAATGGACGGGTTTTCCCAAACAACACTTTTTGCGTCAAATACGCGCTTATGCTTGCAATATAATTCTAAACATTACAAAAACGGTGTTGAACACTTTAGCCTACTCTAAAAAAGTACAAAAGCTGTCCATATTTGTACAGCAAAGGTATATGCCAACATATTTTTATATAGAGTGCATTTTAGCCTACCTCAAAGGTACTTGTTGCTACCAAGGTCTATGGTACACATTAGAACCATTTTAAAGGGTACAATCCCAGTGACAGATTTTGTGGAACAACATTCCAATCAAACAATCAGATTTGAGGAACAAGTTTTCAGTTTACAGAGTTACAAGCAGGTGCTTCTACATCAGTGTTATTCACCTATCAATTCCCCCTTTTGATTTTAGGGATAACTTATGGATAGTGTTACAAAAATCCGAGGAAAAAAATAATTGGGCAAAATGAATTTTATTATATGAATGATTTTTCTGTATTGATTTTTTGATTTCACAGATGTTTGACCTGTATTTTGAATTTTGCACTGCAATGCGTTGTGCTTCAGTGTTAACGGGAATGTCCGTACAATTAATGCATGTCCTGGCAGAAAATGACTATATTTCCATCTTTTTCTACAGTGTGAACACTGTTGACTACATTATCACCATCGAGAGTCTATATTTACCCTTTTCCCTCCTATGTGCACAGTACGTCATCTTGATAAGGACAACAGGTAAGCTATATAAGAAGTCGCGCGCCGGGGCAGTGAGGGGTCCACGCGCAAGGACGCATCTCTTTCACAGAAAAAGACCGTCTTCACTGTAAGAAAAGAAAAGGATTACCTCGCTTTCACTCATTGTAGTTTTATAAGATTTCAGGCTAATTTAATGCATTAAATGCTTACTAAAATATATATTGTTGTTGGCAAGGCTTCCAGGTGCCCATTGGGATGTGCAGCGCAAACTCTGTTCTGGGAAATGAAGGTCGGCATTTAAACATTCCACATTTATTCAACAAATGCGCAGAAAAGTTGTTCGGCTGATTATGGAATAAATTCCACTGCATTATGCGCAAACCTCCTATTAATGTAGCTTTATCTGTGGATATATGTGTCAGGAGAAGAAGGGAGTGTCAATCAGCTGGGCGGTGTGTTTCTGAACGGTCGTCCTCTGCCCGTCTGTAAACGGAGATTGATGGTTGAGCTCGCGACCGAGGGTGTGAGACCGTGTGAGATCTCCAAAATACTCAAGGTACTACTGAGTCTTTGCCATGTTGTTTATGTGAATATCGATACATGCTGGAATAACCCTGTGCTCTGTCAGGTTTCCAATGGCTGCGTTAGTAAGATTTTGGGCAGGTTTCAGCGCACAGGGGCCATTGGTCCCAAAGCAACGGGAGGCAGCAGACCCAGGCTCCTGACTCCTGACGTCATCTCCATCATTGCGCAGCACAAGCGGCAGAACCCCACAATGTTCGCCTGGGAGATCCGACAAAAACTGGCGACAGATCGAGTCTGCAGAGGAGAAACAGTACCCAGTGTAGGTCTTCCTTAAAGCTGGTGTAGTTTTGAAAGCCAACACATTAAAAAAAATAAAGGTTCCAAACAAGGACCTCATTATGAGGTTTACGCAGTGAAGAACCTTTTTTTGGTTCCCCAAATAACTTTTTGGTTGAGCAGTTCTTAAAAGAACCATTTTCTTAACTTGAAGAACATAACCTAATAAGTCAATTTTTTTACTGTAAAGAACCTTGGGGAGGAAATGTGTGACTCAACAAGTCAATGTCCATCAGGTGTCATCCATAAACCGGATTCTTAAGAAGATTCATCTAGATGTGGATATGATGGGCAGTGCATATCCCAGCGTCAAACACATTTACACAGGTAATCTAATTCATTCCTGATTCAAATACACACCTGCTTATGTTTACTAATAGAAGAATATGCCCATAATGATAAAGATGATTAAGTGTCCCATCTAAAATGTACCACATGCATTCATCCTATTGGTCTTTAAACAAATATCTCCACTAACCTTCTCCATTCGCTTCCTTTCACCCAGAAGTAGATGAGCAGAGGAGTTTACAGCAACAAACGGACACAACCCCGCGAGGCACATCTCCTCGCAACAGAACTGCTTTCACACCAAACCAGAGTGAGAGGTTAGAGAAAGGTGATTCACTTTCAGTCACTTCAATCTGTCTGCTCAGAGTCGTCTGTGTGCTATTATACTGACATCGCAACATCTCCCCTTCTGATTTCTGGCCATTCAGAGTTCATCCGTGGGCTTTATCCTGACCTGCTGACCAGAGAAAAGCTCTCTGAGGAGACAAACCTTCCACAAGACACCATTAAGGCAATTCAGATTTAAAGTTGCTTTTTTTCCCTTAAATGAAGAAGATGCTTTTTGTTAGATGTTTGACCTGATCTTGGCCTTCCATCTGAAGGTTTGGTTTTCCAATCGCAGAGCAAGGATGAGGAGGGAGCGAAGGGAAGACTGTAGTGATTGTGGATCACTGGGTAAGTCCTGATGTCTTGTTTTCATTGTAGAATCATAGTCTGCACTATGAATAATTTCTCTTTCTCAGGTGTAACTGGATTTCTGAGAAGAAGGAATGCTTTGATTTCTCTGCCAGCGACCTCTGGCAGCTCATTGGACGGTTACTTGGCTCATCACACACAATCCACTTTTCCATTGGCCCATCACAGAGACAAAAACCCTTTTCCATGGGCTCATTCGAACTCAGATGCAATGTTAATATGTCCATTGGATCGCACAGAGAGTTTGATGCCATCATATCAACAACATGGCCCAATGGAATCAGATTACCGATTGGTTCCCTCGAACACAGACGAAAGTCTCTTACTGGCTAATCGCTCACAGTGGGCTGCTCATCAATCTCTGATTGGACAGAATGCTTCAAGGTTTTGAATTCGGTTGACGGTGTGGACAGTAGAGGGCAGCAAAGGAAAGAAAAAGTGGCATTTGGTCTGGATGTACTTTTTTAGACTAATAATTATGTTTTTGATAATTTGGTTGTATGTTTTAAGTGAGAAAAAAGGGCTTTAAAAATAACACGGACTGGAAACTTAAAATTTGTCTCACTTATTGTCTGTCGAATTTGTCAAATCGAGAATAAATAATAAAGAGATACAATGCAAAAGCAAAACACTTTTCACTTTTTGTCTTCTAATATAACTAAATATTCTTAAAATATAATTAATCAAATTGGAAGCAACACAAGATTTTAAGACTTGGTTTTTTTTATATTTTTTTTAAATCAAAACGTATTTGTCTACATTTTATAATGCATCTTTAAAACATGACTTTGTATCATTTTTTTGTTCATTTAATACACATTTTGAACTTATCTGAAGTCTTTGACAATATTTTATGCATTTTTTTGTTTGTTTGTTTCAAGGATTAATGAAAACTTCAGCTAAAAAATAAGACAAAATGCAAATGCAACATATAGTGTCAGAGCTAGGATTTTCTCCATAAAATGGATTTCAATGGGAACCAAACAGTTCAAGGTCTAAAAGACAGTTTCAGTGCAGCTTCAAAGTGCTTTAAACGACACCAGACGATGAAAAAGGGTCTTATCAAGCGAAACGATCGCTCATTTAAAAAAAAAAAAAAGTTAAAGTTTTATAAGCACAAATGCTTGCCTTGCTCTGTTCTGTGATGCGCGTTCGTGACTCTGCCGTTCAAATTCGTTCATCAAAATGAACGAATCTTTTTTCGAGTCATCACCCGAAGGCTCCTAGATAAGACATTTATTCATCGTCTGGTGTCGTTTAAAGCCCTTTGAAGCTGCACTGAAACTCTCAATTGGACCTTGAACCATTTGGTTCCCAATGAAGTCCATTATATGGAGAAAATCCTGGAATGTTTTCATCAAAAACCTTAATTTTTTTTCGACTGAAGAAAGAAAGACGTGGACATCTTGGATGACATGGGGGTGAGTAAATTAAAAATTGAACTACTCCTTTAAACACATACAGTACCACCTACCTAAAGATTGTTGCCGACCATTTACAACCTTTCATAGGGATAGTGTTCCCTGATGACAATGGCCTCTTTCAGCAGGATAATGCACACTTCCACACTGCACAAATTGTTCAGGAATGGTTTAAGGTGTTGCCTTGGCCTCCAATTTCCCCAGATCTCAATCTGACTGAGCATGGGATGTCCTGGACCAACACCTTCAGGACTCAAAGAATCTGTGGTGTCAGATCCAACAGGACACATTTGTGGAGTCCATGCCTCTGTTTTAACAGCATTAGTGGGATCTACACTATATTAGGCAGGTGGTTTTAATGTTGTGGCTGATCAGTGCACTCTCTCTCAGACCACCTCTGTCAGCACAGGTTCATCTGGTAAGAAATCTCTCCTGTGAGCTTTGGACTGGACTCGCATACTTCTACACGGTGAGTGAACGAGATCAACACTTGGACACAAACCAGAATGCTTCAAGCGCCTAACAGGGAGTCTGGGCTACTCTGACAAACACGCAGAGGTCAAACTCACAGGCTTATTTCTGATATAAATGCCATGAATCTAAAATTGTTAGTGTTTATTTTCCTCGTTCAACTCTTTGTACATGCAGTAAAGTCTATAAAGAAAATATGCAGCACTCTGCACAGGAAAGATGCTCAAAAATAAAATAAAAAAAGATTGAAGAGAGCCATTATACGAGCAGTTAACAAAGCACCGAAGCAGAAAAATAAATGACTTCAAATGATTACTCTCAGAGAGAGTTTCGGGTGGAAATGTGGTTTTCTCTTGATTTAAACACAAAACCTCTGTGTTTTACTGTACGTCGGAGTCCTATAGAAGATCTGACGTCTTGTGTCTGTTCCAGTGGTTTTCAACTCTTGTCCTCTGGGAGCCCACGACAGCATAATTTGTTCCAGCCTTGAACTAACACATCTGATTCGACCATAATCAGCCTCGGCTGGATTAATTGAATCAAGTGTATTAGTTTAACCTCATATGGCGGCAACAATCCATCATGGATCTGGAACTGAAACGGCTTATTCATGAGCGCTCTCCTGACTCTCATCCATGATTGCTTCAACATACTGTCTGCCTGCTCCCGTTTGACTGAAGGAACTGCTTTATGAATTCAGTTAGCTTTTCAACAGGTTGAACTCTGACCTTTGACCCCTGCTGATTTAAGTGCGCTGGAGGAAACAGGAAACTATTGGCTTTGGTCGGCGTGACCTTTCTTCTCACACGTCCTTCTCCATCGCCCGTAAGAGGGGGTTGTATTCATCAGCTATGGGTCGCCTAAACACACAACCTGCTGAAAGCCAACTGACACACACGTTCGATGGGTTGAAACATCAGACTTGAGTGAATGGAAACCATTAGGCCATTGGTCTCAGAGCTGCAGAGAAAGAAACAATACATTAGCATATTAATCATTAGACTATTAAAGTATTTATCAATATTTTGAATTAGTAATCTTGTAATCTTGTGATGTCCTATTACCATTTTTCTAATATTTCTTATTTCCTTTTAAAGGGATACTCCACTTTTTTTGGAAATAGGCTCATTTTACAACTCCCCCAGAGTTAAACAGTTGCGTTTTACCATTTTCGAATGTATTCAGCCGATTTTTTTATATATTTAGAAGAATATCAGTAACCAGACAGTTTCTGGTCTCATTGACTTCCAATAGTATATATTTTTTCCTACTATGGAAGTCAATGAGACCAGAAACTGTCTGGTTACTGATATTCTTCTAGATATCAGAAAATCGGCTGAATGGATTTGAAAACAGTAAAACTCAACTGTTTAACTCTGGGGGAGTGGTAAAATGAGCCTATTTCCAAAAAAAGTGGAGTATCCCTTTAATCCTTATTTATATAATTTGCCGGATAACAATGACAACACTGTTTAATAGAAACTGAAATACTACAAATGACCAACAATAACTCTTTTTTTTTAAAGTTTTAATCATTTACAAATAAAAAAACATTTACATTTTAAAAGTTGGAAATACAAAAAAAAGTCATATAAAAATAGTGTTAAAAACAACAGCAGCCTAGATATTCAATATTAAGACAACTGATGGCAGCAGCGCAAAGAG
This sequence comes from Cyprinella venusta, assembly GCA_038021265.1. NCBI lineage: Eukaryota > Metazoa > Chordata > Actinopteri > Cypriniformes > Leuciscidae > Cyprinella > Cyprinella venusta. Next base: position 20,490,505 of record CM075885.1, on the reverse strand, counting down.
GAAATCACAAAACCGATGTGTTAAAATGATAAAAATGTCAAAACACAGGCACCTTATATACATAGCGAGCATATTATTTACAATATTACACATTTTCGTATTAAAAACATGAGTTTAAACAGTCAGCCTGCCTGTTCTCGACTGCAGTTTGATTAGCACTCTAAATTGTCTAAATTTGGACTTAAAAGACCCTCCACATGCACATAAACCTTCGGGGAGCCGTTTTTGAGACGTGTTATGACCCATTATTTTCCTTTAAAGACATATCGTCCTTTTGTTTTGTTTACAAATGTTATGTTTCAAATCTACAGGCCAGATTAAACACAATAAACACTTCTGGAGGATGAAATGCCATGACTTCGGCCCATCTATAAAAGACATAAATAAATACTCCGCGAACTGCGTATAAAATTTCGACAGATATATTACACCATGTGAAAGGAAAGACCTTCAGATGTTTGTAATTTCAGATCTATAAGACCTACGGATGCACAGAGTGACATTCGCACACTCTTTGGAGTGCAGTACAAGAAACGGCCCCAAAGGGGCCACAGAATGCTCCAAACTGGAGTAAGGCAAGGTGCGAAACATTAGAATGTCAATGAACCCTTCTGGAAACGTGTGATAACATCTCATCGGGGCATGAAAAATCGGCCACGGTGCAGACTGCCGCTCCGAATCTGATTCGTGAAAGTGGTTGATGTGGAAAATGGCGTATTGGAAACTGTGATACGGAATTTCGTCCTCCTACGTTGCACCTGAAATGCCTTTAAAATGATTTACACTGAGGAAAAAATTCAGTTTGTGCACAAGCGATAACACCTGGAAAAATGCACCCCAGTGAAAACAAAAACTCCGTCCTGCCTGAAAACGTGGGGTTATTGACATCTTCAAGTATCTCCAGGGAATGACGTTTAGAACAACATCTGCTCTGGTCTGAGACAAATATGTTCATGTGGATCAACACCACAGTTTCTTCTAATTGCTTTTATTTCCTCATTTATCCATCTGTCCATGATTTCTAACCAGCCACAAAAAAGTTGCAATTTGTTGGTTTAAAACAATAAAATAATATCTGATGTCTGATTTGTACAGTTTGCTGGTGAGAACATCAGATCTTGTCTTGCACTTTTTTTCTGTACCAGTGGTTTTCATTTAATTTCTATAAAACAAAAAACAAACTCTGGCTTCCAAGTTTGTGTACACCAATCGTACAGCAACCAGGGTCTTCACGTTGTAGATGCTGAAAACCATAGTATATTATCCCCAAATCGGAAAATATAACAGTCTAGTAACTTATTTCCATATCCGAATAGTATTTGAAGACTTTGCGGATCCATTCAGAGTAGAAGGCCACGTTGACGAAGACAGCAGGACGCCTGGCGACGGCACACCCACGACCGTTAATGCTCACGCCCACTATGACCTTGCTTTCTCCTTCCTGGCACACCAATGGGCCACCGTAGTCTTTCTGTAAGAGGTAAATAGAGAAGAGTAGAGGCCGCAATCATAGAACAAACACCATCCTCTGAAACGATACTCCTCAATGATCAGGATCTGACTCGTACCTCACAAACACCCTGGTCTCGCTTGCCTCCAGCACAGATTTTGGTCTCTGTGATTGGCAGAATCCCTTTGTGGCTTTGAGAACACCTTTTGTTGCTGACAATTGGAAGCCCCACCATTTTCAGACTGCCCTCGTGTCCCGTGCCTAACAGAGAGGATTAAAGGGTCAGGTTTAATAGAAATGCAATGGAAAGTTTGCATGCAAGTTCAATTAGCTTTCTTTATTTGGCCTTATGTGTCTAAATAACTGTAAAAATGGGTTAAATATGAGCTTAGAATGTTTAGTTTCTTCAAGTGTGTATTTTAATGATGCCGAGTCACATTAAATATTTATTTGTGTATCTTGTTCTTTGTCCACAGGATACAAACACTAATAAAATATTGTCATCATTGTGATTATTAGGACCGTCTGAATGCATCAGAGCTGCGTTTTGAAGTAAATATCAAATACCAAATAAAACAGATCAGGGGTTTTCAGATTTTTATTTCTTATTTTACCATTTTAATAAAGCAAATTCTTGGGTGGAAAATATTTAAATGATTATGGTCACACTTTAGATTAGGGTCCAGTTCACTACTACCAAACTATTAATTACGACCTTTGCCTCAGTAAACTCCTAATGACTGCTTATTAATAGTCAGTAAGGTAGTTGTTAAGTTTATGCACTTAATAAGTACTAATAAACAGCCAATATCCAAGTAATATGCATGCTAATAAGCAACTAGTTAATAGTCAGAATTGGACCCTAAACTAAGTGTTATATATATATATATATATATATATATATATATTTTTTTTTTTAAATAAATATATTGTTTAATATTACAATTCAGCACTAGTTAGAAGAAAAAAACAAACTAATATATTTATTATGCATAAATAGTATATATATATATATATATATTCAACATCTGTAATAACTATGTAATAACTATAACTATATATATATATATATATATATATAGTTATCAAATTGAATGCATGTGAAAAAAATTCACATATTCATATATTCATTTTGAAAGCCCTAAAATACATATGAGGACAGCTTTAAGGTAACCAAAGAGCAAATCTAATAGTAAAATAAAATAAAAATACAATAAAATAGAGTTGAATAGAATGGAATCAGCAAAGAATAATAAACAATGGGGCATTGCACCTTAAATATGAATCATTTTCTCAGTCCTCAGACTCAATTATTTTGCATAAAACAACCAGAGGAACATGTCATAATTATTTAAAAGACATTTTTAATGTTTCCAAACCCCTAAACAATGTTGCTGTAAAGAAAAGAATAGAATAGAACAGAATAGTACCTTTAGTGTCTCCCCAGCCATACATGAGGCAGTAAGTGCCTTCTGCAACGGCACACCCCGCGACAGGAAGCTGCACAGTTCGCACATGCTCAGAGAGAGGGGCAGGCCTGGGCATAAGACTATGAGTTACCATAAGGATAGCTGGATGGATGAGAAGATGAATGGGCAGATGGATAAATGCACTTACGTTGTGAGTTTGAGCAGGGCCAAGTTGGATCCCTCGGGCCCGCAGACCACATGTGCGATCCGGAGATCCTGCGTGCCGGCGGACGCGTTGAGATGAAGGAGCCCCACCTGCACGGTGTACTCCGAGAGGTCAGGAACACTGAAGAACATACAAGCATATATGTCAAACACAGAAGTTTCATGGCAACTAATGTATGCGAGTATCCGAGTAGAACGGTGATAAGTCATTTTTAGTCTTTTGGAAATAGGATTGCAGACATAGCAGAGTCTTTCTACAAGCATGAGATATGTACGTTGCAGAGCGTTCCTGCTAAGCTCATCTCCAGTTCTGATCAAGGCACAGAGGTCAGTTTCGAGCGTCCATCCCGGTTCTGGGTCTTCATGCAAAGCACAAGATAGCTAAAACCACCAGGGAGCGGATCTGGGGGAAGTAGAGATGATCTAAAAGCCAGACACGCTCACTCTCGCTCTCCTTCTGTCCCCTTTTCCTCCCTCAAAACTAAACAGAGCCAGCAGGTTTTCACTCAAGTGTCAGTGAAGCACATCCACAGGCGTATATCACGCAGACGAACGCAGAGTCTAAACAGATGCACCGCTGACAAGAGCAGAGAACCATCAGTCACAGTCCGAGCAGATCTGTCACTACTCTCTCCTAAACCGGAAACTCTGGATCCGCACGTCTCGTAGAAAACATCGACTGACAGATGGGAACACAAGGCCGGGACAGGCCAGGATCTTGCACGCTCAAGGAGGAGCAAAACTCCAATGTGCTTTACATTGACGAGAGAGTGACTGGTCATTAGAGGAGTTGAGATAGATTACCAGGTGGAGAAGCACTGTTGATCAGTCAGAACCCAATCCTCTCTGATGAGTGAACCTCCGCACCAGTGTCTGTTCCTGAGGGAGGAGAACCAATCAGAATGTGTCGTTAAGGCTAGAGGAATTACCATCCCTCATCTTATACTGGTTATATCATGTTTTCCAGATACTAAAATCCATTCTATTAGCCAAATATTTGAAATCATAATGCCATTTTTCACTAAAAAAGAAGAAAAAAGATTAAAATTATAAATAATATTTCAGTGTTTCACATAATTTGCTAATGTAGTAAACCTCCCCCCAAACTTCAAACATAGATTCACTATACAAATAAGCATATTTAGGAAAAGTGCATTTTTTAATAAGATGTGTTGATTCTCATTCAAATTTTCAATGTATTTCAATGCAAAATTGGACATTGTAAAAGGCTGTAACCTGCAATTGTCACCTTAAAGAGCTATTTATTTACCTCATTTAACCCATACAAATCAGCTGTGTTGGTATAATTTAATGTATTTAAGTTCATTGATGTTATATCTTTATATATTTTATTTGAATAAAACCAGTTAATTTAGATGTTACCATCTAAATGACTTCTTTTAACTACTTTACTACTACTTAAAAGGGTTAGTTCACCCCAAAAATGAAATTTTGTTCATGTTCGTAACACAAATGAAGATAATTTTTGATTAAATCTGAGAGCTGGATCACTCCTTCATTGGCTTATAAGGGATCGAAACTGGCCGGCCCAAAAGTTATGAAAGACATTGTTTAAATAGTCCGAGTGACTACAGTGGCACAATCTTAAGTTTATCAATCGACGAGAATACTTTCTGTGTGCACAAATACAAACAAAAATAACGACTTTAATCAACTATTCATGTCCTTCTATGTGGGCCTTGAGATTTCACGTAGTGAAACTATGCAAAGCTTCTAGTTTGTACATATTTTTGTTTGTTTGGTGCGCACAAAAAGTATTCTTGACGCTTGATAAACTCAAGATTGAGCTAATGTAGTCACTCAGACTATTTTAACAACGTATTTCATAACTTTTGAGGCCGGCAAGTTTCGATATGGAGGAGTGATCCAGCTCTCAGATTTAATCAAAAATATCTTAATTTGTATTCCGAAGATGAACGAAAGTCTTACGAGGTTGGAACAACATGAGGGTGAGTAATTACTGACAGAATTTTCATTTTGGGGTGAACTAACCCTTTAATTACTATTTTTTCAATGTATTGAACATTCATCTGCCACAGATTTATCGACGTATTTGTTCTAAATTACGTAGATTAATGTAGGTTGAGTTCGATTAAAATAATACCTCATTCTGATCAAATAGGACATGTACCTTTTTTGAATGCTGACGACCCAGCTTCCATCCTCTGCTCGCTGCACCTGCATCCCCCCAACAATCCGGGTGGTTTTGTGTATAAAACAAGATGGTTTCGCTCCTCCACCTGCTGAGAGGGAAAGCAGGAACTGTCAGAGAAGACTTCATTAAAGAAGATACTAAATTTTAAAAAAATATATAGATCAATATATAGATCTTACATATTGGATATGCAGACAGTACACAGTATCATAGTGCAGTGGTTCTTAACTGGTTTTGCTGCAGGACCCATATTTTATACTGGACATAACAGCAAAACTATACAGGCCCAATAATATGCAAATGTAATAACAGACTGACCAAAAAGAAATGGATAATTATGTAAATCTTGTAAAAAAAAAATGTAAAAAAAATTAATCATAGTCTGTGCAAAACATTAGGACACTTGTGGAAAATTGCTTTCGTTAGTGAATACATGTTTTATTTAATTATATGTTGGTTTATTTTTTGTTTCTATTTATTATTCGCATTTAGCACATTTTTTTTTAGCACAGCAACCACTGTATATAACCTGTCGTCTTTCTCATGGGTGTTTTCTTTTTATGATCTGCTAAGAAATTTGCTATGAACTTACTCTTTTGATGGTCATCAGATGACATTGATTTGCCTGGATAATAAAAAAGACAAGAAATGTTAGTTTACACCAAAAACCAGGGACAAAATATAATGACGTTAACATTTTGAAGACAAAGTTCAGACAAACGCATAATCTCAATAAAAACTTTTCAGCAATTGAAATAGTTACTGAAACTTAAAAAGAATGCAATCTAATTTGGATGAACCTAAATACAATCATGGAACTATCCCCAGAAAGTGTTTCCCATTCCAAGCCTACACAAACACCATCTCGTTCATCAACATGCGGCAGCAGACCATCACAGACGTGTCTGAATGCAACACAATTAAAAAAATCCAGCTGCACTGACACAGCTGCATGGGCACAAAGATGAAGAGGATTGCATATGTTTGACATTATAGTGTAATGTCTCATCCACAGAGACAAAAACCACAGACACATAACATAACGCAAGTCTTTGTATGCAAGCTACAAATAAAGACAAAATACACCTGCCGTGTAGGTCAGAGACTCAGTCTGTCATCATAACCAGAGTGCTATTCAGAATTAAACTCAGACCCATACATTTCTAATCCATTTCTGAGTTTGAATTGAGGTTGTAGAATATTAAAACGCAAGGGACTGATTTGATAGTAGAACATTTTTATGTATTTCAAATAAATGAATATAACTAACTGCTCTAAGTGTAGTTTGTAACTAGAAAAGGAAAAGGTCCAGACAGAAAGATAGAACAAAAGTCAGTCAGTCAGTCAGACAGACAGTCAATCAGACAGACAGACAGACAGACAGACAGACAGATAGACGGACGGACAGACAGACGGACGGACAGACAGACGGACGGACAGACAGATAGACGGACAGACAGATAGACGGACGGACGGACGGACGGACGGACGGACGGATGGATGGATGGATGGAAGGGCGGGCGGGCGGGCGGACGGACGGACGGACGGACAGACAGACAGACAGATCGATAGATAGATAGACAGATAGATAGACAGACTCACAGCGCTCCAGTCCACAATAGTCCCAGGGAATGGAGGAGTTGGACGTGTAGCACCATGGCCCGTGCTTATCTCGGTCTGGATTCCTGCACAAGTTCAACTCTAAGCCCGCGCTGGCCTCCGCTGACCGCGTGTCTCTCCTTCACACATAAAAACAAAGAACAGGAAATCAGAGAAACAGGCCAGCACTACAGGGATGGAAAGGTGACTCGTATATGTCGCTGCGTGACAAGATGTTCAAAGAAGGAATCATATTCATATCCTCCCTCCGGCGACCATAAAAGTATGAAAGAATGATTGGAGAACAGTCACTGCAGCTCTGCGTATTACACCACCTGTCCTCACGGCTACACACAATCCAGCCCGAAAATGCATGCCAAGCGTCTTCTACAGAGTTGACTTACAAAGAAAATAAATCCTAGAGTGAGACAGACAGCCCTCCGATCGCAGGGGCCGAAAACCCAGAGTGAAAAATGTGTAGGAAACAGAGAGTGATAAAGTGGAGAGGTAATTTTTCGTCCCTGGTGACCGCCGAACAAGCCAACATTGAGTTTTCTCAGAGACAACCTTTCGACCCCGTGTGAGGCAGACTCACTGGCTGGACGCCATTTGAAGAAGCTGATTGGCTTTGATCTGCCCGTGTTTTGAGAGCGGGGGACAGCACTTCCTGGGGTCAGAGGTCACTCCTGCAACATGTCCATCTGTCTGTGCCATTTTGGCTTTTAAAATTCCTGTAAATTAAGCGATGTTAACAGCTTAGCCCGAGCGGAGGGACTACAAGACGCTGAGCGAGTTGCTTTATGGGGCATTTGTCTCCCGAAAAACAGTGTGTGGTATTTTCTGTCCTCGGTGTGTATCAGTGATGAATTTGAGCGGCCCGGCTCTCCCTCTTCTGTTTGTTATCACTGCCTCGGTCCTCTTTCAATGTTGTAATACTGCCTGATAACCGCCTTTCAAAACAAACTCAACATCAGTGCTAATATATGATTTCTGCAAGGAAAACTGGTTCCAAGAGTCAACAGGAACCCATGAGAGAGCAAAAGTGCAAAAAAGCTTGAAATATTTCAAAACTCGAGTGAGATGCCTCCATAGACAACTGCCTTCTAAGACAACAGGCTGACTAGAATGGAACCTAGTTAGTGACAGATTTGGATTGCTTTACATAAATAGCGTTTGGCATGTAAAGGGCGACAAGCCAAGCTGTCGTAAAAGAACTGGCAGCAACTAAATCTAATTGTGTTATCTGAAGGCTGCACTTCAACACACTAAAAGGACTAAAGTCAACTGTCAACTAGTGTGTGCGCTCTCCACCTGAATGTAAGGAAATAACTGTATATATTAGCAGGTTTCAATAGTCTATATTCATCCTTATAAGGGAAACCTAAACTAGGACTGCAGATATGCAAATTGTGAATAAAGCAGTGTTTGTTTACTGTACTATTTTGAAAATCAATCATGCTGATCACTTTCTTCATTCCAGGTGGCTCATGTTGTTGAAAATCTTCACGTATTGAATGCTCAGGAAAGATGACGTACAATTAGACCAGCCTTCTGTCTTGATTTCATTCGCTAAGCTGAAGAGCCAATCAGAGTTCTCGATTCGACGTGGTCAGTCGGCCAAAAAGCCCCCGACTAGTGGCGAAGAAACATAACACATTGCAAAAACTGGGCCGGCCGATGCTTAAAACTGCAAAACTGGGCCGGCAATGCAAAAGAAACTACACAATACTCATATGATTGTGGGTAAAATCCACAGATTTCAAATAACAGTCATTTAAAAATTATTATTTGATTATCTAATATTGAGCATTGGATCAAATGTAAGAACATTTATTTTACACTCATTTATGAGCCCTTTGGATCTTTTTATAAATCTGCGACCACTCTTTCGTGCAGGACATGACATTTATAGACACAAGTCCACATTGCAATTTGGTTAGGAGTAGTTCACTTTTAAAAAAAACTTTTGCTGATAATTTACACACCCCATGTCATCGAAGATGTCCATATATTTCTTTCTTTAGTCGAAAAGAATTGAAGCATTTTCTCCATATAATGGACTACATTGGGAACCAAATGGTTCAAGGTCCAAATGAGAGTTTCAGTGCAGCTTCAAAGGGCTTTAAACGACACCAGACGATGAATACGGGTCTTATCTAGTGAAACGATCGGTCATTTCAAAAATAAATAAAAAAGTTTAAGTTTTATAAGCTCAAATGCTCCCCTTGCTCTGTTCTGTGTTGAGCGTTCATGACTCTCCAGTTGAACAAATCTTTTTTCGAGTCATGACTCGAAGGGTCCTAGATAAGACCCTTATTCATCGTCTGGTGTCGATGCCATTTGAAGCGGCACTGAAACTCTCATTTGGACCTTGAACCGTTTGGTTCCCATTGAATTCCATTATATGGAGAAAATCCTGGAATATTCATCCAAAATTGGCCAAATTCAGTGTCATTCTAAGTTATAGAGTCAATTCATTTATTATGACTGTGTTCTGTGATTCCAGCAGCACTTTCTGTGTTTAAACCAGTCTCTAAACTCATGCCATTGGTTGATCACTCAAAACCAGCTATGTTGAAAAAATGGCAAACAGCAGCTTTAAATCGTTTCAATGATTTCATGGAAACATGTACCTGAATGTGTGGTCGGACCACAGCCCACAAGGAATCCCAGATCTCGTTTTTGACAAATTGCCACGATAACTCTCCCCGTTGTCTTCATAACATTCTAGGACACAGATAAAACATACATAAAGATAACATAAACAGTGTTAACATGCCTAAACACATGCATGTACAGTGAACAGTGAAAAGCCATGCTCATTCAAAGCTCCATGTTTAGATTATTTATGGATTTGCTGATTGTATCCATGCTGTCATGAAGTAAGCATGTTTGAAACAGAATTTTACTAGTGGGGGGAGGGCCGATTTCACGTCAGGGACCACTTTACAATTGGTGGTTGGCAAACAAGTAGGGGAAAAAAGCTTTTGTCTGTGCCAAGATCTGACTGAAGTTTGAGTGAATCCAGAGAGGCATTGCTCTGTCTCTCTGACCTGAAACCTCAAAGGGACTCTTCTGGTGAGAAATGTGTCTTTTGAAACACATAGCTGGAACACACATGAAAAAAAAAAAAGAGATTATTCTAACAGGATTTTGAGACAGACTACACGATTTGCGCAAAAGAATCTTTTATTTTTAGGAGCGCTTGTGTGACAGAGACGAAGGGGAATGTGAGGGTGCCCAGAACAAAACCGCACTGGAGCTGGTGCCAGATCTTTACAGGCAGTCTCCAAACGTCCGTGATGGCGCCTCTGTGCAAAACATCTTTGTCTTTCATCATTAAAATTCTTGTAAATTATGATGAGCTAAGCGTTTTGGAACAACACAATTCATTATGTGGCTAATATGGTTCACGATGCTTAGCCATGCGGTGCGGCACAAGTGTGAGAGTGTGTGTAAGCGTGTAAAAAGTGTGTGCGCGGTATTACCTGTGCTGTCAGAGCTCTCAGCCTCACATCTGGGGATGTTGGTACAGAAAGCTTTGCGTACTTTTGGGTCTGTGGTGAAACACCAGGGAATTTCAGAGCCATCGGGGTTTCTGCAATAGTTCTCCCTGAGATCCCTGAATGGGACACACACAAACAATTTTGTAAAATCATATTTGCATGTACATCTTTTTCAGAATGATTTAGTACTAGCCAGATGTGAACAAACCCCAAATCCTGTAAATGTTTACAACAATGATTTTGCTGGCAATATAACATTGAACAACATTGTGCATATTGCGATGATTCTAATGTGCTTTTTATTTGGTTGTTAAGTTTTCTAGTGCGTCATTAAAGCACAGAAGTTTAAATATTGTGTCTGATTTATAAGGAGTGTTAGAGTATGTTTTATCCATTTAAAGGAGAACTCCGGTCAATTTTAACATTGAGTTCATTTTTTTGTACATTTGGAGTGCATTACAGACAAAAACGACAAAAATCGGTGTTGCCTACACCGTGTTATTGTCTTTTTAAAATTTGCACCCTGTTGACTTCAATGGGGCATGTTCTAAACCTGCTTTTGGCCTCTTAACATCCTTGATTTGTCATTACGAGTGCACAGCCATGTGAGTGGTGTGATTAAGAGTGACCACGGTCAATCTGACTGCAGTAGATGTGAAAGATATTAATAAAAATGATGTTAATTCAGCCAGCTCACATATCTCTATTTGATTCCTTTTTTCGGTCGAAGCCCACAGTAGTCGATTGTCGAGTTCACGCGATCATTAGTGAATATCACCTCAAACCTACCACTGTATGGTGTTCTGAGCTTATCAGCTCAAATGGATAGTTCATCCGAATCAGATGTTGAACACACGGAGGAGGTTTGAGATGATATTCACTAATGATCGCCTGAACTCGACAATCGACTACTGTGGGCTTCAACCGAAAACAGGAAGAGATATGTGAGCTGGCTGAATTAACATCATTTTTATTAATATCTTTCACATCTACTGCAGTCAGATTGAACATGGTCACTCTTAATAACACCACTCACATGGCTGTGCACTCGTAATGACAAATCAAGGATGTTAAGAGGCTAAAAGCAGGTTTAGAACATGCCCCATTGAAGTCAACAGGAAGTAAATTTTAAAAAGACGATAACTGGGTGTAGGCGATTTTTGTCGTTTTTGTCTGTACTGACAGCACTCCAAATGTACAAAAAAACGACCTCAATGTTAAAATTGACCGGGGTTCTCCGAAGTAAATCAGTTAAAACTATCAATGAATCATTCAAAACTCTGGTTTTTTTTTCTCCATGTGACATGTTTTGGGGAAATATCATTCTTGCTTTCATTCATTAATAAAAACCTTGTGCAAAACATGTCTTTAGATGTTTTGTTATATATATATACATATACTGTATATAAATACTGTACATATCATAGTATATATTTTCACCATTCATATTTTCTTCAAAAGTGTTATGTAGTTCTGATAATGACAATAGTAATAAAAGCAGTAGTGTAGAATGACTCACTTGCATTTATAGTTGTGTGGTGTGTATGAATGGTTGTGAGGAAATAGAGCGTCCCAGCGTTGACAGGTCACACCTGCAGGGGTCACACTGACTGTCCCCCTGTAGCCCTCTCCCTGACCCCGAAAGCAAGAGGTGGTCACCTCCACTTCCACTTGCACATCATTATCTGAGTCTGAAACAGAGAAAGGGAGAGAGAATGTCAGGAATTTCAAGCATCAGCATTTGAAAAATGTTGAAAACCAAATATCACACACACGCAACCATCTGTGATAGGGAAGGGGTTTCTTCCACATGCATTGCAAACTTTTAGCTTGAATTAAATTCAACAATATCATATATAAGGGTAGTCAAGTACAAAATGGAGAGATGTTTTGATCAAAGCATAACATAATATCACAACAAAACCAAATGAGAAATATAGCTAGAACCCCATAGCATGTACGTTTTATGGAAAGCAAGATGAAGAAAAGTGAACAGACCACACACACTGATGTTACAATATTCCCATGTTGTGCTTTTGTCCATTGTGTAACACCATGGACGCACATCATTATTGGGATTTCGGCAGTAGTTGTCATCCAGGCCTTTACCTACATGCCTATAAATACAGATACAGAAGAACAAGTAAATCGCACAGTTGAGTGTGTATATGTGTGTGCAAGTACATGTGAATGAGTACCTGTGAGGCTGGTAGGTGTGTTTATGAGGTTTCTGTGAGTCCCATCTCTGGCACTCTTTCCCACTCTCTGTGTGATCCATGGGCCCCCTGTATGTTTCCCCATTACACCTCATGCACTCCACTACAAACACACAGAATCACACATGTATAACAAACACCAAATGCACACATATAAACACACTCACATACTGTACTCTCATATCCCAAATAACACATATTATTGATATTATAGATGAGGTCATCTCTAACCGTCTGCACATTGGGGTAGCCCACATTCCTGGTGCCGAGTCTCAGTGAGTTCAGTGAAGCACCATGGTCCACTTGGATCATTGTCCGGGTTTCGGCAAAAGTTCTGACGAAGGTCAAATTTTTTGTGTCTGGCAGGCTTGAAACTAATAAATATATATATAAAGGAGAGGGGAAACAGAGTTAAAATGTGATCATACAGCTCAAATTGACTTTAGTCCAGTACTACTCCTAGATAGTTTAGCTCCAACCCTAATTAACCCTACAATTTTTCAAATACCATGTATTCGGACATCCTACTCTGCTGACCTACTTTTTTCCCAGCATACTATATCAAATGAAATCAAACTGTAATTATAAAGCACTTTAAAACAACCGAGGTAGACCAAAGTGCTGTACAGACGAATATAAAAAAACAGAGCACACCACACATAACTCATGCAAAACAATCTCTATAGTAGGGGAGTATTTGATTTCGTACACAGAAACCCAGCAAACAAATTTAGGTTCTGGGAACGTTAGTTTTTGGTTCCCAGAACGTTCCTAGAACTTTCCCTTAAGGTTAAGGGAACGTTCCCGGAACATTCTCCTTATATTATAAAAATGGAACCTAAAAATAACCCTACATGGAACGTTCCTATAACGTTCTTGTTTGGTTCCCAAAACATAACCTCATGGGACCATTCGGGAACGTTAAGGGAACGTTCTGTGTTTGCTGGGAAAGGTCTTTAGGTTTAGCACAAACTTCCAAACAGGTGTTTTGGAGCAGGTAGAAGCAGAAAGTTGGCCCGCCAAGAGCAGGATTGGATACCCATGGTATTTTGAAACACTGATTGAGTAAATCAGCTCAATCAGCCTAAAAAATCAACTTAGACAAGTATGAATTCTAGTTAGTGCTAGTTTGGTGATGGTTCACCTTGAGACCTGGCATAGCCATGTTGTTCATCAGCAAAACTTAGAAGGTGGATGATCATGGAAGTCTCCTTGATTGAGCTAGTTAAGAAGCCTGTAGGTCTTTCAGCAGAGAGGTCCACTCCAGGATAGTCTACATTCTCAAAACAGGTTGACCAAGATGGTCAAACACAGGGGTGTCCAGAGTTTAGCTCCAACCTTAATTAAATACTCCAAGACCAGTTACAGTAAGCAAGGACTTTGAGATGAATAGTTGAATAGTTTACATTCTTTAACATGAGTGAAATCAGGTTTCTGTTTGCTATTTTAAGACTGTTTGCTATTTATTTCTTCTACAGAATTGAATGAGAGGCCAGTGAAGGGCCCAGAGACTCTCACTTACAAACAAAATGGAGCTAAACTCAGCAGGCCCACCTGGGAGCAGGATTGGACACCCCTGGTCTACCAGGCCCCATAACCCCATATACCTGATAAATAGTATGGAAGATGGATGGATGGTCCTCCATATGTTTTCATGGAGGACGGAAACTCAAACCCTGAACAAAGTCACCTACCTGAATTTTTAAGTAACTCTTAAGACCTTGATTATCTTGCAAAGGTGTCTTTGATTAGGATTGAAGCTAAATTCTCGAGGGTAGTGTCCCTCCAAGGCCAGGTTTGAGGAACCCTGGTCTACTAGATTGCCCTGAATATCACCTGGACCAGCTAACAACCATAAATGACCAGCTTCAACCATGTAAAACCAGCAAATTGTCTATCAACAGATGCGATCTGAATCTAAGTGTACCTAAACAATAAATTGATCTAGAAAACTCTTAAAATCCAGAACTAGACCTTCAAAATAAGTTAAAATAAGACCAGATTAGGACACCATCTAAACAAAAGCCATGCAGCACAGATGACTTGCTTAAACAATTGGGTTACGAAAGGCGTGTGGTGCTGGAATGGACTGTGTTCGTGCATCTGGATCTTATGGCTGGTTCCACATGAGACCTCTACAGCTAATGATGTTGTGCTAACAGATGTTAGCCAGCTATTCTTCTCTGGCTTCCAAAAAGACGCTCTCGCACACTGAATGTAATCCAAACAGAAACTTTAAACTTTCTTTAATCTCACTTACAACACCTGGAGTTCACATGAGTCGGAAATTGGCAATTCATTGGAAACTCTCCATTTGTGTACATACAAATGGTTTTCATCTCAAACAAAGTGACATTTCCTGGCAGCAAGAGTCGGCTCTGGAACCAGCACTGGCACCTTCTTGGTAGAAAAGGGGCTTGCATTTTGTTGTCTTCTTAGGGTAGATTTACTTGGTTCTCATCACATTGTTTCTGGTCATTTTCTCCCGTTTGGCTTGGCCAAATGTATGGGGCAGGTGGACACATTGTGCTGGTGGATAGATTGAGAAGCTTGGGTTTGAGAGGAAAAAGATCTTATCACATGGAAAAAGGTTCGAAGGGAATCGAAGTTGGAAAGTACTGTTATCCATAGGGAGGAGAGGATCTGGATTAGCATCTGTGCGCTAGTCTCAAATGCTGCTCATATTTTAATGTGTCTGCGGCTTTGTGAGCTCAGCTGGAGGGCAGACAGAACATGACTTCAGTCCATAAATCCTCCTTCTCTCGTTCCTTTTCTATCTTTCTTTCATTCTCTCACCTCTAAAATCTTTATACAGCTTGTAAGCAGTGTAGCTCTTAGAGCTAATAACATCTTGGCTAACAAGGACCTGGCAACAATTGACCACATTAACCAGAATGGCTTGTCAAGGCATCACTCCGAATAGTCCCACTTAACTTCTGTTGTGAGAAAGAAGACTCTCAAACAACCAGGCCTGAAAGCAATCTCATCTGCAGTCTAGACTAATCAGTGATTTTTGGCAGACAGCACACTGACGGCAATTAACGCTAACGGCTAAGTCCGCGCTAGGAATAGCGAGGAGTATTGCGAAAATTGCTAGCTGTCAGAGACCATATGAAAGCTGCTAATGACAAGCTTACTGAGAGAATGAGTTACAGAGGAATGAGCGGTTTAAAAGACAGATGCAAGACTATGAATAGCGCTGTTTATTAGCTGTAGCTATTTACTCAGCGTATACAAAAGGTAGATGCAGTTTACACAAAGTGATACTGAATGTAAATAGTTTTAGATAATGTTTGCACACAGTGTAAAACACAATAATTAGCATCTTGTTTACGAGTGCGAGTAGTGATAGGTGCTATACACAAAGTGTAAATAGAAGTGATATGCTATTTATACTGAGGTAAATTGTTTGCGTTTTATTTGAATGCGGCGGCTCCATTGATGTAAAACAATTCACTGAGGAACCAAGAGCTGTCACAATGTAGATCTCTTGCAAGATCCTGTTCCCTCCCAAAGCATTATTTAGGGGTACGTTTTCAGTGCCTGACTAATTTAAATAATAAAAAAATGCCATTCACTAGTTACAATTAGCATTATTTACATTTAAATTAGGTCTATTTGCACAGAAAATAATGACAATGACTTAATCCACCAGCGCACATGGAAGTAGCACAACTCACCCCAAAGAGTCAAAGAGAGAGAAAGCAAAAAAAGAAAAATAGAGTGACTTTTTACTTGTGCTCATGTGGGATGGACATATTCCAGGATTGACACGTAATTCCAGTCTTTGTGATTGACCTTCTCCCCTTGTAGTTGACACCTGACCCAATGATGCACTCCCTCACATAGTCTGCGGAAAAACATACGACACACAGATATTCATATAATCTGATATGATGAACATTGTTTACAGATTACACATTTCACTGACATCCTGAAGTGATTTAAGTGTCCAAACATGAGTTTTACGGACGACAACGGCATAAATCTAAATTTTCAACTCCAGCTTTCGCTGAAAGCATAAACATACGGCATCTTGTTACCGTCAACAGTCTTGCTTTCTTATACTCTGTTTGCGGCCAAATCTCTTAAGCATGTGTTGTTTACAATGACAGAGGGGGTTTTAGACATATAAGTGATTTTACACTTCGAGCCAGCAATCTAAACAAACATGACTGGCATTTGCGCAGTTTTACAACCAAATATTTCCAAGAAAACTTCGGAAGGAATAAAAAGTAAAAAGTCAAGTGTGAGTGAACTTCAAAAGGGAATATCAAATATTTACCTTTCTTCTCGAAAAGGTCACAATTGGGTTTTCGCTCTCTCTTTGCGCCTTCTGAGAAACGATCGAAGGGAAGCAAGTGACATTTCCTGTTTATCTGGTCAAAGTAGAATGCCCTGTAAGGAAGCAAGGAGAGAAAAATGAGAAAACGAGGGACGATTGTTGGGTCGGAGAACCACCACGATCAAATGAGCTTGCTGAATCAATAGTTCATCCAAAAATGACAATTCCGTCCAAATTTACTCTCCTTCATGATGTTACAAACGTGAAAAACAAGATATTCTGAAGAATGTTTCCCATTAACTTTAATTGTATGGACAAAAACTTTGAGACATTCTTCAAAATATCTTCTTTTCCCTAGTGAAAAATAAATGTACCAAAATGTTTTTCAAATATTTTATGCTAAGTATACTATGATACATTTACATATTTATATACTAAATAAAATAGCCTAATACAAGTATACTTTAAGTAAATCTTGCATTTAAAGGGATACTCCACTTTTTTTGGAAATAGGCTCAATTTACAACTCCTCCAGAGTTAAACAGTTGAGTTTTACCATTTTCAAGAGATGTTACCGATTTTCTGATATTTAGAAGAATATCAGTAACCAGACAGTTTCTGGTCCCATTGACTTCCATAGTATATTTTTTTTCCTACTATGGAAGTCAATGAGACTAGAAACTGTCTGGTTACTGATTTTCTTCTAAATATCAGAAAATCGAATGAATGCATTTGAAAACAGTGAAACTCAACTGTTTAACTCTGGGGGAGTTATAAAATGAGCCTATTTCCAAAAAAAAAGTGGAGTATCCCTTTAAAAACTGATATTATACAGAGATCATAATATCTTTACTAATAGTGATATTAAAACACATTTTAGGATTAATATTAAGAAATGTGCATTGTGCAAATAAAGTTAAATTATAATATTTATATCAGCAAGTTTCAATATGTCAATAAATATGAAATAATTGTATTTTAAATACATTTTGGTATAGTTTTTTTTCACTAGGGTTGTGTTACAAAGAAAAACAAAACGATATACAGTAAGTACATGTTAACAGAATTTTTCATTTTTTGGTTGAACTACGCATTTAAACGTGTGTGTCTGTGTGATTACGTGTGCATCTGTCACCTGCAGGACTTCTTGCTCTTGCTGCATTTGCGTGCACAGTCATCCAGCGAGAGGTTTCTAATTCGAGGAGATTGTGGACAGTCTGTACAAAGCAGCCGGCTGTTTTCACTTTTCTGATACCTCTGCAATGACTGTTTTCTGCACTCTGAACAAAAGAGACAAGGAGATTAAACCCAAACACACACACACACAGGTCCTTAAAACACACACACATGCACACGTACATGCACGCTCGTAACCTCATACATGTGAGAGCTGTCACACACATTATCAGAAGGGTCATTCTCAGGAAACATTTGTACTAAATTTGTGTCTCTGTGAATTAAAACGGATATAATTTGACAAATTTTCATGTAATGAAATAAAACATTTTTAAATGTTTGTTTTGACATTTTTAAAATGACAATTTTTGGGTCAACATTTCAATTCTTAGTCTCTTATGCTCATACTCAAAGCTGTATTCATTAGATTAAACTGTAATATTGTTTTAATTCAGCATCATTAGTCTGGTGTCACATGATCCTTCAAAAATCATTCTAATACTTTGATTTGCTCCTGTTTTTTTAAGATTCTTTGGTGTCTAAAAGTTTCTTTAATGAACAAAAGTAAGCAGAGTCAACATACATAGACTCGTCGGCGTTTACATTCTTTAACATGAGTGAAATCAGGTTTCTGTTTGCTATTTTATGACTGTTTGTTATTTATTTCTTCTACAGAATTGAATGAGAGGCCAGTGAAGGGCCCAGAGACTCTCACTTACACACACGTGTCACGATTCACGGCACTGTGGTGGTCCGGGGATATTTCCAAAGTCAGCTTATGTACATACATAGACATAATCTTTCTGTTGTTTCCAGGTACATCTTCCTTCCCTACACAGTCTTTATTTGCTGATATGCACCAAAACGTACAACTACACCATTTATCTTATTGTCCATAAAAGTAGTCTATACAACTCATGCAGACATTATCCAGGGAGTCCATACATTTCGTGTGCCCATAGTCTCAAAATAATTTCCCCTGCCTATTGCAGCGATGGCTCTTCCGTGATGACGTGTTTTCTGGCATGAGAGTGGGACAACCTGTCACTCACATGACATCACAGCAATAACAAACCAGAATGATCCAATCAATTCCCCATGGACAAAGTCAATTCCCGTTCAACATTTTTTCTTGCGAGAGAATTTCACCCGGATACGTCTCAATGAGAAAGAAAAGTCAACTTCTGTTCCAATGCCAAATTTAACTGGACAAAGTGAAAGCTGCAGCAACCAGATCATTGAGTAAGAGAGTACTCCGTTTTGGGGACTTGTGATTGTCATCTTGTCCACATGCTTGTGATTATAACAAGTGTATCGGATTTTCATGCTTCATAAGTGTGCTGACAGTAATCCATAAGGGCAGCATCTGGGACAGGATCGAACCTGACTGAATCATTCTGAATCATTCAATAGCTGACAAATTGGAATAAACGATTTGTTTTAAGACTCTAAAACAGAATACAAGTCGTACGGACTCATTTTATGACAGTTTTATGGTGCTTCTTTTTGAGGCTTGACAGGCATGCTCACTTCCTTTTGTATGAACTATCCCATTTAAAGGCTGATAACAGAACTGTCTCCCATAGGCTGTTATCTCACTCAGCGACAGCGTGGGCATGAACTTGGATCTGTTCTGTGCAGTAGCCTTGGGCCCGGTGGCCTGATTATCAAGTCATTCAGTAAACTGTTGAAAATCAGGGGTGAAAGGTAACACCCCTCAGTTTGATTCAGGCACGCGCAGTGCTGCACATCTCAGACCAAACTCCTGTGGCTGAAGCGGTTTTGGTGAGAACACATTATTAATGTTTGGGCCGCATCTGAACACATCTGGATTTCATCAAGCAGCTCTTCAAACATTGATCTTTTCCTTCAGCGCCCCAATTAGACTCCTTTAAATTCCTCTTTCTGGCCTGTCGGGGGCATCTTTATCTCCCAGCATGCTTATTAGATTTGGCTAAACCCACTTCCTTAAATAACAACGGGATGGTGGTAGCAATGAGGATGGGCATCGGTGAAACATCAGCATTAATGGTTTCAGTCTGACTCACTAATGTCCTTTCCTTTCCTAGAGCTTCAGTGAAAGTTTGAAGAACCTCTCGTTCTGTGTTTACGCAGCACATCTGGTCTGGTGAACATTTGCAATGGTGAAATATGGGAGAAACGGCTCTGTCCAGATGTTGCACAGTATGTCGATAACGTCGCTTTAGAGAGTCCATTCACCCCATATGTGCGTCTGCCCATTGCTGGAAAAGTGGACTCTGAGTCCGGGAAGGGTCTGGTGCTTTACTGTTGCGCATCTAATGATGCATGACACTGTTATTGAGCATCAGTCTCTATAGTGGACCTGGACTGAAAGTAGCGCAAATGTTGGCGCTTTTATACACTTTTACAGTTTCAGGCCCCATTAAAATGATACTGCAGAAAAGTGTTTTGCTAAAAGACTCATTGGTGATAATCTACAGCCTACTGTTCATTAGGACACAACACCCCATATGCTCTTCACTATGTGATGCACGCAACATCTCCAGGCTTCCGTTTATGAGACTGAAACATGAGGAAGGGTCAATGGGTTTGTGTAAAATCCAAACTAAATATACACTATTGTAAATGAGGACAGTTTGAAAACTGTGGCCCCCTATTGCAAACCCTCTTGATTGTTTATTCCCCCTTAATTGCATTTTTAGTTTTCTGCACCTCAAAAAAGCAGGGACTGGGAAAAAAATCTTATTTTATTAAATGGATAACCCTAACACTAACCCTACAACTTACCATGGTACTCATACTTTCAACCATATACTGTAAAACAAAAAAAATAATAATCTTTACAATAATATCTTGTATTTACACTTGTTTATATGAGTAAGACTTTTAACTCTAGTTTCTACATCAGTAAAGTGCAATGAACCTACAGCTGCAGGTTGTGACTCTGGCACCAATTTGTAGCAATTAAGCTTCATTCATAGATAATAAAGTTTAATTAACCCCAATTTTAGAGTACTGAGAGTGAGAGTTTACAGTGTAGTTTGTCAATAATATGAGAGCTCCTTTAGAAAGAGACAGAATTTCATCTCGTTTAACTTCTTGTTAAGACACTGACTCCTATATAGTTTTATACTATGCTAAAAAAGTGCCTGCCTCAAAATTTTAAGTACAATCAACTTAGATGTTTAAGTCATTTCAACTTAAATTACATTAATCTGGCTTAATACTGAGTTGAATCTTGTAAAAGTTAAAATAAAAAGTTATCTCATTATTTTGTTATTATTTTGATGAGTGAAAGTAATGTAAAAAAACATATGTTGTCATAAATTATTGATCATATAATTATATTTATTACATATATTTTTTTGAAAAAATAAATAGTAGTCTTGAATATCAAACATACACAAAAATAATATCCAATATTCCCAGAATCACGTTATCCTCGAAATGCATTTAAAACATATTAAAGCTCATTACTTTTTCTAAGACAACACAAAATAGTTATGGATCCATAACTTGAACTTTTTATCGACTTCATATTGCTCAAAGACAATCTAACAGTGGCATATTTGCTGTGATCAACACACGTTAAAACACGATCAGATAATCAATAAAGCACGTCACATAGTCATGGTTACTCACCCGCATCCAGGGACAGTAAGACACACAGAAGAGTTTGATAAATCCACATTATGTCCAATTTCATATTGCTCGGTTTGATATTCCAGTATTTGGGATGGAGAATTTATAAGGTCCGAGCTGGTGCTGCTGCTGGTGTGAGTGATGAACAAGAACAGATCGCAGAGATCTTGCGCTCACTCACTCACTTACTCACTCTCTCTCTCTCACACGCACGCGCCGCGGACGTCAGAGTTTATTGGGGAGTTTAAACTGAAATTTGGAAGTGGATGTGTGGGATTGATCAGAACACGGATAAATGCATCATATCCTTAAACAATGACTGATAACCACATTAGAGGCATGCAGATAAGGCTAGTCTTGCCATGAGTGAATGCAGCTGACCTTTAAAAGGAGTAATTCACTTAAAAAAAAAAAAAAACGTTTGCTGATAATTTACTCACCCCCATGTCATCCAAGATATCCATGTCATTCTTTCTTCAGTCGAAAAGAAATTAAGGTTTTTGATGAAAACATTCCAACACTTTTCGGTGCAAGGTCCAAAAGACAGTTTCAGTGCAAACTGCAAACTGTTCAAAAGGCTTTAAACGATTCCAGACAATGAATAAGGGTCTTATCAAGCGAAAAGATCGCTCATTTAAAAAAATAACAAAGTTTAAGTTTTATAAGCTCAAATGGTTGCCTTGCTCTGTTCAGTGTTGCGCGTTCGTGACTCTCCTGTTTGAACTCGTTCATCAAAATGAACAAATCTTTTCCCGAGTCAATTCGTTCATTTCGTTAGTTGAATGAACCAAATGACACGAAATGTCTTTCCATTATATGGAGAAAAATCCTTAAATGTTTTCATCAAAAAACTTAATTTCTTTTCGACTGAAGAAAGAAAGACATAGATATCTTGGATGACATGGGGGTGAGTAAATTATCAGCAAAAGTTGTTTTTAAACAACTCTCTCAACTCTCTGTTCTTTAAAGTGTGATTGTTTTGTGGAGCTTGTAATTTTATTATTATATGTAGCCTAATATATAGACATCATATTAAAATAACTAATATTTTAATAAAAAAATAATATTACACACATTTATGAATCAATAAGGCACTAAACATAATTACTGAACACACTAAAATATACAAATGGCTACAATTTAAATAAAACCTGTACGAGCAACACTAAGGTATACTATATGATTTCACTAAAGGAATTGTTCACCCCCAAATTATTTTTCATTTAGGCCTGCTCAGAATACTCACCCTTATTGTAGTTCTAAAGCTGAATTAATTTCTTTTGTGGAACACAAAAGGAGAAATTCTGAACAATTGCCCAGGTTGATCAGGCAATCATAGTGACTAAGCTTTTAATCTAAAAATAAATAAATAAATAAATAAATAAAAATTTAGAATCAATAGATAATAGAAAAACAGCAATATAGCACAAAAAAGTGCACAATATTATTCACTGATCTAATTTAGTAAAACACTACTAAAATAATTAAATCTGGGGAAGTTTTGATAAGCAACTGAAATATGCATTTCTAAAATATGCATTTTCACAAGACATTGTAACAACATTGAAACTCAGCACTGTGCAACACTTTTAAGGGGAGGGGACAATACATCATCAATATCCATTCTAGGACAGATGGTTGAAACAGTCCCTAAAATGTGATTCTTTGGCTTTTTAGCATTACTGTGGCGAACAATAGACCGAATTCAAAGAAAATCCCAGCGACAAAGTGGACTTTTAAGGAATTACAGCACTTTCCTCTGCCATGAAACTAAGCTATCCGAGAAATTAGAGCAGTCATCTGCCAGGTCACCTTCAGGCACAGAGTAGTTAGATTGCGATCTGAAAGTGAAATCATGGAAGAAGAGGGATTGGGGCTAAGTGAATCTCTGACCACTTCACACCCTGTTATTCCACAGCAAAGCTAATATATGCAATATAAGCCAGGGCATCAATAAAGAAAGACTTCTGATGGATCTCTCTCACTCTGGATGGTGGTCAGTGGGGCACAGCTGGAAGCAATCCCGTTCCGATTGCCGAACGCCGGGCTTCATGTTTAACTAAGTGTTCCTGAGTATTTAGACGCGAACCATGTGGAGGGCACAATCGTTATTTCACAGGAAATCCACACTTTGGCCGTTAATGGGCAGTTCTAAATGCCCTCTAGAGAGAGAGAGAGAGGGAGAAAGAGAGAGAGACATAGAAAGAGGTGAAACGCAGACCTCGGATTCTTTCTCATTAAGTCGCGTGGAGCTTTTAAAGTCGACCTAACTGTTGAAATGTTTGCATTGCGGTATGTGTGGCGAGCAGGTGGGCCCAAGCGGCACGCTGGCCAGCCCAGGTGTCAGCGTGTCGGCTGTTGGGGAGAATGTGGCCAGAGTAAATGCCTTGACTTAAATACATCAGGCTGGGCTTTGACCACCACCCAATCCCCAAAGGCGGCCCGGCTTGGTGAAGCCCATTTCAAAGAACCCAGAATGAACTCCCCTCAGTTTTACTGTGAAAATATCTCGTTTTACAATGAGATGAAAGAGTCTTTATTGAGCAACTGATAATGATACAGGCCCATTTGTTAGAACATCTGTCCGTGTCAGGTATCACACTCCAGAGTGACACATGTTCTGTGGGATGGGTCTGCCGAGGACAAGACTTTCCTCATCTAATGAAAGTATCACTATACATTTTCTGAAATATTTCAATTACAGTATACTCAGGTTTGAGAATTTGAACAAACCCCTAAAGGCGTGGTCACATATCGGCAAAATTTCACCACCGTCTATTGTTAATAGTTTTGCTATGTATAAAGCACAGCTCACATCAAAGTCACTTTCAAACCAAGCGTCTTTCTGTGTGCCAGCATGCCGAAACAATATGAACTCGTGATTCCTCCTGAAAAAAAAAAAAGATTAGATTAAGCCCATGAAATTCCTACAGAGCAACAATAAATGTGACCACACCTACAGTATTTGGCTAGCCTGGTTAAAACCAGACCATTCTCAGTTGTAACTGAGTTATGGTCTGGCAAAGCATCATAGACAAATAATTTCCAGAGGGGCGTCACCAACGGATTGAGTAGACCTAAAACCAACCATGAGGTATGAAAAGCGGCGGCCGGCGGAGAAACATCTCCGAGTGTTGTTAATTGCTCGGTTTTTAACAAAAAGGAAACGTTCAAATCGCTTAAAACAGACGCGATAGCTGATTCGAACGAGTGATTTTCGACGGCGGCGTCCATCTTTGTAATGTAGGCTACAAAATCTGCTTCAAAATCCCAGCGCTGTCGTCATCGTGTAAAGCCCGCCCCAACGTTTGCCAGACTTACCTTCAGAGCAAATCTAAATTTGCCGGAAATTGTCTGGGATTTCCCAAGGGGGTAATCAATCAGCCGGAAGTTGAAGCCTCGCGGGAGCCGCCATTGTAGCAGAACTTCACCTGGCTGCTATTGGCATCCCATTGACTCCCATTCATTTTGGCGTCACTTTGACAGTGATTAACTTTACATCTGAGGCGTCCAAAGTCTTCATTTGTCCATTATTTTTTTCTAAAGAAACACGAAAATGTATAGAACGCTCCATTACTTTGTATCTTACATTATGGCCACGTAGATAGGCTTACGTAGGCTAACGATTGCGTCATCACTACGCAACTTTCTGTCGCACAATAGAGACATTACCGTATGGACAGGAGGAGAAACTCGCAGGCAATCTTTTACTGTCTATGAGGCAAGGGGGACATGGCGCAGTCGCTCAGACATCAGACAGGAAGTGCAAAAATCAGGCTTCAGTCTTCTTCGTTGAAATCAATGGGGTCGCTCTGTCCATTTCTTTTACTGTCTATGGGTTTTCCCAGGCTAGTATTTGGCATGTCACTTAGGTTACTTCAAATCATTTGACTTATTAAAGAGAGATGTGCTTTCACCCGGTGGATAGAAGAACAAGGTGGAACATTGTTATTGGTTCAAAATAACAAAACTGCACATTAAAGTCATAATGTTAAAACAGGTCATCTAAAATGAATTATGACATATATCAGAGTTAAACCGATAATCAAAAAGGGGAAAAGTAGGGTGGGACTTAATTGGATGGATGGAGGCAGATCTGACTGAAAGCTTGTAGTCGATTGTAAGAAAGCAAAATTCCCGATCTCATGGCATCCAGTTAAAATGACTGTATTTTAACTGAGAAATTTGCCAAAGAAGAGTAGATGTCCCCACAGGGGTAGGGATGTCCACCTAGTAACCACGTAGCAATCCCATGGAAAGGCACCATTCACATTTTCTTCAGTTTTTTGTTTCTTTATCTTGCTGATCCCGACTGTGGCTATAACGGCCTGGCTCGGTTCAAGCACAGCCATCGAGTCAAGGAGTTTATGTGTGTGATCTTGCTCCAACAATGCTTGTTCTTTTTAGAGAGCACTTCATTAAAGCACCATCAGAACTCCCATCTGAACCTCAGCCACTCCTCCGATGTCTGTCTCATTCATTAATTGCCATTCTTATTCGTTCTGATTGTATCTGTTTGTCACACTCCCAAACAGTCTCTATCTCCATCCCTGCCTTTGCTCAAACTCTCCTCATCAGCATGAACGCTGTTGCCTCTGAGGAGAGCGTCTGCTTCGGCTTCAGCCGTTATATTGCAGCTGGACCGAGAACAAGCTCAGATATCAAGGGAGGAAAAGCAAACCATGATCACAGGTCTTACAGTCACTTTAGGACAACACCGGCCTCTTAAAACACCGGAGAGAGATTAGGATAAGACTAAGGTTTGGGTAGAATATGGATTTTCTGTCTGGTACATGTGAATTAGCACCAAGGGGTCAAGTTTTGGCAGGCTAGAATAGGCCAGTTTGCCCCTACTGGTAGAAGTCTGCAAAAAGCATATTTTCCATTTACAGCCATTGAAACGTAGCCATGTGTTCTGATGGATACATTTTTTTGCAAGGAACATATAAATCTCAAGTATTTCATTGTGTTATACTACATGATTTGTTGGCGTTTTTAATGTGACGCTGTGCTGCCACTTTTTATTGTATAGCAATTGTAAAAAAAAGCTTTTTTTAACCACCACTATCGCTCACATATCCCTCATCCTGTTTCTTTCCCATACGGGCCCTTCAAATGTATATTTTCCTTCCTTCCTAAATTCAAATCTCAAGAAAACATTTCTGTAGATATACTAGGGTATTAAGTTTCTAACACAAACACTTATGTGTATTAGTTGTTGTGGACTTTGTCTCTCATCTTATTTTATATTTGCACACCCACACGCATAATTACGACATAAGTCTTGCAATAAGGACTGGGTCTGAAACTAGTGAGATGGAAGGGTGGGTCTCACACTAGAGGCTTGAGGGAAAACACTATTCCAAGGCTGGCGTCTGTCATCCTTCTCTGTGCACTTATGCACATACAAACACACATGCGCAAGTACCATTGCCTATGGGACGAAAGTTTGAACCCTCACTGAGGGGTCTAATCGCTATTGTGATCTCCTTTCCTTGACCTTTGACTCAAGTTTGTTAAAGTCTCTCTAGCCAGTTAAAAAGGCCACTGCTGTGAGTGGATAACAGTTTTGCATATTATAATGAGTTTCAACTCACCCGTCGATGCACATGGGGGAAATTGTTTGGAAAACGTCCAATGTTGTAAAATGGCAACCGGAATGATTCGCCCATACATGTTCGACCCAGAGTCTGTGTGTTGCACAATTCCTGTCGGATCCAATATAAAAGGCAAAGCACTGATTTTTACTCTAAATCGGTTTCCAAATCCAGTGCTATATAGTTGCTAGTGTCATCTAAGTGTTTATTAGAATGCTGCTATACAACTAAGGTGTCCTGGGTGGTTTCAAGTTTGTTACATACAGACCCAAGTCAAAATAGTCCATCTCAATATATCGGTGATATTCTCATTCAAATGGCTTGTATTCCTTATTCAGGACAGAAGTACCTCAGAAAGGCGTAAGTTTGATTGCTTTGAAAAGAAACATAGCACATGTAACGCATGATGCGGGATCTTGCATGCTCAAGTTTAATACTTAGGGTCAGGGGTTTTGTAAAAAGAGTTAGCACTACTAAAATATAGCTAGCAATGTAAATGAAATAAACTTCGACAATGACAACTTTGAAATTGACAATGGAAAGTTGAAAATGGTTCAGAGAGTCTTACTAGCATAGCAAAGCAGTGGTGGAACAGCCAATCATGGCATCCGCATTGTGGAACCATAGTTCTCCCTTGTGTGGTCATAAAGCGGCCCTCCAGCACTATGAATCTGCACGTCTGGGGCTTTCCTTGCTTGTTGTGTAGCGATCGTTGGTCCCGCTCTCTAATAGGGAGCAGATGGCAGGCTATTTCACAAGTCGCGCCTTGGAAAAACATTCCTGCACATAAATCCAATTACAAACGAGCAGGTTTCTTAACCCCGGTGCGCGTGCGACCGGCCACAGATCACATCGCTACAGCTCATGCTTTACCCAAATAACAACTGAAACAAAGGAAAGTGGACTGACCACACTTTTGTATCTTGACGTCAGCGAGGACACAAATGAACAAGTTTCACTAGAGCAAATATAATAATAACAATGTTAAGAGGACACTTTGTGTGGTCATGACTCAAGCTGGAATTTTCCGGGTAAACTTCTGAAGCATCTTCACTTTCTGACGTAAGTTTGTCTTCTGCTCTCAAAATGAGTCTTTACAAATGTTTATTACATCATATCTGGTAAGGAATTGACACTCGTCCTATTCAAACAGCAATTTGGGGCGGGACATATAAAAGCCTAGTACTTTTTTTTCTCAAATAGACAATATGGTTTAGTTACATCACAAGCATGATCCACAATCCGCTACTTGCTATTGCCAGTTTGAGGCAGGTGAATTAGGGGGAGGGGCGTCCTAATTCCAGAGAGCGTTTGATTGGGCAAACATTTGTAGTGGAAGATGGGTCATCAATATATATCGCAACAAAATGTTGTCATCATGAAGCTTAAATCAGTACAAATAACAGATCCAATGAAAATGTTTGACCGAAACTAAATCAAATGAAGCACAATCGATTTATAATATCAGTGGTGTTGACTGACTCGGTCCGTTTTGCTTATTGGTTGTCTTCCAGTTCCTGGTTCACAGTTTTGAAATCAAGCCCAAAGTAAAGACCCTGCCCTGGCCTGGAAAGGGTGGAGGGCTGGAGCTCTGGTGCTGTGGCAGCTGTGAGATTGTCTGGCACCTCATTGCTTACTAAGTGGCTCCACGTGTGCGGGAACAAGCCTAAATAAATTGCTTTACCCTTCCACACGGCCACCCCTAGCACCCTGCTGAGACCGCTCAAGACCGGACTCGGCGTGACTGCTGTGTCTTAAGTGGAGTTATTAGCGAGGAAGAGTGAACACAGAGGGAGAGGGCAAGCGACAGAAGAAAGCAGGAGACAGGTGTTAATAGATGTCCCGTAGCTCTCAAAAGCTCCTAATGCAGGTCTGGGTGCTGGACTTCAGTTTCACAGGCAGCAAATTACCTGGACCGGAGTTTGACCCCCTTGCCTTTCAAGTACCACACACCACCCAAACCAAAAAATATGTTTGGCATGTGGATTTGGGCACTAAGGGTGTAAAGTTAGTAACTTAAAAGCAGTTTTTCATTGCTAGATTCACTGACTAAAAAAAAGAAAATATTTAGTAAATCTTAGCTAAAAATCTGAACAAAAACTGCAACTTTAACAAGTCTGGTAACAAGAAATGTCACCTGAAGGACATTAGGATTACGAATTTAATTGACATTTGGTTTTCATAATGGTCCACATTATGACAATGTCACATAATATATCAATATACTGTATGATTTTTGTTTGAAATAGAGTTAGTTAAAGAGGTGATAAACTGAGAAATCAAATTTTCAATGAGCTTTTGACATCTATAAGGTCATCATATTATAACTGAAAATGTCCTTTTTAGTCCAATAAAAGCTTTTATTGACATCAGGCTCAGCAAACGACTCGTTTTTCAAAGTGGGGAACTATGACGTCAAAGAGGATAAAACACCACCCCCGCTGAAGAAGATCAACGCCTACTTTAACACGGCCGGTTTAGCCTCGCCCACCGATTTGCGCATTACACGCATAGCTAAATGACATAGGCCTGCCTACTTCGTGATGACAAACTGGGTCGAGAGTGAAACTCATTATAATATGCAAAACTGTTATCCACTCACAGCAGTGGGCGTTTACTTCCAAGTCTTCAATGCAAGACACCCATGAAAACCGAGCGTTTTGAGCTGGGCTCAAAACTAGGGTAGAAAATAGCCTATTTCTTACTCATTTTGATGTTTTTGAATGTAAAAACCAAGCGAACATCATAAGTTGACCTCAAACAACAATATAAAAAAATTTAAAAAGCCAGTTTATGACCCCTTTAAAAAGTTTGTCAACAGTCAACATTACAGTCTATATGTTATGAGTCTATATGTTATTTTTTAAAAGTCCCACCCAACCATCTTTAAGCTCTGTGAGAGGTATTAAGCGTTCATGGGTATTCAAACTTGTAGTTCAGTTCTCTTGGTTCTTTATGTCCGGACCAAAAAAAGAAAATGATGCATTTAGTCCTGATTCGCTGATTATATGGTGGCATTTCTACCAGCTGAAAACTCACAAAAAGCTTATAAAATGTGTCAAGGAGTCAAAACAGCACCAGGAATTCCTCTGTTGCACATACAAACGAAGATCTGCTTCGAGATGGCGGCACTGAACTGTAATGGGCAACGTAACTCATGTCGTGAAGAACCAGGTCTCCTTGAGCATTCTGTCTGTCTACTTTTGGTTCATTTAGATGTCTTTGGTCTGTGCTGCATTCATTTCAGTCGAACCGCGCCAGGGTTTATTTGGAATGGAAACGGTAGGTATTCGGATGGCAGCGTCTAAACTTATTCAAATGAACCAAACTAACAGAGCAATCGCACCAGAGTTTGTTTTAATCAAACCAAACCTGCCAAGTGTGAACACTTCCTAACTTCTTTGTGGCAGTCAGTTGGCTTGTTCTCAAAGGTTCGGCGACTAAAGAGCCAGCAAGAATCTCCTTTTCATCTCCAACAAGCTACAAACTTCTCATCGGATCCTCCTGTTTGTCTTTGGCTCAGAAAATATTGCTAATGCTAGCTGCTAAACTAATCTGCACAATGTATATGGGCTGTAAATTGTTGAGGTCAAGGTAAATGAGCAACCCCAGCAAGTAAAATCTGAGCTCCAAAGATCCGAACCTCTTGTTCTACATTGCATACCTGGACTTTTGTTGGGGATAAGAACTTGGATGGATGATGAAGACCAACAGATGAACCTCTCCCTTAATTCTTTGGGAAACGAACCATGACAAATTAAAAATGGCCATGTAAAGTCTGGAGGAGAAGTCTTGCAGAACTTGGTCAGTGTTGAGAGTTGTCTACAGTGATAAACTGTTTTTGAGCGGCTCTTTGGACAAGAGAAGTTGGCCATCATAAGATACATCCCAAATGAGGAAATTGATTCCAGACAGATTCTTCCTCCTGTTATGACTTTATAAGTCCAGGCCTATCTGAATTCTTTAGTGCACCTCCAAAAGACCCAAATACCATTTCTAGGGTAGCACTGGCTCGGCTGAATTAGGCGTGGGCAAAAAATGGGCAGAGTGGCACCGACAAAGGAAACAGAAAAAAACACACCAAAACCAGCGGTCCGTCTGGCGCACACACTGAATTCCAGTTGTTGGAACACCAAGAGAAGATGCCACTGAGATGCAGAACTTGAAAGAGGATAAAAGAGCGTCTGTGTACATAAATAAACCAAACCCCCGGGGCAGAGTGACTCCACAGCTGAAACATAAAGCACATTAAAGCAGATTAAACACTCAGGCAGCTGCCTGGCATCTCACATCGTGCAGACACTTTTAATAACCCTATCATGTCACAAGATCATTATCACAAGCACTGCTTCCTGCTACAAAACACATTGTGTTATTGTGAGTCAAGAGGTTGTGTTCAGAAACGCTGATTCTACAGACTCCATCCCACACCTGCAGATTCAGAAACAAGAGCTGCGTACACACACATCACTGCCTTCTGAGATAGCATGCTTTGGTCCAAATTTGAACATAGCACACCAGCAAAGAAAAAGAGTATTAGTCATAATTAGTATTTCAATGGGAATCCAAGGGGTCGGGGATTTTGCCTCATCCATGCAGATTTGGCATCGAGTTCAGTTGGTCATGCAAACTCACTGCAATGTCCAACAGACGGCTGCTTGTTTTGAGACTTCGGTGTGAGCTATAATATTTACAATGGGTATTGGACGATAGATAATTGACAGTGGATGATAATAATATCACTAAACTGACTGCACCTTAAGAAAGTAAAATTACAGTATGTTACAATGGAAAAAGTGAATTCGGAATACCATACCAGCAAACTACTATTACAATGCATTCTCATCCTAGGGCGTCATCTAACTGACGCTTTTGAAAATGCGTCTAAATCCGACGCACATGGCACCCTTTAGCGTCAATATAACATGCTTCCGTTATGGGTAGGTTTAGGTCTTGGGGTAGGGTTAGGGTTAGACCACTAGGAGGTGCCTTCTGGCCCATATATATCTGCCTCATATTGACGCTAAAGGGTGCCATGTGTGTTGGATGTTGACGCATTGTCAAAAGCGTCAGTTAAATGACGCATTGGGATGAGAACGGGCTGATTATTACCGACTACTATCTTTATAGACTACTATAAAGATATAGACTACTACTAAATGTGCGAATACTATCTTTATCTTTATAGGCTAGATTAACATGCTAGTATGCTATTCTAAATTCTGCCTGTTTTTTTAGACATGTAGCATTGAAAATACCCAACGCATTCTCATCCCAAGGCGTCATATACGACACTTTTGCCAAAGAGTAAACATCCAACGTACATGGCACCCTTTAGCGTCAAATGAGACGCTTTGGTTATGGTAGGTTTAGGTATGGGGTAGGGTTAGGGTTAGACCACTAGGATGCACCTTCTGCCCCATATATATCTTGACGCTAAAGGGTGCCATGTACGTTGGATGTATACGTTGAGTGTCGTATATGATGCCTTGGGATGAGAACAGGCTCAAATACCATAGCCGCATTTCCATCGGAGGCACTTTCCCCAGGAAAAAGGAACTTTGGGGTGGTACTCGGTGTGTTTACACTGCACGAACCAGGGTCTAAATGAAGTTCCGGGTAAAAATTCCCCCCCAGAAAGTCCCTGCTTGGCGAGATAGTACTTTCAGGAACTTTCAGGGTGGGACTTGTGCGCTGAACATGCTGATCGGTTCTTTCTGCCCGATGGCGCGTTCGTCCCATCCATCTCACGGTCAATGTCCGCCATAGCTGATAACAAACGTTGTCTACTTTTATATCTTAGCATTACGAGCTTAGTAAACCAATAGATCGCACACAAAAGCAGCACAGCTTGAATCTCCACCATACTTAAAACTCAAAATGCACTCAAAACTCAAAACAAACGCACAGACCGGGAGGAGCAGTCATTGTACTATCATTGAATCATGGTCATGGTACTATCATTAAATTCTGCTGACAGTTATAGGTTTAAGGGTGAACCTATACTTGCTCATGAATTAATAAGAAATCGCCATCTCACAAAATAATTATGTTTTCTCATATGATTTTTTGTTGAGGGCTTTTGTCACATCACTCTTCTCGTTCTCCGTGCAAATATTCAACACTGAATTTACTCGAAATCCGTTTTTCATGCGGTACCATTTTGGTTGAGGTGCTGTTTATTGAGACCGCTGCATTAGTGGACTAGGTTTTGAGACCATATCTAGCATTATTCGTAGTTTCACTGATGGTTGAAAACTTCCCCTTCTCTTTCCCTCCTTTTGGCTTTGTGGTGGGGTTCAGCCGGACATTACACACATCTGTGAGAAGTTATTGTGTTTGGCTGTGGTGCGTGCGGCGGCCAAATCACTTTCACAACAGACAGCTAGACATGAAAGGACATGAAAAGCAAAGAGCGCTACCAGACTCCCGCTTGCAGAGCGCGTGTCTCAAATGAGTCGCAGGTGAGTCACAGTCATACAGTTCAGGGGGTCTGTGGAGTTTACAGCTGGACCCTGTGTGTGATATATCCAAAAAAGCAGTCCTTTTATTTCTAGTGACCAACACCCAGAAGAAAGACTTGGCATGTAAACATTTTTGATTGTAGTGGTTTTTCATTAGAAATGGCTACAGAACTGTTTACAGCACCTGGGATTGGCATTCATCCTCTGCTGAGCATCTGTAGCCGGCCAGCTTATCCGTGATACTCCCCAAATCTTGGACTTCCATCAACAAAGCTGGATGGATAGATGGAAAAAGGTGGATACAACCAAAGCACTTTACAATCATATCAGGGGTCTAAATATATATTATTAAATTAACATTTTTAATTGATTTTCACTGATTTCGCTCATTACCGCAACACCTTCGGCAATTTGCAACCTAATCTTTAAAAAGCTGTGTTGTTTTAACCCAACTTTGGGTCAAATATGGACAAACCCAAACGTTGGGTTAAAAAATGTAATTTACAAAATGTAACCCAATTGCTGGGTTCGTCCATATTTTACCCAATGTTGGGTTAAAACAAACCAGTGTATATATATATATATATATATATAAAGATTAGGTTGCAAATTACAGATGGTGTTGCGGTAATGAGCGAAATCAGCGAAAATCAATTAAAAATGTTAATTTAAAAATATATATTTAGACCCCTGATGACTGTATAGTGCTTTGGGTGTACAGTAATACATAGTAAAGCACAATTTATATTTACATTAAACGAACACTTGTTGCATTAATGATGCATGGTTATGTAAATGAGGTTGATGATTTCAGTAATTATAATGAGATCAAAGGCATGGTTCAAAACATTATAACATTTAATGTAGATTTTGCAGTGGCTTCGGGTTACAATGAAGAGTTACGCGTGACAAATACGACAGGATGCACACAATCTGAACCTGAAGGGCAAATAATGATAGAGATTCAATTTTGATATATATATACTGTATATATATATATATATATATATATATATATATGATAAAGAATGACGAGATTGCTATTTGTGCAGTGAAACAGACAGCTTTCTTGGGTATCTGGAATCTATCTTGAGGCGTTCTGGAAAAATAGCAAACACTGCCATTTCATGAAGCATCAGTGAGTGTTTATAATGGAAATAAAGTGGTCTAATAACCAGATGAGATAGAAACAGTGGGGTTTATTCCAAAATAATTGTTTAGCAATCGACATTAAACCCCATCGAAATCCAACCACAAAGCTAGAAATACAGCTTGTAAAACTGAGACAACCTCATCTGATTCTTGAGGTTTGGTCCTTCTTTAGTTGTATGTTAGAAACACTGAGTCCCCAAATACCAACAGACAAGAAAAGAAATTTCAGGCTAATATCACTTGGATTAAAGCCCTGCAGTCAGACATGTTGTTCTTGCATGCTAGTCAGTCTGATTTGGTTTCGACCACTAAGATGTTTTGGACTCTGTAATGCATCCTTACTGAAAAACACACATGAAATGTCTAGAGAAAACATGCTGTTTTAATACAAACAACTAAACCATGTCGTTGTCAAAATCCCTGAAAGGAGATAGAGGAGGGCTGAAGATGGCACTTGTGAAATATGTCCGGGTGAAATATGTGCAGAGTGAGCATGTTTAGTTTGTAGTGTGCACGGTCCACTTTTGTTTATGAGTTCAGGGTCGAAGCGGTGACAAGGGAGGAAAAACATAAGAACACGTTCCTTTCGAGAGCCACCACGTCTCCAGCGCATTGTGAAATAAGGCCTTGTGAAGAGTCTACAAGAATGCCTAAAATGTGCAAATTACGAATTATTCACAGCAGATCCACACAGTCAATAAAATAATAATAAATAAATGTACTAACGGTACATGTTTACTCTACAATCCTATTCACACCATGTGTCATTATCAAACAGATTGCTATTTACACACAATGCCCAAATAAATGTGACACTAGAAATCTGTTCTACTATTTCCATCCATGATTTGGCCAGAGAGCAAATCAATATTTATTTTATGAATTTATAGATAAATGAAACATAAAATTTATGAGTTAAATTGAATATTGAATTAAATTAAATGCCAAATTTTGAATAAAATGTAATTTTAAATGAAATATATAAATATTAAATATAAAATTAAGTCTTTTATTTTGCATTAAATTAAAAATTAAATTACATATTGAATTACATTAAAACATCAACATTTTAAATTAAATCGAATGTAAAAAATAATGTAATTACATAAAAATAAACAATAATAAATTCAACAATAAATATTAAATTAAATGAAATACTGAATCAAATTACATTAAATAAACTTTTAGGATTAAATTAAATAATTAAATTAAATGCCAAATTAACTCCAATTTTGAATAAAATTTAATTTTGAATTAAATATATAAATATTTAATATAAAATTAAGTCCTTTATTTTGCATTAAATTAAAAATTAAATTACATATTGAATTACATTAAAACATCAACATTTTAAAAGAAATTGAATTTAAATTAAATTAAATTAAACTAGTGAGCTTTTCCGAGGAATCCCAATAGAAATGCATTTGCTGGAATTGCCATAACCTAATGTTAAATTGCTTGCTCTTTGCCAACTTTTAGAAAGGCAGCGTTACCAATAACCATATAGCCAGAAACAAAACAAATATTACTTATTAGCTATTGAATAACTAAAACAAACATTTGTTGAAAGACCATACACTGATGAATCATTTACAATAAAGCATGTACATAAATAATGTTGATTTCATGAAGTCATTCTCCAAATCCAGCACTTTTTTTCTGTTTTATACCCATTCAATGCCATCTTGCGAGACAAATACTACGGACACTAATCACATGTGAGCAAAGTTGTGATTAGAATGAATTACGAGATGCAAAAGGACCAGCGACAGCGCTATGATTTCCTCCGTCAAGTAAACCCCGAATTCCGAAGCACAATCAAATATTTACACTACTGCTTACGGTCCACAAAATATTTTACAGCATTATAAGACTGACAGCTTTAATAATGCCTCAGCCGTTAATATTACAGCTTATTTCCTCCCTCCAGTCTGTAAAATCAGTAATCTTATATCGTACGTGTCCTTTTAGGGCTTCCCCCGGCTGTTTCCCAAATATAAACGTGCCCTTCATTAAACAAAAACACTGCGGGGACTGTAATTGAACTTATTTGAAACGTCCCCGAGCACTGAAGTGCCATACGTGAGCTTTAACGGTCACACGTCGCAGAAGGAGACCGTTTAAGATCGGCAATAAACGCAGGAACGACCCTGTAAATCTGCATGCTGCTGGTTTCACATTCAAACTCAAGGTGAAACACTACAGAGGCCTTCAATGTCAAATCAGACTAAAAAGCAAAGCAGAGCGAGCGAGTGCATGTGGCGATGGAGCAACAGAAAAGCGATGGCAGTCAGATAACATTGTGCGAAACTATCGATGGCTCTCAGTGATTCGAGGGCCGTGTTGTGGTTGGCTCGGTCCGAGTCCTCGCCGATGACAGAAGAATGTCACATGAGAGCAGAGAAACTGCAGACTTCAACTTCCCTCTGACATACATGGGGAAAAATGTTTTGGCCCCGGGACAAATACAAGTAGAAGTGATTTTGGGAAAGAAGAAAAACAGAAATCTGTCACGGTCAAAGCAGTCAAGGCAAAGGACACAGCACCTCTTGCATTGGTGGCAACGTTTTTATTCTGTATATACTTGAGCATAAGGGTTATAAACAGTGGGATATTTTCTTTTATCATTTTTGTTGTAGAGAATTGTATTTTTACTTTTTTTTTTTTTTTTTTTTTTACAAATATAGACACTGGTTGACTCCGGTGGATCAAGATTCACAAGAGTGGGCCGCAGGATACGGAATCAGTTAATAAAATGCATATAATAATGCACAAAACTTAGGGTCAATGCCATATTCAATTCTATGCCGAGAACAACAATGATGTGAGGGTATACCTTAGTGTCGATTGTTCATCCAAAATGCATTGAAAATATGTCTATCCAAATATTTCCAGTGCACACACATACAAAAAACTAAAACAATGCAACTTGCTGTCTATCTAGCCCAACTAAGTTCTCAAATTAGTAGCAAAACAAATATAAACTTTTTAAAAGGAAGGAGAAAACGCTTCCTGTATCTTTTTTAGATGACATCAAAAGCCTTTCAGTTGTCATTTGATAGAAACAATTTAGCCAAATTAGTCAAATCACTCAAAATCCTCAATCACCATAAACGAAACTATGCATAGTAGAAAATACAACCCAGATTACATTAAATACAGGTTACGTTTGATATTGTTTGGGTCGGGACTTAAGTTCTGGCTCTTGAAGCAAAACCAGATGGGAACCACTGGATGAAAGTACAATTGAGGGGGACTGAAAATAAGCCCACAGATAAGTCCTCCTAAACCCTGACTGAGGCAGACTGACGGTCAGCCAAGAGGCAAGTGGAGGCAGCAGGATCTGACTGACCACTCAAAACACGCTTCACACAAGCAGACTATTCCAGAGATCAAAACCCACAGAGAACCGAAACGCCAGTTTCAAAAAACCCACATTTTGAAAAAATTCTGTTCCTGAGGTGACAGCATCTGAACTCAGTCAACAGGACGTTAAACAGGACGGCTTTTTTCATCCCAGTTTGACTGAAGAACGAAAGTTGCTATATCTAATTTAGTATTTTCGAGGGGAAAAAAATACGAATTGATCTCATATTTCCACTGAACATCTGTCTTTTTGATATCCTAGAAAACACTTTCACCTCTATTAAGGTATCCTGTAAACAATTTCTGTCAGAAGCTGGAGACCCTTAATTCTTTCAAATACTGGTCCCGAATCAGTTTTGACATTTGAGGTTAAGGTTAGCTTGGACCGTCAAGATTGGGATACGTCTCGGTTCAGCAGCTGTCGCCCCAAGAAAAAAGGCAGTGAAAGTTAAGGTGCGGTCACATTAGCAAAAAAAAAAAAAAAAAGGCCCTTTGTCTATCGTCAATAGTGTAGCGATTTATGTAGCGCAGCTCACTCAGATGTCAATTTCAAACCAGGCAGCTTTCCGTTGGTGAATGCGCTGAATTTGCGTGACTAACTTGAATATGAGCGGAACTTTTTCACCCTCATGTGAAATCTCTTGTTGAAATGACTGGATTTCTCCCGCCAAATTTGGCTGAGGAACTGTAAATGTGACCGCAACTTTAAGGCAGTGTTCTGAATGGAATATTAGCATACTACTTACTGAATACTGTACAGTATGTTCTAACTATTTAAACATTCCAAACGGTAGAATGCTACATTGTGACATCACATGGCGTCCAGTTATCCAGGAAACTGAACAGTTCATTTTAAGGGATAGTTCACCCAAAAACGAAAATTCTGTCAGTATTTACTCTCCCTCATGTTGTTTCAACCCCGTACGACGTTCGTTCATCTTCGGAACACGAATTAAGATATTTTTGATGAAATCTGAGAGCTGAATCACTCCTCCATACTAGTCCATAGGCTTCTTGAGGGATTGAAACTTGCCGGCCTCGAAACGTTATTAAAGACATCGTTAAAAGTGACTACAGTGGCTCAATCTTAACTTTATCAAGCGACGAGTGCAAAAAAAACATAAATAACGACTTTTTGAGCCTCTAGTCAACTAGTGTAATTGCGTAGAGCTACGTCACACGTAGGCTCACTATTGGGCGATGCTGGTTGTGTGTGTGATGCGTGTGACGTACAACAACAGATCGCTCTAAAGGAAATGAATAGTTGAAATAAATATGTTTGTTTTTGCGCACAAAAAGTATTCTCGACGCTTGATAAAGTTAAGATTGAGCCACTGTAGTCCCTTTTAACGATGTCTTTAATAACTTTGAGGACGGCAAGTTTCAATCCCTCAAGAGGCCTATGGACTAGTATGGAGGAGTGATCCACCTAATGTTGCATACTGCATATTTTTAGGAAAAAATGTTGGCGTTCTGTATTTGCATATTGAAGATGTGCATACTGTCCATAGTATACATACTATATACTGCAAACATAGTAGTAGTATGCTAGAATGCTATTCCGAACAGAGCCGTAATCTGTTACTTTACACACTCCAGCACCTAGAAGCAAATACTCTAGCATCACACACAAAAGCAGAGGTTCACATGCACACAACAATGCTTAGTTTTCACTTCCAGTGCAATACAAGCCAACTAAACAGGGCATAAGGAGGAAATATTAATATATTAAAGGTTTGAATACCCTCAGTGGTTACTTTCCTGTTTTTTTAAAGACAAATAGCTCGGGAAAAACAGAGTTCTATGGCACTTTTAAGTACAGGTAGAGGAAGTGAAAAACATGTATTTTAGCACATTATACAGTAGTACAGATAAACAGGATTACATTAGTTTAGCTGGGAATTAACATGGGCAATTCGTTGAGTTAATGGTCTGGAGCTGGGGATGTTTTCAATCATTTCTCATTTTGACAGACAGTTAACTATGATATTTATGGTATGGAATACATTGATATAATGCACTTCACTTCTAGAATGCTTGTCTGATTACAGCGAAGTGATGAATCACGGAAAGATTTCGAGAAGAATGGCTTTCCAACGCAAGCCAACTCCACCTAGTACAATCATGTTGTTTTCAAGTGCATTAACAAAGACGTTTCCCGTGTAGAGAGGAAATTATGCGTGAAGTAACAGTGGCATTTGCTCACAGGAATTCACTTTCCATCCCAGATTTGGATGTTCTGTGGCTCTGTGTCTTTTAATTTCCTGTTTTTCTAAGCTAAGATAGAACGTAACTATGGTAATCTGCCGATTGAGACCTAATAACTAGCTAAATACATGTTTACGCTAAGCCAAAAACAATGCAAATACGGATCAGTGGCCATTAATAACTCTCAGAAATCACGTGTTTGCTAGTAATTGAGCATTTCTGATACATTACATAACCAATACAATATAGAATAAAGAGAATATTGGCTAAGCACCAGGTATCACTCCTTTTCAAAAAAAAAAAAAATAAATTACTAAAAGCTTAAATAGGGGGAAAAATATCATAATTCATCTTTTCTTTTTCACAGGCTTCCATGATTATCCTTGTCTCTTCTCAAAATCTTAATTATTCCATAAATTTTGGATTCGTGACCAGATTTCATTGAGGCACAAAGATTCAGTCAGGATCTCTTAAAGGGACGGAAGTTTTGTTTGTCAGATCAGAATGACGATATCACCAGGGTCAGATTGCACATGTGATATTCCTTCACTTATTTTTATATCCATTTACATCAAGGCACGTTGACAGGAAAGAAAGGCTGACAGAGCTCTGCCTCTGACATTAAAGTGAAATATGACACATCAGAGACCCGAAAGACGGCTCAACCAGGGGCAACGTTTCTCCTAAAAACTCGACTGTCTCAAAATAACTGTAAACATTAGATGATTTTCTTTCCACCTTTTCGAGTTCTCCAGATGATATTAAAGTGTGGGAAAGAGCAACCGTCACAAATGCCTTTCCACCCGTCCGCATATCCACACACACACATTAATTATAGAACAGAAAACTAAACATTAAATATACAGCAAATCTTCAAATATCTTAAAAGATCTAAAATAAACAGGTAATGCACCAAAAAACAAAAAACAAAACACACACATGCAACAGCATCTTCATCATATTCACAACCAGGACACACAACTTTGCAAGCTAGCTTTTAGGTCGGTACGAATTGGCAGTGGTTTAAAAAGCCCTAAATAAAAATGACGGGGCAGTTTGGCCACACGACCTGCTTGGCATCAAGTGCAAAGTAC
Organism: Cyprinella venusta; assembly: GCA_038021265.1. Taxonomy (NCBI): domain Eukaryota; kingdom Metazoa; phylum Chordata; class Actinopteri; order Cypriniformes; family Leuciscidae; genus Cyprinella; species Cyprinella venusta. The sequence continues at coordinate 20,448,958 of CM075885.1, read as the reverse complement.
AGCAAGACCACACACCGGGTAAAATTTGGCAGCAGTGCACGTTTGAATGCACTATGGGCGGATAAAAATCACCGTGTGATATCGAATACGGGCAAATGGAGGGAGGGATTGTTCTCACACAGCGGTCGGAAATGAAATCGATATTCCCGAGGCACAGAGGTGGACACCACTGGGAAAAACAAGAGACTTTTGCTATTGGGTCACTTGCTCATTTGTCCTTTTTTTTCCAGTAATGGGCCGCAGACCACAAACAAGGTTGGATTCTGACCCGACCCTGAGGGGTCCATTAAATATCTCAGCAGGGCAAACGTGACGAGGCCATAAAAGTCACATATAAACAGTTTGTAATACCGAGGAACTAGTCGCTGTAAATATGTTGAAGGACAAATAGGTTAAAAAAAGGCATCACACTGGTAAAGGGTGAAACTTTGGTTGGCAGTGTTGTGATTGGATCATTTTTTCGTTATTACACTGGGACGTAGTTCATCTCCATGGGCAAAGTGAAGATGAAGTGTCAAGGTCTGCCCACCCAGTTAAGTCTGCCCACCCCGTCCGACCTCAGAGGTCAAATGCTAAAGGTCGTTGCTCATTTATCATCTCCGACCTACTTTGACCTCAAGGGCTGTGAGTGATCATGGCTTCGGTTTTGTACTTCCTGGGTCAGAGCCTCTTCCTCCATGTGCTGGGCTGTGGCGTGGGAGTCCGGATGAACGTTCGTACGTGATGTGGTATGTGTTTTGGCATCGTAGAGGGGTGTGGTGTCTCTGTGCTGAGGTCACGAGAGACAGTGTCCTCGTCCAATCAGAAGCCAGAGCAGCAGCAACTGGAGGATGACCATGGACACGATAGACGGAGTCAGACCTGATGCCCCACCACATTCCTCCCCGTCCTCCTGTTATCATGCCGACAAGAGAAAGCCAATAAGTCTGGTGGAGAACTAATGGGATGAATGTGTAGGAATTACCGTAATGAAGAGAGTAAAAACCTTTTTTTTTAGGTCAAACTTGTAATAAATTGGGGTTCTGAAAGTAAAAGTCCCATTGAATTAAGAATTTTCTCCATTAGTGCTGATAATATGTGTATATATATTAATGTATAATATAATTTTGTGTGTGCGTGTCTGTGTTTATATATATATATATATATATATATATATATATATATATTAGGGCTGTCAAACGTTTAATCACGATCCAAATCGCATCCAAAATAAAAGTTTGTGTTTACATAATATATGTGGATGCACTGTGTATAATTATTTTATATATATACACATGCTTGTATAAGAAATATATATATATATATATATATATATATATATATATATATATAATATATATATATATATATATGTATATATATATATATTAAGATATATATTAGATATATATATATATATTAAGACTAATATATTAAGAAATATTTTCATGTATAGTGTATATAGATTTATATATAATTAATATTATATATAAATATATATTTATATATTTTTATATTATATATAAAAATATTTTTTTCTTAAATATACATATATATATATATACTGTACATATATAAAATACTTATACACAGTGCCCCCACATATATTATGTATACACAAACTTTTATTTTGGATGCAATTAATCGTGATTAATCGGTTGACAGCCCTAATATATACACACATTTATATGCATGTATACATATGTGTGTGTATATATCACAATAAATCTATACTTTCTGTCAAAATTACCCTATAATTTCGGATAAGTACAATTATTAAATATCCTGTAACATGTTGGTGATAATTTATTCCTACGAATGAAGAGACGTTGAATTAGTCAAGAATGAGTTCCATTAGCAGTTTAAGAAGATGCAAGAAGCAACAGCTAAGCTAATAACCCATGCAAAATTAAATGCATGAAAGAAAGAGATATTACTCTGAATTAGTCTGAATTAAAATAATAATAAATAGGGAGGCAAGAAAGTATCATAAAGATGAAACGACAGAAGTCTGCCGGCTGATAGCCTTATTTATTCGACAAAATGCCTGTTCTGTTTCAGAAGCGGATTCAGGTAACATCAAATTTGCACAGAAAGATGTCTTTGTTCTGAAAAGAAAGATGAAATTAAATTGACTATTTAAGTACTCATGGTACTCAAGGTTTCAAATAGATTGTGGAAACTTTGTGAGTAAACGAGATACGATGAAAAACTGTTTAGGGAATGTACTTCTCAGTTGGCAGAGAATAAAAAAACCCAAATAAATAAGGCAGGAGAGAGAGAGAGTGAGAGAGAAAGAGAGATAGCGAGATGGACTGACCCGAGACAGCACATGAACACTGGCAGCAGTAACATGAGCAGAGAGGAGAGCAGAGGAGAGCCTGCATTTCTCCTACACATGGCCTCATCCTAACATATATTATACAGCCAAATACACAGCAGGAGAGAGAGAAAGAGAGCAAGAGTCATGCAGAAAAATGTTTGACACTCAGAAGTTAAGGCAACACACGAAGAAGTGCTTGAAGCGTTAATACTGTAAGGACAAAGACAGAATCCAGAGCAGGAAGTAAGTGTGTGTTTAGATAAAGATGCACTACTTGCTCAAAAGTATGTGGACACCTGAACACCCCACTCGCATGAGCTTTCTAAACGTTTAGATTCAATAACAAGAAAATTCAGCTTATTCCAATTCAACCTTAAAGTGTTCAGTGGGGTTCATGTATTGGGTCTTCCACACTAGACTCTTAATTTCTTTAAAATTCACCCATCTTAAACACCCAAACCAGAAAAGTGGGTGTCCACATTCTTTAGGCCATGAAATGTACGTTCTTGTGAGATTACAACATGTCAAACAAAGCCAAGCTCTCCTAGATCTATCACACAGAGACTAATATCAAAGTTGATTTCCATTATATCTCTAATGTTCTCATGCGGTGTCTCAGTGTGGTAGATATCAGGTAATGACTGAAATGAGAGCAGGTAAAACAAGCCATTTTAGAAGAATAGGGGACATGTGAGATCCAGGCATAATGCACTATGAACGGTAGTTTGGTCTCATCTGTTGTAGGATCTTGCCGGAAGAAGGTGTTTGGGTGACTTACTTTTGAGTTGTCGTCAAAGCACTCTTTCGGACCTTTCCGATAACGTGGGTTCTGGGCTAACATGCAGGGATCTGGACCCGGAGCTGTGAGCCCAAGTTAAGGAAAAATAACAAGCTAATATCCTAAGTTAGATTTAAGATAATCTAAATCTGCTTTTATGGGTAAAGTTATTTTAAGAGATAGCGATTTCATATAAAATTGGACAATGTGATTCGTATGGAAATGGTTTTTTGACTTACTCAACTCCCCCTAAAACTAAATGTCAATGGGATGTAAGCAGATCATACGAATTCCAATTCACCAAAATGGATTTAAAGGAGTAGTTCACTTAAAAAAAAAAACTTTTGCTGATAATTTACTCACCCCATGTCATCCAAGATGTCCACGTCTTTCTTTCTGACTTACTCTAAGTCTTGCTAGTTTAGCTAGCAATGTAGCCTGATGGAGACACCCGAATACAAGCATCCCATTATTTAAACTCCAAATAAAACTTCTCAACCCATTTGATCTTGAATGTTAAGTATTTCCAAGTAAAATGAGGCATTTGATGAGATAAACATGTTGGGTAATGATTGGTCAGCCATTTTTCCAGTTCACTGAAATCAGCTGTTTGGATGAAGCGATTAACTAAAATGAATCAGACACAAAGAGATACTGGAAAAGCTACTTCTAGTTGGTTTCTTAACTTCCTTCCCAACACTGACAGTGACCTAACGAGTTATCATCATCGTTGTGAGTTTCAATACCCAATGGTAAGTTTGTTTGTATGTGTATGAAGGATACAAGGCTTTTCTTCCTGGGAGAATAGATTTTCATCACATATCTTGCAATTTATCTGCGTGTCAGCAACAATAAGCACTAGATTTGTCTTCGGAAGCTTTTCAGCTATGAACTGCCTGAAAATAAAACAAAAACATACACAACCTAATGGGCATAATTCACCTGTGATAAAAAAAATCACTTTGATCATTAAGAATTGGGCTTACAATCAATTAAAAACTTTATATAATTGCATAATAAAATATTCTATTGAATTTATTTATCGTTATACGATATGCCATGAAAATAAATATTTTATTTATTTGTTTAGTGTCAATTAATCAATATTGTTTCAAAAATGCTCCCAAATGAATATGATTTGCTTTGTTTGTTGGAGAATGCATGTACATGTCAGGAGGAATGAAAAAATAAGGGTTATGTTGCATATACTTATTAATCAGAAAAAAACATCACATTACATTGAATAATGAAAAGTTTTTGTTTAATTTTCTCTCCATGATTAAGTTCAATTTCCAAAATGGTCACCATTTCTTACCTAGAGCAGTTTTCATACTCAACAGTCCCCTTAAAAGTTGTCTCGTTGTTCTCAAAGAAATACTGCGTCTGCTCTTTAATGCAACTCTCTTTATGGGGTATTTCAGACAGGTCATCATCTTGTTCCACTGTGAACAAAACACATTCGCAATTCGATTACAGTGAGCAACAATACTTTCAATGTTTTTTTGAATTAATGTTGATTCAGTGCCTAAATATCACCTGCTGAAGTGTAAATGAGCCAAGAAAAAAATAATAATGCAAATTTCCCAAAGTAAAAATTTAAAACCATTCTTCCGATTGCATTTATTGTTTTTTTGACATTCTCAATGTCTAATGAATATGTGGTCAAGCTTTGCACACAATTTTATCTTTAACATTCATTCAGTTTTGGCAGTAAACCAGAGGATAATACAAACAGGCCAACTGCCAAATTGCAGTGGCTTAATCATTGTTTCACAGCATTTAATTACTAATGTCAGGCTCTTACCTGCCTCAAGGAAATTAGGAAATGTGATGCTGACAAACAACTGCTGCAATATTGACCTGGAGGGGAAAAAAGACATATTTATTCTGCTAAGAAATGTTTCAATTGCTTGTATATATATAATAGCAAAGTCCCTTTAAGGCAATTCATTTCACTCGGCGGCCATCTTTGAAACGCCTCTCAGGCATGGAAGTGGAGCTACTAATTTGAATGGAGAAACATAACATTTTCCAAACTTTTCACCAAGTTTATGATTAAATTTCATATTTTAAACCACCAATGAAATCTGACAACTATTTCATAAATTTTGTTTCTAAACACTCGAATCGTGACAGATAATTACATTTCCAGGCTGGATCAAGCTAATGCGCATGCGCAAGTTACTTATAGTCAGTTGAATGTCTGTTGGGGGACCAACAAAATAAAGTGTTAGCAGATATTAAGCTGACAGTCTACTAATACACTAATGACAGTTGGCTGAAATGTAGATGAAAAGTTACTTATAGTTAGTAGAATGTCTAAAGTGGAAAATCGAAATAAAGTGTTACCTTTCGTTTTTTTGTATGAACTAAGAAAGTTAATTAGGGCAACATTTCAAAAACACTGCTTCACTCACCAGGCTGCTGCAGAAGCCCACCAACCAATGTTCAGGATGTCGGCTATGGTGGGCTAAAAGGGACAAACAACATGTTATTAAACCTACACAACAATTCCAGGAGCACCTAAAATGTCCTTGTGGCATACCATCCCGAATAAAATCAATAGATTAGCTGTGTCTCGCAGCATAAACTCTGGGATGTTGGCACCTTAAACTCTCATTCTCTCAGACATTCTTGTCTAACTTTGCAAGTTGCATATCCGGAGCTGAGAAGCACCAAAACATCCTGATTTTATTGGCAGGGGCCCCTATCACGACCCTGCCAGATAGAAAGGACCCCGTGCCAAACAATACGGGAGATATTAGACGAAAGCTCAGCAGATGCTAGCATAAATCCACAAACAAGGCTAAACGAATGTGCTCAGGGGACGATTAGCTGCCGCACACGCTGCTCTGATTAGCATGAGAGAGGAAGTGTCTCTTTGTGATGATTCACGGTTGACTGTGCGTGTTTTGAGAGATTTAGTCACCATGTAAGACAAGGTTGTAATCGTTCAAGTCACACAGATCAGAGAGAGTATCGTGAGGCTAACTTGTCAGTGTGATATGGAACAATAACATGAAGTTCACTAACCTAACCGCATGACTAAACTTTATATTCAGAGAAAAATGTGCTACATAACCAAATCCTTGTTTACAAGTGATAACTTGGCCAAGACAGTTTTAATACAGCACGCAAACCACTACGGGATAGACTTTCATTGTGAGTGAATTGCTATAAACACAATTTTGTTTGGGTTTACAAACTGACTTTATTTTTGGTCATGAGAATGAAACTCACCACGTAGACTGATCTGAGACCAGCAGCAGCTTTAGATTCAATGGTGGGTTCACAGAGGGCCTGGTAGTCGTAGGTTTTTTTGAATGAGTAGAGGGAGACATTCATCATATTTCTCATTAGGCAGGGGTCAATCATCCCGAAAAACGTTCCGATCTGAAAACACAGAAAATGTACAAATTTACTTAAAGCTACACTGTGTAACTCTTTGCTAAAAACACTTAGTTCTTTCAAAAAATATATGTGCTCATTCATGTATATTTACTTCGTTCGAGTAATGAAGTATTCTCGTGAGTGTATAATATGCCATTGAAAATACATACGGGTAAGGGGTTCTAATGTCGGTTGCCATGTTGACCCTCCATCTTGAAAGTACATTAGCCAAAGAGGGACATACCCGTTAATTCAAGCTTTGCTTTTCGCGTTTACGTTTGAGTTAACACTCATGGACGAGGTCGAACCGGAAGCCATGTTAATCTTGGACTACATTGGCCACCGTAGGAGTTAAACGAAATCGGAATTGAGAGGAAAAGAAATTAATATTCACTGGATGGTCATATACCTTTTCACCGCTAGATGGGGGTAAAAAACACACAGTGTAGCTTTAAAAATAAGTGTCATAACTATACCATAGACTTCTGTTATTTTTTTAATGGGATAATTATTAGCGATATTTCGGACAATTTTGCTGGCAAAAAGCATTGCCAAGCACACACTCACTTCGAACCTTTTCGAAGTGACACCTAAATCTGTGTGGGAAAATCTTTCGCCCTTACGCGCAATTCTCAATCGTGTGAATTTCTATTGAAATTAATGGATTTTTTTTCCCACATCGTTGAATCCTTTTTCTAATATCTCCATACATCTCCAAAGGAAGGTTTTGTCAGATTTATCTTATTTCTGGGGACAATATTGTATGCCCCTCATGAATCTTCATTTTAAAAAGAAACAGTCACAGACTTTGAAGATGTACCACTGCTAAATAATACAAAGGCCATTTTTGTTTTCAGTTAACATCATTTAAACCCGCAATGAAATGTTTGTTTATTCGCCATTTGCTCTGCAGATGTCCTGAGATGAGCTACAAACAGGACTCTGAATACACACATACAGTACATCTGCTCCTGAAGAGTGAGTCGTCAACTATTAGCAGTTTTCTGCAGGACAAAGTACGGCTTTCTGAATCTGATTCTTTGTTAGTGAAGCTTATTGATTGGTTTGGTTAGGCATGCAATTTAAGGTAAGGTAAGGTAAAATAAAATAAATCATGGAAGCAGATGCTATCTGTCTACTTTTTCATGTTTTCACACTGATTGTTGGGAAAATTCTGCAAAATGAGTTCAAAATAGTGAATAATTCTGCCTTAGCAAAGTCTTAATTTCACAACATTGTCTTATAGTCTAATAGATGGCATCGGAATGTGTCACAATGGGGATAAGGATGTCTGTCTGTACTTATCTGTAGAATTAGTTCATGCTGTGAACAACACGCTGTGTGTTTAAAGAGTGTGGAGCCCACCGTGCTCGGGGGGCCAATGGGATCTCTTCTAATCTTATTAGGAAAACCTACTACCATACATACCAAACATTACCATAATTTAAACCATAGAAAGAGTTGTCTGAGAGCCCAGAAAATCTCTGAGGTGTGATACCGACAGCGAGTGTGTGAGGAATAAAAAAAACAAAAAAACACGCCCCTGTTCTGGTTACTGTTACGAACACACACAGCTTAGCTTCCAGCTTTGTATTAGACGTAAAAATGTAAGAGCGCGTTCGTCCGAGACTATAAGTCAGTCCAAAGGTGATATAAATCCTGGAGTGTACAGAACGGCCGCCGCTCCCCGTGCAATAACAGCCGTAATGAATGTGCGGTCCTAGCCGACCCCTGGAGAGTCTGCCCACACGGAGGGGAGGAGACGGGATGTAGGGCACAATCGGTCCCCTTGGCTTCAGTCCTGCTGCCAAACACTCCGGCCATGATTTATCCCGCACACACTTTGCTCTGATTGGTTTCCCTCACTGAGCCCAACTTTAAACATTTACTCTACTGCTGTTGCCGGCGGGGTGCAGGTGGGGTTGGGTGGGTGCTCTCCAGGGGTCAAAGAATGTGGAATGGAGGCAAAATGGAGAGGTTCTGATTGGGTAAGAGAGAGAAGCCCACCTTACTCATGTGCTCGTCCTGATTGGCCATGACAAGGAAGCCTCCATCGTCCAGAAGTAAACAGTTCAGATGCTTTGTGAGAAAAGATAAACACAGTTTAAGAGTAATATACACACATTTTCAAAAGATTTTAGTCAAGTTTCTTTTTGGTATAAAGTATAAAGAAATGAATACTTTTATTGTGCAACCGTGTATTCACTTGATCAAAAGAGACATTTAGGCTTTATTATTGCAAAAAAAAAAAAAAAAAAAATCACTAAAAAGAATCCCGAAAAAGTTTCCACAAAAATATTAAGTTGTACAACACTGATAATAATAATAAATGTAAGAATGATTTCCGAAGGATCATGTGACACTGGAGTAAATGCACAGGAAATCACAGGAATAAACAAATTAAAACAGAAAACAGTTGTTTTAAATTGTAACAATATCTCACAATACTGTTTTGCATTGTATTTTTGATCCAACCAATGTCAAACGGTATTGCATGTAAGATATCATCTCTTCAGATATAACAAATAAATATGATCTTACCGCATCATTTCTCCTGCACCCACAGATTTCATCAGCACACTGTGCAGGAAGATTTACGAATAGACAGATTTGAGTTAAAAAGTATAAATACAATATCGGTTATCAGTCAATATTAGAGATTTTATTTTTTGATAGACATTGGACATCGTTTTTTACATCTACATTAAGATAAATAATACATAATAACACTGTTATAAACACTGTTAAATGTAAATGCAAATCTTAAAATGAATATACAGTACAATTTTTACACTGTACATTTTAGTGTTGTGATGTCTAAGTTTACCTATAGCATTTAAAAGGTGAAATGTTAATGTCTAATGTGAAATGTTAATACCATTTATGTACTTATCAGAGTGAATTTGTGAGAATCAGTGCATCCCTAATTTACGCAAATGCCAAACTGACACCAGGATAAATAAAATGAATAAAACAATATTTCCAATCACCCGTCTAACTTGCACTACAGTTAACAGAAATACAGGTAGTTAACTCTTTGCACTCACTTTAGGCGTAATTGTAGTGTTCATGAAGCTTTCCATCCAGGTCTGTATATCCAGTTTTACACCCACAACTGAAACATATAACAAAAATTAGTTTAGTTTGAAATAAACAACAATTCAAACCATAAAGATTATTAGTGTTGATGCTAATATCTAGGGAGCAAGATGGCCAACGATTCTTCAAATATATTATATATATTTTAAATATTGTCAGATGACATGCCAAGGCTTTTATGTTGGTTTATCACTACATACTTTATTGTATCTGTATTCTAAACCACTGGCTATCTACATATCCTTATAGTAATTACTGAAACTATAACATTAGACTCTCACCTGCTGGTTTCAGCATGAATTCATCAATTCTCAGGTCCATCGCTCTGCTCGCTAAAATTGAATCGTGAGTTTCTGACAAAGAGAGGAAAGAAAATGTTCATTAATCCATACTAAAAGTAGCATATGCCTGTATAGTCAACAAACCCATACTTACGATTGATTGGGTATGATGTAAATATATAAGCATCATTGTCTAGACTTCTCTTGTAGAAACTGGACTCATACGTTTCTGCCTCTTCTGTCCATTCTTGACCAGCACTGCGAAACACACACACCGAGACAACTTTAGTCCTATAGACCTGCCTGCTATTCTTAAACATAAAAAAATATAACAGATTTACCTCGCAGGATAGACTCTAGTGATACCGCCATCTGTCGCCACAAACTTAGCCTTGATCCTGTCATTCCTGACAATCACAAAAAAATAAATAGTTTAGTTAAAAATAAATAACTAGTTAAACATAAATACATTTCTCTCTGTGAAACACAAAAGGAGATGCTTAGAAGAATGTTCATGCTGCTCTTTTCCATACAGTAAATGCATACAGTGCACAAACTCCTAAAAGGACAAAATAGCACCAAAAAAGACTTTCTATGATACTCTGTTGTCCATTTTGAAACTTGCCAACCCCTGATCACCATATATACGCTTTCACTGTATGGAAAAGCGGAGCATGAACATAGTGTCAAATCAACTTAAATAATTTAGATAGTTCAGATGACAAAATATTTTGAGTTTCTGATGATTAAATCAGTCTCCTTCATTGTATTAACTCAAATTTTCCATTTCAATGAACTTTAAATTCAAAGGCAAATTCTAACTTAAAAAATGAAGTAACCTGGTTGCCTTAAAATTAAGTTCATTAAACTGGAAAAATTTAGTTAATACAATGAAGGAGATTGATTTAAGTATCAGAAACTCAAAATATTATCTGAACTACATAAATGATTTAAGTTGATTTGACAAAAGAAAAAAATGTTGTGATTAAAAATCATGAAAATATATATATTTTTTTACAGTGAGGTTATTTTTTTTAAGTTAAACCAACAATATTTTTTTTTATAGTGACAGTAAAAGATGATGGAAAAATATATTAAATGAACGTGGCCTTGTTTGTTTTGCATTTTTTTTTATAATTTGGTGCAACTCACAGTTCTTGTTCGCTCCAGTATTTGGCCAGTTCAGCGGTGATGCCAGCGTCCAGCAGCATCCTGTTTATTAGGTCCATATTACCTGAGGAAGAGTACACAAATAAAAAGGCCTTAGTTGACATATCGCCATTCCTTCGTGTCAAAATGACCCTCAAACTACAGGAGCGTCAATGGGCACAAAACAAAGCTTTACGTCATTATAAGCTTCACCTTTGACTTGATAAATGCATAAACACCTGTTGGTCATGAGTAAAAACAGGCTCCACATTCTGACCTTTGAGGCAACCGATGCCAAAGTCATAAAGAAGTAGAACTTCATAAAAAGAGAGCGAGACAGCGACGCAAAAAACGAGGCGGGAAAGTAACACGCAGATTAATTTTCCGAGACGTGAAACACGATTGTATTCTTCGGCGGTATGAAACGGCAGTAAGCGTTCAAAGGTTTTTCCGTTTTTTTGGTGCGGGTACCTTCAGAACATTAAAGTGTTTTATAACATCGCACTGCAGTTCATTACCGCAAAGTCTTTACGACAAAACACACACTTCAGAAAGAGCAGCTGGTGTACAACTTTATTCGGCCCCCTTTTGCACGCCGCATGCTTTTCATTAGGACCTGATTGAGAGCAGCGCAAGAACACAATTCAACTGATCCGCCTGTGTTTGACAGCGAGGAAATCGTGGACTTAAAATACCAGGCCTCTGTGACAAATAGCCCCAAAATTGAGCATTTACAGTGTTATGTTTTGCCGCTTACAACATTTTAATGTCTGTGCTCATGAGGAAGTTTCATTCTTTGACCGAAAACAAAAAGAAAGAACACCAGACAGAATCAATGTCTGTTGTATTTCTTCATCTGAAATAGAGGAGCATTAATAAACATTCGAATATGATAAATCTAAATATTCAAGTTGAGTAGTTAAGTTGTTAAATTACGGTAATGTCCTTGACCCTACCAATGTACCAGCACACAACCTCTCTCTCTTTTTCTGTGACATGTCCTGCTTTTCCTCTTTCACACAGGGTAATTGGTGGCGAACTGGGGGGTGTGCTCGTAGGTATAAAGTATTACAGCCAAACCTACACATTCAACACATGTGCACCAAACCAAGTGATTACCGCAGCACCAACAGATCCTGGTGAGATCAAAGCGGCCTGTGGAGGGGAAGGTGAGGGGAGGAGGGTGTCTGTGTGTGTGGGGGCAAAGGGAGGAGGTTTACTTAGCATTAACACGGTCAACAAGAGAACAGTACATATAATTAAACTAATACCGAAACACACAAAACCTCGAATTTAATCAAGAAAAGGTGTATGAGAACAGCTGTGGATGTCACGGTTTTTAAACCAAAGTATATAATAAAATATCTGTAATAAAAAAAATCCGTCATTGGAATATTAAGTAAAAATATTTATAATACTGATAAAAACTATATCTACAAATTACAAAGTATTAAATATGATATTTTTTAATGCTATAGTATTTTTAAAAAATACTATTATAAAGTGCAACATGTTTGCATTATGAAACAAAATTAGTGAAATAAAAATAGTTGAAATATAAGCATTTATTAGCTAATAGCTAATAGTAGCTGTACAAAAATATTTTCAAGATTTGTTATCACAACATTTTTTCTTTGGTCAAATGAACTTAAATAATTTATTTAGTTCAGATAACTTATTATGATGATTAAATCAATCTCCTTCATTGTATTAACTCACTTTTTCCAGTTCAATCAACTTAAAATTAAGGCAACCAGGTTACTTACTTTTTAAGTTAAACCAACAATATTTTTTTACAGTGTACTACTTTACACACTGTAAAAAATATTGTTGGTTTAACTTAAAATAAAATAAGTAACCTCACTGTAAAACAAATATTTTCATGATTTGTAATCACAACATTTTTTCTTTTGTCAAATCAACTTAAATCATTTATGTAGTTCAGATAACATAATATTTTGAGTTTCTGATGCTTAAATCAAAATTTTCCAGTTCAATGAACTTAAATTTTTAAGGTAACCTCATTTTTTAAGTTAAACCAACAATATTTTTTACAGTGTGCTGGCTGCCTTAGAATTTAAAGTTCATTGAAATGGAAAATTTGAGTTAATACAATGAAGGAGACTGATTTAATCATCAGAAACTCAAAATATTTTGTCATCTGAACTATCTAAATTATTTAAGTTGATTTGACAAAAGAAAAAAAATGTGATTACAAATCATGAAAATATTTTTTTTACAGTGCAGTTTTACAGTGTTTTAATCTGGATTATGACCCCTGAGCAGCCCCAATGAACTTTGAACTATCCCTGGTCTTCAAGTATGGTGCCATTACCACCACACTCCCTGTTACAGCTCAGTTCTCTATTTGAACCAGAAAGATACTCACACAGTGGGTTGTTGGGGGTCTTTGTGTCAATGTATTGATTGAAGTCGATGAGAAATTGTGTGTTGTTGTCACTCTGAGCTTTCAGATCTGTGCAGTAATCTCTAAAACATGAAGAGGAACATTTCTCAGAATCATTTGGAGAACGACATGAAGGCAAGTCAACAGTCAGTCACAGAAATATAAGAAACTTACCTGGGTGCTATTAAAGTATATCCATACTCTTCAAATTTGTCCACCTGTAGGCTTTCAGAAACTGAAAGAAAATACCAAAAATCTGTAAGATCAAAGATCATTTCAATACGTTCTGTCATTGCAGCGCGGTAAAATAATACAATACAGATATATACGGAATAAAAACAGACCCCAGAACTTACAGGTATACGTTCAAAATGACCTGACAGTGAAACACAACTCTACAGTCAGCTGGAAGCTGAACAACAGCTTGTAAAAATATGTCTCTGAGCTTCTGTCTAGTAAAGCAGTTATCTGCTGTGACACCCTGCTGTTCAGGCACACGACCTCACATACGGGTGGCCCAGAGAGAGAAAGTACAAAATAAGCCGAAAATAACCAAATAAAATAGAAGGAAATGAACAGAAATGGTGAAAGTCATCATAAAAGATCATCATTAAAACAGGCAAAAAATAGCTTTTTAATGTATAAAACTGCAGTGTTACATGAGTATGTTTGTTTGTATGTTTTTTTTTTCTGAAACCAGATGATGGATTCAAACATGAGAGAGGTCAGACATTACAGCCGGAGGGTTCAAACATGAAGGAAAAGACAAAAGGGAGAGAAAAACGGTACTTGCCAGTTTCTTCTGAAGGGTCAAATGCCGCAAAGAGGGAAAGGAGAGAGCGATTTACCGAGGAGAGGAGGAAAAGAGAGGCAGAGAAATAGGGTAAAACCACAGGGGTCAAAGGTCACCAATATTTTATTCACAGAACAAGCCTTGAATAAAAATATTGCATTCTGATCTAAGGCTTTCAGCTCATTGCAAAGGGACTGACAAGAAATGGTTAATGAATTATGCATTCACATGAGCTAAGAGAGATGACAGATGGGGGGGGGATAATTACAAGTCACTTTATATATATATATATATATATTATATGTATATTGAGTGACTAAACTGTCCAAATAATCATTGATGCCACTGTATTTTCTATTGATTTGATCAAACTTTTCTTATTCAATCTCTCTGATGGTATCATGTATAAAAGGACAAAAAGTGGTAAATATGACCGTTTGTGCTGTCACAGGGAAAAGTCGAGCACGGGTGGCAGATGAGTTTTTAGTACAGACTCTTATTGCGTAACAGTAACGTTAGAAGCTTTGAGGTTGCACAGTCCTGTTAAAGTTAAAAAGGGACACACACATACCACATCCGCACCTGGACATGAACACGTGGACCCAACACACATATACGGAGGAGATGCTTCCTAAAGAGTGGGGCCTGTATTTTGTTAGACCGCCCCTTTATGAGGTTTTGAAAGTATCCAGATGATTCAGAGAGCGAAGGGGTGGAGATTAAAGCACCATTTCAGCGTCACACTCATGTCTTCTGCGGTTTCACCTTCTAAACCTCCAGGAAAACATCCACTAAACATCTCCTGATGCTCTCACACATACACATTGCACTTTATGACACTCATACTGTTGACAAACACAGTAAAGTTGCACATCTAAACTGCTTTACTCAGCTGGGAAACATTTACACATGCAAAGCAGACGTTTGTGCATTATTTTCTATTGTGACTGTGATTTAGACACTGTAAGTGTCGGGCAGGTTAGAGATAGACCGATAAGGAAAAGTAAAACAAAAATCGAGTTTAAAACATGTGCCAAATTCGCAGGAATGTACTCGTTGTGTATTTATTTAACTAAAATGCACCCCAGATTTTCTTAAAGAAATAATAATATTGTCAGTAAAAAGTATTCCAAACCGTTTAGTATATTTTTCTTTTAAAAAAGAATTTTAATGAAGAAAACGAAGACACCGTATGTATGAACTGTAAGTATTTTTGAATACCCCCCAAAGCGTACTTGCATGTAAGGTCTTTCCGACCCCAAACTTAATTTGAAAAAGCTACATTAAAGCTTCACTGTGTGATTTTTACCCCCATCTAGCGGTGAAAAGGTATATGACCATCCAGTGAATATTAATTTCTTTTCCTCTCAATTCCGATTTCGTTTTAACTCCTACGGTGGCCAATGTAGTCCAAGATTAACATGGCTTCCAGTTCGACCTCGTCCATGAGTGTAAACTCAAACGTAAACGCGAAAGGCGAAGCTTGAATTAACGGGTATGTCCCTCTTTGGCTAATGTACTTTCAAGATGGAGGGGCAACATGGCAACCGACATTAGAACCCCTTACCCGTATGTATTTTCAATGGCATTTTATACACTCACGAGAATACTTTATTACTCGAACGAAGTGTTTTTAGCTAAGAATAAACTAAAAGATTTACACAGTGTAGCTTTAACTAGAGTGCATACAATCAATAAAATGGGTTAAATTTGGATTCAAATCTTGATTGGCAATGAACAGCACAGAAAATATGAAAGGCGTTTTCATTCGTCACAATATCGGCCGATCTCTAGAGTATATCACTCGACACAGTGAGAAGGAAATACAGAAGGAAAATACTTGCCGGAATTATTTGAGGGACTCCAAGCTATATACAGACAGGGAGAAGAGGAAAGGAGGAGAGAAAAACACACAGAGAGAGAGAGGATGAAAAGGGTTTGGGGAAGGCAAAGTAAAGGAAAAAACATGAGGGGTTTCACAATATTTTATTCAACCCCAGAAGCTTTGAATAAGAATATTGCACAGGAACTGTGAAGGCTCTCCTGAATGGATGGGCATTTGAGATCTCCCAAAAGCCACATGAGAGAGGACGAGAGGGTAAACACACGCACAGAGGTGCATCTGGAAGAAAAACGGTGTAATATGCCCAGGGTGAGTTGCTTTTGCCTTTAAGGGGGGTCGTCATCACGCCAGGCGAAGCGCTCTCGAAGACAGACCGCAACTGGAACCATGAGCTCTGAATATAAACCCGGAGCTCACACTACGGCTTCTCATCTCTGAGGCCGAGAAGTAGGCAATCCACCGAGTTTGACAAAGGAAAGTGATGGTCCAGTGGGTACTTACATTTTGCTTGAGTGATGGTATCTCCAATAGTGGCCTTGATGTAGCTCACACTGTAATCGGGTAGAACTAAAGCAAGACTACAGATGGGAAGACACAGAAAATTGATGATGAAAAGATGTAGTCATCCTGACATTATCTGAAGTGAGAAATGAATCAGAATTGGTGTTTTGTATCTTTTAGGTTGCAATTTATCGGTTCAAACTCAAATGAAGGAGATGTTATCCTCAACCCATGCCTAAATTACTGTTTTCTCTCATCTGTTTGACACATCATGTCAAATACCTGTTGAATACAGTGCATTGTGATTTTGAATAGTGCCCTCTAGTGGCAATTCATATGTTCACGAACACACCTCCACAACACAAAAACATTTAACAAAGAACTTCAAATTAAAAAAGATTCTCAGACCTGTAGTCTGTCTTGTTGACTGGAGCCCAAGTGTAGGTTCTGGTGGCCCTGTCTATGTAACGCTGCAATGAGAATAAAACAATGAACCAATGAAAGTGGTTCAATGAACCATTAATGCCCATTTTATTACTAAATAACTAATGTTGTAACAGCCAGTGGTTCTCAACTGTTCGGTTGCGACCAAAAAATCATTTAAAATGGAGGAGAAATGCTATCCATGTCTATTTGTTGTTGATGTCAAAGGATGTGTGGCCAGTCAAACTCTGAACCATTTTAGTGCAATGTGATTTATCATTTGTTAAAAGAAAAATATGATCTATTTAACATAAATACCACCAGGATAAACTTGGTTTCTACTGACAACAATGTGTTTTGTGCTGAGAATTACTACCAGAGATATCTTTGAAACTAATAAAACAATTTTAATATTTGATTTTGTATGTGTTACAATTTTAAACCATTTTTTGGTGTTTCCATGTGTGTAAAATCTGGGTTTTGAAGAAAAAAAAACAGCTGAGAAGCACTGCTTGTTTAAAGTATGCACAATTACCTCATCTTGTGACTTTACAAGTGTGTGGAATCCCTTTTGATCCTTGAGACCATCTATCATGTTTCTTCTGATCTAAAGACAGACAGACAGAAAGTCAGACAGACACGTGTCACTGATTGCTGTAAATCCGGCACTGGATCTTCTGGACAAGAGTTTTTTTGGTTGTTGTTTTTGACTTTCAATGTATGGACAAAAAAAATATCGTCTTTTCTGTCCAGCAGAAGAAAGCTCTCACCTCTACTTTCATGTCATCCTCTAGTTCAGCATCCAGGAAGTCCAACGTCACAGGTTCCTGAGACTTGAGATCCTGCAAACAAACAACAACTTTCAAAGTAATACCATAAATCAATACTGGTCAACACACCATATTTATATGCAAAAAATATTTACCAATGAGTCACTTTTTCCTTGAAGAAGGCCCTAACGAGGAACCGTTTCTCAACATCCCTACCAAAGTGTCCAGTAATCCCATGGATCACTGACTAAACATTTACTAATTGTCATGCACGTGTTTCGAATAAATGTCGTTTCATCTGTGAACTAAACAGAACGATTGTGTTTGGATTGCACAAATGATATTCATTACGAAGGGCAGCTCTGCGGATGTGGGTGGCCTGCATTATTTCAACATAACCTGTAGTGAAGGTTCTTCAGCCATGCACAACTGCCACATAATTATGGGCAGCAAGTTTGACTAAGAAGAGAGAAAGAAATATGAGTGAGAGCCGTACCTTTGGCTGAAGGTTGGGGTGAAGTAGCACATAGCCGTTGGGGTCGATGGCGAAGTAATATCCATTCGGCCCAAGCTTTATAAAACAAAAGACAAGAGCGATGAAGCATTTGATAGGCTTATTGTACATCATGATTATATATTATAGTACTTACGCTATTTTAGTTTCATTAAAAAATTAACATTTACATATTTCTTGAATATTAACAATGTGATAAACATTATTGTATTGACTAAAATTTCAAGTCATTGTTTCAATTTATTACATAAAACACATTTATTCACTAATTTCATTCACTGTTAACTTAAACAAAAGGTCAAATTGAGGCACAAAAGGTCTGATTTCTATGCTTTCATTGCGTCTGTATGTCAATATTTAAGAGTTATCCTTTATTTCAGAGAATTGTTTCACATTATGACCTATTTAAATGTATTTGCCATCAAAAAAACACAAGATTTAATAAAAACAAGGAATGCAGCAGCACATAACGTGACCCAGCTGCTACAGTTCAATGCAATGGTTGTGCAAGTTCTTCGATGTTGCAAACCATCAGTCGTAAATAAAGAAGTGCAGATTGCGCCCACACGCTCTCACGCCTCACAGTGAAACGAGGAGTCAGTCTCTTGATGTCGTCCAGAGACACGTCTATGGCCATCACCCCCAGAATCAACTGGCTCTGGCCCTGCAATTGATAACCAGGACTTTTGAAAACAGATCTGGTTCCTCTTCAGTTCATCTGATTCATAAGACAAACATGAATTAACTGAGAACACACAATAGTACCTTAGCCTTGCCTTGACTGTTCTTGGTTTTATTGAACACTGGCAGAGTGCCTGTAATCACAAGGCCCAGTTCCTGCAACACAACCAACATGAATCAGTATCCTTTAATAAATCTACTAATACAGATATATAAAAGAGTTGGCGTACCAGTGCATCCACGTAAACGTTGGTCCACTGCACATTTTTTGCTTTCTTGTCTTGTTTCACCATGGGTCTGCCCAACACATCCAGGTACTCCTGTATGTACAGTAGTCTGGTTACATTGAAATATGATGCTGCTAGAAGTCACTTTTATGCACTATAGTGATGCTGTCATGTACCTGGGTGTTAATCCTGATGGCTCCAATGGATGGAATCTCATAGTAAAAACCTGCAGAAAACCTTAACATCTTAATACATGTTAATACAATGACTATATTTGGTAAATTTCATATCATAACATTTTTTTGTGTGTTTTACCTTTGTTATGGCAAGCCATCCATTGAATTGGTGTCTTATCATAGTTGTGCTGGCCCACAGAGAAGGTGAAGATTCGAACCTGAGAGAAGAGAGACATAAATGGATATTCACATAATTATAGTGGAAAAGTAGGTGCATGCGTGTGTATATAAGTATAACTGTTCTTTGGGGACTCAGTATATTAAAAAAACTATTTTTTTTTCTTATTTTTATGTCTCTTTGATTTGAAATCACTTTTTCCATTCCACTGCGCTATTTTATTTTTCAATGTATGACAAAGTTTGAGTCTTTTTTTTTTTTTGCCCGCGTCTTTTTTCCGTTTTTTAAAGCAAAATTGCTTTCTGTGTGAACCAGCCCTGAGAAGAAGAAATGGGTAGATAAATATTTCCATTATGTCTAGACTTTATGCAAATTTAGCTATACCTTAATTCCAGGTAAGATAACCATCTCATGAGAAACTAAACAAGATCCCACAAATATTAGACAAGATACCACACTGAGCAGAAAACAGAAACAACATGCATGTCTAGCCCACAAATAGTTGTACATGTGTTAGAGTAGAAGTAAACTAAATGCCTGGTCTGAATAGAACATTTGAATATGAGTAAAACTATGATTTAAGACTTTAAATGATTAATCCATAATCATAGAAATTAATCATAGAAATAATAATCATAATAATCATACAGTACATATTTTTTTTATACACGACGTTTAACAAGATTTCATTTTAATATAAATGATTAAGAATGAATACTTTTTAGCTCAATTTGTTTGGTTTTCAAACTATTATTTTTATTTCTATTAAGAGATTTGCACCAGAGTTAAATGTAAACTTCAACTGGAAGTGTTCTGTTAAAACTGAAACTAAATATATAAGAACTAAATAGAAATGTGTTTGCTAAATAAAAACTAATCTAAACCTAACAAAATCCATTAATGAAACTAACTAAACACTTTACTTGAAGGGGTGTGCATAAGACTAACATGACACCTTCATAATCATGACATATGTTATGAATATGAAGTTTTATGCATGTTTGTGACAACTGTCATTAAGTGTCATTCGCTCAGTTATGACATTTTTAATGTAAATATGACATTGTTTGAGATGTCTTTGTTATGACACCTTGACATAAACCAATACATCATAACCTGTCAGTGTCTTTGTCATGATAACTAGACAACACAACCTGTCGTAAACATGACATAGCAGATTAATTATCAATCTTAAGAAACCACCAAGAGTTATTGGTTAACATTACATTAAACTGTCAGGTGGTTGGTTTTGACATGGTTCTGTCATGAAGCCATTATAACCTTTTAATGACAAATTCAATGAGTACCACTGTAGTTGAGGTCACAAAAAATATTCATGACACAGTTATAATGACCTCATGACAGCCAATGTCAAAGCCAACCACATGACAGTTTAGTTCATTTAATATCAAGCTGTCATGACAAAGACACTGACAGGTTATGATGTTATTGGTTTATGTCAAGATGTCATAAAGGCATCTTAAACAATGTCATATTTGCATTCAAAATGTCATTATTGAGTGAAAGACACTTAACGACAGTTGTCACAAACACGCATAAACCCTACTATATGTCATATGGTTATGAGGGTGTCATGCCAGTCTTAGGCACACCCCTTCAAGTAAAGTGTTACCAAAAATTCTTTAATGATTTAACATAAAAACTAATTTAAAAATGCAAAACTATAATAACCTCGCTGTACACAAAACACTAGAAATTGGAGTGACCCATTTATATAGCTGTGTGTGTGTGTGTGTGTGGATCCTCACCTTCTGCTCGGGGTTGTACTCATCAAAGATCTCTGAAGCTCTGTCCTCCCCTCCATCAGTGAATAGCATGATGATCTTATTACAGTTTGCTCTTGAAACATTCATCTAAAAAAGGAACAAATCAATTTGCGAGTGCAAAGTTTCAGGACAGCATAACAATAACAGTCCAAGAGAAATGAGACAGTAAACCACTGTGAAGCCTCTAATATTCACAGCTGCTGTTAATAAAATCAAAATGTGAACATTTTATTAGTGGAGTTTTGTTGTTTATAACAAGCACAGGCCACAAGATGGTGCAATAAACTAAAAACTTGTCTTTAAACTTTGAACTTGTTATCGGACAGGAAGTTCTGTAATGCAAAAGAGACATAATCTTTGTATATCCAAATACACCACACATTATATTCAACTGATGGGTCACACAAATATGTGTGTGGATTATAAAAATCCACTTTAAAAGAAGAGTTTCTTATCTGATTGACAAAACATTTTGGCGGTAAATATGTTGCTATATTTTGGCCCCATAACGCTTCTTGATTTACAAATTTAAGCTATATTATTTATTCTTACTGAGGAGAGCTGGTCAAACGCCTCCTTGAAGCCGATTTTATAGTCAGTGGTGCCGTTCGCAGTGATCTTCTGCACCGCCTCCTTCAGAATCTTCTTATTGCGGACGTTTGCTTGGACCAGGTTTTCAAAGCAGGCAACCGACTTGGCCGAATTGTTGAACTGAAACCATATGAAAGCATTGCGGTTAAAGGGCAAGTTATCAGTAAAAATCTAAGAAAACTGTGAGGTTCAGTACATCTCACTCACACACATGCAAGGACAGTTATGAAATATTTTTGCATCATTCAGATTCCAGGCTTTGTTCAGTTCCTCCAAACAAGTCCCATGGCTCAGTGCCAGCAAAACACTTAAAGCACTGTTGCCTAATTTCATTAACGTCAAGCTAACGTCACACAGCTGGAGTCAGGCCATAAAATACAAGCGCAAAGCTATTAAAGGAAAAAAGTTAATTGAAAATATCCAAAACAACTCTGAAAGCAGAACACAGACTTTGTGATTTCTATTCCTGTCAGTAGTCTCACAAAATAAAATAAACGATGCATTTCATAAATGAATTGCACAGCGTCTGAAGCAGAGCATGATGGGAAACATCAATAATTCTTTGGCGTGCCGCCTCAGCGGTGCCTAACTGAAATTAACTATGACGTTATGGATGCTTGGAGGCTCGATGCCTCTGTTTCCCTCAAATTTTCCACTCCGAGTCAGCAGGAATCCAGATTTTTTTGAGGAGCGTCAGAGGAGTTCATCATTCAAATAGACTCTCAGCAAAACACACATCTCCTGTTTACTCACAGACACGATGTTGACGTAATCATCATCAGAGAGGGTTTCCAGCATCTCACTGACGGATGTGCGAATGAGCTTCAACGTCAGGCCCGACACACTTCCACTCCTATAATGAGGCACGCCATAGTTAGAACATATTTATTACTATATAATACCTGAAAAAAAGTGATAATACAACCGAAAAATCACATTTTGGCTTTTAACGGCTCCAGAACTGACATGCTGGATCAGGTTTTAATGGGTTAATAATCACTCTGTGATTCCAATGGGAGGTGTGTGGGCCTTAGTGTTTAGTCCTTTAGCTAAACTACATTGATTGGCTAAAGCTGATCTACTCTAATGGGCTCAATGCCCAGACAGCACAACACCATCATCATTATAGCTGAGCAATAACAGAATAAACTCTACAAGGCCTTGTTTTCTGATACAATGAGGCTAATTACACTCTTAACATATTGTGCATTAATCTCAAATGCTTGCTTTTGATGAATTTGGAATATTTCTGGATCATATCTGTAACCTGACTTTTCAGTTACATCTACCTTATGAATTTAATTTTAATGCCACGCATACTCTAATTTATGGAAGCTTGTTTCCGCCACTGAAATAAATAAATAAATAAATAAATAAAAATTGAATTTATAATATTCTGAATATTTTTATATATTTTAATATTATATTCTGAATTTATAACACGCAATTGTGACTTTATATCACGCAATTCTGACTTAATATCTTGCAATTCTGAATTTATAATGCAATTCTGACTTTGTATCTCGCAAATCTGACTTTATATCTCGCAATTCTGACTTTATATCTCACAATTCTGACTTTATATCACGCAATTCTGACTTTATATCTTGCAATTCTGACTTTATAACATGCAATTCTGACTTAATATCTCACAATTCTGAGTTTGTATCTCGCAATTCTGACTTAATATCTCGCAATTCTGACTTTATATCTTGCAATTCTGAGAAATAAAGTCAGAATTGCAAGATATAAACTTGCAATTGTAAGAAAAAAAGTCAGAATTGTAAGATAAAAAGTCGCAATTACCTTTTTTATATTTCATTCTGTGTCGGAAACAAGCTTCCATACTAATGTGCTTCTTTATTTTGAATGTAATAAATTTAATTAATAAGTTGTGAATAACAGTTTTAGGAGCTTTATAGGATCAAAGATGCATTTTTTTCTTCTTTTTTTTTGCTTCAATGTTTGATATTCATAAACTGCTTAATTTAATAAAAACAACTCTATTAAACAGCCTGCCAAAGACCTCAATTTTATTTACTTTTTCATGTTTATTACCCTCACTTTGCATTGGCTCAGCGCCACTTGTCATTCTTTAATCAGCATCTCTCTCTAATGTTGATAAATGACTCTAATGCTGAACTAACACAAGCTCTTTAAGTGGGTAGTGTGGAATCTGTCATACGCAATGAAAAATTACATTATGCTGATAAACCAATTACTCAAAGTGCACAACCGAATCAGGGTTCAGCTCAGTGTCTTTGAGCCAGTGAGTATATGAACTGTAATGGTAAATCACAGACAATTCACTCACGCATCCACCAGGATCAACATGTCTTTAGGTGAAGCTGCACCCTGGATATACCTGCAAACACACACAGGAGAAAAAACATCAGGCATAACAACTGAGAGAGGAAAATAAACAGAATCGCACTTTTTATCTCCCTTATATGCAGACACATATGAAGATTTAAAAAAAAAAAAAAACATGTTTACTCACCAGGGCCTTCGACGTAC
The DNA here is from genome assembly GCA_038021265.1 of Cyprinella venusta. Classification (NCBI taxonomy): domain Eukaryota; kingdom Metazoa; phylum Chordata; class Actinopteri; order Cypriniformes; family Leuciscidae; genus Cyprinella; species Cyprinella venusta. The sequence goes on along the minus strand of CM075885.1, from coordinate 20,424,551 downwards.
ATCATATAGGTCGATCTTATTCGGTGTGTCCTTTGTGTCAACCCAAGGAGAAGCTATGGAAGATTTTAGACTGGGATTATTATCGTTTAGTCTTTCAATTAATCAATAATAAATGAGTGAGTGAATAATTTATTTAAAAAAAATAAATCAATAAATTAAAATGATTTTGATACTAAAGAAAATAGCTAAGAGGTTAAAATTCATCACGATTTAACCTTCAAAATAAATAAATGTATCGTTCAGTGAACTTTTTTTTGATGTCCAGTTCTTGTATTCTTGCCCCGTAGCTCAATATGGCCAAATGTCTCCCTCACAAAGCACTATCAGCTATGAAATGTATGTTAACTGTATTCTTAATCGTTGAAGTGCTCTACCTGGGAAGTATCGAGCCAGGCCAGTTGCACTACCAAACACCTGCCAGAGGAGGGACGGGTCATCTTCCTTGTTCTTCCTGAAGACCTCATCCAGAGCCGCAGTCCAGTTTAGCTCATTCAGGATTATAGTGGCTGTTACAAACATAAATACACAGTATAAATCCCATTCGATGGTCGCCACTTACGGATATGAAGCATATCTAGGTCTCAAGTGATTTGTTCTAGCCCAATTCAGCATTAAATCAATGAACTGGCTCTCAAAACGTCATACACCATCACGTTAAGCTAAACTCGAAAGTGATAAACCACTTGGAGAAGCTCTGGTAGAGGAAACAACAAAGTGAACTATTAGCTAATGCAGTTCTAATGAAATTAGAGGAAAATTGGGCCGTTTTTTCCAGAGAATGTCATAAACGGGCACTATGTCTGCAGTAAGTGAGAGTGATGCCAACATTTTAAATGAGTGCTCTAGCAAAGATTGTGACATCATTCCCCATGATGCCACACTGATGCCGTGATGACTCATCCTATAAAAATAAAAGCCTTTGATATTTCTTCTGTTGGTTTAGTATTATGATACTAAATCATTATTATAATCATTACAACCTTGGCAGTCTAATTCTGAAAGGAACTGGTGTGTTTGAGCCCATGGGACATCTTTTATTACCCCTAATGCCAACCACTTCCTCTTTCCATCAAGACTCCTCCCACTCTAGGTGTGTAAATCGTTACAGGCTTCACTCGAAAGCAGTCCAGACCCTATCGATATTCTTTAAAAGGGTCCATCAGCAGCCAAATGCCACATTTCATCACCCTCACACTCAGTCTTTCCTAGTACTCACTATGGCTCTAAACAATTTGCAAAAAGGTTAAGAAAAATATTGGGTAAAAAAGTACGTACTCCATTTATTGTGCTCAAGTTATATACATTTTTTTTTGTCCTAACCAGCCATTGGTTCAAAATCCTGTTCCACAAAATTATACATTAAACATCAAATATCTTCTGATTGGCTGAGACTGTGTAGTGTTGTTCGGCATTTTTGATTTCAGTGTGGACAAATTATTTGTTGCTAGAAACTGACATGTTAGGACACTTACGGTGAGAAAAACACCATTTACACACGCACATGGCTCAACAGGCTTTTTGTCTGCAGGTTAGGGTTAGGCGCTATGGGAAGCGACATATTGTTGGCGGCATGTGGTGGAAGTACGTGATAGTGCATGAAATTACTGTGCCCACTCCCTCCACCAGCCCTGTATAAAGGAAGTCGCTTGATACAATGGCCTGCACCACAGTCAGGTTGAATTTAAAGTGGTGGATTTGATAAGCTATTTCTGCCAATAGTTTGGCATGCGTTTACACATGCTCGGATACCAGTCACTCTGAAGGCGTTACCCATACTATATATGCATGGCAAGCCATTAACTAGCGGCAAATTCTCTCACACTGTTCAAGGAAATAGCTCTGCACACACAATAAGCATTATAGTGGTGTTGTGGAGATGATTGTGAGTGCTAATTTGAAGGTGCAGAATCAAGAAACCCTGTAATCATCCCATGAGAGGATATCCCTTCTGTGCACACACACAGAACAGTCCATGATCGCCTCATAATTTACTGTTTCTGAGGGAAGTGCATTAGTGAATGAGAGTGTAGCTGATCACAAACATATTTGTGTGTGTGTGTTGGGTCCAGATCCACACCCCTTCCTGTTGTTCATCTATCAGGCTGTCAGTCTTCAGGTTTAGATACAACACCCCTACAACCAGATCTCTATCCCTGTCAATCTCCATTAGCTTCTGTCTGGAAAGTAAGCACAAATAACTTTCCGCAAGATTAAAATCCTATTACAAAAATTTCATTTGAAATTGGAAGCGCTATGCTATGACTGTACAACTATTCTTGGGCCCAAAATGAACATTGGCCCAGAAGCAAATGTGTGGTTAAAAATGGAAATAACATTTAGGCAGTGATTCCATTAGGAGCTGTGACCACTGATCTATATAGAATGATAGAATATAGAATCTAATATAATATTATAGAAAGAATGTTTGAAGTGGTTTAAATCAAAATACATGAATCATGTAAGTAACTTACATAAATCAAACAAATGTATATATATATATATATATATATATATATATATATATATATATATATATATATATTGTATTGGTGATCAGACTCCAATTTTACATAATACCAGTATCAAAATCTTATACCATCTCTGCCATGATTTATTTATTTTTTTTAAATATGGGAATGTGAAACTACAATAACAGACGCAGGTAGAAATGGGTTTTTTTAGAAGAGCGGTCGACTATGTGCTAAGAGAGAGAAAGAGAGAGAGAGTATGTGGGGGAAGATTTGACGACAACTTCCATTGGTTTAAATGAATCAGGGCAGATAGTCAACAGAAAAAAACTATCTGAGCACTATGAGCACAGCCAGAGGGATCTGTGTGACATACACACGTCATCGTGCTCTCTCTTACACACACACTTGGAGCATGTCTATGTCCATCTTGAGATTGTGGTGACAGATGACACGCTGTGTTGAGGCAAAAAGTACAGATTCTTGTCTTAATAAGACAGAAATACAGACAGCCCAGAGCCTCCAATAACACACACACACACACACACACACACGCACACACACACACACACACACTTATATAAAAGTACACAAACACTTGAATAATCAGCCACATTATTACATAACAAACTATTATTAAATATAGAGAGTTGGAAAAGAAGATTTAATGAAAAATAATGAATATTGCCTGAAAACTTCACCCAGTGGCTGTCGCTGGGAAGGGGGGTTATGGGTAAGCACTAAGCAATGCTGCCGGACCAAGAAAATCAGGCGGAAAGCAAAAGGTACTGAGAGTAATTTGAAGTGAGTAAAAGTAGATCAAGAGAGACAGCTGGACAGAGCGAGATGAGTCATATGATGAACACGGTTTCTTCGGTCCTCATCTAGAACACAAATATCACATCAAACTCATTTGCCTGTGAAACACTCACATGTTAACCCACAGTGAGTCGACCGCTGAGGACAACAGATTTCTGCCAACACGGAGAATATGATACATCTCGTGACTCTTAAAGGAGTAGTTCACTTTTTAAAAAAAACTTTTGCTGATAATTTACTCACCCCCATGTCATCCAAGATATCCATGTCATTCTTTCTTAAGTCGAAAAGAAATTAAGGTTTATGATGAAAACATTCCAGCGATCGTTTACTTTGATAAGACCCTTATTCATCGTTTGGAATCGTTTAAAGCCCTTTGAACAGTTTGCAGTTTGCACTGAAACTGTCTTTTGGACCTTGAACCGTTTGGTTCCCATTGAAGTTCATTGAAGTTATATGGAGAAAAATCCTGGAATGTTTTCATCAAAAACTGAAGAAATAATGACATGGACATCTTGGATGACATGGGGGTGAGTAAATTATCAGCATTTTTTTTTTTAAGTGAACTACTCCTTTAAGAAGGTGCAACAGCCATTTTGACCAATTTAATAAAGTGTTGCAAATCACAGCCAACATACGCAATTGATGTTCAACATACAGCCATAAGGGACCAATCAGATGAATTGTGGGCAGAGTTAACTAGTGAAATGGTTACAAGCTACTCATAATATACTAGCTTTCACAACACTGGTAGAAACCTGAAAACACTCATAATCAATAACCTTTTAAAGCAAAAGACAGAGAGTGTGAGTTATTCTCTTGCTGGAGGATATAAGGGGGTTGTGGGGTCACTCATGGGCCAGGCGCGCTAGAGCTGGACTGCTCTCTAAATTTAGTCTTTAGTTTTTCCCACAAGCCTCTGGCTGTCCACACCTGACACACAGCAATAAAGCTGAGCTGTCACTGAAAGATTGATTTTATCAACAGATTTTAGTAGACCTAAAAAAGAACATGTTTAGATGAGTGTGTGTGTGTGTGTGTGTGTGTGTGTGTGTGTGTATACTCACAGCCCTCATAAATATCTGTGGGAATGTGCACTGCTGTCGTATTGTATGAAACAAGGCGTTTGAAAGCAGGATCCTCTTTGAATTCTGGTCGGAGCCGGTTTTGGATCATTTCCGTGTCATTAATGTGAAACTAGGAACATAAAAAGCGAAATCTCTCAAATAAATTCTTTAAATTGCATCTTAATATTATTTAGTGCTTATCATAATATGTATTTTAAAAAATGAAACCTCACCTTGTCCTTGGCATTGTAGTAGATGGTCTCATTCACCTGTTTGATAAAAAGTGACAATGTAAGACAATGTAAGTGTTTTTTTTATCTTCTATATTTTTCAAAAGTTTAAATATTCATTAGAACAGTGCATCCTAAAATAAATGTATGCTTTACATAAGTTTTTGTTCAGGTTCCCTTTGGAGGGAACTCTCACAGCGTCCCAGCTGACTCATTGGGGAACTCAGAGTGACTGCGCCTGAGGTAGGGTTAGGGTTAGACCACTAGGAGGTGCCTTCTGGCCCATATATATATATCTGCCTCTCATATTGACGCTAAAGGGAGCCATGTGCGTTGGATGTAGACGAAATGTCAAAAGCATCAGTATATGATGCCTTGGGATGAGACCGGGCTGGGACTAAACGACATTCCTACCGTGACATCACCAACCCTAAAATTTACATAAACCTGCCCCCCGGGAACACAGTCCATGTTGAGAAGAGGAAGAGTTGTTGTAGTAGAGCACATTTGTGAGTCTGCTTAAGCTGTCGCATCCATCTTTTCCACACGCAATACAGTTCGTAACACAAATGCATTAGCATGTCACACTGCATGGATACAACAGTTCCTGTTCATGACAGAATGTACTAATCAATGACTTGAAGATAGTTAACTTCGCATCAGCCAAATAACATAAATTCATCAACTATCCATTCAGAAACGTCCTGTTGCATTCTACATGTTGTCACTTCTGCTTGAGTCTCTCCATCATTGCCCGACTCCAGTTTAAACATAAAAGGAAGATCAGTTTTAAAATTTTAGTGCTTGTAACACACAGACACACACTGGAGCAGTTAAAGCTCTGCCCTCTGTGCCTGAATCAACAGCTCATTTCCATTTAAAGGGAGTTGGGACACACACACAACAACGTGTTTTTACTGACCCTCAAAAAGGGACAACTTTAACATGCAGTACAAAATTATCTGTGGGGTTTTTTAAGCTAAAACTTAAAAACTAAAACTAAAAATACACACTCTGGGGGACAACAGGGACTTATTTTGCATATTGTAAAAAGGGGCATTATACCACCCCTTTAAGGAGAATGGCTATGGGACAATGCACATGGTTGAAGAGACTTTGGCTGCTATATATCTCCTCTGATGCTTCGTCGTCCCTGACCCACCGAGTCATGCCGTCCTACTTTTTTCGCTGGTGGGCAAGGCATGTATGGCAGTGGGTCAGGCTTGAGCTTATCTTCACACTGTGGGTATTTTACAAGCGCACCAGGCGGACCTGCTTAGTGACCTGGATGAGGCAGAAAAGGTGGGGCCCGATGCTATTAAAGAGCTGTGTTGGGCCACTGATTTACCTCTCCATGCCATTAGGAAGACAACCCATGCCAAGTGTTTTTACATAGGTCTATATTTGTGTTTTTCAGTACAGAGGTTTGCAAAGATAGCAATATCCACAACCCTTGTCAGGACATTTTTGGTTCCCATGAGGAAAACGGCTTATAAATCAATATAATATACAGTTTGTACAGAATAAAAATCATTATGTTTATGGAACGTTCTCATAAAACGTGTGTGTGTGCGTGCGTACAATGGCAAGTAATTTGTCAGGGACTGCATAACCAAGCATAGGAAGTGTCTATGAAGAGAGAGCGTTAAATATGAAAAATAATATAATGAATGATAAGAGGTGTCTTCTCGCCTCTGATTTTGAACTGTTGCCGCCGGTATTTTTTTACCCCGTTGTATGAAAAACAGATTCAAATGGTCTTTCCTCAACCAATTCAAATTTTTTACATTTTTGGTAACTGATGGTTAGGTCATTCTTTTTTAATTATCTATTGTTTATAATATGCTATGTTTATCTACATATTGTGATCTCTGATGCCTGTTTTAACATAAATTACATAATGAAGACCGACTGCCAGTTAACTTCACTGTTCACACACCATTGCATGCTATGGATGTCCCCTTAGTTAGTCAATAGTCAGAGATGCAGGTCCCCTCCTGGCATGTTTTTAATAATATTAATTAAAAAAATATATATATATTTAATATTAAATAAACATTAAATAAATATTTAAATAAATATTTAAATTTATATTATGAAAAAAAAAGGATCTTAAAGAAAATGTTGTATGTCATTTTTGTTTCTTCAAAATGACCAGAAACACTAGTCCCCTCTTGGCCAGTGTAGAGCGATAGTCCCGTTAGTAATATAGACGTGTGTGTGTGTGTTCTCCAAGGGTTGTTCTCCTCACAGTGTGAGGGCGCTGTCAGGACTAGCATTAGTGGGGCGTTAACAAGCGAGCTCACTATCTGACATACAGTTGCCTTGGAGACATAGAAGTGGATCATCACCGGCTGCCGCCACCTGTCCTACTTGCTTGCTAATCATGTGGCAGACACTCTTTTTAGGTTATAGTACACTGATTGCTGAGACATGCACATACAGGTCACCTCTACATGGGATCAAATGCTTGACCAAGTAGGTTGTCTTTAACACGGTTGGTACCAGCATCCCATCAATAATTCAAAAGAAAAACTCTCTGTCTGTCAGCAGTAACACAGCAATTGTGTCCATAACAAACGCTTGAAGAGAAGCACCTGTCGTGACAGCTGCAGGCAGGAACGACTTTTGAACACAAAGGCACACACATGGGTTTTGCCTAGGAATGGCCCCGAGTGTAACATCTATGTATAATATGTTGGAAGTAATGTAAATTAGAAATGTGCGATATTAAAATTACTACAAAATTAATATTAAAATTAAAATACTATTGCATGTAAATAAATAAAAAGGACAATATTAAAAAAACAAATAATTTTAAGTGCTGCTTAGTATTACTTATGCATTATTATAGCATTAATATTTTTTATTTGAGTAATTTTGTTGTGCTTTTGTCATTTTTTATTATAGTTTTTAATATTTCTATTTAGCTTTTTAGTTCGGAATGTTTTTTATTCAGTTTTAGCCATTTTGATACATTTAAAAATTTTGTGTACGTTTTTTTTTTTGTAATCTAATATTTTTAACTATAGATTATTACAGCTTTAGTCTGAAAACCCATTTTGATAGTTTTAATTAACAATAACACTGATCACAGCATGAAAAATATGGAAAATACAGAATTAAAAAGACTTCTTTTTAAGAGCTGCACAAATAAAATGAATACCTTATGTCCATACAAAACAAAAACATGCAATCTCAAAATAAATAATTTATCTCAGATTATTTTACTTTATATTCAGGCAAATTTCAAATAATCAAGAGAGGTTTTATTCAATACACAGCACACCCCTCACATTTTAGCAAACATTTTAGCATATCTATTCAAGGAACAATACTAATTAAAATGAAATGAAACTTGGATAAATTTTAGACTAGTCAATGTGCTACTTGTGTAGCAATATATATTTACTGTCCTCTGAAAATATTCAGCCATTATAGTTAAAATAGCTTTAATTTTACATTTAATTAGCAGCCAGATACAATATATATATATATATATATATATATATATAGGCCTTATAGACTTTTTATGGCCTTGATCATACTTAAGGACCCACAGAAACCCTGATAGAAAAAAAGCAACAAAAAAAAAACATTGTCCTAATGTCTGTGAGTGTAAATCCTAATCATTCAGTATCATATACTGTATATTACTGTACTATGTGGTACTGCCAAAATATTTGATGTAGTATTAAGGTAATATATGAAGGTGATTGAATCAAAAGGCTCCACCAATAACACACTTTTCCTCACTCTCTCTCAAAACGGATTGACGTCATAGGCAGGTCTTCTATAATCATGATGCTGTTAGTTTATATTCAGATTAAAACCATTGAATAAACAACAGTTGGGGTTAAAACTGAGCTTTTTGTATGTTAAAAGTACGTTAAATAGTAAATCTCCCTCAGTCTGATTGAGAAATTAAATATTGTTGCGATACAAATCTGGATGACTCATTTAAACAACACATGACTAACAAATCTACAACAGACAACTAGACGTCACATCCATTCCTCTGCAAATTAGAATTGATATTTCAGTCCGTGGGAACCTGAAATGCATCAATACAACAGACGCAAGGTCTGAGATCAGGATGCCAACTTTTAACAGCCCTATTGATTATCTCTTAATTGAGGTGATGGCATGTGTAAATATGTCAGGTAGGCCTATCTGTTGTTCTCTAATAAAGAACTAAATGAAAACATTCCCGGGCAAAAGTGCCTGTGTGTGTATGTGTATGAGTGTTTATAAAATGTGTATATGCGAAGCATTACGTCAAGGTCATCCTTCCACTGGTGTTCCATCTGCAGTTTCTCCGCAGCAGTCGCCAGCGCCTACAAACATAAGGAACAAGATGAAAGTTTCAAAGAATGGTATATATGTATATGCCCAAACATACACATTTAACATACAATGTATAAATGTAATAGAGAATTAGCATATTCTGACGTGGCAATGAAGACTGGAGTAATGGCTGCTGAAAGTTCAGCTCTGCATCACAGAAATAAATGACATTTTAAAATATATTACAATAGAAAACATGTATTTTTATCAAATAAATGCAGCCTTGGTGAGCATAAGAGACAAACTTTTTTAAAAATTCTTATCGACTCTAAACTTTTGATATATTGTATGTATAAAACACCATTTTAAACCAAAAAAGGACACCAAAACCTCATCTGTTCTAACATTTATAATCATCTAGAATAGATATAGTTTCACTTTATTGATTTTCTCAAATCTAATAAAAGAGCCTGACACTTTATAACACAATAAATGCATTAACGTGACAGAGTTCCAATAGAAACGTGTAATGCATTTATCATTCAATCAACAATCAGAGTTAATTTGGGAAATGCAGCTCAGATTATCAAAGTGAGAAGACACATGACCTGCATTCAGCCTTTACTCCAGATTCTCTGCTTCGGAGAAAACCCCTCAGTGACGGCACACTAAATTTAGACAGCATCTTAGGTCCAGTCAGGTCTCCTCAACTGATTAGGTTAATAACAGTATAACCTGGTATGTACTAGAAACTTACTGTGTGCCTAATTTCCCCTGGGAACTTTCACAACTCATTCCTGAAACTTATCCTGGAGCCCTTTTTTTTCTTTTCTACTTTTTATTGGCCTTGAAATTAGATTGAAGATTAGGGGTTCATGATGTCAAATCAATCTCAAAAGCCATGGGACCTGAAAACAAATTAAGAATTCTCACTCGATCTGCCACAGATCACACTATATGAGATTTTGATCAAAGAAACAGTGGTGGGATTGTCATTTTGTGGCAGTTTATAATGAAGGCTAATGCTTCAACTTCACTTCTTGGAGCATGTCATTTGCAACGACCACGCAGAAACATGAAACAGGAAAAATAACATAAAAGCCTCATGACTGTTTGTCAAGGTCAATACAATTTTCAGATAATTTTACCTTTTATGACAGACAATGTTAGTTCAGGTTGCAAAAAATGTCATGTGGTGCGACTTCCCAGATACAATGATATTTATTGATTGATTGATGATATTTTGATATATATATATATATATATATATATAATTTATATGTATAAATTATATATATATATATATATATATATATATATATATATATATATATATATATATATATATATATAAAACAAAGTTATTTAACAGTTTAAATAGTTAAGAAGTGTGGGTTATAATATCTGTATATACCTAAATCTTGATAAGATAAAAACATTTGGATTTGGATATTTGGATTTTTTTTTCTGTCATTTAAAGATTTTTCCTTGAATGCCACTAAAGCAGACAGCCAACATACGCAGATCTTGCATTATCTTAACAGACATTTGAAGGCTTTTTATGCTCCAAGCACAAAAAAGGTCTCGTGATGTTAATCCAAACAATAGATCCAGAGTATCGCCATTATAATAAGACTAAAAATAAACGTATTTTTATCACTTGATCCTCCAGGGGAAAATAATGAAGAAGTGTAACGCATGGCTAGATGATGAAATCTCTCCTCCCACTTCAGACATCCCATAATAACCCATTGACCCCGGGGTCTACACTCTCTGATGAGCCGTTGCCATAACAACCTGTGTCAGTCTCACCAGGACTGGGGTGTGTGTTTTATATTAGTGCACACAATCCAGGGAGGATGGGTAGTCCATGGTTCTCAAGTGAAACCACAATCTGCATGACAAGAGCCTTGATTTTCAGCACAGATCCTGTATCAGGATTTAAACACGTCTCATCTTAGATTGACCAGGGTTGTTGCCAACTTTCACTGGGTCTGGAACCATGTGGGTGTCTTCCCTGTAAGTAGGCTACAATATAAAGCCATGTAGAGTAGTTGTCAATTCAATTCCCACTAGGCTTTAGACTGATGGACGGACGCTTTTCCCCCCCCTTCATCTTCTGGGCTATCACTATAAGGTCTCTCTCTTTTGGAATAATTATAAATAATGAAGTTTTATTTTTGATAAAACCTAATAAAACTTAAACTTAATATGTTAGGCTATATTAAGTTGTTGTTGTTTTTTGCCGCCCCCGAATTGCCGCTAATTCGAAGTGAAAGTAAAATGAGCACAGCCATATGGGCATTCATAAGAGTTGGAGAAAATGGGAAAACTCCAACATCCAATAACTACATTTTACTTTCGCTTTGAATTAGCGGCAATTCGAGGGTGGCAAAAATCCTTAATACAGCCTAACATATTAAGTTTAAGTTTTATTGGGTTTTGTTAAAAATAAAACTTTATTCTTTATATTTAATTCCCAATACTTAGCGAAAAACTAAAATAAAAGCGACAAAGGATGAATGCACAACAAAACTGGGGTATATGTGCCCTCTGGCTGACCTAATTACATGACTAATTAAAGCAATAATTCAATAATATATATGTGCATTCTCCTTTGATGAGGGCATTTTAACATTAAAGTAGTAAAACTCTACAATACCCAGCTTGTGTCTCTGTATAACATCACTGCATTCAGCATTTTAAAAAAGCATTGACAAGCTCTTGAAAAGTCGGCCAATTACCCTTGAATCCTGCCACAGTGTTGACGAATGATGGAAGAAATGGTGTGAAATGCTGCAGGCTGGATTTGTCAAGTCTCCCTGCTGTTCTGAATGCGAGTCATTTAGCTCAGTTAGTTTAACGGGATCTCTATTTGGTCTCATTTTTGCTTTTATGTGTATGTTTTTATGTTCAACAGCTGCTGATTATAATGTAGACAGTATTCACTGCACATTCATCAAAGCATTGAAAGGTAAATCATAAAAAAAACATTTCATTTTTAATGTAATGCATGCATGTGTGTGTCTATCCTAATCTATTCATCACAACAAAGAAACAAAGACAGCGTGCGATAGCTGTATGAAACCACACTGAAGCCATGAATCCCATGAACACAACATCTGCATAATAAAAACATACATGCAGTATGTCCCTTACTAAACAGTACACTACAGTTCAAAATTTTAGGGCCAGTAATCATTGTTTTAAAGAATTTAATACTTTTATTCAGTAAAATATATTTAATTGATCAAAAGTGGCATGCAGTGAAGACATTCATAATGTTACATTAGATTTCTATTCCAAATAACCAAATAAATATTATTTTGAACATTTCATTTATATATATATATATATATATATATATATATATATATATATATATATATATATATATATATATATATATTTGGTGGTACAGTCAGTATTAAACGGTAATGCCATGGTACTTTGATAGCCTAAATGGGTTTTTGTATTTTATTTTTTAATTTTTATTACAGTATTCTATTCTATTCTATTCTATTACAGTATTCTATTCTAGGCTTTTCATAATTTGAACTGTACAAACAATGAAACAACAAAAAATATAAAAGTTATAAAAAAAATGGCCACCACAAAATTTAATTAATAAATAGTATAAATGTATATCATTTAGTGACAGCTTGCCCTGGCTTAAAAAAATACCCTTGACCTGAGAACACAATATGTCACACTTTCAGTTAAAATCTCCCAAATAATGAATTACCATAGTCAATAAATAGTTACCATATTCACATACTAGGCACTTGTAGTAGAGTATTTGACAAAAGTGTTTAAATGTACAAAGTTTGGGGCAACAAAAAGCCACAATGAATAAGTGAAGGTAAAATATGATTTTTAAGGCTCGAGAAATTAAAGGAAACCATGGCTAGATGTGTCTTACCTTAAATAAATAAATACATTTTATCCTAAAGTCTGCTTGGATCTGTGACAAGTAACATGGCCGCCAGCCAAATCAAAATGAGATGAATAGGGTCCACTTATTCATTTAGTAAATCTGAAGCTGAAGTCTTTATTAGAGTTGCTGGAAAGCGTCCATATTATGAGTGGCACTCTTAACCTTTCAATGTGACTCAACAACATGTAGACAATGAACTTCTGAACTTCTCTCAAGATATCAATACTCTGGCTACAACAGCACGTGAAAATACGGTTGTGGAAATCGATCAGTTTTCACGCCTCTCAGCAGAGTGTGAACACAGACTATAAAAAAGAAGACTGCGATCCCAGTAACACTCGTCATGATCAGCCTGGCAAAGGAGCTTGTGGCAGGGTAAACTGTACTGTCTTTCCAGAGTTCAACAGAAGCCATTTTGGCTCAAAGTGGGTATGAGAAGCTTATTGGGATTCACCACACCACCACTTGTCACTGTTCCAAGTCAAACGTGAGGAAACTGCATCCAGCACTACTATTCAACATACTGAAGACCAGCCTGAGGCCAAGGGATTTGATCCACAACATGCTTTGAAACAGATGGCTCCATATATACTGTATGTGTGCGTAGAGATACAGCTCTTATTTCAAAATGCTTCCACTTGTTAGGACATTTATTTTGTGTGTGAAAAAAACCCTGAAAAAAATGTTTTTCTTTTACACTGAAAAAAATTGGAGTAGGATTTACTTGAAAAAAGCTATAGGGAACTTTTTTCACTCAGAAAATGCTAGTAAATTTACAAAAAAGTAAAAACCAAGTGAAAACCTAAACATATTTATCAGTAGCTTTACTTAGATATCTTTAAGTTAAATTTACCTGGAATAGGCCTATGGGATTAAGTAAACTTTACAGACAGTAAGTAATTTTAACTTGGCTAGTAAAAGGTTGATTAATATCGATTTAGTTGAAATTTCCTTTGCCTTTGCATTACATTTAAACTAAAAGAATAATATTGAATTTTATTAGTCATTATTAGTATGTGCTTTACTTAGATGATCTAAGTAATTTATATTACATCATGTCAAATGTTAAGCATTGTGTCAATGCAAAGACCTCAATACTTGGTAGACAATACACAATGACGGTAACATTTGATGGGTCGTTTTTGTGTTTGAATGTGTCATTTTGAGCAAAAAATGTCCTCGAAATGTCACAAAATGGCAAGTTACTAATACCGCCAAGAAAAATCAATAATAAAACAGTGTAAATACAGTTGGAAACCAGTGAAAAATGAACCTCATTAATTATTCAAAGGTCCAGTGCATGACCCCAGTATCAGAATTAAGTACTGATATGGAATTTACTTCGTTTTTTTATTATTATTCTTGCCTGAACTAACTTTTTCATGTAAATTACATTATTGTTTTTTTTTCTTTTTCAGTAGTATTTACTTCACCAATTTTTTTTTTAAAGTGTAGGACCACAATAAGATTAAATGAAGATTAAACAGAACATTTGAAGAGTTCAGATGCAAAAGCCTCTAAGTGCCATAACATCAAGCTTGTATATTTAAATTCAGTAATTTCACTAAAATTGCAATGAAGATTACCTATTAATTGTCATTCAAGTGAAATTACAGAACTTGAATATATAAGCTTGATAAAAATGATCATTTTAGAAGAAAATTTCAAATGGCACTTACAGGCATTTGCATCTGAAATTGTTCCTCTGCTTCTGGTATTATTTGGTGTATACAGGTGTATCTAGAAAGAGATTTCAGAAGAGATATTAATGTTGCAAACTTTGCTCAGATTTGCCAAATCTAAAATCGGAGATTGAACTTGAGCAATTTTCCAACCATTTTTGATCCAATACCAAATTACCTAGGTGAAAAGTTCCATATTAACTTTATAGCTCTATACTCCAAATCTCTGATTTGTGTTGAGTACATCTAGCCAAACAACAACACTCTCCAGTCTCAGTCTCACTAAAAAAGATCAGTGATCAACTGTAAGATTACCCATCCTCGTACCATCCCATTAAAGTTCCCAACACAGGGTGTTTAAGCAGAAGTGAAAATATCTCCCAGTACAGTCACACTGTGGGTGGACAGCACTGTAATTATGCAGCTCTGCATTGCTGAGATGAGAGTTTAACTACTGCCAGCTCTCACACTAGTGCTTCATTATGTCTCATATTAGGCAGAAAGTTAGTGTGAGCCTTCTATCATTTGTTTCCAACACTTGTTTGGAGACAGGTGGTACAGCTAAGTTTAGCAGTGTCTGTGTATGGAGCCAAGGTACCACAGAAACCAACAGCCACTGGGATCTGGTGATGATGCTTCTGGTAGTACAACTGTCTGTTACAATGAATGTTTTGCCAGTAACCAAAATATTTTAGATCCCCGGACAGTTCCAACAGGTAGAACATAGGCTATTAAGTACATCAAGACAAAAAAGGTCTCTTCCCATTTCCTGAGTTGTTATGGAAGTTATACTCATTTGCACAGCTCAATTAGTTCAGTTATTTGACATGTGGTACCCTTGACAGCCGTTTGTCCTCGGAGAAGCACTGGATGCTTATGGGTATTGTACTCCGACATCATACCCTTTGTCTGTCCTTCAAGTCCTTACTCTATCCCATTACAATGAGGGACTCATTCAGTACATTTCCTAAGGTGAAGTTCTCCTTCCTAAAATCTAATTAATCAGTCTAGACTTTCACAGAAATAGAGTAAGATTACAACCATCTATTTATATATGAAGAGTTCAGATGCAAAAGCCTCCAAGTGCCATTTGAAATTTTCTTCTAAAATGACCATTTTTTATCAAACTTGTATATTTAAGTTCAGTAATTTCACTTAAAATGGCAATGAAGATTACTTATTAATTGTCATTTAAGTGAAATTACTGAACTTATATATACAAGTTTGATAAAAATGGTCATTTTAGAAGAAAATTTCAAATGGCATTTAGAGGCTTTTGCATCTGAACTCTTCATATATATATATATATATATATATATATATATAGCCCTCCATCAAGAGAAATAGAAAGCAACAATCTAAATAATTAATATTTAAACAACAAGAAAGAGTTGGACGGGGCTATTGCTATAAAGAAAGAAACCATCCTCTCATCGCTTAAAAGTAATAGCACACATTTCCTCAACAAGCTAACTGTACTGGAGTGAACTGTACATCATTGAAACCGGAAAAAACAACCCAGTGCTCTTTACTGATGTTATCCTGCAGCTCTCTAGCCCTTCACTGCACATCATCCAAAGAAAGACTGATAGAATAAGAAACGAGTGCAGACAGGAGAGGGAAGGGGCTTCTGGAGATTAATTTAGTGTGTACAGTATTGGCCCATGAGAGTCTAGTTTCCAGAAGCTCTATAATGATATTTAGCTGTCTAAGAATCAGCGCATAGAACGACTGAACTGCTGGTGCTGTTTTATCTGCAACATCAAACAGAGAGCAAACAAACACCCTTCCTTTCCATCTGTTGTGTCCCTTTTGATGGATGCAAGCGTGTGTGTCTCTCTCTTTGTCATGCTTTTCAATTTCTTTCTTTTGATGCAGCATTTAGCAGTTGGGCTCTCAGATCACTGTGAAAGAACCCTTTTTCTTTCTAAAAGCAGTAGCAAATACTTTGAATTACCATACATACACACTCTAGATCTGTTCCAAAACTTGGCCACCACCTAGACAGAAGTTTAAGGCTTCACAGACACCATCATGACACAAATGAGATGCAGTATATTATGAAATAATTAAAAGTATAAAGTGTCAAAAACAGATCAAACTAACAAAAATGCACTATTATAACATCTTCGTGTGTATTCATCCATCCATCCATCCATCCATCCATCCATCCATCCATCCATCCATCCATCCATCCATCCATCCATCCATCCATCCATCCATCTATACATCTATCTTATTGCTAGTTGGTTTAATTGGCATTGAAAGAAGTTACTTAACTTTCAAAGAATGTTGAATGTCAACCCTTAAGTGTGCAAAATAAATATTTTATTAGCTTAAAATTTGAGACATGTCCAATTTGTGTGATTTTTATCATTTTCTAGCAATAAAGATCAAAATAAAATAGAAAGTTTTAGAGATTATATCAATTAAAATAAATCCATAATTTAGCAAATTTAGTGCTAGATGTAAGGCTAAATGCTTATTTGCATATACTGATAACTTCTTATAAATTTAAGGGGGGAAAAATTGTTCTTTAAACACTTTGTTGGAACAATGTCCAGAGAGAGTGAAAGGGAGCTACAGAAAGAAAGATACAAGTGATTGACAAGGAAAAGTTCATTTCAGTAGGTTGAATTGCTGTAATTGGAATACACTAAAGTCAAGGGAGGGAGGGAGGGAGGCAGGGAGGGAGAGAGAGAGAGAGAGAGAGAGAGAGAGAGAGAGAGAGAGAGAGAGAGAGAGAGAGAGAGAGAGACATTTTAACTGTTTATGTGATTTGATTGACGTTAAAGAAAACACTGTCTCCATCAACAGCTAGCACCTTCAGTTTCCTGTTGGACAACACAGCATCCCGACCGCATGTCAAGCATTCTCCGTTAACTTGCATCGACTGCGCAGACAGCTGCTGATGGATGCCTCCAAATTAAAGACACCCACTGATCAACTTAACTGAGCTGCCAATCAATCAATCAATCAGTCTAATCCAACCCCAGCATCCCAGAGGTCGAGATCAGTCAGGTCTGATCCAGCAGATATTGATTAGAACTAGACATGATCTGTGGTCACTCAGGAAAGAACAACAGGAACGTGAACAGCACCACATGATCGGCAAGATATGCTCATCGTCACAGTGACAGCTGACTTCCTGTGGTGGAATAAGAGGCCAATCCATGATTCTCAAGGAAAAGCACTTCCTTAGAAGAAAGTTTCTCAGAAACAACAGTTGAGCGATAAGTTAGACAGGAAGAAACCACCGGACTGATGTGCAATGCAACCAATTAGAGTGTGTCTTGTTTTACATGCAATTTAAAAGCAGGTTAATCCTAATGGTGCCACAATAACAAACTGATTCATTTAGGGAGGAAGGAAGCAAGGAAGGAAACAAGGAAGGAAGGAATGAATGAAAGAAGGAAGGAAACAAGCAAGCAAGGAAGGACAGAAGGAAGCAAAGAAGGAAGGAAGGAAGCAAAGAAGGCAGCAAGGAAGGAAGGAAGGAAGGAAGGAAGGAAGGAAGGAAGGAAGGAAGGAAGGAAGGAAGGAAGGAAGGAAGGAAGGAAGGAAGGAAGGAAGGAAGGAAGGAAGCAAAGAAGGCAGCAAGGAAGGAAGGAAGGAATGAAAGAAGGAAGGAAGGAAGGAAGGAAGGAAGGAAGGAAGGAAGGAAGCAAAGAAGGAAGCAAAGAAGGAAGCAAAGAAGGAAGGAAGGAGGCAAAGAAGGAAGCAAGGAAGGAAGGAAGGAAGGAAGGAAGGAAGGAAGCAAGGAGGAAGGAAAAAAGATGCAAGGAAGGAAGGAAGGAAGCAAAGAAGGAAAGAATGAAGCCAGGGAGCAAGGAAGCAAGGAAGGAAGTAAAGAAGGAAGGAAGGAAGGAAGGAAGGAAGGAAGGAAGTAAAGAAGGAAGGAAGGAAGGAAGGAAGGAAGGAAGGAAGGAAGGAAGGAAGGAAGCAAAGAAGGAAAGAAGCAAAGAAGGAAGGAAGGAAGGAAGGAAGGAAGGAAGGAAGGAAGGAAGGAAGGAAGGAAGGAAGGAAGGAAGCAAGGAAGGAAAGAAGGAAGGAAGCAAGGAAGGAAGTAAAGAAGGAAGGAAGGAAAGAAGGAAGGAAGCAAGTAAGGAAGTAAAGAAGGAAGGAAGCAAAGAAGGAAGGAAGTAAAGAAGGAAGGAAGGAAGGAAGGAAGGAAGGAAGGAAGGAAGGAAGCCTTTTATTTTATTAAAAATAAAAAAAACATATAAACATATAATAAACAGCACAGCTCTGGCTCAACTAAATCTTTTTCGTCTGAATGTGACTATAAAAGTAGAGAGAAAAGCATGAAAACAGGCAAGAAATGGTCACGTTTGTGTTTGTGTCGGTGGAGGGAGAACACTAGATAAAGACTATTTTAAACTCACATGAGGACAGTCTCCAGCCTGGGCATTGTGACTGGAGGTAGAAACAATTAGCCAAAAATACACACACACACACACACACACACACACACACACACACACACACACAAATAAACAGAAGCAAACAGCCAAAGTGCCCTTGCACCAAAACCAGCTATTACAGATCCAATGACCTAAGAGCAGTTATTTCCATCATGTGACCCACACTTATGCTTTCGGATCCATTAAAACAAGAGCACTTATTTCAGACCAATTAAGCATGACAGAAAAAAGACAGCAGGCAAAAAAAGGAAATGGACAGTAAGAATAAGAGAGAAGGAGTGAAAGGTCAATACTTTTATTTAGTCATCAGTGTGAGCTGTCAGCGATGTGTTTAATGCTCACCAATAAAAGCAGCTCCCCAGTCTGCTATATACATCACCCGTACTTCATGAGGAAGAGTTAAACATGTATAACATTGACTGACCCTGCTTAAGCACACATAACATATGGTATTTCTCCACTATCTGGGAAAATGAGCCAGCATAATCATATCTAATGATTTCTATTCATACAATATCGGAAAATGCTCTTGAGACAGTTTTCAGGGCATACAGCATACAGTTTAACAAGAAAGAAAATCAAAAGGACGGAGCGTATGGACAAGCTAATTAACTTTCAGCTTGAAGCAGCCCTGCCAACATTCTGGACTCAGTTTTATCAGAGCTAGATCAATGCAGATCGATGCAAGCTGGATCTTTCTGTCAGATCTAATTTACTTTGGACCGAGCAGAAAAAAAAACAATGGCTATTTTTGAAACACTAGCTTAGTATGTACTACACACTCTTTAAAAAAAAAAAGAGGTTCATGGAACCCTAGGATTCTTGACCCAAACCCTTAATACCAAAAAGGTTCTGTGGAGAAATATATTAAATATGCAATCATTTGATATATTTCTTCTTACATAGAACCTATTTATACCTTAATTTTGTCAAGTGATTGGATTGTGTAGAGTTCATGTCAGCAAATTTAGTAGGTCATCTGGGTATTTTACGCATTCAAAAAATGTGTAAAGAAAATATACTGCTGAAATAGCAAGAGCATTATGCAAGTATGACACCTGGAATACACCTCAACAGGTGGAAATCAACATGATTAAATATGATTGCGTCAAATAAAAGATACACTCTAAAAAATGCTTGTTTCAACCCAAATTTGGGTCAAATATGGACAAACCCAAATGTTGGGTTAAAAATGTAATTAAAAAATGTACCGTTGACAGTGAAAGTTGAAGTTGGGTTAACATTTTAAATTACATTTTAACCCAACATTTGGGTTTGTCCATATTTGACCTATATATCCTAAATATAAAAAATGCTGGGTTGTTTCAACCCAAATTTGGGTAAAACATGGACAAACCCAGATGTTGGGTTAAAAATGTCATTTAAACATCTAACCCAATGGCTGAATTTGTCCATATCTTACCAAAAGATGGGTTAAAACAACCCAACATTTTTTAGAGTGTATGTAATGTGTTAACTTACCAATGACTTTTTTAAATAAATGTACACATTTTTAAATGATTCACAGATTTTTAAAAGACAGATGGACGTGTCCGTCCGCCACTACCGAAGACCATTTTTGACCCATGCAGGAATAACTGGGTAACATCTCAAAAATGCCTTAAAAGTGCTACACGTTTTGAATATTAGGTTGATAACGTGTAATAATACTCAATACTTACTTCTAGAGCTTTGGAGCGGCTGGCAAGAAGTTTGTCGATTTCACGCGCAGCTTTTGCCACCAGCTGTTGAGCGTTGTTTTGCTTCACAGTATAGTGTTTGTGCAAATCCTTGAAAATCTGAGAAGGAGAGAGGTTTAAGGTTTCAGGTTTACTTGCTGAAATGTGTCTAAAAAGCCATTACATATGAGCAGAGAGAAAGAAAAGGCAGAAAACTCTTCAGGTGTCATAGCCTTGACAGACTGCATGCCATTCATTACAAATGTTCCTGCAAATCTCATTAGTCGAATATATATTAAAAAAGTGTGTGCTGTGACAGAAAATCGATGCATAAAACAAAACAGATTTAATATTCAACCTTTTTGCAATTAAACCAAGACGCAAATATGTAAAAAGAGTAAAGCTGGTAAGAACGTATATGAATTATGGAATAATCTCAGACTCTGCTAAACCATACAGGCAATTATTTAGTGGTTAGAAGGTCTCATGTAAAACGTCAATAGTTATGATGGGTTAAGAAGAATATTTTTAATAGAGTTTAAATAATAAATAAAAAAATATAAGAAGTTATATTAATATTAACTGCAAGGCCAAAACAAGAATGATTGGTTCCTGTCTTTAATCTGACTGTTGCTATGAATACTGTGGCAAAGTGTATATATATTTTTAAGAAAGAAATAGGTGATATATGTTCTTTGAACTCTGCTTTCAAGAACATCCCATGTAGATTTGTGGATGTTTGTGTCTGATCATTTAGGATATTCACTCTTAAATTTGTTTTAAAGTAAAGAAATACACCATAAAGGATTGGACATGCACAGGTGTGTACCTGGTCCTATAAAAAATGGCCATATTCCTTAATCATTATATTTGATAGAAGCAATCTATGGACCAAATGAATCACTGACCACATGTACACTGCAGATCGCCACCCAGTTTAACAGCAGACGGCATGCATTGTGGGTTGCTGGAATTCTTTGACTTTCTCCCATAGTAAACCTATCTGAACACATTGGCCTTTCAGAATGGCAAACCGCCTGATAAACACTAAAAGGTTTCGATGAGACTGGGTCGTAGAGATGCCGATGTTTTGCTCCTTTTGAAGCAGTACAGTATATGAAAAATTTCAGCCAAAATGAAAATTCTGTAATCATTTATTCACCTTCATGTCGTTCTAAACCTGAATGACTTTTCTTTGCGCATAGAAAGAAAACTTTAGAACCAGTGGCCTTGGAATTTGAGCACTGATATCAGCTCATAGCCAGTCCCATTCATTTTCTCCATAGGGACATTTATTTTTAATTAATGAAAACTTATAAACCTTTAAAGGAGTAGTTCACTTTAAAAAAAGAAACTCTTTTGCTGATAATTTACTCACCCCCATGTCATCCAAGATGTTCATGTCTTTCTTTCTTCAGTGGAAAAGAAATTAAGGTTTTTAATGAAAACATTCCAGGATTTTTCTCCATATAATGGACTTCAATGGGAACCAAAAGGTTCAAAGGCCAAAAGACAGTTTCAGTGCAAACTGTTCAAAGGGCTTTAAACGATTCCAGACGATGAATAAGGGTCTTGTGAAAATTAACAAAATTTAAGTATTATAAGCTCAAATGGTCGCCTTGCTCTGTTCTGATGCGCGTTCACGACTCTCCTGTTCGAACTCGTTCATCAAAATGAGTCAATTCGGTAATTTCTTTTGTTGAATAAACTAAATGACACAAAAAAAGATTTGTTCATTTTGATAAACGAGTTCAAACAGGAGAGTCATGAACACGCATCACAGAACCGAGTAACCAAAAATTTGAGCTTATAAAACTTAAACTTTATTTTTTTTTAAATGAGCGATCGTTTCGCTTGATAAAACCCTTATTCATTGTCTGGAATCGTTTAAAGACCTTTGAACAGTTTGCAGTTTGCACTGAAACTGTCTTTTGGACCTTGAACCATTTGGTGCCCAGTAAAGTGCATTATAATGAGAAAAAATCCTGGAATGTTTTCATCAAAAACCTTAATTTCTTTTCGACTGAAGAAAGAAAGACATGGGCATCTTGGATGACATGAGGGTGAGTAAATTATCAAGAAAAGTTTTTTTTTTTTTTTTAAAGTGAACTACTCCTTTAAAGACAGGACCTGCCATGATGTTGTTAATTGGTGGTATAAATTAATGTTGAAGCCATTTATCCTGTATATATTTTCTAAACTGCCACAAGAACTTATTGATTTTATACAGACAAACACAAATGTGTCTCTGTGTAAAATCAGAGGGTTTTGCGGCAGCATTGAAAATCTGTATGGGCATGTTTAGCTGAAAGACAGTTGTGTGGTCTTACTTCTTTAAGCTTTTGTATGCCGCTCTCAGCATCGATCAACTGCACAAGCTCCTCCTGCATCTGTTCCGCCCATTTGCGGGTCCTGCGGACACAAAGAACTCAGATTTAGTTGTTTTTTAAATAATGATCTGTGATGATTGACATACAAGCACATTTCCTAGTTCTTTTTGTTTATTGGTTGCATTTACAGTAAAAATCAATTTAGCACAAAAATGAGAGAAAATAATCATTGTTTATCCTGCCTTTTCATAGCAACATGACTCATGGTGATGATATTGAAAAGCAAAGTCAAAAGTCAAAAGTCAAAGTCAAAATAGCATAAAAAAAAGTTATTATAAATAATTTATTCTCAATTGACAAAATGAAGTCCCGTCCTACATTTTTTTCAATTTCTTTTTTTCCAACGTCTTTTCTCTTAGATATACGTCACAATAGGAACTCATTCATGTTAGTTCACAGTGCATTAATTAAAGTTAACAAATACAACTATTGATTTTAATAATGTATTAGTAAATGATAAAATTAACATTAATTATAGTTAACAAGAACTATAATTAATAAGTGCTGTAGAAGTATTGTTCATTCTTAATTCTTGTTAACTATAGTTAATTTTATCATTTACTAATACATTATTAAAATCAATAGTTGTATTTGTTAAATTCTTTATTCTTTAAAGCACTGTGAACTAACATGAATGACTTTAATTTGATCATGTTCATATTCATTCTTTAATGAATATATCAACCTTTAAAAAGATGAATAAATGCTGTAGAAGTATTGTTCATTCTTAGTTAACTAATGTTAAATAATGTGACCTAATTGTAAAGCATTCCCTCTATTTCTCATCCAAAACGAATATCTTAAGTCACAATAACTGCATTTATGGTATTTTTAAAGGTGCTTTTTTTTTGTCCATTCTGAAGGATTTTATATGGGTTATATGCATTTTGGAAAATGATATGGGTTTGAAACATCATGATGGTGAGTCAAAAATCAATAAAGTTAGTCATTCTTAATTCATTATGATATTAAAGTGATTCTATTTTATATATATATATATATATATATATATATATATATATATATATATATATATATATATATATATATATTAAATTTTCTTACTTATATATTATATTAAGTAAGCATTGCTTAGGAACTCCCAGAAATGCCTCAATTGTTGCAGTTTTGTCAATTTTCTACAATAATTCCTGCCCAAAGCATGTGTATAAAAAGTTGGGTGAGGCTTGATGCCATTAAATGATGTAAACGTATTCTAGTAAACCCCACAAACATAACTGTGAACTTGTAAATGAGCATAATAAGGGGGATCATAGTATGATTATATATGTTTAACCCTGTCACAGTCTCACCCTGTCTACAGACCTTCTGTTTTAAATATTCTACATAAATCTAAAACTGTAGAGCAGAGAGCATGCAAGCCTCTATCTAAGGGGACTAGCTGTATTGGAGCCCTCTAAAGCAAAGCAGAACAAGTGCTGTAGAGGTAGAGGGAGATAAAAAAGAGGTGTGAAGGGAGGGATGGGTGTCATGTAAGTGAATTTCAAGGTTCTTATCTTGTCACCACCACTTTGAATCTCATCAGTGTGACTCAAAGCTACGACAGCAGAGCGCGTTGAATGTATGCGAAATGTCCCGCGGCATTAAACAGACACCGCCGCACACAAAATAAGGGCTTCCCGATTGCTAGAGGGTGAGGAGTTTGGCTGGTTCTAATGGGAATACTTTCTTATTGAAAAAAAAAAAAACAGTAATCTGAGAAGAGAAACCACATGTGGAGCAGCAGTATATTTAGCCATGAGAGACAACCACCAGAGGCCTCAGCTTCAGGCAAGACTGGTGTGAGCATATTTATGCCATATGAAGATATCAAAGAATAGCCCTGCTTGGATATATCTCACTTAAATGCTGATACACTATTCGGTTCATATTCAGACTATCGGTCACGTTACTGAATTTGTGCATGATCTGAATATGAATATGTAACTGTTTTAATACGGTTTAAAAGCATCCCAAGAACAAATAGATAAATCATATTCCACCATTTGTGTTTTTTTATAGTTTAATCAATTATGAAGTATTGATACTTTCAATTGTGATGGATTCTAGAAGATCAGCATAAAAAATGTTGTTTAATTTTAGTCATTTTACTAATTATTTAGCACGAAAGATTTCTTTCAAAACAAAATCGCAGATTGAATGACAGAAAATAAACATTAATATATATATATATATATATATATATATATATATGAAATTTGATTTGTCCATATTAGACCAATACATGGGTTGAAACAACTCAGCATTTTTAGAGTGTATTTTATAAATTGTAAATTCATTATAATTAATAAAAAAATAAATATATATATATAACTAAAATTAAATATATCAATTATATGATTAATTATAAATGTATATTAATTAAAAGGTTTGAATGAATAAATGATAAATAACAACAGAAATATAATCATTTGCAGCTAAATTATTACCTAAAATATTTTTCTCTCAAAAATCTAAAAAAAAAAAAAAAAGAAAAGTTCCTTAACCTTATGAGCTATCGGATTGGAAAAGAGACCACATCAATACTTGACAATACAATACCACATCTACTGTATTGCACTGAACTGTCCATACTACTGTATGTAACTGTACTAAAATGCTTGTGTTACACTAAAAACAAAACCAGCAGTCAAACAAGCCTTATGCCAAACCAGTTCCTCTCACCGATCCCTTCTGATGAGATTCATTGCAGCTAATCATTGTTATGGATCACGACTGTCAGAATATGGCTCATTCAACAACACAAGAAGACGGAAAAAGGCTGCCCGCCCCGTTTAGTTTAGCTGATGAAATTCAATTGAAACTCTCTTGATGAAATTAGCCTATAACAGCAGTATGATCATAACCACAGTAGCCATAAAAACAGAGCACATACACGCTAAGTAGTGCTAAGGCTTGGGGGGGGAAATGGATGTGGTGAAAAAAAAAAGGAATGGAAACTTGGAGCAGTGAATGGAAAATTGAGATAAGATCTCCTTTGGTCCCGCCCCATCCAAGTCATCTGGAGAGGGAAGCAGGGGGCAGGGGCGACCCAGCAGACTGTAAAACATTACGTACTTTAAATAGTTTATGATTCATCAAACTTCATTTCTGTGTGAAATTGCGTACTCAAGATATATAAAATTACATTACGAATCAGGTTTTTTTTTAAAAAATCAGTTCCCGTGATCTCTGCTCAGCATATTTAAAATAAGTTTTTTTCTGTTTTAATACATTTTAAAAGGCAATTTAGTCATAAGATGGCAAAACTGAATTGTCAGCATCATTACTCCAGTCTTCAGTGTCACATGATCCTTCAAATTCATTCTAATATGTTGATTTGGAGCTCAATAAACATTCCACAGAATATTTTTATGTAAATATATGAATTTCTTTGCAATCAGTGCATACAATTATTTTATAATTGACATACAGGGACAATAAAGTGTCTTGAACAGCTAATATATAGTACTGGATGTCTGTCAACTGAAAGTAAGCTTAGACTGTACCACACAAAACAGAAGCTTTCTCTTGCCCTCTTTCTCTATTTTAACTACTCCCAGAGGAAGTCAGGGCTGTTTCTGTGTTCAAAGCCACATTAGACCGACATGTCCCCAATATTTTAGAAATATATCACTTTATATGACTGGAATATAAACATTTAGAGCACTCAATGGTAATACAATTGTTCCCTGTAAAAAAATTATTTACAGTTCTGACCTTTACAGAGTGCTGCAACTATAAACTGTAAAGGTCACCGTGATTTTGCCAAGACATGGTCCTGGATCAACATACTGTATTTTGTATTTTGTAAGGACAAAGAGTAGTCCCTACCCAATCCCAACCCGTGAATAACACTGGTGTTTAAGTACTTAAGCCTAAACTTGACATAAACTGTAAACTTGTCCCTCAAATCTGATTGGTTGATTGGAAAGTTGATCCAGGATTAACAATGTTACTAAATGTGTACTGTAAACTAATTTAGAGTAAAAATAGTTTGTTTAACAGCAAAGTCAGGAAAGAACGAACATCATTCCATGATATATCACAACGTCATTTAAATCTGAGCCAAATGGCCGCTTGATGGATCCCTCAAGCATTATATGTGTCCACAACCACAGATCAGGGGTCAGAGCAACAGGTGTTGCTTCAAATCAAAGCACAGAACAAACATTATCAGCTTGGACAAAAATACATTTAGTGACAAAAGACAATCACAGTGAATAGGACATTGGGAACAAATATGCAAAGTAAACATCCTATGAGATAAGACACATGAGCAACCAATAGTCAGGTTCAACACACAACACATACTGTATCCATCCAATTAGAATAAGTGACACATCAAGCAGCCCTAAAATAGAGTACATGAGTCAGGTTTACAAGGCTGGATCTTGACTTCTGGCTGCAGTTCCCCTCCCTCCAACACAAACACACATGGACAAACACACTGACATGTTGGGATATATAGACAATGATTTTGTACAAACTATACATTCTATCCCATGACCCTAAACCTACCCATCACAAAAAAACTTTCTACATTTTTACATTTGCAAAAAACATCACTTAGTCAAAGTTATAAGCTGTTTGTCTCACATTTTGGGACATTTTATCCCCATATCGTAGGGTATATCTTCAGATATTTGAATATACAACGCATTCTCATCCCAAGGTGTCATCTAACTGACCATTTTGCCCATGCTTCAATATCCAACGCTTTAGGCACCCTTTAGCGTCAGTTACATGATGCGATCCTAGGGCGTCATCTAACTGACGCTAAAGGGAAAGCGTAAGTTAGATGACGCGGTTAGGTTTAGGTTTGGGGTAGGGTTAGATATTCCCCTCCGCTACAGTGCAAACAATGACTCTGCGGTCCCATATACACCTCTATTAAGATGCGGATTACAAGTGGACGATGATAAATACAGGTGTAAAAGAGGGTCTAAAAAGTTGAGCTTGTCCACTTTCTACCACCTCTCAAAAAGGGAGCATGCAACAAATGCACTGCATAGGTTGTAACTGAAAGGGGGGAAAAGGCTTTTAGAAAGAGTGTATTTACCTCAGGCTGTACGTATAACTGACATTTATAAATTAATTGCCCCTTCAACCTCTGCTTATCTGTCAAACCTCTTCAATCAGATGTCATTCAGGCCTCTAATACATTGTGCCAGTATTTTAGTACAGCACAGAGCAATAGGATGGGATTTAATTATGTTTCTAGGGGACAACTAGTAGTAAACCTGACACAAGAGAGAAGAAATAAACAAGCCCCCTCCCTCTGTTGTTTCTCTCACTTCATCGCTTTAACGCTTTCTCAGCTCCATTTCTGCCACTCTCACTCTCCTGTCTGTCAGTATCTATCTTGCTCTCTCTGAGGGTGATATTTATAATTTGGATAAGGAAAAACAAGGCGGACTACATAGTACACTGTTATTTGGTGAGATCATGTTGGACAATTATCAAAAGACATAAGCTTTACTGTCGAGTTGAGGTTTATATATATATATATATATATATATATATATATATATATATATATATATATATATATTAGGGCTGTCAAACGATTAATCGCGATTAATTGTATCCAAAATAAAAGTTAAAAGTTTGTGTTTACATAATATATGTGGGTGCACTGTGTATAATTATATATATATATATATACAGACATACATGCATATTTAAGAAAAAAATATTATTTATATAAAATATTTATATTTATATATAATATAAATTATATATAAATCTAAATACAGTATATACATGAAAATATACAAGCATGTGTGTGTATTTTTATATATATATATATATATATATAAAATAATTATACACAGTGCACCCACATATATTATGTAAACACAAACTTTTATTTTAGATGCGATTAATCGTTTGACGGCCCTAAAATAGGATACACACACACACAGTGTATTATGTATAAAGAGATATTATAAAGACCCATTTATACAGTGAAGAATAAATTTCAAAATATTATCCTCAAAATATTTTGAATACCATTTTCTACCTGATTAACTGATTAATTGATTTCTGAAGTTAATAAAATAGTAATAACAAACCTCTTAACTAATTTGTTTAATTTTTATTTAGGCCATCAATTTCATTCATGTATGCATTGGCTATCAATCGGCAACATTTATTTATTTGCTGTCAATAGACAATTTGAATATTTCTGAATTTAATTAAACATTATTAATAAAAAAAAACATTTGTTTATTACCAAGGAACTAAAATACTGCAGAGAGCAAGTGCAAAACTGTTCATTCTTTGAATATTCTTTCATTTTTCTGCCTAGCGGAGACTCTTAAACAGAAGACGCTTGATTCAATCACACAAGATACAAGAGCTGTAAATCATGTTCTCTCTGTGTCAATGTGAGATACTGTGTGTGAAAGTGGAAGAGAGGGAGAGACATGAACCCTCTGAAAAATTGCAATGACAAAAGGGAATCATTTTGTATTTTCACAACTTTATAAAAATGTAATTAACACTGCATATGAATACTTCATATTGACTCATTCATTACCTGTAACTGATCTGAGCAGGACTATTTCTGGACTTTGCAAAATGTATTTTAGGGACTTACATTAATCTGAGCGGAGGTAACCCAGTATGTTGTATTTGCATGCTCTGTTAACAGGCAATGACACCCAAGATAAGAGAACACTGGAGAACGTTCGGAGGGGTGCTGTGACCCACCTGCAACCCAAATTCTGTTCACCCGCTATATTCAGCACAGTATCGTCAGCACGACTTACGCAGCTCGCGTTCCTGCTGTGCCAAGGTGGGAGGGGCAAGAGCCAGACAAAGTCATAGTGACATTGTGAACGACCAGGGATGTTCTTCTAATACAGACTGTTGTATTATTAGAAACTGCTGAAATGGAGCCAGTCCGCATAGCCATGCCTTTAGGCACTCATTTCAAGCACACAAAGAGATATGTTTGTTAAGAGTTAAAGGGCAGTTAAAGGAAGTTCACCGGAAAAAACAAAACAAAAAAAAAAACAACCTTGGAGATTTGTCAATTTCCAAGTGGATGGTGATTTTACTGCAAAGCTCCAGAAAAAAAAAGAAAATGAACCCTAAAGTAATAAAGGTGGTCCATATGATCCATTCACATTATTCCATGTATTTTGAAGCCATCCAATAGATTTGTGTAAGGCAAAGACAGAATTAAGTTGCTGAAGTTCAACTTTCTCTATCATTTGCCTGGAAAACAGCAGCTTGGGTTCAGGAACAACATAAAAATACTGTCATAAATTAAGCAAAATCAACTTGAATGTTTAAGCCATTTCAAATTAAATGACATTATATTGGTCTTTAATGAGTTGAATCTTGCATAACTTTTACTTTTTTAATTAAAGCAATGTAAAAACAAATGTTGTCATAACTTATTGATCATATATTTTTTTACTGACAGAACTATCCGTTTCAAGTGGGATTCCCCCTAAATTAAAATTATTACATCATCTTTGAAACAAAAACATTGAAAACCTGAGAAAGTCAACCAAAACGTTCAAAAAGTTCATACACAGACAATGTTGATGAATGTTTGTTCATCGGTTAAAATGATTGTGTTTTTGGATACTTAGATAAATCAGTTACATTTATATGGATTCATTTTACAATGTTTTTATGAAAGTTTTGATGAAATAGATTTTAAATGGAAGGGCAGAAATCTCTCTTACGTTACATCAGAACAAAAGTCTTCACTGTAAAAAAATATTTTCAAGATTTGTTATCATTTTTCTTTTGTCAAATCAACTTAAATAATTTATGTAGTTGAGATAGCTTATTATTTTGAGTTTCTGATGATTAAATTAATCTTCTTCATTGTATTAACTCAATTTATTTATTTATTTTTTGTTGTTGTTGATTAACTATCCCTTTAAAGTCAGACTATGTGGATTTTCCAAGGCAAAGCAAGGGGGAAGGAAGGAATAAATAAAAAATTTTCTAATAATTATGTGGATGTAATATATTTATCTACGCCTATCTTGTTGAGCTCGTGAAATCTGCATCTTTCTCCCCCGGGACTGAGATTCCCTTAGGTGCTGATATTAAAATATTTCTGATATTAAAACTGATTTATGTCAGAATGAATTGTAAAATGTGAGTCTGAAATCCAAATATGCTCTTTGTGCATTTTGGGGGAGCGGCGCAGGAGTGTGTATGTGCGTGAGTGAGTCCATCAAAGAGAGTGTAGGGTTTCTTTACACATTAGTAATCTCCTCTGGCAACCATGGCTGTCTCTACAAATATATCTATTCTCCTTTCTGTCCCTCTTGTCCCCCTTCCTTCACTCATGGTCAGGACATCTGTCTGTCTCACTAGCACATTTTTTAAAAACAGACATCACATGTATTTTGAGTCCAGAAAATCTCAAGTTGATATACAGTGTTATATTTTAACCTTAACTGAACTTTACCTCAACCATGGAAACACACACTGACATGTACATTTATTCCCTATTCACAAAAAACACACACAAAAAAAATCAAGTCTTTACTGTCACTTTTGATCAATTTAATGCATCCTTGCTGAATAAAACTATTAATTTCTTTAAAAAAAAGAATAGAGGGATAGAATAAGTATAATTTCTGATGCAATTGGCCTACTAACTAGCTGCAGGGCATCAAAACAGAATCTAACTTCCTGTTTTTTAAAGCCACAAACTCTTCCAAAAAGCCTGCAGAAACCACTGATCAGTTATTTAGAGTAGCTATAATGGATTCCCTCATCAGCATACAGGAGGAATTCTGGGACATGAGCCCACAGACAAGTTTCCAATAACACTCTTAGAAACAGCACACTAACTGTAAATGCATATGCACTGCCCGCATTCTCCACCTGTGGCGTTCAGCACTGTACATGCATAATAATAATTTTAAAGAATGGAAAGCAGATGTGCTTCCTCTACAGAAGGGGGAGAGCATTCAACCAGCTGTAAACAATCTACAGTTTCCAGTTAGTTCATTGGGGAAGTCAGGAAAAAGGTGTTCCACGTGGTCTAATGCCACAGGGTTGAGCAAAGAACCTAAAGTTTTACATTTGCAACTTTTTTTTTAAAACATCAAATTATTTAATCAATTCTGCACTTTGTGGTACAAACTAAAACCCTGCAAGAAAACAAGTCAAATGACCAAGAAAACAAAATTAGACTTAGTGTATGTGGGCATGGGAATGGGAAGACTGTCCCAACATGTGTGGGTTTACTTGAGCTGTACTCTGGGGACAAATTTGTCAGTCTAATTCTGTCAAAACTCCATTTGGACACATCCGGGGACATCATCAATTATAAAAATTATTCTTAGCATAGCATAGCAGCATATCATGTTTGATTACATTTAGAAATCACATTAGTAAATCACATTTTATATATAATTCATACCTATTGACAGCTATATATAATACATACTGTAAATATCAATTGGACACAGGGAGAGACTCAGGAAGAGATTCTAGTCCACTACCGTTCAGCCTGAGCTTTAACTTTGAGTATTTGAGTGACAGAAATAGCTCCCAGCTGTTTTCAAAGGGCTCAGCAAATACCTACGAAAAGGCTCCCTGCTGAACTACAATGTTAAAAAAATCTGCCCCCAAACACATAAGCACAGCACAAGAACATAATATACTGTGCACTCTGTGGCTAGAGGAATAAAGCTATAGGAAAGGTCCCATGTATTAAACTGCTTAAGCATGAAATTTGATTATGCTTGTAGTCAAAGTGCAACATGGCAAAGACACTGACGCAAATGTTGTTTGTGCGATTCAAAACTGAGGAGAGGCTAACTGATCCAGTGACGGCCCAAAAATGTGAGACGATATCCGGTAATGCGATGTATCGCCATAATTAACAAACATGGTATTGTTATATACGGTGGGCACTTCAAAATACCATGAATAATTATTTATTATGAATTATTATTCAAATCAAAACCTGAGCTGACATGAACTAACAATGATCAGTTGTATTTTTTTAACAAATGCTATCAAAGAATAATTGCTTATTGTTAATGTTATAATGCATTAACTATAACATCATAACATTTTATTGTAAAGTGTTACCTATTGTTCGTTATTATTCTTTTGCATAATCGGTTTGTAACTAATTTACTTTATCAATTTTGTGTATTGTTTATTGTATTTAACTGTAAAATAAAAGTTATTAAACCTGTTATACTGTAACCGCTTGCGCCAGCGCAAACCCTCTTTTGCCGTTAAAAACTACTGCCAGGATTTACTAAAGACACACAGTGAAAAATTCACACAAAAAAGGCGCGGACAGGAGGATATTTTTGAGGCTGACCTTATAGCATACATTTGAAGGAAGTTTCCTTTAAGGTGCAAAATTTATGGGAGGAGAATAAATGAATCACACAAGGTGATTTACAAAGCTTTGCACTCGTCAATGCACCGGTGTTTGCACCATTATTAACTGTCCAAAATATGCACTTCTTAAACCAGACACTAACTGGTAGATTGCGTTGGTCATTATGGAAACGATCTGTCTGCGTCTGTGTTCTTTAATTTGTGTGTCGTCAGAAGATCACACGCAAGAGAACTTTCACTCCTATCGCCGCTGTTTTGGAATTGCACTCTGACACTAATCTAAAATTTTTCTATTATGATATGCTCCAATTTCTAATTGCCAATTTCTTTGCCGTCACAGAAATAAATGACACTTTAAAATATATTAAAATAGAAAACAATTATTTTAAAATGTAATAATACTGTAATACTGCTGTTTTTACTGTGGATCAAATAAATGCAGCCTTCGTGAGCAGAAGACTTCTTTCAAAAGCATTAAAAACATCTTACCAACAAACTTTTGAACAGCAGTCTTATGTTGAACAGTATGATGTGAATTTTTAAGTTATTGGATGCATGAAATTATGAAGGAGATTCAATTCAAAATAAACAGTTTACGTAACTTCTACAAACACTTATTTTCACAGCTAAAAGTCACTTTATTAACATAAAAGGCACAAAGTTGAAACCAAAAGAGGAGGACAGGTCCCAAACCTTCACAGAAGTGAAGATGACATTTCATAACAACATTTCATAAATAATGGTAAAAAAAAAAAAAAGTGCACAGGTGCGCGAACTGCTTTGTGCTTCTCTCAAGAAGCGGTCATGGGCGGAACGGGTGACATCAGACGCAGATCTGAGGACATTAATCATCTGCCTCACAGCACAGCAAAAGCCACAAGACACTAAGAAGGAGTGGGGGAGATTAAGGAGGAGAGCGCAGTCATAGAGCATCTGAAGCAGACAGGCTCTGGCATTAGGAGGTTAGGGTTTGGGCTCAAAGATGCAGTCACGCAGATCAGGAGGAAGAGGGGCTCAGAACGACAACAAAGAACAGCAGTGAAGAAAAACTCCCTGACAGAAATTTATTTTCTTGTTCTAAAGCCATTTTACTTCCGCAATGATATACTTTAAGTAGGAATTAAAGATGCCCGATATATCGGCATTGGACGAAATATGTTCATTTTTAATGTTGTCATTATCGGCTCGGCTCAATAGGAAAATTTGGCCGATAAATTAAATCCGATAAATAATCGATTATTTCTTCAGCTAAGACATTTCAGATGCGCACTGTTCGCCATGATGGTTTTGAAACCAAAACAGGAAATACAAAGGAAATACAGTTAAGTGCAACATGTGCAGCGCATGTCTGTCATAAAGGCTACATAAAAGAAAATCATTATAATTGTGTGTTTGGAACATGAATTTAATTGTGAAACTTTTGTTTTTGTAATCAGGCTCCCAAAAATTTGGATTATCAGGTTATCAGACAAATTTTTCATATCGGTGCACTCCTAGAAGGCAGGATGTCAGTTTATTCATTGGGTCTAGATTTGTTGATGGGAAAATGGATGTTCAATATAACAGTGGGTCACTAATTCATGATGTCAGCTGAAAAGGGAAGTGATTTTACAACCAAAACAAGTTTGTTTCCTTCTATTTAGAATGATATTAACCAACAAACCATTCCTAATAAGACTAGAACAACTTTAACTTGTTAGATCAGGTACATGCTCACAACGCAGATCAGACAAAGGCCTGAGGACATCAGACTGTGATTTACATATTACCAAATTCTGTCTAAACCTGAAACAATCCCAAGCAAAGAGTGGAATCAGATTGGTTGCATCTGACAGATGATTGCTTCTATGCCTTGAGCTGTTCTTGTGTCCAATCTGTCATAGAGAGGGATGTATATCAGTTTGAAGATGTTGTGGAACACACCACACCTGACAACTGTATTAAGGCCAGCAAATGAGACTATTTTTACTCGATGGAGAACATGATCTTTGAGCAGCTCTCTCATACACTTGCAAGAGAGCGGATAGTAGGCTGCAACTGTCAGCATCTGAGGTAAGTTTCATTACATAATCTTACGATAAAAAGGCCAGGTTTCACATGTTTGAGTTTTAAATTCGGCTATATGGACAGTTGACAGGCTCTGGTCAACTAAAAATAACTCACAGGACACAGGTGGCGCCTCAGGTTTTAATAGCACCAGTAGCCTTTGCGCATTAAACCACACACACAAAACAGTAACTTGATTTGTTGAATTACACTTACATTTTATCATAAAGGGACAGTTCACTTAAAAATCACCCTGTTTGTCCAAACATGACTTCTGCAGTACTTTTTTGAAGGTTACTTACCATTGGCTTCCATTCTATGGACTGAGACATTTTCTATGTTCCACTGCAGAAATAAAGTCATACCGTTTTGGAACGAGATGACAGAATTTAAATTTTTGGGTGCACTATTCCTTTAAGGGATTTACATTGAGCTTTTTAAAATTAGTAGGCCTTATGCAGAGAAACAAGCACAGCCATGTTTAGAATTTACTTTTGGTGGCCCTGTAGGCTATATTTCTATTGTAAGTGAAGTGTATTTACTTATTGTAAAGTTAACGGAAGTTGTCATGCGCTTTGTGATGTTTAAAGTGGAAGCATAACAAAATGTCATTAGACGGGAATGATTTAAAATGGTTCATTCATAAATCCGTAAGATCTTCATGTTGTGGAAATACAAACCGGAAGACAGAAAAGGGGCGTGGCTACATAAGGTATATAAACTACAATATGATCTCATCCATTTAGCTGCTAGAGAGTTCCCCTGAATATACACTGACTTCCCACAGCCATTTGAGTCAGAAATACATTTTTTGGGAATTGGATCAACGTGATTCCACTCAAATTAACCATTACAAAATGTAGACCTTGAAATGTAGTAATCGAGTCGTGTGAACCACTTTTATGATAGGATATATGTGATACTTCTATTCTATGGTCATTTTGTTTTATTTTATATTTTGAGGCTTGTCATCTTCAGTCATTCAATGTCATTGCGTAAACACCATTTTCCCCAAAAAATTTCAGAAGAACTTTTTTCAGAAGAAAAGAATACCGAGTGACATTCGTGTGAGTAGCCTAAAAATAGCACTTATTACGGATTTTTTATTTGTTTTTGATGAACTATCCCTTTAACTTCGCACCGCCGTAGAAACGCGACGCATCGAGCAAAGACGTCAGTCTCACGCATGTGTTCCTACATAGACAAAATACTCCTGTAATAAAAATAGCGCAGACGGAACGCGTCCCATTTGAACGCGTTCTAACTGTTTAAAATGCAACTTGTGGTTGGAAGTACCAGTCTCTCTGCCTCTCTTTAAATACAAACACTTGCTTTCAAACCCAATAATACATGTCATTTATCAACAACTACTGCAACGACTCAGTTTAGCAAGTTTTGTGCTGTGTAACGGTACTTACAGTTGGGAGTCGGGAAACTGTATAGCGCTTCCACAGCTAAATAAAGACAGAAGTAGAAGAAGAGCTGCGGACAGTCTGAGTGTATCCATTATTCTGTCTGACATCATTTAGTTTCTCCCACTAAAATCCACTGAAGTAACCCTCCTAAAGCAGCCGAGCTGCCGCCATGAGCGCGCGCTATACTTCCACAAACAAATCACAGATGCTTTTGGTCCCTCCAGCTACTTCTGCCTTTGCCCTGTTGAATTAGTTTAGATGTTTCTCCAGAGGTGTGGTGACAGTTAGGGGGAGTCAGGTGTGGGGCGTTTCCGTTTCTCTCCGGTTTGCCAGTAGGTTAAAGAGTCTGGTTTTAGACTGTGCGCGCCGTGGCAGCGGATCGGTTTCCACACGCCCCCCACCCATCTGCGCGCGATCATCATCACTCGTGTCGCTCCATACAAGGAGTCCGAGCTGCACACAGTGGATACGAGCTGAGAGGCATCAATGAGAGACAAGAAAGTTACTCTTTCATGAGATAGATAGATAGATAGATAGATAGATAGATAGATAGATAGATAGATAGATAGATAGATAGATAGATAGATAGATAGATAGATAGATAGATAGATAGATAGATAGATAGATAGATAGATAGATAGATAGATAGATAGATAGATAGATAGATAGATAGATAGATAGATAGAATGATGCTTAAATGTAAACTTTTAAAGATTGACACTATTAGATCAATGTCTCAGTTCTTTCAAAGGTTTCTCCCATCATCATCAAATGGCAAAGAGGAAATAAAGCTTCTATGACAATATAAATAGATTTTTTAATATACTTTTTGCAGGTTAGATTACCCCCTAAGGTTATAATCTCTGTGTTATAAAAAGATATGCAGTGTTTGCTGTCTGGATGCAGTGGAGGGGAGGTGAGCTCACCGAGCAAAAGAGCCGCTAACTCTGATCTCAGCAAATATGAGGATTTACACCAAAGAACTGTAAACATATTCAAGATCTCTCTCTCTCTCTCTCTCTCTCTCTCTCTCTCTCTCTCTCTCTCTATGTGTGTGTGTGTCTGTGTGTGTGTGTTAGTACCTTGGTTAGAGGTGATTTCTTCATTCTGAACCATTAGAGCGACCACATATTGCAGCTGTAGAAATAAAAAAATATATACTTCAAACAAAGTCATCTATTTAATATGAGTATAAGGCCAGACTTTGGCCTTATGACATTCAATTAAATTAATTATATCAAAAGCATGGAGATTTTTTTTTTTTTTGTGAAGAGTTTTGCATTCACCTTTTAAAGTGTTTTTGTTTCCTCAATGTAAGACGCCGGGTCGCAGCAGTATGAAGACAACTCATTCTCATAAAAGCATCCTCACGGATCCAGCAGCACCCTCATAACCTCATTTTAAGTGGATTACTGGGCTTTAGTTAGATTAGGTGGTATTAGCAAGAAGCAACGTCCAACACAAACACAACCAAAACAGCAGAATGACATTGAGAGCAGCATCAAGAACCACTGCTTGCACTTCAGCTGAATACATCAATGACAACTGACATTGAACATAAATAAATACATGAAGAAGTAAAACACAAAACAGAAATAGATAACTGATGTAATGAAGACCAAGTTCAAGTGAAATTCATTCACAGACTGTAAAAAAATCTGCTGTGATTTTACAGTAAATTACCGGTTTTAATTGCATTACTTTCTCGGTAATTTACAGTAATACATTTCATGTAAATTAATGTAAAAGGACAGCTGTGTACAGTGATATCACATCATTACTGTAATTTCACAGTGCATAACTGTATAAATACAGATATCAGCTGTAACTTGTACAGTAATTTATTTTTTCGGTTGTAAAAGTAATGCAATTAGAAGCCAGTAATTAACTGTAAACTTACAATTAAATACAGTAATGCATTCCACAGTTTCTGACCACAGCACATGCAAAATACCTTAGGTAAGAGATGCTCCTGTAGGTGGATATCTACATGTTGTTGCATCAGGGTTGGACCTGAACTCTGCAAGAATCCAGGAGAAAAAGGGCAATGAGCACCAGCACCATTTACCCTAAGGCGTTTTAAAAAATGGTCTTCATTTTATGGACAGAAAGACAAGAGTCATGATATAGAGCGAAATAGGATTATTAAAATTCAAAAAGTGACAATTTAAATTTGTTTTATTTAATTTTTTAATATTATTTCTGTTAGTTACTTACTTATGTGGAAAGTATCCTTAATTATCCTTGACTAAACAGAGCTGGTCACACGTTCTGTTAAACTAAAAAGAGAAAAAGACATTGAAAAAGATTGCTATGAAACCAGTTACAATTTGAAAGTTGAAATGTTTAGACATTTTGAGCAAGAAATGTAGCCTACCTGTTGAGAAAGTTGACAGTCTGTGTAGGAAGAGTTCCAGAAAATCAGTAGGTCTAATGAGGTAGCTTTGAAAAATAAAAGGGCGGGAATAATACAGAACCCTTTTCAAAGAAGTTCCTGTGTTCCCCGAGGAACTTTTTTCATTTCCTCGCAAAAACGTTCTCAAAAACAGCCCTCACAAAAACAGTAACTTTGCATTCCCTCGCAAAAACATTTGCGTTCCCCAGAGAAACGTTGCATTCCCTCGCAAAAACAGTAACTTTGCATTCCCTCACAAAAACTTTTGCGTTCCCCTGAGAAACATTGATTCCCTCATAAAAACAGTAACTTTGCATTCCCTCGCAAAAACTTTTGCATTCCCCTGAGAAACATTGATTCCCTCATAAAAACAGTAACTTTGCATTCCCTCGCAAAAACTTTTGCATTCCCCTGAGAAACGTGGCATTCACTCGCAAAAACAGTAACTTTGCATTCCCTCACAAAAACTTTTGTGTTCCCCTGAGAAACATTGATTCCCTCATAAAAACAGTAACTTTGCATTCCCTCGCAAAAAAATTTTGCATTCCCCTGTGAAACATTGCATTCCCTCACAAAAACAGTAACTTTGCATTCCCTTGCAAAAACAGTAACTTTGCATTCCCCCGCAAAAACTTTTGCGTTCCTCAGAGAAACGTTACATTCCCTCGCAAAAACATGTAACTTTGCATTCCCTCGCAAAAACTATTGCGTTTCCACAAGAAACTGTGCTTTTGCTTGCAAAGAGCTCAAAAGGTTTTGCGAGCGAACGCAGAGGGAACGCAAAGTTTCTTGGTGAAACGCAGTTTTTATCGAAGGAACGCAAAAGCATTGACTTATTATGCTACCATTTTTAAGTTTCTATTTTTTTCAGTGTAACTGATAAATAGTCATTATTAAAATTCTATATTTTGTCTAAATAAATTTGAAATAAAATACTACATTAATTATAAATTAAGGCATAACAACATTATAATATACAATATGAATTATGAATATTCATTTAGAGACTTAGCAAAGATTTAACAGTGTTATTAAATTATTGTTTTTAATTATGATGGAAAAAGTAATCAAAATGTGAAGAAAGACAGAAAAAAACAGGAAAAGATGCAGCATGCACAATATTAAATGTTGTCTGATATAGTCAGTGATAGCTAATCAACCAGTAGCTGTCATGCATCTGACAGCATGTTTTTTTGCGTGTACATGGGGTCATCAGCAGTTCATGGTTCACCCCCCAGGATGTGAGCTAGAGAGGGCAGGTAGGGTAAATGGTGTACACACCATCCACAGATTAACTGATCTCAGACGTCGCCTAGCAACACAACACTATCTATTCACATCCGCGGGAGTTGCCCAAGTTAGCCCAACTCTGAAGCTGAAGAGGACACGCTCTTTAAAAGGTAGAAGACGAATGAGTAAATCAGCAAAAAAGAGAAAGAGCAAGGAAGCAGAGTGTCAAAGGGAGGATAAGGATTGCCTTTTTTTGTGTGCGGGAAAAAAAAGATATGAAAAAGGCAACATGCCCTGTCAGTAAGGTTAGTCTACACAACTTGCACTAAATGACCTCATACAACCTAGCAGGCGATGCCAAAGAGAGCTCTATTGTGCATTTACTGACATCGGGTGTGCGGTGCTGTTATGGATCCCTCTGTTGGGATTACACTGAGTGAGGCTGGTGGGTTTTATTGCCACTTGGAAGTGGTACAATTGTTGGTGGATATAGAGATTAAGGGGTAAAATATGAGCGAGAGTTTCGTTTTTTTCTCAGTGGTTTCCCTTAATGTTTTGCCCCTTCCATGCAAGATGTCTGTTTTATGGATGGTTATGATGCGAAAGTATTGTAATTTATAAGCTTTATAATACTCTGCATGTAATGGATGTAGAGCTGAGCGGGTAAACCTCACACCCCTGGCCTCAAGAGGAGTGTACTTATAGAGTACTCAAGAGTTTAGTGCACTTATTAGTGTTCCTCACACACTGGAAATGCCGGTTCAAGTCCCACTCGTATCGGGTGGAGTCTGGTTACATTACAATCCCGCTTGGAGTGGGTCAAGTAGGACCGGTTATATTTGGTGCCGTGACCCAGATGGAGTGAGGTTTAGGTGGGTGAGTGTAACGGATGTTATTTCTTGTTTTGTTTAAAGCTGTCCTGTAAGGCAGATGACATTTAAATATTAAATTTCATACATACAAACTGAGCCTTTATCGTGCAAAATTACATTATTTTAATTGAATATCTTTACCTTCATAATCAAACTGGAATCCATTTGCTCCATTTTGCTACCTCAATTCAAGTTCAGAAAATGAACTGAATTTTAGTGCACAACTCTGCTGTCCCGTGGCCTCCATCTGATACAAGTCAGTGTTTTAAAAATCTCCTCAGGGGATATAGTAGCTGCAGTACATTTCGGTTCATTATTCAGATTGTTGATATACTGTCAACATCATAAATTATAAATGCAGACATGGACAGAATAAACAGGACTTTGAGTTGACATTGTAATAACCTGAATAGTGATTCGGATGATAATAATAGGTACAGTATATATTTAGACCTGGAGGGTGGCTTTAATTTTTAACACATGCCATATCAGCCTTATGCTCTGTCTCT
The DNA here is from genome assembly GCA_038021265.1 of Cyprinella venusta. Classification (NCBI taxonomy): domain Eukaryota; kingdom Metazoa; phylum Chordata; class Actinopteri; order Cypriniformes; family Leuciscidae; genus Cyprinella; species Cyprinella venusta. The sequence goes on along the minus strand of CM075885.1, from coordinate 20,382,751 downwards.
ATCCAGTAACTAATGATTGTGTGTTAATATTTAATATTGGGCCTAATCATTTCCTTTATTAGCTCTTTAGGTGTGGGTAGATCCATTCGGGAAAGTTTTGAAGGAAGAATATTGCTAGGCCCATAGATTGCTGGTTGATTTTCTGATGCATTAGCCACACAAAATTGTGATTGGTCGATTGGTCATTTGATTGGCTGAATTCTACAGGATTTTCGCCTGGAAAGAAAGCTGCCTTGAAGCCAAACCCCCTCATGGAAGAGGAAAGACGTCATTTTTACAACTGTGACAGTGAACACTTATCGGGATCAACCAAATGCTGGATTTTCAAAAGAATGTGAAAAGAATGTTTGCTGCCCCATTGTTGCAGTAAATTTGCACGTTCTTGAATGAATAATTTTTAACATGCACATCTGCCTGTTATCGTAGGGACATCGACTTTACATTTTCAAATCCCCAAACATGACACGGAACAAGACGAACTGTTATTGGTTGCTGTAGGTCAGTCTGACGTTCTCTTGGGCGGTCCTCGGCCAATGAAAGCTGCCCTAGCCTAGATCTTTCCCCAAAATAATATCAATTGTGGCCATCTATGTGGGGCACCATGTGTCACCCCAAATAACTTGTATCCCCCTCTGAATCAAGACCCCAATCTGATTTTGTAACCAGGTCTGCACTAACTGGGTTGCTCTCCAACACATAACAAGGGTTTGTTGTTGAACTGTTAAATATCAGAAGAAATTAAAAGTGGTTGTTGGTGCTTCATATTTTCAGTTTATATGACAGAAAACAGAAAATCAGAAAATGCATGGACACATTTTTGTCCAAAGGGAATGTCAATGTTTGGACATGAACTGATCTGCGTGCCAGAAACATGACTTGGATACAACGACGGGCATCTCTGTCCTTTTACTTGGCCACCCTTTTTGCAGTTTAGGCCTGAGGATTATAGTACAATCTGTCAAATATATCCTTGTTAAAAATAATTTGTTTGCACTTCACAATATTTATATTCACATGATACTGTGTTTATGCAGCGACACAATTTGTCTAATTCAATTTAAAATGAAAAGAAACTTGGAATGATGTGCAAAAATCACGCCTTTCCTCCACTCATGGTTTGCCAAGTGTAATTTATTAATTAATCTGTCCCATGGAGATTGTTTCCAAGGCAACTGAGGACATCTACTGTACATTTCAACAGAGTTCCATAAGTTACATAAGAGTTTGGGAGTGTTAATCAACAGGTTTGTTGCCAGATATGCATGTGAAATAGAAATGGTTACCTCGACATGCTTGTAATCTTTTCATCCATGAAATCTTAATGCCCTAAAAGTTAAAAAAAAAATTCAAGACTGATAATTTGATCACAAATTGAGCCAAAGCAGGGGAAGGGGGTGTGGGGGGCTTGGCAGCACAGCCATCCGGTAGTTGTTAGGCCGGATAATTTTTCAGAGAATACAGATGGAGCCACATAATGAAGAAAATCTAGCAGAAATGAAGCTGATCACCCTGACGTGACCTGGTTGCAGTCACACAGTTCTAGAAAGAAAAGAGACACAGCTCGAACAGAGCAAGAAAGAATATCTAATCTTCCTGGCTAATGTGGTTCTGATTCCCTGCTGCTTTCAAAATAGATGGTTAATACTGGGGAAACAATATTCATACTGAAGGAAAAGGTACTTATTAATACGTTATGTAAAGTACATTACAATATGATTTAACTGGTCACTACAATGCTTCTCTCATTAAAAGAAAGAAGAAAAAACACGATAACAAGGTGCTTGTACTGCAAAAGCTGTCACCCTGCAGCTATTCCAAATTACTGACTTTCCAACACGATAGGTGCCATTATTGCCACTTCGTCACCATGGAACATTTTGGTTTCAGGAGATCTTAGTAACAAGAATCACACATTTTAAAGATTCAGACTGAGGTCCTGGAGAAAGTGATTTGTTAGCATTGCCATTCTAATCATACAAATACTTTGTGCATGATAGACATCACAGACCTGTTCTGTTTGTATTCGCCATTTTTCAACATCGACAAAACAGCTTTAAAGGTCACTCAAGTCAATCAGGAAGCAAATCCTATTTTGAGATTTGATTTGCAATGTCTTGCAACATCTGACATTTCACAAACTTAGTTTTAAAAATCATAGATCTCACTGTATCTGACTACTGCTCATGTAAGACCGAGTTTACCTGTAGACATTAGTAAAGATCTGCTTATTCAATAAGAGTCCAGATTGGCCGATTTGTAATTGTGTTACTATGATCTAATGGCTAACTTCATACAGAGCGTCACATGCCGAGGAAGAAGGAGAGCAGCTGAACAGGCAATGAAGTGGCAAGCCAGATAAACTCAGGTTTAAAGTCAGATCCAGCCAGCCTAGATCTTCAAACTGGTCTAAACTTTTTTGTTTAAGCAGAAATAAACTTAATCACCTCTATTTGAACGTTCCTCAGCTAATGAGACTCAGGGTTGTTGACCGTGGAGAAACATATTGGCCATAAACAAAGAACAACACGCCTTTAATTGTCAGCAGACTGAGGTTTGTGTGTGTGACTCATCAAAGCCAAAGTGAAGAGCATCAATGCAGATCTTAGATAAACAAACAGCTCTTCAGATGTCCACATCTGAACCTTTGAAGAGAGACACACGACGCTAATGAAAGAAATAGAGACAGACAGGTGTCCCTTGATCAAAGTGGACACCCATAAAATCTCCTTCGTCCTCTGTTGTCTCTCTCGCCGTCACTGACAAATCTGTTAGGTTATGTAACCTAAATGGGGAAAAAAAATGAAGAGGCTTCTTTCCTTCATTGAGTCACAGCCCTGAATCTGAGAACACTCAAGATAAACACAAGATAAAAGAGTTGAATTGCAGTATAATACAAAACATACCGTGTGGAGTCAAGCATCCTGTAAGTCTTTAACAATTAAGCAATCAAAACAAAAAAATTCAAAAGATTCTCATCAACTGTAAGTAGGCCTAACTAAGAAGGGTCCGATTAAATCACAACAAATAATAATTTCTGACCCATGAGTCCAGCCATGAGTTCCCTGTTGGCTTGTTCCGTCCCGTTCCGAGTCCCTTGATATTCTGGTTCCGTCCAGTTCCGAGTCCCATGAAATGCTAGTCCCATCCAGTTCCGAGGACCTTGATGTGCTGGTTCCGTCCATTTCCGAGTCCAATGAAGTGCTGGTCCCATCCAGTTCCGAGTCCCATGATGTGCCAGTCCCAGTCCATGTCCCGTCTACCCAGTCAGACCTAGTCCAAGAGCCTTTCCCTAATCTGGTCACTCACCCCAAGTTTGGGCATGTGTCCTCGCCGTGGCCGTCCAAAGGCCCACAACCACCCAAAGGGGGCGTCTCCACCCTGGCCCCCCGAAGGGGCGTCTTCACCCTGGCCACCAGAAGGTGAGTCTTCACCCTGGCCACCCAAAGGGGCATCTCCACCCTGGCAACCAGAAGGTGCATCTCCACCCTGGCTACCCGAAGGGGCATCTCCACCCTGGCAACCCGAAGGGGCATCTCCACCCTGGCAACCAGAAGGTGCGTCTCCACCCTGGCTACCCGAAGGGGCATCTCCACCCTGGCCACCAGAAGGGGCGTCTCCACCCTGGCCACCCAAAGGGTCGTCTCCACCATGGCAACCAGAAGGTGCATCTCCTTCCTGGCCACCCGAAGGGGCGTCTCCACCCTGGCCACCAGAAGGGGCGTCTCCACCCTGGCCACCAGAAGGGGCGTCTCCACCCTGGCCACCAGAAGGTGCGTCTCCTTCTTGGCCACCCGAAGGGGTATCTGCACCCTGGCCACAAGAAGGTGCGACACCGCCGTTGCCACCCGAAGGGGCATCTCCACCCTGGCCATCCGAAGGGGCATCTCCACCCTGTCCATCAGAAGGTGCGTCTCCACCCTGGCCACCAGAAGGTGCGTCTCCACCCTGGCCACCCGAAGGGGCTTCTCCACCCTGGCCATCCGAAGGGGTCTCTCCACCCTGGCCATCCGAAGGGGTCTCTCCACCCTGGCCACCCAAAGGGGCATCTCCACCCTGGCCACCCAAAGGGGCATCTCCACCCTGGCCACCAGAAGGTGCGTCTCCTTCCTGGCCCCCCGAAGGTGCGTCTCCTTCTTGGCCACCCGAAGGGACGTCTCCTTCCTGGCCACCCAAATGTGCGTCTCCTTCCTGGCCACCCAAAGGGGCGTCTCCACCCTGGACACCAGAAGGGGCGTCTCCACCCTGGCCACCAGAAGGTGCATCTCCACCCTGGCCACCAGAAGGTGCGTCTCCTTCTTGGCCACCCGAAGGGACATCTGCACCCTGGCCACAAGAAGGTGCGACACCGCCGTGGCCGCCCGAAGGGTACTCACCGCCGTGGCTGCCCGAAAGGTCTGCTCCACCCTAGCCACCTCCATGTCCTGCTCCGCCCTGGCCGCCTACATGTCCTGCTCCGCCTTGGAGGCATTCCTGCACCTGTGAGGCCAGACCCTGATAAGCCTTCTGGGATAAATCCAGCATATCCAGCATATGCAAAAGACCATGAAATTAGTAGTATTGAATGACTTCATAAAACAGTAGATGAAAAGTACCTGGATGTTCTGTTAATTCTGTATCTGATGGCCACTTTTCTATCCCATGAGGCCACATGAGAGATGTTGTGAATGGCAGTGAAGCTTTGCAACTGACTCTGTTGTAGCTACACACGTTCATACTATATAGAATTTCTATTTTAACGTGTATGAAGTTCATTTTGAATCAAATGTAATACCTACTCAGATTTCTGACGCACCTAGTGTAATGTGCATAAATACTAACACTGGCCACATGGTCATGTAGTTGCGTTCAGAAATGCATCAGAACCCAACAATGAAAATACTCTCACCATTGCCACAAAGGGCATTATAACTGAAATAAATATTCTATTTCTTTAAGGTCAGTTTTATTCAATGAGTTCAACTGCTTTCATAGCAGAGCAACAGTTTAAAGAAATCCTTGCTGGTGAATTAATCTAATCTATAAACATTAAGCTTAAGTTTAGTAGCACAGGCATTTGAGTCTAACTCTATCGCCCCCTTTAGTACTGGATTAATGACAGTAGAACAGGCATTTGCAATGAGTTTCTACTTTAGTAGCATATGTTTTTACGGCCTAACATAAAGGAGAAACATCAGACATGTAACTGCACCGAGTTAAACAAACACTTTGACATTTGATGACATTCATAAAATACAGTTTGAAGACTCCAGCTCTGCTTTTCCAGTGAAACGACTGACTGTTTCAGCTCTTGATTGTAGACAGATGTCTGCATCTCACAGCTCTCAACAGCAGATGTGCCTCGTCTGGCAGACACCAGCAGAGGAAGCTCAGGATCACAGAACTTACGCTATAAGGATCACAGCATCTCATTGCGAGATAAATGTCCCATATGACGAGGGACTTCTCAATACAGCACAAACCAATTTTTTTTTTCCATGACAATGGATGAATATAACATGGAATTCGTTTGAGACTGAATCATATGTCTTGCATAAGCAGCGATCTCCCACTGGCGCTCTCGGGTATGTGTCATACAACATCTCTCTTGATCTTTCCCAAAAGATTTGCTCTGGGCAAAAAATAGCCTTAATCTAAGGCTGAATAGTTTTTTTATTTCTATTCAGAAACGAACCTCATCTGAGATTAAGGGACACTTATTAAAATAAGTGTTACTTTCGATTAAACGCTCTCAAACGTCATTCCTCATCATTTGATGGTGACAGATGGCGTGGCACTCCAGCTGCAGATGCAGCATATAAACAAGAGGAGCTCACTAGGCCACAGCAGGTGGAGAGAAAGGTGTGATCCATCAGTCCGATGCCCCGCCGAGGTACTCCCAGTCACACACTGCACATCTGTCACAGTTTGGGAACACCGCGGCAGCTCTTGGACCCTGTAGACCCAGAGTGCCAACCAACACCTGTCTGCTGGAGTAAACCTCTGTCACCTGTCCTCAGACCTGTGAATCTTTGGCCCGAGGTGGGACTAGCAGGCCACATAACCATTGAATCGTCTGGTTTACAGCTAGTTTACATGGGATCGAATACGATGACAAACTTTAGTGAATATACTCTTGTATAAAACTCTTGTTTAAATGATCGTGCAATAAAGTAGTATTCATGGTTCATTATGACTTGAATGCTAAAACAATAAGCCATTTAGTTTTACTTGATTGATTATAATCTAGGTTGATGATGTTAATATGACGTCGTAATGTTTTATTAGTTACATTACATTTTACAGCACTTTGGTACAACAGCTGTAGTTCTTATATGTGGTTTATATTATAAATGAATTAAACCAGCTAGTGGCTGTGGTCTTTAGCGTCCTTGATAGCATGCCCGCCTCCCACGCTGGGAATCCCAGTCGGAGCGCATCAAGTAGGACCAGTCACATTTGGTGCCGTGACCCGGATGGAGTAAGGTTTAGAGGGGTGAGTGTAACGGATGTAGGCCAGTGAGTGCTGTATGTAAACCTTACTCCCCTGGCTTCAAGAGGCATGCTAGCAGCTACGTCTTTAACGTCCTTGTTGACGTGCCCGCCTCCCACACCGGAGACCCCGGTTCCAATCCCACTCGGAGCTGGTCGAGCAGCACCGGCTACACTTGCCTGTGCAAGTTATATCTAATCAAACTCCTGCCATGACTAACAAAAATCACATCAGTAATGTGTATAACCAGCAAACTTAAAGAACAGTTTAGACAACTTTACAATTCATTTGAAAGGGATCACTTGCGCTTCAGCCTCCCCAGTGCTCTCGGAACAGGACACCACAAATTTCAAAACAAGGACCCAAGGTCTAACTATGACCAAGGAGCAGGACCGGAGCACAGACTTGTTTAGCAAATTTATTAATATAAAATGACTAACGTTTCGACGCCCATGCGTCTTCTTCAGAGTCAAGCAGTCAAAGACAACAACATACAGACTTTAAAGAGACATAATTAACAAAATTAGCCTAGGTGGGTGTGGTGCACCAATCATTCAATCTAATATAAGCACTCAAGTCTTGAAAGGGAAAGAAAAAAAAAAAAAAAAAAACAGAAAAAAAAAAATATATATATATATATATATATATATTAAAAAAAAATATATATATAAATAAATAAATAAATAAAATCATTAATACAAAAAAAAATAAAAAATTAAATAAATAAATAAATAAATAAATTCCTTTCTGTCTACATCCCACTATTTGTGTGAGTTAAAGAAAACACGAAAGGCCCAACTCCTCATTCAGGCCATTTGGTTCAAGTGTGTTAAGAGTGAAAATCCAGAACGCCTCGTGTTGTAAAAGGGACTTCACTATGTCACCTCCTCGCTGGGAGGGTGCAATTTTTTCAATACCCCAAAATTTTAAAGACGCATTCGAACCATGATTAGCTTGTACATAGTGTCTCGCAATTGCATAATCCATATTTTTGTTACGAATTGCTGCTTTATGTTCTGCAATCCGTAGTTTAAGAGGGCGTTTAGTCTGACCTACATATAACAATCCACATGGACATTTCAACACATAAATCACATGAGTAGTGTTACAATTGATGAAAGAATTGATTTTAAATTTTTTACCTGAATGGGGATGGAAAAATTGCTTAGTGTCATTTGAGTTCGAGCAGTGGGTACAGTGCCCACATCTATAAAAGCCAACGGGAGGGGCCGGCAACCACGTAGGCTTTGGTGGGGGACTCATGGTCGTGTGAACCAGCCTATCTCTAAGTGAGCGAGGGCGCCTAAAAGTTATACGTGGCGGTTCAGCACATATAGCTTTAAGAGCTGGATCACTCTGTAAGACGTGCCAATGTTTCTTAATGGCATGTTTTATTTCTCCACCCAACTGAGAGAACTCTGTGGAGAAACAGAGTCTTTGCACTGAATCGTGTTCGGTTTTGACTAGGAGATCCGCTCGTTGCGTCTGTCTGGCTCGTTCGTAAGCAGCCTCGATATCCCTCGGGGAATATCCCCTGTTAAGAAACCGCTCTTTCATTTCCACTGACCCGCGCTCAAATCCAACGTCACTACTACAATTCCTTCTAAGGCGTAAAAATTGTCCAATAGGAATGTTTTTGATCAGTTGTTTAGGATGATGGCTATCAGCTCTAAGGAGGGTATTCCTACTAAGAGGTTTACGATAGATCGATGTCTCTAAACCTCCTTGAGAATTTTTGTAAATAGTTAGATCAAGAAAATTAATGTTGTCTGTAGAGTGGTCGACTGTAAATCTCAGAAAGGATGTTGTAGAGTTAATATAGACCATGAATTCATCCAATTCATCCAGAGTCCCCATCCAGATAAAAAAAACCATCATCAATATATCTCTTCCAAAGCAGAATTTTTGGGAGAAATAAATTATTCACAGAGTTATCTATAAATTTCACTTCCCATAGACCCATCACTAAGCATGCATACGACGGTGCAAAACAACTACCCATGCTGACCCCACGCTTCTGCAGGTAATAGTTGCCCGCATACTGGAAGTAGTTCATTGTTAAGATCACTTCTGACAATGTCAGTAAGAATTGATTAGGAGGAACTATCTCCAAGGCCCGTCCTGCAAAAAAATGAGATAGTGCCTCAATCCCTGCTTCATGAGGAATGCATGTATATAAACTTTGCACATCACAAGTTACCAGCATGAAGTCATGATTACATTGAAATGAATCCAAAAGTCTCAGTATATCAGATGTATCCCCTAAATAAGATGGTAATTCATTGACATATTTCTTTAAGAAGAAATCAAGGTATTGTGACAAAGGTTCAGTTAAACAGCCAATACTCGAGACAATGGGCCTGAGTGGTGGATCAATAAGGGATTTATGTATTTTAGGAAGTCCATAGAACACAGGACAAACAGGATGTTTCACAGTCAGAAAGTCTTTTTCTTTTTTCGTAATCCAATCCCTTTGTAATGCATTTTCTAATATCTGATCAATCTCCAATTTATGGTGCTCTAGAGGGTTACGAGATAGCAAAGTATAGCAATCTTTATCATTTAGTTGGGACATGATACTCGCATTATATTTTTCAGTATCCATTACCACAATCGAACCACCTTTATCAGCAGGACGGATAAGAATGTCTGATCTCTTTTCTAACTCATTCAGGCTCTTAAATTCAGATTGTGACAAATTCGATCTTTTTTGACGTGCTTTTTTGCATATCTTATTGAACTCATTTTCCACTAAAATTTTGTACGCATTAATGGAGGGGTTCAAATTCGAGTGAGGAACAAAAGTAGATTTCTTTCTGAAAGGTGTATTTTCTCTGTTAAGTGACTCAGTGCTATCAACAGAAGAAGCTGACCGCACAGAATCACCAAAAATAGGCCTCGATAAACTCGATTTAGGGGAGAAAAAATGTTTAAGCTGGAGTGATCGGAAGAATTTAAAAGTGTCTACCTTAAGTTTGAATGGATTAACAGCATTGGTGGGGCAAAACGATAAACCTATAGTTAGCACTTTTGTCTCTCCCTCCGTTAGGTTCAGTCCCGAGATGTTAATCACAGTCTGTTCGGGTTGCGTGGATTGCGTGGAGAGCGGCGCGTGGGTTCTGTTGGATATGTTCTGCGTCCTCTGCCTCCTCGACCCTCTCGAACCCCTCCTGGTCCGTTTAGACGTGGAGGCTTGGCATTGGGAAAAAAATGCCTTGTATCATGTATCAAGTGCTAACTAAAGGTTTATCGTTTTGCCCCACCAATGCTGTTAATCCATTCAAACTTAAGGTAGACACTTTTAAATTCTTCCGATCACTCCAGCTTAAACATTTTTTCTCCCCTAAATCGAGCGATCCACTTTACTGAAAAAGACCAAAAGATCTCGTCTCAGCTGTGAAAATGTTGAAATTTATTCAGTAACACAAGCATGATACATTCCCACTCACCACTATTAGCTGATTAGGCCATGGCAGTCGTGGTGTGTGTGTGTGTGTGTGTGTGTGTGTGTGTCTGATTCACAGCCTGTCCTCCCTCACATTAGGCAGCATTTCTCTCCAGTCAATCAAAATCCATGTGCATGAGAAAAATAAGAGACATACAGAATTAAATCAAGCAAAAATATTTCTATAGCTTCATGCTCTCGTGCACACCACACATTTTCATTTATAATCTCAATACTTCTGATTTCTGATATTGAACATAGCCTACTGTAATTTTTACAAATTGCCCTGCCTTAGATTGACAATGAGTATGTTGGGAGCTTTTTTAATCGCCTATACCACAAGGAAAGTGTGTCGGCAGAGAAGTGACCGTTATGTATCAGGTCAAACAATCATGGTCAGCTGAGCAGAACAAACTGGCAATTCAACCTCGAGGAACTGCCTCAACATATAACACACACACAAACACTCTCTCTCTCTCTCACACACACACACACACACACACACACACACACACACACACACACACACACACACACACACACACACACACACACACACACACACCATCTTATAGGGCTGAATTAATTTAGCTCTGATTGAAAACTGTGAACCGCACTTTTCCAAGACGTAATCAAAACAAGTGGTGCTCACTACTCACTGCAGAGCCAAATGACGTCGAGCGTCTCCCTCTCTGAATGTCATGGGTTGGGCATGATTTCAGCTCCACTTCTTGGATCTAATGGGTGGAGGGATGGAGTTATGGGTAGGGTTAGCGTGTGGTTGGACTCCAGTCTCTCAAGCTGGACGTCCGGTCTCTCAATCAAAATTTAAAATATGTCTCCCTCTAGTGCTCACAGCGGTCATATCAACAAGCGTCACACTATGTAAATACACACATTCAAACATTTGTCCGAAAATGTACTAACCACAAAGTTGAGTTTTGTATGCATTGTTTATCAATTGTCAACACATTAATATGAAACTTTAGCACATTGTTAAATCAAATGTGTCGGCTTTCGTCCATGTGTATCACTTTCATCAGGGGTTGGACAATGAAATTTTAGTATGCTACCTGGTTTTAGACAACAATAATTTATTATGGTGTTGGGCCTCCTTTTGTGGCCTATACAGCGTCAACCCGTCTTGGGAATGACAGACACAAGTCGTGCAGAGTGGGATTTTGAGCATTTCTCTTCAAGAACAGTGTCCAGGTCACTATATGACTTGCTCCTCCAAACTACTCCAAAGTGGCTCAGAAATATTAAGATCTGGTGACTGTGCAGGTTATGGGAGATATTCACATAGCCTGCACAGCATATGACACCATATGGACACCATATAGACCATTTCAAAAGATGTAAACAACACTGGTCCAGAAACACTTCCTGTTTCATTTTGTAACTGTTTTCTTTATTTCACATGTAAAGAAAACATCTTAAAGATGTTTAACTTTTTGATTCAGTTTTAAATGTTCTGTTGGTTGTATTTTATCCCATCTTTTATGTAGTGTTAAAAACTGAAACAGGAAGTGCTTCTGGGCCAGTGTTGTTTACATCTTGTGAAATGGTCTATAGCACTCAATACACCACAAAGACTTGTGTCCTGGTCAGCGAGCAATGCACCAACAATTTGTCCTCTTTTGAATTCTGATATGTCTCCCATTTTGTTGTGTGGATTGCAATATTTTATGTGCAGCTGTTCTGCTAATTCAACATTCACACTCTGCTCTTACTGATGGAATGTATATATATATATATATATATATATATATATATATATATATATATATATATATATATATATCATAGAAAAAGGAGATGGCTCCTGTGGCATTATTGGATTTTAAGCTTTTCTTTCTAAGTTGGAACAGAAGGAAAATGATTTAATGGCGCCATCTTGTGGTCACTCTTCACAGGATGGTGCAAAGTCCAGGTTTAAAAATGTATTCTGCTGTTGAAATTTCTGATGATTTTATCATATTAAGATATATAGATTAGAAGAGAGTGTATAACATTCCCCAGAAGGAAATAATGAGTTTGTAAATGATGACATTGGGTAAATAAAGACAGAAGGCTTTTTTTATATATATATATAAATTCACAGGTTATAATGAATTTCTGTTGTGTTGTAGGCCTATAGCCTACATCATTTTCTGATGCTTTACAGAACCTCTTTATGACAAACAACATGACACTTTCTATATCTTGCCTCCATAAAAGAGTATTCTGATTTATGCTGGATTTACAGAAGAAAAATGCAATAATCTCGTCAAAAATGACAGTAAAGGCATTTATAATGTTAGAATATATTTCAAATAATTTATATTCCTCTAAAAATTTCACAAAAATAAATGTTTCTAACGGAAGCCCTAAGAGGCCATGGAATGTATTTTTTTTTCTATCTCAAGGGCGTAGGTTTAATTTTGAAATTGGTAGGGACGGGGACAACAATTTTATGTTCAATTTTGATTCGATTTCGATTCGAAAGCTCTCAGTTCGATTTGATTTCGATTCTCGATTCAATTTTCGATTTCGATTCCTGATTTGATTCTTGATTCGACTACAATGAATATAGATGTAATACAAATCCTATATTTATAAAAAAAGAACAGTGGACATAAGTTTACTAGTGGTTAATTAATACAAATAAATTAAGAGCCACAAACCTGTAAATAAAACTCTTCATTATAGGTACACAATACACTAAATGCATACAATGAATAGACAGTATTTTGATGCAAGATGCAAAATTGATGCTAAAATTGGACAAGTCAGAACAGTTGCACGCCTTGATAAAACATGTTTGGGTTATGAATATTTAGACATTTTTTGTTACATTGATGATCTTACCTAAATGTTTATGTATTTTTTGTTAAGAGTTTATGCAACACATGGAAGCTTGATTTTAATCTTTAAATTAAATTGAAAAAAAGTAGCACTACTAGCACATATAAATACAATAGAATAAAGACACAAATAAAGAGACATTTTGTGGTAGTTTTTAGGTAGGCTATGTCAGAAATACTATACATACTGAATATGTAGGCTAACCCAATGTAAAATAACACTGGATAGTCTTTATAGTCCAGACTGAATTAAATACATTTCCTATTAATTCTGATTGCTTACAATTAATGCTATATTATGTTGTTATGACAACTGAATTAATGACAGACACAAATGGCTGCGTTCACTTTAAGAACCATCTATGGCACGGTCCATTACTGTCTCATTACAGAACTTTCTGTCTATCTCATTTAATGCTAATTTAAGACATAACCGACTGTCTTTACGAGGTTACTCGCAAAGACCAGAGTTTTTGACATAATTTTGCGTGTTTTTAACTGTTAAAGCGATATAATCCAGGGATAAAACTTTTGTTTATGGCGAGCTGTTTGTGAGGCGGATTTAGGCTTTCCTGCGTGTGCACGCAGTGAAAGACATCTGAGAGTGCGCGAGCACGGGATGGTTTAACATTGCTTGAATGTTTAAACTGGTAAAACTTAAAATGACGTGAAAATGATAAACGTTAGTAACGATCTTACGATGCAACGCCGGCCTGATCGAAATTATTGCTAGGGATATATTAGTGTCACTGGATATTGGTAGGGACACGTCCCTAGCGTCCCTACTAAATTCTACGCCCCTGTTCTATCTCATCTCGAGATCACGACTTAATTTTCTCGTTATCTCGAGAAAGTGATCACGACTTAATTTTCTCGTTATCTCGAGAAAACAAAAGTTGTTTTCTCGTGATCACGACTTAATTTTCTCGTTATCTCGAGAAAACAAATGTTGTTTTCTCGTGATCACGACTTAATTTTCTCGTTATCTCGAGAAAACTCTCTCGAGATAACGAGAAAATTAAGTATTAAGTCGTGATCACGAGAAAACAACTTTTGTTTTCTCGAGATAACGAGAAAATTAACTCGTGATCATGAGAAAACAACATTTGTTTTCTCGAGATAACGAGAAAATTAAGTCGTGATCACGAGAAAACAACTTTAGTTTTCAACTTTTGAGAAAACAACTTTTGTTTTCTCGAGATAACGAGAAAATTAAGTCGTGATCTCGAGATAACAAGAAAAAAAATTACATTCCATGGCCTCTTAGGGCTTCTGTAGTTTTTGGTTTGTTTTTGATCAAATGAATGCAGCCTTGAAGAGAATTAGACACTTATTTCAAAAACATAAAAAAAATTATATTCATAATATTTTACCAACCTGTGTACAGCATAGTGACTTTTGAACTGAATGACATGCTTTCAAAATTACATAAATAATTTAAGTTGAACTAAACTGAGTTCCAAAAGTTCCTTCAGAAGACGGACAACATAAGCTGCCATGAACAGGGCGCACTATTCCACTGGATCCTTCCACACAAATCTGAAACATTCCCAAATGGACAAAAACAGGTTCTTCAAAAGATTTGTGTTCACCTCCATGTGTTCTTTGATTCAGTCTCTCATGATGTTCTTGCTCCTGGCACAGCTGGTGTCTCAAATACAACTTTCTCAAATATGATTGGGATGTTTAAGTCCTAAAAAACTTGGCGAGGAGAGATGGGTGACGATGCCTCCTGTGGACAAACAGAGAACAGACACATGAGAAGTTTACAAAGCAGCTATTAGACTATGTTCAAATAAAAGATGAACCTCGCACCCTTGTCAAAACCATTTAAGCAATTTTACCTCAACAAAGACTTCGCTGTAGAATCCAAGATCTTTTCCAAAAGTAAAATATTTTTGTACCATTTGCCATTCACAGGATCTCCAATAGTCCTGAAGCACCTGAATGTCATCTAGTCCATCATATAACATACTTCCAGCAGCAATTGCAACATGTTGCAGCAGAATGTTTAACAAAATTTAGCTTTGGGCTAAGTCAAACATGACAGTGCATCAGTTTTGGCACAGAAAATCCTGTTCTTCACTTTGTTTTTATTAATTAAATCCTAAACACTGTAATATATATATATATATATATATATATATATATATATATATATATATATATATATATATATATTGTAAAATATTGTGTTGTTTCAACTTAAAAAAATTGTGTGTTCATACTTGACTTAAAATATTAAGTTAAGTTTAGATAAGAATAAGATAATAATAAGTTATAACTAACTGTAGCAACATTTTTTTACAGTGAGTTCAACCTTTTCTACTTTTCTATTTAAATGTTTAACATAACTGTTGACAGCAGACATGAGTAATCATAAAATTCTACTTCATTTATTCATAACACATAATTTTCATCTAGTTTCAGGGGTTGAAACCATTCAGATTCTTAATTCAACATACATTAGAGGTGGGCGCAGTCATCAAAACTTAATTTTAACTTATTCTTAAAGCTGCAGTCCGTAGTTTTTCGCTTTGTCGTCATCTCTGTTCAAAATCTGCAATTGCAGTTATTCACGGAATTATCAACTTTACATGGGTTGTGTCTCGGCACAGCACAGCGTGCCGAGACAATTTTTTTTAACCCAAAAAATTTACGGACTGGCCGCTTTAACTAAGGCTGAACATGTGCATAATATTTCTTTACCACTCCATCAAGAAGAAAACATTAAATAAAAACAAAAATTGTACTCAACCAACTCAAAAAGTAAACCCTTTAAAACAAGAACATTTGAGTCAACTCTAAAGCCTTCATCAGACATGCTTGTTTTCTAGAGATTGAACACAAATATTTATGTCCTTCTTAATGCTGTTTCTTGATATATTCCCTTCGGAACCTTGTCCATAGGTTTGGCTTTTTTAAATGAAAACAACTTGTTCAAATAGTTGAAATAAAACGAGTCAGGCATGTGATTCATCCGAGTCCTCCGTCTGCAAACCGATTGCCTTCATGTGGTCTATTGTAAACGGGTTTCGCCCATGTTTGTAATAGTGCCTTAAATCATTTGGCTCCTCGTCTGCCGTGTCTTCATCATTGCTGCTGTAAATGACAGAGGCCATGTTTTTGTATGGATCATTGTCATCTTCATCATCCTCATTAGTATTGCCATGAGTGATGATGCATTCCACTCTATTTTCTGCAGGATTCCCCACTAAAGTGAAAGTTTCCTGCTGTATAACAGGCATCAAAATATCCGCTCTGGTCTCTATTTGATTAGATACAACCGCAATTTGTCCTTCTTCGTTTTTTGACAAACAGTCCTCCGCCATTCCTTCCCCGTCTTTAAAAGAGACTGATTTTGCAAATGCTTTCCCATTGGTCAGAGGTGGAGATTTGATGTTTACGGGTGTTTTTTCTGGAAGCACCAGGATTGGCAGCATGTCTTCCTGTGGCACAGGTCTGTCAGACTCAAACGTCCTGGTCGCCGGAGGGAGCGAGTCATCGATTTTGGTGTACAAACCACTAGAGTATTCATAGTCGATGAACGCCTCGTTGTGGTAGGAGGCATCCATGAGCGATATGGGACATCCTGAATTGACCTGTTGACCACGGAGAAAGGGCATTTAGGGTCTCCTCGAACAACCTTAACATATCCACAGGTCAAATCCACTGCTGAGGTCCAGCGTTGATTATAGAGCAGGTATGTGTGTCACTGATTCTTGAAGACATGGGACAATATTGAAGTATTTTTAATCTACAAACAAATTCTACAAGTGCTTTAGGGGTAGATCAGTGATAATGCTTATGTTATTAAAGGAGTAGTTCACTTTTAAAAAAACATTTGCTGATAATTTACTCACCCCCATGTCATCCAAGATATCCATGTCATTCTTTCTTCAGTTGAAAAGAAATTAAGGTTTTTGATGAAAACATTCCAGGATTTTTCTCCATATAATGGACTTCAATGGGAACCAAACGGTTCAAGGTCCAAAAGACAGTTTCAGTGCACGCGTTCATGACTCTCCTGTTTGAACTTGTTTTTCAAAATGAACAAATCTTTTCAAGAGTCAACTCGTTCATTTCGTTCGTTGAATGAACCAAATGACACGAAAAAAGATTCATTCATTTTGATGAACGAGTTCGAACAGGAGAGTCACGAACACGCATCACAGAACAGAACAAGGCGACCATTTGAGCTTATAAAACTTAAACTTTTTAATTTTTTTTTTAAATGAGCGATCGTTTTGCTTGATGAGACCCTTATTCATCGTTTGGAATCGTTTAAAGCCCTTTGAACAGTTTGCAGTTTGCACTGAAACTGTCTTTTGGACCTTGAACCGTTTGGTTCCCATTGAAGTCCATTATATGGAGAACAATCCTGCAATGTTTTCATCAAAAACCTTTATTTCTCTTCGACTGAAGAAAGAATGACATGGATATCTTGGATGACATGAGGGCAAACGTTTTTTTTTGTTTGTTTTTTTTTAAGTGAACTACTCCTTTAATATTGATCAAGTAAACAGTAAATGCAGATTTTAGTGATCATCTTTGATATCAACTACAGTGTGGGTTTTGTCTCATCTCTCAAGAATCAGAATCAGTCTAAATCAATAAACATAATTAACAATTACTACAAGATTTTCAACAGTGTTTATTAAACTTGAAGATGCAATACAGATACACATACACAAATACGAAACGCCTATCAACGTGATATCAGACCTACTACACAGTGACATATACCAGGGGGCTGTGCTTCGTATACCGACCAGCTTAAATGGTGCACCATTTATGAGAAATTGCAACACCGACAATCCCATTTAAACCAGCCTATCAGGAGTATACGGCTTTCGGTTTCTCAGAAAACACATCTCACCTTCACAAGGGACAGTGACACTGCAGAACACGTCTAGCTACTTAATGTCAGGTACTTACCTGCTGAAACCATCTTAAGCTCTACATAAGAGGAATTAAAGAGGAACGTGAGGCAAAGGCGACAAGGGCAGGTTGTAATGTTTGACTGTGTGAATAACCATTACTGATATCATTTCTGAAGTGTTTCATCTTTGTTTTAGTTCATAATACTGTCTATCTCCAATTAAAACCCAATATATTGTTACTCTAAGCTATGCTATCGTTTGAAATGGGGCATTTAGTGCAAAAGTCTGGCTTGAACTGTAGCAGGTCAAGTAAGGTCAAGTACAGTTTGTCAGTCTATGTACATAGGCAGAGGGTGAACCAACTCCAGGTCAAGGCTAAGGAGATTTAGAACACATTCACATAGATTTCCAGGAAATAGTTTCAAGTTACGTGTCGCCGAACAAGCATAAATGCTCACGCTAAATTATTTTGTGATTAAAGCTTCTACTTTCACAAACCACTGTTCATTTTGGCATCTAAACACTAAAAAACTGTCTCTCAGTTTAGTTAATCGTGATCTCGCAAAGTTCCGTTATAATCAATGAAAGCGACTGCACAGCTAATCTCTTAAGTATATAATGTCTTCACTTTGTCTGTTATGATTCATTAACATGCAGAACTCAGCACTGGACAAAAACTCCAGTGTTTTTTTGAGTGGTGAGTGGATTTTAACTTTAACGCGTCTGATTGGCCATTGCGTTCAAGAAAACAACAGATGTGTTTTTGATTGGCTACATTGCTCAACGCTCCAAAAACACGTTGTAAATAGAAACCTTTGATGTTCTCCAGAGAGCAGCCAAATCTGTATCGTCAATATGATGCTAAAACTGATCCTAGACCAGCAGTTATGAGCAACCAGCAGTTAAGTGAATGGAAGAAATCACAGTGCTACAGTTCAGTTAAAACTTATTGTTAAATGTAGAATCTCATCTTAGTCGTTGGGCTTCCATCAATGTACTTTCATTCGCATAGTGAAGAAAAAATACTGGTTTGAAACATCAGTATATGTGAAAAAAAAATATCCTATACATTTGCTTGAGGTGATTTATAATTAAAAGTGCAATCTATATGTAGCTCAAAGATAAAGGCATCACAAACATAAGGCATCTGTTGTTTTGTCTGCATGCTAAAACACAAATAATTAGTTTTGTTTAATTATATTAAACAAAACAGCCACAGTACCTTCTGTTATAATATTTTAGTTGATGTTTAGTGCCAAATTCTCCATAAAATACTATTTTTGAACACATTTGGTGGAATCACTGATTGAAACCATTTGGAGGTTTCACTTTTTACCCATTCAAGCAGTAAAGTGTTACCAAAACCACTATGATGGTGTGGCAAAGATGGCCTCCAAGCGGACTGACATGCCTCAAATACCCCTTTTCCACCGAAAAAAGAACTGGTTCAGAACTGGTGCTGGTTCAAAGTTGGTTCGGAGCTGGTTCAACTTGCGAACCCGTTTAGAACCGTTTGCTTTTCCACTGACTAGAGCGCCCAGGGAACGACGTCGTTACGTCACTGTTTACGTCGCTTGCAAGTACATTGTTTGGGATTATCTCTAACTCGTGTACCGAGAAAACTTTAAAAACAATTGAAATATGTAAGTCTTTTAATCTTTTCGTTTGACATGTAATCTTTTCTGATAAGTTATGTATCCCTGTCTTGTGTATTTTTTTCTTTCCATTTATTTGTTCTATATCGTGACTGTTTTCTTCTTTGCTTATGTTTCAATAAATAAATAAATAAATTAAACGCTTGCGTGTTTCTGCAGTTTCTCCTGGCTTTGCGATGGTCAGAAAATATGTTTAAAAGAACCGAGAAGAACGCATCTAAACCCGCCCCGTAAACATGACGTGCTAAAAGAACGGTTCTAGTCCAGCAAAGAGTTGGTGCCGCTTTGGAACCAGTTCTCGCGGCCGCGAACCGGTTCTTTGGCTGTCGAAACACAAAGAACTGGTTCGCGCGCAGGCACCGGCTCCGAACCGGCTCTCAAAATGCTTTGGTGGAAAAGGGGCTAAAGGGGCTAAACTAGTCCCTAAAGTGTGTATGGTATGTAAACAGAAAAATAAAGTGTTTGATTTATAATGTCATGTTTGATATAACAAATTAGCTCTTACCACATTTGGGTGCTTCCCTAGGGCAACTGAGCCCCTGTCTTCCGGATCCCGTCTCTCTCTTCGTCTCTTGACCAGCCAGAGGCAAATAAATAGTGTTGTCACAGCCACTATGAGAACAAAAGCAGCAATTCCACCAGCCATCCCTGCGTTCATATCCAACGCAAACAGCCGTTCTTCTCCAAATGGACTTCTAGGAACTGTCCAAGAGACGGGGAAGATCTATGATTACTCACAAAACCTTGTTCTCCTGTGTAAAACAGTTCTGTGTCTTTACACCTTAAGTGATTTATCACTTAGTTTGAATGACTGCCAAAAGTAGGGCAGTGATCTAATAAATCGAATTTAACACCTTATTCATCCCTCCAAAAAAATCAACCATGAATGATCAAATTAACCAGATTAATGATCTATGTGATTTATCATTCATACGGTTTAACCCTCTTTGGTACGGTGCAGCCATATGGCAAAATGTTATTTCCCTTCGCATTTTAAAGACACATGCTGAACAATTGCACCCCAAATTAACACATAAGTTCAATCAATGTTTTATTTAACATAGTTTCACAGTCAAAAGGCGCATTTTCTGTTTCTGCAGTTATTATTTGGAAATGTCCATAGTAAAGCAATGGTGTTAATCAAAAAACAGCATAGATGGTTTTCTGAAAACATCAATTACAATTGTCATTTATAATGATTCATGCTATTTTAGTTTAAAGGAGTTGTGTCAATGCATCGGCATTTATAAACATGAATTTAATTAGAAAAAACCTTGTTGTTGTTGTTTCCATTTTACAATATTTTTATTTTGTCAAAACATAATTCATGCAGATGGTTAAGGGAATTTACCTGGAAGTCCCCTCTGCAAAACCTCAATGTCCACTGAAGTGTGTGCAACCTCACCTGACTCCTCGTCTGTGGCAATCACCTGTGAAAAATGTAATCCTTTCAGAGTCCATGTGTTATTGTTGTTTTGCATATTTGTAGCTATTTCTATGCAAAATCTAGCGGCTTTGTACATGGTTAAGGCACAAGCAAGTCATTAAGTCACTGTAACCTCTAGGATGTGTCGGTCGAACGCTCTGAGCCGGTCCGTCTTTGCGATCACAATACCATCCTGAGTAATGTGATACAGTTTACTGCTACCAGTCAAGGGTTGCATCGTGTAACGGATTTTTGGATTTATCCCCTGCAAGACAGTGAGAGAAAATTCTCTAAATAAGGGTTTGCAGATCATTTTTCTAAAGTGTTTCCTATATAAAGGAAATGTTTTCACTCTACATCTCTGAAGTCCCTGTCGATGGTCTGGATCACTAGGACTTGGTTCCCATAAGTAGTGACCAGAGTAGCAGGGCTGGAGCTCTCGATCAGAAACCCTTTGTAGACGGTCTTGTTGAAGATCGGAGGAAACTGGTTCTCCGACACCACGTGCACCAGTGCCGTCGCCATCGAATATTTCTTTGGGTCATTCACCTGGGCAGCCTGTTGGAGTTTGCAAAGGGCAATTATGATGAGACCACACATAACCCACACATTTATGTTGAAAGCATAAAGAATCCCCGTTATGGTTTTCCATGCAGTTGAAACTCTTCCATCAGATCAGAGTGTTAAATCAACCATAAACTTAAACATTATTACGTACCATTATGCGGAGCCTGAATGAAGGGGTAAGGAGTCTGTTTTCCACACGTTGCCTGAGAGAGATCTCTCCTGTTTTCGCGTCGATTGTAAATCTGCCATTATCATCACCTATAAAGTCATTTTGAGTGACGTTTAAAAGCTATAATCTAGATTGTTAATAAACCCATCCAACACAAAGTAAACTCACCTGACAGAATAGTGTAGACCAGAGGGGTAAGTATGTCTTTGTCTCCATCTTCAGCATGAATGGGACCCGGAGAAAAATAAAGCACAACATCCTAGATCATAAAGAGCATAGACATTAGGTTCAGCTCAGTTTTCTAATATTAAAGGGATCTGAAAGACCTCTAATCTGTACACTGCCACCACACACACACACCTCATCTGTTTCTGTGATGTTGACGCTGTACACAGGGTTGGTGCAGATATTATGATCTCCGTCTTCATAAACAGGTGCGCACGGCTGAAACTGTGGATACTGGTCATCGCCGTCTAGAACATTCACGGTGACTGTAGCTGTTGTGCTGTACTTTTCTTTTGTGGTCATTTCCTGTTGATTTAAACAGCAACATCATTCTGATTTCACTTGAGCAGATATGTGAACTGTTCGGTGTTTCACGTACCACAGCGTATATGACCACATGCAGTTGGGTTTTAGTCTCATAGTCCAAAGGTTTATCCAGGATCACCATCCCGCTGTTGGGCAAATCGATCCTAAAATAGCTGGCATCAGCCTGAATGAGAGAGACACACAGTGCTGGTAGTGTTTTCTTAGATTGTGAAAAGGAAGAAGGTGGTTTTCTCTGTGTATAGAGAAGGTTATGCAATAAAGAGCCATGAGGGATAGTCATTGCAGACAGAATGAGACTTCTCCTTTAAAGGGATAGTTCACTTTGAAATTAATTTTTGGTATGTTTTAGCTTACCTCAAGGGCATCCAAGATGCAGGTGTCTTTGTTTCCGCAGTAGTTTCAATTTTGATATTTTTAGGTCAAACCGTTCTTGTCTGTCAGTCACATAATGGAGGTCTATGGTCACCACCTCAAAGCGCATGAACAGAGAAGTCCACATTAAACATGATTTAATGACTCATAAATGTAAGTACACATTGATGGCCTAAGACACGAAACGAGCGGTTTGTGTGAGAAAACGAACAGAATTTATACCGTTTTACCTCTTGTAACCACATCCAAGTGATCTCTTGCGCGGTTGCGGAAAAATTCAACATTGTCTGTTGATATATTGAAATCATCTTCCATTGTGATTTCCTGTATATCTAAATATATGTTTAGATCTTCACAGTGAAAGATAACACTTCCGAAACCTCTCTGTAAACAATGAGTGATGCACACGCACGAGAGATCACTTCCGGTGCTTTCCGGCGCTTGCGCGCCCTCAGATGACTTGGATGTGGCTGTGGTTACACGAGGTAAAAACGATATAAATACTGTTCGTTTTCTCACACAAACTGCTCGTTTCGTGTCTTAGGCCATCAATGTGTACTTACATTTACGAGTCATTAAATCATGTTTAATGTGGACTTCTCTGTGCATGCTCTTTGAGGTGGTGACCATAGACCATTATATGACTGACAGACACGAACGGTTTGACCTAAAAATATCAAAATTGAAAATACTGCGGAAACAAAGACACCTACATCTTGGATGCCCTTGAGGTAAGCTAAAACATATCAAAAATTAATTTCAAAGTGAACTATCCCTTTAATTCAGCCTTTCATATGTGATTTTGTTCCTATCGAATGTGCAACTCACTGTAGATTTGTCGGTCATATAAGTGATCGTGTCGCCATCGCCGTCTCTGGCTTTCACTGTGAACACCATCGAGTTCACAGTCAGCAACTGTGGGAGGAGAGTCAGAATTATAAGATTTAATGACTGAAAAGGTTCATTCTGAACACAAGTTTAATCGCAAAAATAAAATCTGGAGCAAAACATTAGTTTACCTCACTTATATATCGTGGTTGAATAGTGTCTTCAAGGAAATATGGCATGTTGTCGTTCTCATTCAGTATCTCCACCATGATTCGATAGCGACTCTGAAATAAGAACGTCTGGGTTAATTGCACTCCAGTATCATTAAGTATCATTATTTTCGCAGTGCAACATACCCTTATTATTCCATCTTCATAACATGTCAAAGCAGCTATCAGCACTGATCCCAGCACCTGTAAATTACCAAAGAAAACAAAAATTAGGTCACATAGTGAGGTTAGTATTTATACAGTCACTATAATTCACAATTATTCACCTCAGATTATCATTCTTCCATTGGTATATCTTTATTTACACTGCCGTTCAAAATGCATTACATTGGAAACATTAATGTTACAAAAGATCTCCATTTTTAAATGAATGCCTACTTTTAAACTTCACATTAACCAAATAATCATTTTTTAATGCTTTCTTAAGGATCATGTGAGTAATGATGCTGAAAGCTTTGCGATCACAGAAATAAATTACACTTTAAAATATATTAAAATAAAAAAACTGTTATTTTAAATTTCACAAAATAACTGGTTTTACTGTATGTTGATCAAATAAATGCGGCCTTAAGCGATTTCTTAAAAAAAAGCGACTGTGTTTGTTGCCTTCATACCTAATAATGCATTTTATTATTCAGTCATATTTAAGCACTTAAATACATATTATGATCAGCTGATTGGTACATCACTTCATTAAAAAAATACAAACTTATTTAAATTATTTTTGCACTTAAAAGGAAATCTATGCATTTTAAGTGTGTTTTAACAGACAAACCCATCAAGTAAAGGTTATATAACTAATATTAATAATAAATTATAGAATTTAAACTATGTCTTCAATGTGTTGGCTGGCTATTTTAAAGTCCTAAAGCTCCACTGTTTTTCTGGCTTTCCTCCTACTCATGTTAATCACCTCTCGATCCAAGGTCTTGGAAAACGAAGTGTTGAGTCGGATTGTTCGGCCTTCAAGATAAAACCAGTCTGAGTTTTCTCCAGTGAGACACAGGCGGATGCTGCTGGCTCCAGGGTCTCCGTTGATATTGAGGTTGGATATGAACTCTCCAGTGGGACTGTTCTCTCTAACCGTGGCAAATATATCTTGACCACCAAGGCAAAGACTGGCTGCAGTTCAGATGAGAGATTGATTCGATTATGAGGACAACATAAATCATCCATAAAATCACAGATTCCACAGCTAATTTATAACACAACATCTTTATAATAGGGAGAGCAGGGATAATTGTAACAAGTATTGGATTTTTCCCAAATATTCATGCATCACGGTTGTTCTCAAGAGCAAACAACAATCACTCCAGGCCAGGATGTAACATACATCAATAAAACACATTTTACTTTTCAGTTACTTTTCATATTTCAGTCACTTTTATTTCAATGCATGTGGATATATAGTTTAATTCAAGCTTTAAGGGGCTTTCCAACAAGAAATTAAAATTTTCACTTAAATTTGAACTCTGCTTAATTTGTAAACATGAGTTTAATTTGAACTCTTCGTATTAAAAAAAAATGTCATAAAAAAATCTATTTTTTATGTCACATTTGTGAATTAACATCTTGCAATTTATACTTTTTTTCCTCAGAATTATGAGTTTATAGCACACAATTATGTATTTATTTCTCACAAGTTTAGCCTATATAAAATAAAATTAGACTTTTTTTCTCAAAATTGCGAGTTTAGCCTTTAATTTGCAATTTTTAGTTAACATCTCACAGTTCAGAGCTTTTTCATAGAATTGCAAGTTTATAACAAATTTCTGGATTTATTTATTGCAATTCCAAGTTTAGCCGTCATATCACAATTTTGAGTTTCGCAATTCAGACAGGCAAGGTAACATCGCAATTTTGACTTTTTTTTGAGTTTGCATATTTTGTTCAAGAAATGTTTTGGTGCATTTCATTTAATATTCATATTAACATTCAACATTACTTGTAACACTCATGTTGCAAATGAAAATTTTTAAAAATACTATAGAAAACAGTAGAAACACTGTAGAAATACTGTAGAAAACAGAACTATAGGCTTTCTAGATCATTTGATCATAGAATAATTTAATAAGAAATGTTTGAGTTCATAATAAAATCTTTTGATTGTAATTAAACTTTGGAATCTTAGCAAATTTGCAAAGTCAGTGTGATATGTAAATGTACTATATTTTCTTTCTTAAAACATGTGAATGGTTCTTTTGTGAATACTATTTGAAAGAAATTTTATTTATCAAAATGTAATTAGGCTACCAACTTGTTCCACTTCTGAAATGTCTTTGTAATGACCCTAAGGCCTATTTTTTTTCCTCTTACTTTCCGCAACGTAAAATAACAAATGAAACACTCTTTTAAACTTCACACATGAGAAGGCAATGGAATTGATTTGGGGTTCTTGCACATCAATGGGGAAACAATAAATTCTAATCGATAAAATCATATCCGATCTTACATTTTATTTACGTTTTAGGCTATTTATTTGTTTATTTTTTGTCAAATAACCTATCCTGAAATTTGCTGTGTTAAGTCAAATGGGTAGCAAAAACAGTTTCAATTTTCCTTAAAGCAAGAGACGCCATTAACTCTTTCTTTAATCTCATCTCTGTCAAGAAAAAAAAACTAAGATATTAAAATGAATCTCACGTGTGAGAATCAGAACTCTCAATACTAGAAATGAGTCATTCAGAGTATCATTATCATTTTCAATAGCCTCATAACCATTTCTGGCACATATGTTAACATTATCACAGAGCAGTGATTGGTGAAAATTAGCCTCTGTCGTTGCAGATCCTGATTTCAGAGAGCTGTTTACCTTTTGCGATGTGATAGAAAATGCTCAGTGCCATCTGGCAGAGGAACAATCTCCATGGCATCAACATAGTTGATATTCCCCAGGGCTCACGTCTCCTTGTCCCAGCTGTAAAAGAAATGCCAATCCCTGACAGTCAATTGCTCTGAAGGATTTGGAGTGCTCATGTTACCTGTCACAAAGAGCAGACTTTCTTATTCAAACCAAAGGTCAATTAAATCAGAAGATTAACAAAGCATATTTATACTGTCGCGCCACCATCTCAAATTCATCAGTCGAGTTACTCAAGTGAGTCAAATCAAACTGCTAAATGAATTACTGGAACCTCTACTACGGTGTACATTTTAGGACATCCTCAGACCTCAGGCATATGAAGACAAGGCATCATGCCTCAGACTAAAAGGCTTCAGTTATTGGACAAAACGGCATCGCGCCTCAGACTGAAAAGCTTCAGGTCTCAGGAAAAACAATGTCAGGTGTCAGGTCTCGTACAATTAGGCATCAGGCAAAACAGCCTCAGACTAAAAGGCATCAGACAAAACAGCCTTAGACAAAAAGGCATCAGGCAAAACAGCCTCAGACTAAAAGGCATCAGACAAAACAGCCTTAGACAAAAAGGCATCAGGCAAAACAGCCTTAGACAAAAAGGCATCAGGCAAAACAGCCTCAGACTAAAAGGCATCAGACTTAAATGCATCAGGCGAAACGGACTCAGATGGAGTTTGGAGGTTCGCATTGCCCCGCCCCTTGTGACGTCACGTGTACACGCGGTTCATAGCTCGAAAGAACAAAGAACGCTTTACTTTACAATAGTTTGAACATATTATGTCATCTAACATTTTAAACGTGCAAATTAAATTCGCGAAATGCATGTTCTCTTCTGCATATAATGAAATAAGTGTAACATTTAAATAAAACATTTATGAATGATAGGCCTATAGCCTAACAAGATTTTCAAAATGTTTTTAAAAGTATCTTCTGCTCACAAAGGCTGCATTTATTTGATAAAAAACAGTAATATTGTGAAATATTATGCCAATGTAACATTCAAGAAACATTCATTATGATTATCAGTGTTGAAAACCGTTGTGTAGGCCTACATTTTTTTTTTTCAAAATTCTTTGAAGAGAGAACAGTAAAAGAACAAAAGAATCTTTCAAAAGTACATCATGTATCTGAAATCTAAAGCTTTTGTAACATTAAACACCGTTCAAAAGTTTGGGGTCAGTAAGAATTATTTTATATTTGGGGGGAAATAAATAAAATAAATCAGAACATTTATTCATCAAGGATGAGTTAAACTGATCAAAAGTTACAGTAAAGACATTTATAATGTTAGAAAATAATTTATTTTAAATAAATGCTATTCTTTTTAACTTTCTATTCATCGAAGATTTTGGAAAAAAAAATTGTACACTGTAAACTGTTTTCAACATTGATAATAATAATGAATGTTTCTTGAGCATTAAATCATCATATTAGAGTATTTCTGAAGGATCATCATGTGACACTGGAGTAATGATGCTGAAAATTTAGCTTTAATCACAGGAATACATTACACTTTACAACATTAGAAAAAATCTTAGTGATATATATATATATGCTCTAATTAAATGTTACACTTATTTCATTATATGCAGAAGAGAACATGCATTTCGCGAGTTTAATTTGCACGTTTAAAATGTTAGATGACATAATATGTTCAAACTATTGTAAAGTAAAGCGTTCTTTGGTTCTTTCGAGCTATGAACCGCGTGTACACGTGACGTCACAAGGGGCGGGGCAATGCGAACCTCCAAACTCCATCTGAGTCCGTTTCGCCTGATGCCTTTGAGTCTGATGCCTTTTAGTCTGAGGCTGTTTTGCCTGATGCCTTTTTATCTGAGGCTGTTTTGTCTGATGCCTTTTAGTCTGAGGCTGTTTTGCCTGATGCCTTTTTGTCTAAGGCTGTTTTGTCTGATGCCTTTTTGTCTAAGGCTGTTTTGTCTGATGCCTTTTTGTCTAAGGCTGTTTTGTCTGATGCCTAATTGTACGAGACCTGACACCTGACATTGTTTTTCCTGAGACCTGAAGCTTTTCAGTCTGAGGCGCGATGCCGTTTTGTCCAATAACTGAAGCCTTTTAGTCTGAGGCATGATGCCTTGTCTTCATATGCCTGAGGTCTGAGGATGTCCTAAAATGTACACATCAGTCTCTCTCACCAGTACACTGTTTGTTTACTTCTATTTGGGATTTAGTCGTGTTAAGGCTTCACCTCAGCGTACTTGAAACCTCTTATTAAGTCTTTAGCCAGTGTCAAGCCACCAGCCTGCCAGTGATGTCGGTTCCCTGACCTCCATGCCGCTCTTCTGATCCTCCACCTTTCACCTCGACGCACCTCCGTATGAAAGCTTTTTTTTCCCAAATCCTCACATAATACCTGCAAAGCTGCCTAAGAACTCTTGTTTCCCATTTAAGTTTTGCTGCCTGGCCACGCAGGACGAAACTAATCCAAACATTTATTTGTTATTGTTCCATAAGGCTTACATTATTTCCTATTATTTCCATTCATCACATGACCACAAGGGGACACCATCACTATCACTTGCCTTCAATCAGTAAGATTGTAATGGTCCTTCAGACTGTGTATTATAATGTTAAATAAATAAATAAATAAAGCAAGCTCAATGACAACATGAGGTAATCTTATTCTGATCTTTCCTAAGGTTAGGTTCACAGTTGAGAAGGCTTAATGTGGTCGAACTGGCTGTGGATAATACCATTGGGACATAAGATGGCATACAGTATGTACAATACTGTACAGTTGTGGTAAGTTTTAAAGTCCTGGTACTGGTAGTGGCAAGAATTGGTTTGGGTTGTTCAAAGAGCTGCTTAATACTTTTATTGAACCTTGAAACTTTATTCCTTCATGAATAGGAAGTTAAAAAAAATGTCTTTACTTTCACATTTGATCAATTTAAAGGGATAGTTCACCACAAGAAAATGATGTCAGCATTTACACACCCTCAGTTGTTCCAAACCTGACTGAATTTCTTTCTTGTGCTGAACACAAAGGGATATATTTTGAAGAATGTTTTAGTAAATGAGGACAGATTTTAAATTTTTGGGTGAACTATACCTGTAATACATCCTTGCTGAATAAAAGTATAGTTCTTTAATTCTTTTTTAAAAAATCCCAAACTTTTCCATGGTATATCAATATCATAATTATTAGATTATTTTTTTCAAGGACCCTTTGTTACGTTACATTAGCAGACTCTTTTATCCAATTTCAAATTTCAATAGACTCTGATTTTAGCCGATAAACACTGTATA
The DNA here is from genome assembly GCA_038021265.1 of Cyprinella venusta. NCBI lineage: Eukaryota > Metazoa > Chordata > Actinopteri > Cypriniformes > Leuciscidae > Cyprinella > Cyprinella venusta. Next base: position 20,353,185 of record CM075885.1, on the reverse strand, counting down.
TTAACCTATAATAACATGCACATTATATCATAACAATGTATTTACTGTGCATTCTTTATTATGCTATTATTCTTTATCTTGCAAAGCCATCTAAAAATGCTAGGTTGCTTTAACCCTACTTTGGGTCAAATATGGACAAACCCAAACGTTGGGTTAAAAATATAATAATAAAAATTTAACCCAATGGCTGGGTTAGTCCATATTCGACCCAAAGTTGAGTTAAAACAACCCAGCAATTTTTAGAGAATCAAATACTTGCACACTACATTTTAATTGTACATTAATTTTGGAAGTTTAACGTCTTTATGGCATTGGTTGAATTTCTTCATTAGAATTGATCAGAGATATACAATAATTGGCAATTATCCACTGCTTATCAGCTCTCCAGCCAAGTCCTTAATAAGACTGCGAGCACATTTAAGCAAAATGTCATTTATAATTTAGTAATTTAAATGTGACCGGGCTTGTTTAAAGTGTCTATTAATTAATACATCATGTTTCAGGGGAACAACCTGATTAAAACTGTCATGATTCTGCCATCATGTCACTGATTTTTCCTAGTCTTGTGGCAGGATCATGGCAGAACCATGTTTTGTATGCAAGCGCATGGCCTGTTGTTTGGGCCATGTGCTTGTGTTGTCTCGTCTCTTAACCCCGCCCCCTTGTTATCCTTGTTTAGTCATGATTGCCCTGTTAGTGTCACCTGTTTCCCTCATTAGTTTCTCCCTATTTAATCCTCTTGTGTTCGCTGTCCGGTGTCGGTTCATTGTGAAACCTGCCGTGAGATCTGTTTGATGTTTTGTGAATTTTACAGTGAGTAAATCAGTGAGAAGATTGTTATTCAAGAGTCTGCTCTTGTCTAAGTATTGTTCCTGTCGTTACCTCAGTCTAAGTCTAGTGTTTGCTACCCAGTCTTGTTTTTGCCCCCTCGTGGGTTTTGTTTTCTGTTTTGTCTTGAATAAATTCTGTGTTGAGCAATCAGTCTGCTTTTGGGTTCGTCCATCCTTCCACCTCATAACAAAAATATGTCATAAATGAATACTGAATCAACAGGTCTTGCTAGTCCTGTGAACTCCTCCTTATTGTGCAGCCATGCCAGATGTTATAAATGATTGTTTGGATACAGGATGACTGTGTGGATTGCATGTGATTAGGGATTAAATCGAGTAATTAATGCGAAACAGGAAGTAGGTCTCTGCCACAACCAAGATTATGGGATTACAGCACAATATGGTTTAATATTCTTGCTGTACACGTCAGCTTGCTATTTATGTATGTTTCCGCACGTCTGAATTTGAGTTTGGAGATCACTTTGCCAAATGAGTTTTAGCAGAAGTATGTAAAATTAGCAATGCCGCTGAATTTTGCTGTTTTGATTTGATTAGTCTAATCTTACGTTTGAGAGCACTTATCTGCAGAGATGATACAGGGATTGCAAAAGTGTTATTATTCATAAATATTATTTATAGGGATAGTTCACCCAATAATTCAAATTAACCAAAGAATTGATGGGCCTCATTGACTGCCATCAGAAATAAATATATGAAATTTAGTCAATGGGGTCAATCAACTTTTTGGTTACTGACAAAATATCTTCTTTTGTGTTCAGCAGAATGAAAATCATACAGGTTTGGAGCAACTTGAGGGTGAGTAAATGATGACAGAATTTTAAAGGTGAACTATCCCTTTAAGAATGTACAATATGGGGTAACACTTTAGAATACGGTTCCTTCGTTAATGAATAACTACACAAGAACTAATGAGTAACACAATATTAACAATCTATTAACTATTATTAACTAACAAGAAACTCTGATTAACTAGTAAGTAATAGCGCATTAACGAATTAGTAAGTAAAAGTAATTACTTACTAATTCGTTAATAAGAGTTTCTTTTAGTTAATAGTAGTTACTAGATTCTTATTAAACTTTTTCAGTAGTTCTGTGGAAAGTATTAAAAAATAGTAGTTATTGATTACTTAATAGTGAACTACCACTTTCGTCTGTGCGCTATTACTTACTAGTTCGTTAATCAGAGTTTCTTATTAGTTAATAATAGTTACTAGATTGTTAATATTGTGTTACTCATTAGTTCTTGTGTAGTTATTCATTAACGAAGGAACCGTATTCTAAAGTGTTACCCAATATGGTTATGTATGTGTGTGTAGTTTTACTGTTTTAACTGTATTTTTTTATCAAATCAGAGAGTAAACAGAGAATAAACATTTATTAAGCAATATATAGTCAATAGTATATCACCATTATGATAAAAAAATTAAAGTCTTTAAATAGAAGAAAATAATACCATATAGTACAAATAGCATATAAAGTACATTTTCGAAATAAAGTACAATATAAAGAACAGTTCAAGCAAGTTGATGTCTATCTTTTTCTAACTCTAAAGTTGTGAAAACTATTTCAAAATTCCCAATGTTCCCAATGCATAACATTGTTTTGTAGGTAAATATGTGGAAAAACACCAATAAACGCTACAGAGAGAGACCGGTGACTTCTAAACATGCCGGTTCAGCGACCAGCATGTTTAGAAGCATAATGATTCATGCTGTCTCCTTAGATGAGACCATCAGACTCATTAGACTAGCATTGGAAATGGACTCAAGCATAGCGGGACGATTAGCATGAAGCATGCCAGTCAGTAAACCTGAAAAATAACCGACTTTCTGATACAATTCACTTTAAAAACTGAAATAAAAATAAATAAAGCGCGAAGACAAATGCAATGTTCTCGTCAAAGTCACAAAGTCACAAAACCATTTATCTGTATTCCTGTCATGTTTATAAGATCAGGCCCAAGCTATGCTGACTGGATGCTTCAGTAATCAGATTGCTTTGAGGCTGATCTAGAGGGCACTGAACATCTATACATCTGTCTATCACTACAGCTGGAATAAAGTACACTTTTCTTTGCATCAAACATTCACTTAATCACAAAAACCGACGTAAACAGGACAGTTTACAAAACCCAGGCAGCTACGGCATGCTGGTAAAGTGCTTTCACTGCAGTCATAACAAGAAAGCAACAGTTGTCAATGTCCTGTGAAGTGTAAACAATGCAATCACACACTAAACCAAACACACACACACACACACACTTAGACTCCCTTTCTATTTCCTCACCGTTGTTTGGTGGTGGTTATCCTTTGTTTTCGAGCTCAGGGGATCCTGCTGTCACTTCCTGCGGTGGCTGGTCCTGTCCTTTGCCACATGACTGTCCCGTACGGGGGGCTAAAACCTGCACCACAGGGAACAGCAGGTAGCCACAGTGCAAAACACAACAGATTTCTCTGGCTAGTTAAGTCAGGGCTGCTCAGAGAGAGAAAGAGAGAGAGAGAGGGATCACAATGTGTTTAGCTTGAGGGAATTAAGAGCTCTCGCACACAGCAGAGCGAGGGCTTAGACAGCATTTCCAGGACAGGATAACTCCGGCTGCTGAGAGGGAGGTTAAACTGAGAACATTAGCTTGGGTGCCGATGCTAATGCAGTCCAAGGTGTGCAAACGCTGCTAGCATGCCATTACACATGATCTGCTGCTTCATGATGTAGAATTCAGCTTGAGAACTCATTGGCCTGCATGCTTGCGATCAGTTTGAGTATCTGTGGGGTCAAAAGGGTCACAAGTGCTGGTGGGTGAATCTCATGAAAAGTTTGCTTCTAGTCATTTTTTTATTAAGCACGTTTTTATCCTGAATTCCCATTTTCGTCCGACAACACATTCCAGAGCCTCGTCCAAAGATCTGTCACAGATCACCCTAGTCACCATCCTCTTCACTACACTTCCCAGCATCCATCCTGTTCAGATGCAGCGATCTCCATCATCTTCCATTCCTCTGTGCCTCCCTCCCTGAAGATCACCCTTTGGACTCCAACTTACCTGTGTATTGTTCAATAAACTCACTATTAAGTGTATGCATTCCGTAACAGCATGCAAGTGTGAAATAATAGGATGTTTTTCACCTCTCCAATCAGTTTAATGGACAGACTCTGCAATATTGAAATCGCACACCAAGGGAGAGCTCACTCAGGAGGAAGAGACAAATGAGACGTCTAAGATCGACATAATAAAACAAAACATTAGGCAGGCCTAGACTTCCTTTCTCAGCAGGTGTTTGTAACTTATTAGAAAGCATCAAAAGTCGCTTGCCATTATAAAAGCCTTACATATTCTGTCAACTTGTTTCAAATAGGAAGGTGGTATTTGAATTGGGAAGACTGTAATAAATCATTCATTTTGGGTAGACAACTCATTTTAATTACATTGACTTTTCTATTGTCATTAGAAGTGGAGCCCATCTATCCATATCACAGGAAATCTTTTTCATTAAGGGGTGAAAATTCAAACTCAAAGTCAAATTTGGGGGAAATAAAATGCCTAAATAATCTAATCCCATTGATGAAATGTGCCAAGAATGAAAAGCTGCGACAAGGCAAAAAGTACAAGAGCTTTTGATTTATTTTAGACCAATTTTCTCTCTAACCTAAAAATGAGAAAGCGTCATTGTTCTAAGGAGGCAAGGTATAGACCTGCCAGGGTCAGAAACATATAGCAATATATCGTCTGCACTGCATGAACTTATGTATTTCTCCCTGACACGATAGTAGGAAAATCATCATCTTTTCTATACAGTCACCTGTACATGTTTTTGACAGGTTTCACAAGATTCATCCGCATGTATTGATGCTGTAAGGAGTCAATGTAGCACTAGATTGATCACTGCAATCAACTCAAGTGCCATCTGCCAAGCTTTTCTGCCAAGCTTAAGTGAGAGAACGTGAGAGAACATCCACTCCTGTCGGTCTACACTGCCGAGGGTGACTAGAGTAACACACGTCTTTAATTCCCTTTGACAAGAGATTAGGATATCAAGGCTCTTTCTTGCTCTGTTTTTTTCCCTGTCTGTATAGAACACAATTGACTCTTATCACTTAACTCCATTTAAAAAATAAATATATTTATCAGTCTAACGGAAGCAACTGTTTCCACAAGCCTATAGAAGTCAAGCTTTCTGTCTTTTAGTTTGGGTGTCTTTTAAAAGAAAAAAATGCAAAAAAGTGTACTTCATTCCAACTTGTCTACAAATTATTTCCATAAAAAATAAAACATTTTATCAGCACATTTGACTGAAAATCTGAAAATTCTTATAGGATGTTCTGTAAAACTTGTCTCAGTAAGTAAGTTAAAAGTTATGACATACAAAAGTCAAAATTATGACAAGTCATTATTATGAGAAAAAAAATCTAATTTGTATCTATTAGTATGTCATGATCTCATAATTTGAAATTGTCAATTTCAGCTTTTTATTTCAACATTTTACTTTTTGTCATAATTTAAAGAAAATTCTTAATTATTACATATTATCTAATTTTTTTTCTTTTATGTGCATGACTCATAATTTCAAGTTTTTGTTTCGATTTCCACTTTTCATTTCATAATTTTGAATCTTTGCATTTGAATTTTTGAATCTCAATTATAACTTGTGTGTCATACTTATTACTTATCCCATAATGTTGTATTTGTATGTGACGATTATAACTTTGTATCTCATAATTTTGACTTTTTGTTAATTTTAAATGTTTGTCTCAATTTAAACTTAGTATTTCTTTTTAATCTCATAGTTATCACTTATTATCTCATAAATTTGCCTTTTGTGATATGACTTATCTCATTTGAACTTTTTGTCAATTTTAACATCTCGTACATTTTATCTCAACTTTCATCTCATATGTATGACTGAGTATCTCCTAATTTTGATGATCACCAAGGCCTGATTCTTTGGTGAAAATGGGCTTCTATAGTAACCAAAGGGAGAAGAGCTCAAGAAAGAGTCAACTGACCTTCAATATCCCCTTCCCCTCTCTATGAGATACCATAGGCTGCTAGGCTGATCTGCTTCCAATGGGACCACTCCTTAACGCCACGAATGAGGGGAAATAATTGGCTTAAACCTCTTGTCATGATTACGCACCACTGTGGATTAAACACTTTGACATACCTTTCTCCCAGACAGACGGGCGCAGGCACACCAGTGGGTGCTCAAGGAATGTAGCAGATTCTAACAACACCCCTTCAGTTTCAAGATCTATCAGAGGCATGTTTGCATCGATCGCTCACGGAGAAGTTAATTATCCTCCAGCACTGCTTTCTGATCCACGTCCTTCCCCGTCAGCTCCAGCACCTCTTAGGCACATTATCCAGTGATGCTTTGCAGGGCGGCAGGGGCCACCGGAGATTTCCGTGTTTGTTTGGGAATTGACATCTCTTAGACTGAGTTCACCTCTAGAGCTCCTTCTGGGGATGACAGATAAACATGTCTTGATAAGAAGAGCTCAGTGTGCACATGTATCCAGCTCACATGCTTTCCAATATATACAATTAAAAAGCCATTTTAATTAATTTTCAATCAAATAATCATTGAAATATTAAACAATGAGCACAATCATGCATATAGGCCTGCATGCTGTACTAATGTTATTTTTGATTAGCATAAACTCAGAGATAAGTCAGTATGAGTCACACTTTTAAGGTGATTTGCAGATCTAAGATGGTGTTCAGCTGGCATAGCTGGTTAGCCAGCTGGTCTCCCAGTCTGACCATTACATCAGCTTAACCAGCCCAGCCTGGGAGACAATAAACCCAAAAGGCTGGTTTAAGATTTGTTTTCAATAGGGTTATAAATAGAATTAAAATCTGGCATTGTTAGCAGGAAAACTATTGTGATTTTTACCTATTAAGTTATTAACCCTAAAACTGTATTCTGGCAAATGTGGGCAAAATAGTTTTGATTTATTTTTTAAAAAATACTTTCCTTGATCTGAGCGGTACAAGACTTTGCTACTTTTTCTAAGTTTGCCTCCTGAACACACATCATTTTTTGACTCAATTCTACAATGCAAAGTGGATGAAAAAAAAACTCCTTAATCTTGTATTTGGGTCAAAAATGGGCACCCATAGAACTGAATGGGAAAAACTGTAATTTAGAGCATTCTAAAATAAGCCAAAATAAGACACCAGGTGACAGCAAAGTCACTTCATCTTTAGGTTTTAGCTCTAAGAACTTATTGGAATGATATTTTAATGTAGTTAAAAAAACAACATAAATATAAGCATAATTTACATAGAAAATATGGTACTTTTTGAAGTAAATAAATTCAAAAATACCCCCAAAAATTAAAAAACACCATACATGGATAGACAAAACTTTATCGAAGACAGTAATATAACATTTATAATAAATAAAAATTAGGATCCCACCTGAGTCCTCTGTGCTCACATTTGTCCACAATTACAGGATTAAGGGTAAAGTGAATATGGTTTGAGGGCTACAGCATTATTTATATACTATTTGAATATTTATTGATTTTTTAAATTAGCTTTTTTTTATATATATATTTTAATTTTAGTTTAAGTTGTGATTTGTCATTTTTGTATTTAGTATATGTCTTTAGATGTTTAATAATTTTTTATTCATTTTGGTATACTTCAACTTACATTTGCATTTTATATTATTTCAGCTTTATGTCAATTATGGAAAACAGTATGTGACAAAAGAAGTGTGTCTGAATTCACAGTAAAAGACTAAAAAAAAATAAATTCTGAACTGTCCATTTAATGGACACTTTACTATCCCATGAGGCCTCAGGAATGGAGATGAAGCGACACAACTGACGTGCAGGTCACATGACCATGACAACATGGCGGATGTAATACTTAACACATTCATCCTATATAGAACAAGTAATTACTTATTCAAAACAACTACCTACTCAAGAGATTTCGGATTATATATATTATAACATTAAAACATAAAACACTTCACCTTCAAGTCGGCATTTGTTTTCCTTTGCGAACTCTTTTCAACCTCTTAAAAAGAGTCTTACATAATGTAAATGAGCTAATTTATTCCTGTGTCATGAATTTGATCAGACCTCTGAATGAAAGAGCTTTGCTCTGTGAATCAGGATTGGATTAGCTGTACTATGCAGCTGATCCTCTGTTTATACAGTTCATTGTGCATGCAGTGCTGCTTTTATTCCTTTCCAAGTTTTGTTGTGCAATATAGAACCTGTTGCCATGCAACTAGACCATGTTCACTGCGCAGAGAACTGAATGTAACGTTTTAGTGTTCTCTTCAGTGGGAATTTCCTGTGGTTTTACGGCTTGAACTTGAAACTAAATCCACCTGGAATGCCAGGTTTATTTGAGATTATTTTAAGATGTGCTAGGGACCATGGGAGTTGGTGTGGAGAAGGAAGAGTTATTTTATGACTGAGGTGAGACACGGTTTATCTTTGTGATTGCCAGGTTTATGCTGAATGAACTTGCTCCCATAAGAAGTGCACTAATATTATCACCAACAGGGGGCACTAGGCATAAATTATGGGTAAAGGTCAAGTCAGCAACTTTTTATGCAAAAAAGAAAAAATATTTTAAGACTTAAAAATATTTTAAATCATATACAATCAATACAAAAAATAACACAAAAAATATAAGTTATGACAACATGTGTTTTAACATTGCTTTAACTTAATAAGTTGTACAAGATCCAACTCATTTTTAAAGCTACACTGTGTGATTTTTACCCCTGTCTAGTGGTGAAAAGGTATATGTCCATCCAATGAATATTAGTTTCTGTTCCTCTCAATTCCGATTTCGTTTAACTCCTACGGTGGCCAATGCAGTCCAAGATTAACATGGCTTCCAGTTCGACCTCGTCCATGAGTGTTAACTCAAACGTAAACGCGAAAGGCGAAACTTGAATTAACGGGTATGTCCCTCTTTGGCTAATGTACTTTCAAGATGGAGGGGCAACATGGCGACCGACATTAGAACCCCTTACCCGAATGTATTTTCAATGGCATATTATACACTCACGAGAATACTTTATTACTTGAACGAAGTAAATATACATTAATGAGCACATATATTATGAAAGAACTAAGTGTTTTTAGCTAAGAATAAACTAAAAGTTACACAGTGTAGCTTTAAGTAGTTTTATGTTATGTTTATATTTTATGTTATATTTATGCTTTATGTTATTTAAGTTGAAATGAATTAAACAAGTTGATAGTGCTTAATTTAAAGCAGCACTATATTTTCTAGCAGTGGTTCTCTTCTCACTCATTTGAGTACTATTTCCCGTTCTGTTCTATTTATTTGTCTTTTCTTCTTACACTCTCTTCTGTCTGCGGCTATCTCCTGTCTTTTGTCTCCGTAAAGGCCAATTTCCTCACTTGGTTTGATTTGGTTTAGTGGGCTCTCAGCTATTGTTCTGATCCACTGACCTTTCCTTCAGTGGAAGCACAATTAAATAAGACTGTGGGCACACATGTCAGGAATATCTCTCTCTGAACGGCAGTTATTTTGATGAAATATGCCCTCCATCAGAATTTAAGGGCATTAGTACTTACCCCGGTGTGACAGGACCACCTCAAAACCCTCTGCGATTTCAGGCACTTGCCTAATAGCAGAACCTCTGAAGCAGGTAATTTTATTCTGGATCTGGCCACTGGAAAATTGCCCTTTACTGCCTTTCTTGTGGAGGGAAATAAACCGTTTAATTCGACTTCAACCAGAGTCAACTTTACACCTTAAGAATGGCTTTGATTGTGTGACTGACATGATTTGTGCTTAATCTATATAGACTGTGGTGATGTTAAAATGTCTAATAAAACACACCTGCACCTGAAGCATAACATTGCTGGATTCATTTCTGTTTTGCTCTCTTATCGAGAACTTCATTTTATTGCTTTTAAGCCTCAGTGAAGCCAGAGTTTGAATTGAGTCGAATAAAAAAATCTATTTTGCTTCAGTGTTGCATATCACAAACCATAAAATCAGAACTTAATTAACACACAATCCTGCTAAATGATTATTACATTTGCGCACCATAAGAAATATCCAATTGCCAGATAAGGTTTAACTGACTAAATCCATATTTTACAATACATTTGGTAACTTTCAGTTACCTAAACAAAAAATACACACACACATATATATATATATATATATATATATATATATATATATAGTGATTTAATTTGCAAACTTAGAGATGTTAGATAGAAAATTTCTCCAAACTTACTAATTTATGTCATTCATGAGGTTCTTATAGGGGGTCCCCTACTGTAACTCTTATCCGAAAGCTGTGCTGCAAGTTGTTCTTGTGCAATCTGAGTCAAGGATTTGTTTATGCCATCATGAATAAAGTAATTGGTAAAATGTGGGTAAATGTTTGTTTTGTTTATGTGCTCCGCTTGTGTGATTGTCGTGTGACTGCATAGTGGTTACATGTCAGTGTTGAACGACTTCGCTTTCGATTAAATAAGAAATGCAAACAACATTCATCTAAAAATGATGTGTTTGATATTTACAAAACATTCATGGTCAGCACAGCGAGGGGAGCACAAAATGATTTTAAGACCAGCAATTACTGTAATTATTATGATTTTTTTTTTGAAGTTGTCAAGTGCTTCTGTGTGAGTGTTAGATAATTATGTATTGATTACATTGTGATCTATTCTTGTCTTATTTGACTTCAGAATTGCCTACAATCATGCACTCCCCCACAATAATCTCTCTCTCTCTCTCTCTCTCTCTCTCTCTCTCTCTCTCTCTCTCTCTCTCTCTCTCTCTCTCTCTCTCTCTCTCTATTCCCACTCTTTGACAGTTCTTCCTGTTTTCTCCCTTATAAGATGAGAAATGCTCAAATAACAATAAACCTAACAAATAATTAACATGTTTTTTGTATTCGCCACTATGATTAGCACGCATGCTAACACTTCTGTAAATAGCATTGGCTAGCAAACTATTCTTACTATTACAGAATATAGAAATATTTCGATATGTATAGAATATTTGAATGACTCACTCTTACCTTCTAGAGTTGAGTCCACACCATGTCAGAATTACCATTTGAGATTGTGACTTGAAAAAGGCATCCTCGCAGAACTTAAATAAATGAAAATGTTCTGCCAGCTCCACTGCGACATCATGCAGAAACACTCAAAATGGCTTTTCAGCAATACACTGTTAGAAATTATATTTTGTAATATTCCTATCATTGACTAATGACTATTGTCAATGTCTAATGCAAGAATGATATTAAACAAAAACTAAACTCATGCAATACAGTTTAATGTAGCTAACTAGCTAACAAAGCTGCCCCACTAAATATAGTAGGATAAAATTTATGAAAGTCAGCATGAAACAGAAATTGCGATCATCTTTTCTTCCCTATTTCAAGTAAAAATCCGAGCCACTCAAAAAAGGCAGATCTGATTCGATCACTGCACCACAGTACCACCACAGGGGAGAGAAAGAGAGAGGGAAACAAGAGCGACTAAGATGATTATTTTATATGATCGTACATTAAATGGAACCAAATCACAAAAGCCCTGACAGGAAAAACACGTCCTAGTTGGAAGAATCTTGTTCAGTTGCAGTTCAATTGCTTTTATATAATGTTGCTGTCAGACTACATTGTAAGTTATTAGCTGTGTAGGCCTGATGCGTACTTGCAAGGCCTATATCTTGTACACAGTTGAGTGGTCTAGCATTATAATGCATTCAGATGCATTGGGTGCATTTCTTTTTTGTACTCACTTTATATTTTATTCAAACGTGGGAATCTTCTGAACTCCTCTCTTGTCCGTTCTTTCCATCTTCTGTTGTTTTAACTGGCATTTTTCAACTTAGAGTAGTTCTTCTTCTTTCGTTATTTGGCGCGTTGCATTCTTAGTGCATATCGCCACCTACCTTTGCTGTTATGCAGTTTTGATTTCCTATGATTCCTTATTATTATTATTTCCTTTGCTTCTTTCTCAAATATCCATCCTTATCAAATTATTTGATGCTCCATCTCCCATATAGCCTACCTGGCACTGCGTGTTCAGCTCCTCCAGACTGGACTATAAAATCTGGAATAGATAGCTTTTTTATTCAATATTAAACCCTTTCACTTAAACCAGTACTACATATGTATTCTATTAGAATTCTATATCCTACTCTGTCTTTATTAAAATTATATGTATATGCCAAACCCTTATTAACCTTTTTCATCTAAATATGTTATCAATTCCTTTCTTTCCTCATCATACCTTTTACAATCATTTATCATTTATCATGCTCCACTGTTTCTTTCTCCCCACAATTCTCATGAGCTCCAATTATAAAGAGCGATGTGTTCAATCTTGAATGTCCAAGTCTCGTCCTAGGTATATGATTTCTTCTTTTCTATTTTCTTCCATATGCTTTTCTAAGTATCTTTTTAGTTTTATATAAACACAACCCCTTATTATCTGTATTCCATTTTTCCTGCCACTCTTTAATAATATTTTACTTAATAATAGATTTAACCTCATTTTTACTTCATATTTTTGCTAATACATCAGCAGACTCATTACCAACAAACGCGCTGGAACCCAACAGAATCCAACTTCTACTTCTTTGTATTTGTCATAGTAATGAAAATATTTCACATATCAAATCTTCTCTAGAAGTAAACAGTGATGTTAAGACAGAAGCATGGGTCAGAGCATATCACTATTCTGTCTGGCTTTACCTCCGTATTAGTCCTGTTATAAAAGTGACCATTTCCACAGAATATATAAGCAATTTAGATCTTAATCATTTTGGATTAATTGTTCCTGTAATCCCTGTTCTTGGATCTGTAGATACATAAATGTGAATACTTGCATAGAGTCTTTCCTCTATGTACTGATTAACTTACTTAATACCCATTTCCCCCCATTCCTGTTTCTTATCTGATTATTCCTAAATCAATTTTAACCTCAGAAATAATCAATTTTGGGACCTCCCCCCATGCAGGTGACACTCTGGATTCAATATTTGCAATCTCATATCTCTATGCCAACTGGTTTATCTTCTATCCTTATACTCTCTCGATACAATTATTTAAAACATCTTTAACTATCGCCACTTTCTCCAGTGTAACTCTTTAAAGGTGTCCAAAATACCAAATACAATTTCTTTCTCCTCAATTTCAATGGTATTTCATTCGCTTCTACTAATAATGCATTGACTGGTTTCTTTGAACTGCTCCTAAATGTGTTCTAGGGCTCTATGTTGTATTCTATCTAGACTTCTTAATAGTGATTCTGAAGCAGACTCATAAAATCATGCATCTAAAATCAATTGTTGATCTGATCAAAGCTTGATATATTGTTAGCATTGAGATCCTACTACATTTTTTATCAATTTCCTCAATGTGTTTTTTGGCTTGTTCTAAAGGTTTCCCATACAACACTAATTCAATATCCTTCAAATCTTTTTTTCCTACTTAATATCATATAACATGATTTACTAGTTGACATTTTAAAACTCCATTCTCCATTCTTCCACCTTCTTTATAGCTGTTTGCATACTTGACCCATCATCAGCATATACAATGCTTCTTATTGCAATTTTTTTCTTCTTATATCTGGATTTTTATCTAAATTGTCCATTACTGCAATTTTGTCTTTTTCAATTAAAACTGATATTACTTCTTTCTTTTTCCACTCAAATTCCTTGACATTTTTCTATATTTTATCCATTGGAGTATCTTTTAGAACAACATTTTCTCCATTTTCTCCAATTATTCTTCTTGTTTTAGCTCTTGGTTTCTTATACTCCACCAAATTGCTCATACTAATATTTTCCATGAGTTATAACATACCAGTACTAGTGATCTATCATCCATGAACTGTTCTATTACTTCCCAATTATGACTATTAAAATCAACACACCATTTCTTAATCTTTTCAAACCACTTTATTGAAATCTTACATGGATTATAAAAATTATATATTAAAATTGTTTAATCTCTAAAATATATTTCAACCACAACACATTCAATATCTTTAACCTCACTGAATTTCCTATATATAGTTCCTTCTTTTATGAAAGTCACCACCCCTGGGCACCTCCACAGTTGTAGCATTTTAAACCATTCACCTCTGTGCACTTATCATGCTCACCTCTGCATTTTGCACATCTTACCTTCCCCTGACACACTGCAGCCACGTGTCCCATTCGTTGACATTTGAAACATCTCAATGGTATTGGGACATACACTCTTACTGGGTAACTCATATATCCCATTTGTACCTTTTCAGGCATTTTCTCTTCAAATGTCAACAACACTTAAACCTTCCTGTCGCTTTCCTTCTTTGTCCTCATTAATTTATGATCAACAACTATTGAATACGGGTTTGAACCAGGTCCATACATAAAAATCACCCAAAAGGGGATTATAGTCCACGCATCTGCTTCACGCATCTAGATAATTAAAAACAACGGATTATAATTAATTAAGAATATACATCATTTGCAGACGGCTATGTCAATTTTCAGAATACCTAGAAGTTAGGGGATTGATTGAAGCGTACAGTACGTGGTCCGGTCCGGAGACGAGAACTGAGCACTAAGAAAAAGACTGAGCTAAGAATATACTCTTAGATTCTTTGTAGAACGAATTCAACTACATGACTAACAATCCTAGACTTGATACAACAGTATATAACTCAAACATACAGGAATACATCATATATAAATTTCAGAATCACTCATTTCTGGGTTTTAATGTCAGGACGGCATCTGTGTGTTTGTGTGTGCATGCATGTATCTTCATGTGACATCTGGCACCTGAAGTAATGGTTATGCTGTAAAGGTGTCAGGAATCAATTTAAACTGCAGACTTGCTGGCGCTGGCAAGTGATTTAGATTGGAGGAGGTCGTAGGTTGTGGGCTTTAGAAACCATTCATAAGAATGTGTGCATGGCGTTCAGAATTAGTGAATCCATGACTCTTCATTCATACTCTACATGCTACACTATACTATGCTATGCTAAAGTTATGCTATGCCATGCTGTGCAGTTTGAAATCTGTGCTGGTGAAGAACTGTGGATTTATTGACTGTTTGTTGGATAAATCTACATATATCTAAGGATATTGACTTGTGTGTGGACAATGCAGTGAATAACAACCCAAGCGTGCGCGTCCATTAACAATCACCGTCCAGCAGCCCTCAACTGCTTTAAGTTATAGACTTGCCTGCTGACATTCAGATTTGAAACCATCCATCCAATTAGCAATCAATGAATATAATCAATATCCCAATGTACCTTTTTTGTCTTTTTTGATAGTCCATTTCACTTGCATGTACAAAATACAGCAAAAAAAAAAAAAAAAATGACACTCCTTCTGTTTCACCACAACATCAAACCTAGCTAGGTTTAAATTTGCAACAATAGTCAGCCATTATTTCCTACTGCTATTGGCAGCAGGTGTTTTCACACCGGGTGTCTGCGTTCTCAGTTAGCCTACTTTGAATGGGTGACGCCATTGCATTGCCGAACTGGGGTGTGTTTCCCGTACAACGACGTAGTTCACTGTTTCACTATCATAGTATGATGCATCATTGGAGAAATCAACTAGCTAGTCACGACTGTTTCCCGAAACCCACTGTTGCAAAGTATCGTTCAACCACGTTGGTTTTACACGTGTTGGAGTAATACTTTTAATGAAACTGTTTGAGATCCAATTAACGCTAGATTTGTTTTATATAAATTACAGACATGTCATCTGAGGACTATTTCTAATTGTTCTCAGTTATTTTGCTTTATTACCAGACTCAATATTTGGCTCGTTCTTACATACAGTAGTAGAGCACGTTCGCACATGCGCACTCTTCAAACACGTTACTTTAAAAATTTTGACAAACTAAAAGACGTAAATTACATTTGTATGGATACTGAATAAAAGGCACCGGTTGTACTGAATGTCAGCTTGCTTATTTTGCTCAAGATAAGGATTTATTACGTCCAAATGTGTTGCAATATAGAAACGATGCTTCTAACCACAGGTCGAGAGCTGTCGTTCAAACCACACAACTTTGCGATGCTATTTGCGGATGTTTGTTGGAAAAAAATTTCTGGAAACACCGACTCGTTGAAATATGCTGATAACGACGGAACTTGTGAACATAGTTGGCTAACGATGCTTTCGGAAAATGCACCCCTGAATTGTAGGTTCAGTTGTGTATTGACGTTGCTTGCGGCCAAAGTTGAAAATGTTAAACTTTTCTAGCACCAACTTAGTTGTCAGCCAATCAGATTGCTTTTATACAAATACCCTAGCACATTGCAGTCCAAGCTGGAAGTAATGCGATTGGCAGTTGTCACTATGATGGTTACGAATGGAAAGCGAATGGAAAAACACGTTCTGTGTGAATGTGTTCTAAAGGGTATAAGGGGGAGGGGCATTAGATTGGATAACAATTCGTGTACTGCAGGATGAGTCATCGATACTTTGCTTAGCTTTTCCTGAAGAAACTAATGCAAAAAAAGCTACTATTTCTGTTAAAAGTGATTTTTTAGAAGTACACTATCCTACAGCTAACAAGCACGAACAAAAAAATCACAGAAATCCAATGTGGTTTTTAAGTGGCACAGTCACTGGTTGTCAAATTACACCCACCTCTGGAGTTTGACTCTCTTGCTCATATTAAATTCGGTTCTCTGTAATGCAGCAGTGGCCCCAAACATCCATAATGCACATAATCCAGCATAATTCTGGTGAATTACTGTCACTTGTAAACTTCGGGCTCATTAACCAATTCTCATTAACGGATTATTTGACATTTAATTCCAGCACGGCAGGCACCGAGACTCCTAACCTTCAGGATGGCCTCTGCTCCACCTTGCTGTTCCTTGTTTCCGTGGTTACTTCTGGGTCTGCAAGGCGCTTACACAATCCTTTTAATCTATTTTTGTGTACCACTGAGAGTGTGGACACCCACCTTCCGCGTGAAGCATGGAAGAGTCATCCGCCCTGGTTAAACACACCAGCATGGGGCTTATTCCCACCACGGGATTTTAAAAAAACAATGAATGCCGGCTGAATGTTTATATCACGCGGAGCTACTACTATCACATCAGCTGGAGATATTTTCAGAACATCCTTCTTCACAGCCCAAGGTTACGAAGACTTCTTGATCTGAATTTCCTTTCAAGTGATGCTATATAGAACACAAATTGCCCTCATTTCCTCTGTCACTTTTTGTTGTTCTCATTTGGGCTTTGACAGCTGTGTTTATATGGGGCAGAAAGAGACAGTTGTATAATGGAGGGTTAGAGCAGGGAATTGTATGATTTGATGCTATATCTGCTTGCAGATGGTGCCATATTCATTCCCGCTGACAAACGAGACAACTATAAAGGAACAGATCACCCAAAATTAAAGTTCTGTAATCATTTACTCATCCTTAAAATCGGCATTTTCTGCTATTTGGGGCCCCTGGTCTCTATGAACTGACATTGTGTGAGTTAATAATGACGAATGTTCATTTTAACGAGCTATTTATTTGATGATAACAGATTGGGGCACAGATTTGTACATCACAGGATACACAGTGTCTCGAGTCTATTTATGATTCATAGATATGGATCAGTGTTCAGCTCAAAAGGGTGTGAAAATTATGGAGGGCTTTTCAGAATGTCATCCTGTGATTGTAATCGTTACCGTGAACATGCAGTCGGGCTGTTTCCATGGATTGTGGAGACTTATGGGAACACTGCCAAAAAAAAAAAAACGTGGTCTTTGATTTCAATTTAAATTCCTGCCATATGAAATTCACATTTATTATGAAGAAATTTCAATGATTGTATATATATATATATACACTATCATTCAAAATTTTGGGGTCGGAATGATTTTTGAAAGTCTCGGGCTCTAAAGGGCTGGGTTTATTTGATTAAAAAAAATCGTAAAAACTAAAAAATTTGCAGCAATTGTAAAAAGTGCTTTATATATTAGTATATTTTAAAATGTAATTTATTCCTGAGATGGCAAAGCTGAATTTTTAGGATCATTGATCCTTAAGAAATCATTTTAGATTTTGCATTGCTCAAATACATTTTTCCTCAGGATTCTTTGATGAAAATGTATGATTGATGAGCATTTATTTGAAATAGAAATATTTTGTAACTTTATAAATGACTTTACTATTACTTTCGGTCAATTAAGCGTCATTGCTGAATAAAAGTATTCATTTAATTTAAAAAAAAATCATATTGACCCCAAACTTTTATGCAATAGTATATATATCAATAGTATTTGTACAATTTAAGCAGGAATACACATACAATGTGACAGATGCACTGATGATCCTGTACAACAACAGCAATACTCATTCCACAAGTCTCTTTACAGCACATTTACTATAATCCACCGCAGATAATACCCACAATCCCCCCATGCTAAGCAGTTTCATTTTCAGTCACTGCTGAGCATATGTACACATTTTGTAAATCACACTTTCAACAAAACTAAATTGGCAGACCGTGTGCACTATAAAAGGCAAAGAAATGCATCCACTGAGTTTGGCAAATGTATATACACCCCCAACAACTGGCGCATTTTCCTCTTTGTATGAAGCCACATGAATAACTCCTTAACGTCATTTGTTCTACCTAACAGAGTTTAAAGGTGTTTTAGGTAAGAAAATGAGATTTCTGATTAACAGGCCACTCTTTCCCTTGTCGTGTTTGCATGGTTTTACAGGGCTTAAAAATTCGTAATACACAAACTCACCATGTGTGAGTCTCACTCATCAAGGGCTGTGTTCAGAATAGCATAAGCATACAACCATACTTCTAGAAGACAACATATTTCTAGTTTATAGTATAGTATTATATAATATAATATATGCATACTGTGTGCTTTGAATACATTAACATTTAATTGAAATATATGAGCACAATAAAAGTATATGATAAGTGAATTGTACTTCTAGTTGTCTTCAACAATTTAGAATGCAACTCAAATAAGTGGGAACACTTAATTTTGATGGTCCACATTGAACATTTTATGTTTCACCAACATTAGAATATTTGAAGACTGTCTGCTTAACTTTATTTTGATGCTCCTCCAACATTACTCACTATACGTAACTTTGCAAGTACGTCAACTTATTCTATAACCCCTTAGGCTATGTTTACACGGAAACGATTCTGAAGAGAAAACGCAAAAGTGGCGTTGCATCATCACTTTTTATTCTGGGTTTAGACGAGCGTTTTGTGTGGGAAATATGCGTGCAAATGGTGACGCAAAAGTGTGTGAAATTCAATGTAGTATGCACTTCAGGCGGCTGGGAGTGCATACTACAACAACACCAAGTCCACGCGCCTGCGTACAAACTTCACAGTCAAGCAGACTTTTGCGTTTTTACCGTTTACATGGGAACGCGGCAGTGGAGCATTTTTAAGATTTCCACTCTGGAGGGTGGTTTCACTTTTTTGCATTTTTAAGCCTCAAAAACGCTGTCGCCGTGTAAATGAAAGGCACATCCGATAAAATATTTTTACGTTTTCACCCGCGAGCGTTCTCGTGTAAACAGGGCCTTATTCTACTAACCCTACCAGTCTACTAACACTCAACTAATACTCTAATGAGAGTTAGTTGACATGTAGGTGCAACAGACTGTCTAAAAATAAAGTGTTTCATGATGCTTTTGATTTTTAAGAATATTGGCATTTCAATGCTCAGTGTGCAGTATGGTAGTATGTCATTCCAAACAGAGCTTGGGAACACATTTGAATGAGTCAACTCTCACTTAAAGGGATAGTTCACTTTGAAATTAATTTTTGGTATGTTTTAGCTTACTTCAAGGACATCCAAGATGTAGGTGTCTTTGTTTCCACAGTATTTTCAATTTTGATATTTTTAAAAACCGTTCTTGTCTGTCAGTCATATAGGCCTACTGTAATGGAGGTATATGGGGTCTTCCTCAAAGAGCATGCACAGAGAAGTCCACATTAAACATGATTTAATGACTCGTAAATGTAAGTACACATTGATGGCCTAAGACACGAAACGAGCATTTTGTGTGAGAAAACAAACAGTATTTATATAGTTTTTACCTCTTGTAATCACATCACAGCCACGTCCAAGTGATCTGAATGCACGGCGCTTAGGTTTGCGCAAGCGCCGGAAAGCTCCGGAAGTGATCTCTTCATAAAAAAATCAACGTTGTCTGTTGATATACTGAAATCATCTTCCATTGCAATTTCCTGTATATCTAAATATGTTTAGATCTTCACAATGAAGGGCAACATTTCTGAAATCTCTGTGTAAACAATGAGTGAAGTACACGCAAGATCACTTCTGCCCTTGCCCTCAGAGTACTTGGACGTGACTGTGATTACAAGAGGTAAAAACGATATAAATACTGTTCGTTTTCTCACAGAAACCACTCGTTTCACGTCTTAGGCCATCAATGTGTACTTACATACATACGTACGAGTCATTAAATCGTGTTTAATTTGGACTTCTCTGTGCATGCGCTTTGAGGAGGACCCCATATACCTCCATTATATGACTGACAGACAACAACGGTTTGACCTAAAAATATCAAAATTGAAAATACTGTGGACACAAAGACAGCTGCATCTTGGATGCCCTTGGGGTAAGCTAAAACATCCAAAATTAATTTCAAAGTGAACTATCCCTTTAAATGATGAAAAATGCTGCCTGTTCAACCTGCATATATTTTCAAATCAAACAAAACCTTAGAAAATCCATTTAAATCAACACAGATACCAATCACTTAAACACACTGCTATCTTCAGTGTGGACGTTTTCACATATTTTATGCCTCTGGGCTATGAAATCAACAGTA
Source organism: Cyprinella venusta (assembly GCA_038021265.1). Classification (NCBI taxonomy): domain Eukaryota; kingdom Metazoa; phylum Chordata; class Actinopteri; order Cypriniformes; family Leuciscidae; genus Cyprinella; species Cyprinella venusta. The sequence continues at coordinate 20,332,490 of CM075885.1, read as the reverse complement.
TTCTGTTATCTACTGTATAGTGTTCAAGCAATCATTTTACAAGAACGTAAACGTTCGGTTAACTAAGGCATCACAAGTTTTCCTCATTCCAGGTACATTCCAGTCTACATCCATTCGCTCCTTTCAGTAATCCATTGTAATGTTCAAATTCCTTTTAGCATTCATTCGCTTGTCCTCAGATCATCCTGGTCATTTTTAATCATCATTGTTTGAGTGATTTAACATCATCATGAGTTTAACCTTGCACTACATAATGCGTTTGGTCTCAGGAGCGACAGAAGAGCAGTTTTTGAAAGACCTTCCTGAACTCCACATTGAAGGCAGTGTAGATGATGGGGTTGACGGCACTGTTCACATAACCAAGCCATGTGACCACACTGATCAGCGTTGGCCCAATGTCACATGACTCGCACAGCGCCTTAGTCACATGGACCACAAAAAAAGGAGTCCAGCAGGCCAGAAAAACACCTGGGGAGGAGGAGATCCGTTAGAGATTGGGAGTTTATGTATATTCTAATATTGGTACATGATTGAACAGGCTTCAGGCAGCAAAAAGAGTGACCGAAGCCTAATGTGTCTGTTTAGTTCTCTCTGGGCGCCTTGGTGTGTCGGTTACCTTTTTATTCTGCTTTTGTATTTTTTTATTTATATTGCTGCAAGCTGACCTAACACCACGTTTTCAATCTGTATATATTGAGAGGAGAACAACAATGGTGAACATATGGTCACAATCGGAAGCTGCTTTCACACTGCTTTCATTGCCTTGGAAACAGCCTTATATATTTTATATTTTACAGGACATGACTTCTGTTAGAAAAGCAATTGCAATGTTTATAATCCAAGAGCAGCTGGTGACACACTGAGCTATAGAAAGTTTTTATACATTGTTGAGCTTGTCATTCCAGCAGTGTTCTCATCATACTCGGTCACCCCATGGGTTTCGTTTCTGCTCATGCATTTATTCATGACTTCATTAAATATTTTTCACATAAATGAACATTCAAACACACATTGTGTTCATTGATGTATACCTGCATAGTTTGGTTGGAGTGTTTGAAAAGACCAGCAGCATTTGTTTCAGAAGCTGGAGTTCCCTAAAGGCACCCCAATCCTGCTCCTGGAGGACCACTGTCCAGCAAAGTTCAGCTCCAACCCCAATTAAACACATCTGAATTAGCTAATTAAGGTCTCACATGGTAGAAATGTCCAGGCAGGTGTGTTGAGGCAAGTTGGAGCTTGATAGGGGTCCTCCAGGGCAGAGTTTGGACACCCCTGCCTAGAGGTCTCTTAAAGGGATAATTCACTAAAAAATAAAATGTATGTCATAATTTACTCTGCCTAATTTAAAATCATATGAACTTGTGGATCACAAGTGGAGACGTTTAGAAGAATGTTCATGATGCCCCCAATCCAAAATATGCTAAAATTATCTTTTTGGCTGTAGAACAACAGTAAATGGTGAGTAAATGATTCAATTACAATATATTAATTAATCATATTATATAATTTGCATTTTAAGCTGCATATTAAAATGATTTTAGTTTGTTGTGCTTATTTGAAAGCTAGACTATACGGTTCCATTGTGCATGAGACAAATAAAAAAGTCATGAAAATCTAATAAAGTATACAAACCTATGACATACAGTAGGTTAAGCTATAAAATCTGCATTAAACCTGAGCAATTATATTTTGAGAAATAATATTACATTAAAAAATATATATATATATATATATATATATATATATATATATATATATATATATTAAATAATATGCTTTAGTTAATATATATTAATATATTTATATTATTATTGTAGGGAATCTTGGGATTAGCTCAGATACAGGGAATATAATTTTAATAACTAATGAAACATGATCACCAACAAATTATGACCCAGAAGTGACCGGCATGCGCAGAAGTGTACTTAACAGTCAACAACGTCACTTGTTGTTTGCGGAAGTATAGCTAAACATGGACATGTTGACGGCCTCTACGTTTGTTCCAGTCTTGTATTTGGCTCGGAGGCTTTTTATTTTTCGCTGGCATTGGAGCCAGGATCGTTTGTAACCACGCTCGGCCATTTCGCTGGAAATGTCTCCAAAAAACGCCCGGTTCTGATAAGAGCCCTCGAGTTTGGTCTGAATAGAGCTGTCCCCCCAAATATTAACTAAGTCAGAAACCTTGCTTCCCAGTTTCTAACCAGCAAGCTGTTGAGCATTGAGTAGTATATTTTACTGTAATTTCCCATAGCTGGTTAATTCAGTGAGACTAAGAGGATTAAAATGATACCAAATAAAACATGACAAAGAATAGGAATTACAAAAATACAGCTTACGGTTTAATTACACACGCTTATGCTTAATTTAATACCACTACTATAAAATCACCATAAAATAAAATGTACCCCGATAGGACCTGGCTAACATAAAAACATATCAAATATATCTTATTAATGTCTTTATATGAGGACATGAAAAGTCTGTGTATGTGTATGTGTTTGTGTTGTGTACAGAAGGGGATTCCTTCCTGGGATTCCTTCTTGCCAGAAAGGGGGAAGATTTTGAGCTGATAACGTCTGTGTGAAGCTGGCTCATCACTAGTTTTATGGGTGTTTTTGTTTTAACTCAAGTTCGCAATGAAAGTGTCAATGAATGCCATTAGGAACAGACTTTTTGGCACTCGCTGGTGAGTTACTAAACACGAGTCAAATGTTAAAAGCTTTTCCCCAAACTTAGAATGGCAATGTCATGTGAGCCTGTCCAGATACCCTTCATTATTATATGTATATATATATATATACACTATATATAAATGATGATCTCTTGGTCTATTGTGGAGAAGGTGTTTTGTGGAGAATCTGAACTGATACTCACCCACAACCACGGGCAGCACCTTCATTGCCTTCCGCTCCCGTCCGCTCACCCTGTTGCTCTTGCTGTGGCGGCGAGACGTGTGAGACCGATGGTTCTTCCCCACACCGTTCTCCCGGCCGCTCTCATCCTCTGTGGCCCGCTCAGGGTTCTCTGCGTCCGAGACACTGTCCATCTGAGTGGTCATGGGGTCACTCTCTGCTGCCGGCATCTGACCTTCTGCCATCTCGTCTGTTGTGATGGTAACCGGACTGGCTGAGGAAGCAGGAGTAGTCGGGGTAGCGGTGAGAGATGTCGGACTGAGACCTGCAGGCATGAGGTACACCACCTTCTCCCTCGCCCGTCCCTTCTCCTTCTGTAGAGCTGCTCCCAGACGCAAAGACAGGCTCCTACGCCCTCTGGGTGCCCGGCGGAGGTGCGAGCGGCTACGACCAGAGCTCCATCGCTTTAGTCCCCTGAACATCCAGTAGTACAAGAGGAGCATGACAGGGCAGGGGACGAAGAAGGAGCAGATGGAGGAGTAGACCACAAACTGGTTGTCCTCCAGCTTACACACTTGAGGGTTCCTGTTGGGAACCTGGTTCAAGCCGAATATGACAGGACTGGCTACGCCAAAGGAAAGCACCCAGGTGGCTGTGATCAAGACCAACTGACGAACACTAAACTGGTTTCTGTTGTACTTCAGAGGGACCACCACTGCAATGTACCTGCAATAGAGATGTAGAGAAGGTTTAAGGGCTGGATATACTTCGCTTTTCACGTTCCACTTCATATAGTGCATTTGAGAAGCCAGTCATTCAAAGTACACTCCATGAGCACAGATTGATACATTTGGTCCATGCACTACCTAGTAGACCTTTGTTTTAAACACTCAAATCTCTTGTATTGTTGAAATCAGAGGTCTTTGCTGATGACGTAAATTACGTCATGTGTAACACGGAAATGGAAAGAATACTTCAGGCTTTACTCATTGACAGAATGAAGGTTCAAAACCTATAGATATTTTGAATAATGCTTCAGTGTTGAATAATATCCAGTGTTGTTTTGGTCCTGTATTAACGAAAATAGTAATTTCATTTTTCAATCCCTTAAAACAGAATTCCAGACAAAGTGTTTTGAAGTTCATATTGCACACAGAGTCAGTTAACAGTCAAGCAGACATTACTTTTCTACAATTATATGTCAGCTTTTACCGCAGTTACTTTAGCTTGCTTCTAAAAGCTTATTTTTATGCGTAAAATCATGATTGACGGCTCCATAAAGCATGTTTTGTGTTCGTCTTCATTAATCACAAAAACCCGCTGAGACAGTGGAAGATTCTAGCTTAATCATTTTAAATAGCATGAGACCTCATAAGTCTGATTCATATTTTCAGTCATCTACATCCTTTTCGACCCAAACCTTTGTTTTCATCTTCAGAGACAAGCTCGGTTTTGTTTTAGAAGCCTATGCGTCAAAGACGGAGTGATCCTGTTTTGCCTTGGTCTGGGACCTCTTGAAGTTGTTTCATTTTGTTAATGTGAAACAGTGATGCTTGGTGCGCTGTGTAAGTAATGAAATTCATTTGAAATTCAGTGGTTTCATTAGCATCCCCGGACACCCAAACACACATAACCACCGAGTTAAGATTCAGTGTGTGAGTGCACAGAACAGACCTGCTGAATGTTAAAAAATCATTACAAATTCATCTGAAAGATTAGGGACCACCGCAAGAGATGAGTTGATAATCTGAATGAGCAAACCATTCTTTTGTTAAAATCTTTTATGCAATGTTGTGGGTATTTCCGCCACATTTGAAAATAATCATGCTTTGATAAATCGCAATTGTGACATAAAAAGTCAAAATTATGAGATAAAAGTTTTGCAATGCACGTCATAATTATGTCTCAATTTTTACTTTTTGTCATAATTGTTTTTGTATTTTTTTTTTACTTTATCTCGACTATTCATGTCATAATTATACATTTTTTTCGCCACATTTATGACTTTTTATCTCATATTTTCAACATTTTGTCTCATAATTCTGACATTCGATGTCAAAGCATAACTTTTTGAATATGGATGGAATGGGCTTCCATAAAGGTAACATGTAGAAAGATAAAAAGTAAAGTGTTGCTTGTTCAATTTATACCAATAATATGCTTATTACTCTTTTATGTGCCACTCTTTATATTTGTTGTATTTATTGACAAATACAATTCCAACTAATTCCATTTTTTACCCTGTTCAGTCTATATATTTTTATAATTTCTACAGCTTGCGTACATGCTGCCAATGCATTTGTAATGCTGCAGTGGGAACTGGGTCTCATTTCAAGCAAGCACGAGTCAAAGTTTGTGCTATTTTTACTATTCGTGAGCAGGTGTGTGAGTGTGTGTGGGCTGCGTCTCTCACCTGTCCACACTAATTGCACATAGATTCAAAATGGAAGCAGTGCAGAGCATCACGTCCATAGTCATTAGGGCATCACAGATGTACATACTCAGTGTCCAAATGCCTCCCAGGAACTAAAACACAGTCATACATACAAGCATAGACAGAGAAGAGATACTGTGTAAGACAACAGGACACACACACTCATCCATACCTGTCAGGGCCGTCAACTGCATGCATGCTAAATGGAAAAGAATAAATTTTTAATCAAAACGTGATTACTTTTTAAAAATATTTATTTATTTATTTTAAGTATTGGCATAAAATACAGTTGGATATTATAAAGAACAGTCGTCATTTTCTCTTTTATTTCTTGCATGTTTATAACATAATTTTAATAATTTGTTCATTTCAATTTTTAATTTGATTTTTAGAGTGACTCTATAACATTATGCCCAGGGACTATAGATTAAAAGTAGCCTTTGGCTATTTCACATTTACAGTTATGTTTATTATAAAAAAAATAATTCAATATAAAAATATGAATATTCAAGTTTTTCAACATGGCAACAAAATTTAATGTGCTATTCAATAAAGTCAGAGTCAAGGTCACATTAACTAGTCTTTAGGGATCATATGGAAGAAGATGGTCTTTTTCACTCTGGTCTTGATTGACTGCAATTAAAGTTTGAATTCATTCAAAGCATTAACCAAATCCATAGTGGATTCACTCACTAACCATACGATAAAGAGAAGAAGTCTCTAAGGGAAATCGTTCACAGCATCAATATTCACTTCACAGACACACAAACCTCAAAGGCAGCAATTCAGATGTTATAAATCTTTTTCCTGAAGTACAAAATGTACACCGTATGGCATCAAGTCAGCATGAAAAGAAAACTGACTGTGTACTTCTTAATAAATGTCCCTAGTTTTAACCACATCCATGCAAACCTGTCATACCTGTTTCACAGCCAAAATGATTGCATGATGGCATACATTAGTTTCCTCAATGATGGTAATAAGTAAGTAAAACAGGATGCAGTTCTGATGAGATCTAGACCAACAATCAAGCCGGTCCTCATCCTTTGGCGTCATATACGTAGGTGATGCCATATGACAATTCGTCAAAATATTACGCACATGGCACCCTTTAGCGACAATATATCACGCAGAACCCAAGGCGTCATAAAGGTACCTACTCATAACAGTGCGTGTTATATTGACGCTAAAGGGTGCCATGTGCGTAATATTTCGACGAAATGTCATATGGCGTCACCAATATGACACATAAGGATGAGAATGTGTTGGATAATCAGAAAGTTGAAATCTAACGACATATCAGAAGCGGCCTTTGTGATTCGGAAGCCCGTTTCAAAGAAACAGTCGGAGGCCAATCAGGTCACTGAATTATTCAGTCAAAGATTGGTTCAAACGGCTGATTCATTCAGGGACAAAGCAGAAGTGACTGAGGCTGAATCCAAAATCATTGTTCAAGGGGACATCTATTTGTAGTGGTGTCCAAAATCATAGTGGACGTTTTTGAGTGCACTCATCCAATCCTACATTGCACCGCAACAGCGAGTGTACAAGCCAATATACACTCAACGACCGCCCGAATTTGCTTCTTCATTTTCATTCTCCTCTTCAAGTGAACTGTAGCCTATTAGTGGACACTAATGTATGGAATAGGGATTGAGGGTTTAGGGGGTGATTCCGGATTCAGCCTGTGTGAGTCGTCGAGTCATTCATTAGAACGATTTGTGGACAAAATAGAGGGAAAACAGACAATATTGTGTTTAAAACGAAGTCACCTTATAGACTATAAACTTGTTGCATGCTATAAAAAATGTATAAAAAAATATGCAGATGCTTAAAAATATTAAAAACAAGAACTTATATGAAGACTTTTTGGTAACACTTTACAATACGGGTGCACTAATATGCATTAATTCATAATTAACTAATGCACAGATAATCTTGAGTTAATGTATAACTCATGAAGAACTAAACCATTAATTAATGATTACTGCATCAGCAACTAATGAAGATTCTATATGATTAATAGATTAAGTAATACATGAATTGCTATCAATTCAATGTGTTGTTGTGTATTAATTCCTTAATAACATATTTTATTAACTAATAGTGTAAATTAATGTGTTAATTACGACAATTAGTCAAAGCTATACACTTCAACTTCCAGTTGTCTGCTTTAATTAATCATTAGCTAATGATTTGCAAAGGTATCATTGTGTTATGACTTTACTTGGTGGGGCACATCATTATTAACTAGTCATTTAGTAATTTTAGGAATTTGCACATGAATTTGCACTAATAGTGAAGTAATTAATCATGTATTAATGCATATTAGTGTGCCTGTCATATTTTCTGGAAGTTGAAATACAAGGCGTTGGCTCATTTTGGTAATTAACTTATTAATTAACACTCTTAGTTGAAAAAAATTAGTTATTATGGAATTAATCCACAATTATATTTTTAATTAATAACAATTCATGTATGAACTAATACATTAACCTTACAGACTCTTAATTAGTTCTTAATGTGGTAATCATTAATGAATAGCTTAGATAATCATTAGTTACACATTAATTCAGTATTATCTGTGCATTAGTTAAGCATGAATTAATGCTTATTATTGTAAAGTGTTACCGACTTTTTTTGCACCGTATGGTTTTTATGAAGCATTTTTATTAATTCTAATGGCATTTTTGCCCCAAGCCCTAGTTAATTTCCGCTGTATGATGGTGGGGGGTGGGGCTTTTTTTTCAAGAGCAAGTGGAGGCCCCTTCTGTTGCGGGGCCCGTTTCAAGTGAAACAAAGCAAAGGCCGCTACTACAACAGATGATCTGTGAACCATCGCCAGAGCCGCAGGCTTCATTTGAACATTGCTGAGCTCCCCAGTTCAACAGCCTGTTTTCAGTTTCAGTTAATATGTTATATTAGAGAATAAGTTTGGTCGTTTATGTTAGAGAATAAGTCTGGTTTTTTGGTAAAATGTAAAAGTGACTCATTTAGTGATTCAATTCTTATTCAGCCTAAACCTTCCGCTTGTACACTACTGACACTTCACCGAGCAATCATTACAAGCTCATAATCACATGATTGACTCAGAAAGTTTTCAGAAACCCTGTAGTACTCAATGCTTAATGTACCAGCGTCTTCTACTGACAGCTCTTCAACATTGATTATAAAAAAAGGACAGATGATTGGGGGACAATACAATCCATAACACGCAATTTGCCTTGAGCGAGACATTTAACCCCAATTGCTCCAGGCTTAATAAGTGTAGTGAAGTTCACATGGATAAAAGCATAAGTAGTCTGAGATATAGAGGAGGGGTTTAGACCGTCTACCGTCTGTCATAGGCACTCACCTCAGAGTAGACGTAGAGCGGGAGGACCAGCACGGCCAGCAGGAGGTCGGCCACGGCCAGACTGACGATGAAGTAGTTAGTTGCGGTTTTGAGGGAGCGTTCAGTCAACACACTGAGGCACACTAGGATGTTCCCCAAGATGATGATGAGGATGAGAGGCACGCCACATATCAACGCGAAGTAGTTGTACCCCTCATGGGCCAACGCTGGATCTATACTGGGTGTCACATTGGCCATGGTGCCCCAAAGTTCAGCTGCCAACCCGGATTCAACATCTGTAAGAGGGAAAGATTGACACAGTGGGGGCCGTTTGTCAAGATGAATGGGATTTTGTGTGTCTAATGTATGCTAATACGTGTTTGCGTGCCCATATGTTACGAGGAGAGGAATTATTACAAGATGACGCCGTAAATATGAACAAGCGCCCTCATTTCACAGTCATTTATATGCAGAGTGCTTGGAAATGCCGTCATATGTCTTCTTATTTTTCGACAGTAACACACTCCCTCTCCATTTGTCATCTTTTTGCAAACACAGTATTGTAATTTTATGCTGTAAATTTGTATTGTGTTGGCTTCGCCTAGTTCTTACCTTGAAACTGTCATAAACAGACAGGTCTGTTGGGGACTGTGTAGTTTGTAGACATGTCTTGCGTCTGAGAGGGTTCTAATCACATTCTGGAAGTGTCGTTTCTCTCCGGAAAGGTACACAGCGGCCATGTTGAAAGAGTTAACACTTCATTCATGTGATCTGATAAGAGTTGAAGGAGAAGAAATGTGATAATTAAATTTTTCTTGTATGCTTTATATAGGCATCACCAGCAATGCACATGGCGTAGATGTGTTAATCAAGTTAAAAAGGAACGCAAGATGGGGTTTGGCACCCTTGAATTACCGAAGATTGGTGAAGACTGTCAGAAGGTCGTGTGGTTTCACGCACAAGCTAAAATGTGCCGAAAGTAATTTGCGGTTGTTATCGTACCTCACAGTATCTCGTTTTGTGGTCTGGTCCCTAACTACAGGTTTAATAGCTGATTATATCATTGTGTCATTCTGGAATTTGTATTTAAAGAGGTGCAAGGTCATACAATATATATCATTATTTAAAATTTGGGGTCACTTTAAATAAAGTTAAAAAAAGACTTTTCATGGAATTGGCTGTCATCGTGTTATTTTCTGGGTTTCTTTATTCCCTGTTAGACACGTTGGAGTATGGGATCAGAGGATGCTCTGCTTCTGTGATAACGGACTGTTTGAAATTCTCCCCTCTCGCAACAACAGGTGAAGGTTGCTATGACAACCTCCAGTGTGTACGTGTGTGTGTGTGTACGGGAGGCACTTGTGAGCATGTACATAAATAAAAACCCAATCAAACCGTTCCAGTTTGCATCGCCCTTTGGTAACTAATGGAAATGTTCAATTAGGGAAGTCTCCACTCAGGTCGATGTTTTCATTTCTTGCTTCTTCTCGTAGAGGTCTTGTTGTGCTAGTTAGAGAGGGTTGTGTGCCATTGAGGGCTAAATTGAGAACGCCTTTTAAATTCCAATTCAATCTCTAAACATGTTTTCTAATTACAATTTGAAATCAAACAAGCAGAATTTTTTAAATTATTACATTTGAATTGCGTGAGATATTTATAGAAATATTAGAGGATATTAATGATACCACATATAGGTAGTTAATATATATTTTATATTTAATACAATTGAATTTTATGAGAAATGGTGGAAGACGTTTTTAATTTAGGGTACCCCAGATCAATAATAGTCGATATTCATTTATTTTTCATTTAAAGTTTTCTAAAAACAATTTGTTGGACATTGTATGGTACATTGTTTCCGCCACAGAACAATAAAATGTATGGGACTTTTTTTTTCTTCTTTTCATAAAATTCACAAAATCTCAAAATTCAGACTTCATGGCTTTTAATTGCAAGTTAATGTAATGCAACGTCAGAACTGTGAGAAATGAAGTCAGAATTCTTAGAAATAAAGTCACATTTCTAAGAAATAAAGTTGCAATTCTGAGAAATAAAGTCACAATTCTGAGAAATAAAGTTGCAATCACTCATTTTTTCACTCAATGCGAGCAAAACAATATTCCATAACATTGTGTAATTTAATTTAATTATACATATCAATTAATGATTATTAATTGTATAATTATAATTACCATTATTAGTCAGAATTATTTTTGTGATTATTTATGATGTCACATAAGTTTTGTGTGATTGTGTTGAATCTACATAATGGTAACAAAAGTGTACAAATCAGTAACTAAAGAACCTTTTTAAGGGTACCATCCCAGTGCTTTTGTATAAATTTTTCTGAGAGTAAACATACTGTAGGTTGTGGCCAATTTCAATTCACATTTATGATTTGAAAGTAATGATTTTCTCAGGCTGAAATCTGAAATCACTATCAAATCACAGCAGTCACATTGCCTGGCGACAGCCCGTGAAGGATTAACGTGCGACCTGCAAGTATTTAAGGGCGCCTTGCAAACATGACGAATCACCTTATCGTCTGAAGGGACTCTCTGTAAACGTTACAAGAACGGTAAGAGAAATGAAACGTACATCGCAGGCCAATTGCTTTCAGAAGTGTGCCGACCCTTGCCCAAGGTGCCGACCCTTGACGTCGGGTGACACAAACTGTGCGTTTTCTGTCTGGGTGAAGAGTATGCACGGGAGGTTCTTGAGGGAGCCCTCTGTGCAAACTGTGAGCGTTTATCTCTGAAAACGCTCTGCTCTCGTCTGGCCCTCTTCTCGAGTGAAGAGGGTTCAGCATCTGGACCTCGTGGTTCAGGTCTCACTCCCTGTGAGTGGTTACGAGTGATACTGGTTTCAGGAAGCAAGAGGTCTCTTTCCATTAGTTCAGCTGGCCTTTGCAGCTTCTCAGCCCTTAGGCCTTCACAGGCCTCCTCAGTGATTTGAAACACAAACACTGGGTAGATCCGTGGATCGAGAAGAGAAACTTCCCTCGCTGGCAAGAGTTGGAAAGCACTATGCTGAGCCATACTCTCCTGGATATGCCGTCTCTAAGATCCGGGCCGAGTGGTTCACTACCAGCTTCGCAGTCCCTCGGGTAGGATGCCTTACTTAAAGGCAAGTGTCCAGAGGCTCTGTCTTCGGACAGACGGGAAGTGGCCAGACTAAGTGTCTATATAACTGACGCCAGGTCAGGCCGTACTGGTGGCATTTCGGGGTGAGTACGTTCCCCTGAATAGTGATTGGCTGGGGTTCCTTCGGATTCCCTAGCCACATTCCCTAGAAGGGACCCCTTCTAATTGAAGTTGTGGTCCTAGGCCTTTGGTAGGCCTTTCATGTAACCATGTTTATGGAGGTTTTCCTGCGAGGCTTATAGCTTGGGCTATAACTGTAGGGAATGTTTGCTGGTTCAGTTGTCACTGCCAATGGGCAGGCACTCCCCTTAGCATGGTGGTGTGGGTATATCGAGAACGGGGAACGAGACAATGCGTCTCCTTGCCATGCCTCGGGTCCTGCCTACCAAACAGTCCCTTCAGATGATTTGTCATGTTTGCAAGGCGCCCTTAAATACTTGCAGGTCGCATTTTAATCATTTCACGTTGATAATTAACGGGCTGTCGCCAGTCAATGTGATTGCTGTAATTTGATAGTGATTTCAGATTTCAGCCTGAGGCGTTCCCCAAAGCGTCATTCGACGCAGTGTCTGAGACGTTTTTGCTTTAACTGTCAGTTGATTTGTAGAAGTGTCAGATTAATATGCTGTTCAGGTTGTGTCCATGCACCACACAGTTTTCTCACTGCATGGATTATGTATCCCTTCATTGTGCGGGTATTAACAGAAATCTAAAAAAACCATCATGTGATGACTCTTTAATCACCCAAAGTAAGGTAAACAAACACAGCGTGCCACTGGCAGTTGTCAGTCTGGTAATCTATCCTCATGCCTCTCGTACCTTGCGTTCTGCCTGTAAATGTCATCCTATGACATCCCTGGGTAATGGGAACAGCAGGGGAAAGAAGAAAAAGTCACTAACACACCCTGGTGCAAGTCTGTCGGACCGGAACGTTTCAGACAAGGCACACGGATAACAAAACCAGTGACAGGCATCTCATCCCTGTCCCAGAACGTCTCTTCCAGAGAGTCGTCAAAGCACAAATAGCTTCCATCTGTCTAGTTGCCAGAGGAGACCTAGAATAATTTCATTAGAAAGTTTAAAATGCCAATGTCACATTGACGTCCGCCCTAGAGCAGAAGGACTCGGAAGGTTGCATCTCATTTCGTTCCGCCTTTAAGCATGAACTGTTTGATTTTCCACATATGAGGCCAATATGAGACACTCTATTGGGATTAAGTTCATCCAAAAAGGTTGTTTCATTACAGGTGGAATGATTTAAGAATTAGTCTTAAGAGAAGCGCCATTTAGCAGGCTTCTGACCTTCTGAGAATATTTGTGTTCTGCACTTTAAGAGCACAATCCAATGTGAAAAATTAATATGATCAATAAGTTATGAGAACATTTAACTCATCCAAATAAGTTAAGCAAAATTCAAAAATGTTTCCAAGTTATACAAAATTCAACTCATAAAGTACATCCAAGTAAAATCTTAAAGCAGCAACTTGTTTTACAATGTACATTTGGTAACACTTTATTTTATTGTTACATAGTTAGTTAAAGCAACTAACCCTTGACCAAATCCTAATCCTCTGTGTTTAAGATAATAATATTTTGAGAATATCATGTGTTAAACATATCACATTTCTGTATCCAATCCTGTCTGTCCATAATATTTAATTATAGTAAGTGGATTATTTAAATAAATTAATTACTTATATTTATGATCAAAATGGTGATATTTAGCTCTGTCCCACACTTTGCGTACAACCCAAACATTAGATATTCAGGAAAATCATATATAATGGTTTCTGTTGGGGAAGTGTGTATTTATGGCCGTGTGTTGGATTAATTTCTCTCTTCCTATTGTTTTGGTCTTCCGAATCATTACTGATTTCCCTTTCTCAGTTATACTAAATTAAACGTGTCTTTTAGTATTGAGATATTGTCCTCACCTTCAAAAAGGTTCTGTCACCAGCGATGGCAGCCGGTTTTAACTATAGACAAGAAATTTCAGAGCTGTTACATTCCTCCAACGGGAACAATGAAGAGTGATCAAGGTAATTACTGCCTTTCCTCTCTCTTTATTATAGTTATTTTTTCGAAGCTAATCAGAGAGCACCAGTTTTTTCGTAGGTGTTCAAAAAACTTTTGTGCTGTCATTGTGATCATTCAGTCCAATAATAATGTTTGCATAGTAGTGCTGCCTTATTATTGAAGGTTTGCAAAGTGTCTTTTATTGATTTAATTATTTTTGAATTTCAGCAGAGAGAAAAAAAAGACAGTGACAGACCTGAGGCATCTCGCCTGTCAATGCTTCTCTATTTGAGCTGGTCATCTTTTTATGTCACGGTTCAGGAAAAAATCTTGACAGAAAGTGTTTTTCACCCTTAAATGGTTTGATTCATGAGATGTCTTGAGAGGCGGCCGATCAGGTGATGGCCTGTGGCATTTCTTTTGTGTGGCTGGATGTCTTTTTGAAGATTTATAGCCATGAGGCTCCACAGGAAAACATTGAGGGAGCAAGAGGAGAGATAAATGTTGAGATATTCACCGCGACAATAAAAGCTCCAGAGGGAGGCGAGGAAATGATCTGTGTAAAGGGAAGGGATGGCGTATTAAAGCATGTGTTTTTTGCGTGAAGGGAAAGTGTGAAACCAAGAGGATCAGGACACAAGGTAGCAAATGGCAACAGCTTTTGACTGTGTGTGTGCCTGATTGTGACTTTCCTGGTAAATAGATTCCATGAGGAAAACAGCTTATTAATCATACTCATGCTTTCTGAAAATGTAAACAGAATGTTTTCTGTGATGGGTAGATTTAGAATTAGGGGATGGAATGCAAAGTTTATATACAGTAGTATAAAAATCCTTATGTCAAAAAAAAAGAAAGTCTCCATGAAACATCAAAACACAACGTTGTGTGTATAGGTTACGAAAATAATCTTAATTCGAAAATACTTCACTTTGAATTAATGTTCAAATTTAGTACTTTTTTGGTTTATTACAGGTAGCTTTGAGCAACCCTTCATCGATGTAAACGAAACAAATGTCTCCACGCAATTCTCCTTGAACACTCTCCATCAGCCTTTGGAAGGTTGCTGGGACATTTTTTAACCCGAACGGCATAACATTAAACTGGAAGAGTCCTGATTGAGTTGTGAAAGCAGTCTTTGGTTTACTGTCATGTGTCTGCTGTCTTTGTCAATGTTTTAGATAGTGTTGGGGAAGCTACTCTGAAACTGTAGTTTGACAAGCTACAAGCTACTTGTAAGTTAAAGTAGTTAAACTACAGTAAAGCTACCCTTTTGAAAAAGTAGTTAGCTACACTACAAGTTACTATCAAAAAGTAGCTAGCTACATTGAAACTACTTTTGCTTTTTGAACCAGGTATATAAATAACTGAATAAGTGTCTGAGGAATGTTTTAAGTAAAATATTTAGTGTTTAAAACAATGCAATACAATTATGATTTGAAAGAGTATTGTTTTATTACATACGACACTCAAATATCTCAGACTGTTTGTCAAAAGTGCAATATTGCAACAAATAGCCAACAACATTGCAAGAACAATATATGCATTCAACATAAATTGCATGTAGAACATTTTCTCAAAAATACCGATTGAACTTGGACAAATAAGGCCATGGTTAATTAACGTTAGTTGTTTCTCCATCCTCCAAATCTGCCGTCGCGTCTTGCTACATCATGGATAATCATAATATGGGTGTGTCAACCCACTTCTGTACGTCAGTGAACCGTTAGCCGCAAGATGCGTGATTAAACAACAGGTGGCGGTAATGGCAAAAAATGAGTTTGTAATCTAACGAGAAGAAGAATATCCTTGCATCACGATGATTCGTGCAGGCTTGACAAACGCAATGTAGCTTTTGCTCGCGCTACACCGCACTTGCTGCAAAAAGTAGTTAGCTACTGGAAAAGCTACACTTTTCAAAAAGCAACTGAGCTACTGCCAAGCTACTGAAAAATGTAGTTAAGTTAGTAGCGTCGCTACTTGTAGTTAACTACTCCCCAACACTGAGACATTCAGCTGAGCCACATGGCATTTGACTTGTCAGTCAGGATCCACAAGAAAATTATTTCCCAATAAAGTTATATTTGCCCCCATAAATGTGCAGACACCCCACATAGATTTTGCTCATGTTCAAGTTAGTCCATATTTTTTGTCCTCAAAATTGTATCCAAGGGTTGGCTAATGTGACCACACCTTAATGGTGTAGATATCGCATACCAGCTAGAGATAGGCCATGCTTACCAGTCTAATTCTAGCACTGAGGCCATTGAAATGGTAGCCTTAACAATTGATAAAACGTAATGCTTATGTATTACATAGCAGCATAGCATTAGAGGGTAGGATCTTTTTATTTTTCTCAGCTGTGCTAACACTGTAATCGATATGTGTGTTCATGGCTTATAATCAATTGACATATCTTACATGAATAAGGTGTATACAGCTGGGAATTTGCGTGGTCTCTGCATTAGGCCAATAATGAGCTAATCTCTGTTAAATGTCATGGGTTAATTTAACATGCTTCTGATGTAATCGACAAAAGCTGTTGATGGGCAATCACTTGTTAAATGGCATCATCCAAGACAGATTGTGATAAGATTTCAGCTTCAACTTATTTCAAGCTGACAGATTTATGAACAAAAACTGTCAAATGCACTTCATCCACCATATGTGCCTCATGACAATTGCCTTGAGTAGCGTTGAGATCTTGATCATTGATTTTCATGTTTCAAGTCTTATAGATCAACTACCGGCCTATCTAGAGTCCCTCTCACAATCTCACTCTCTCAGTTGGCCAATTAGCATTCAACACACAATCAAACAATTCTGAACAATTCAAAATAGGTTTTGCTGTGCTGTCTGTGTGAATGGCGTGGCGTTACAGAGATAACCCACGCTGTATATTTTGTGAACCTTTTCGCAAAAGTTAACAGATATCTCCTCTATACCAGTTAGGGACATTTCGTAATATCATTAGAGCTGTGAATAAACTCGACGGTTCGGTGGACCCAGCACAGCTGCGATTAATGTGAGGTCACACTCTATTAAACATCGCCCTCGGACTGTCAATTAGAAAGTCTGAGATGGAGAAAAAGAAAAAGAAACGAAATGATGGGACAAAGCAATTTTAAAGTGAAATAATTATTCCGATGGCAGATGGAGATTAGACATAATATGGGCTGGAATCAGTCTGAGGAACAAAGGGCTCTGGATCATAGTGGCTTTTAGTTATTAATACATTTGATAAGATCATATTTTAATAGCTTATAAAAAGTCAATTACTGAATTGTATTTGGGAGGGTTGGGGGACATGTTGCTTATGTTGTTAAAAAAATTATAACAGATCACTCTAAATTATAATGCAGACACATGCAATTTCTTTAAAGCTGATTTAAAACAGCCCGTTCTCATCCCAAGACATCATCTAACTGACGCTTTTGACCATACGTCAACATCCAACGGTTTAGGGTACCCTTTAACGTCAGATAGATGACGCTATCTAATCCTAACCCTACCCCAGACCTAAACCTGCCCGCGTCATCTAACTGACGTTAAAGATAAAGCGTCAGTTGGATGACGCCCTATCGTCATCTAACTGACGTTAACGTTGGATGTTGATGTATGGTCAAAAGCGTCAGTTAGATGACGTCTTGGGATGAGAATGTTTTTGATGTGAATTGTAAAAAGCGCTTTTCAAATAATTTTGAATTGAATTGAATATCAAGCTTGCTGTTTTTCAGTATAAATGGAAGTCTTTGAACATAGACAGCATAGTAAAACATGAAGCGGATCATTATTGATGAAATCCTTCTGTTTCTTTAACCCATCTGGTTATCTTTTTCTCTCTTTCCTATTTTTTGTCACGACCAAGCCTTACGCCATGAGAGTGCCCCTGCTGTGATCTAAGGACCATCTGCCTAGATGGCTCTTCAAGGAGTGAACTTACCTCTATCACACTCAAACACTCACATCAGACTCTCTTCTCCATGGTCAGATTACAATCGAAATACCCCAGCTTCAATGTTGCTCAGCGCCAGGTATTTACATCCCCATCGGCTTTGTGCCAGACGGAGCCAAGTGGCTTATATAAGTACAAGATATGATTGACCTTTTCCTGCTTGATCTCAGCTTCTCAATGGATTTACAGACCTGGCATCCAACAATGTGGGTTGCCCTTTTAACCGGGATTTAGATTCAGCTCTGTTTTATCTCTAAGTAAGTTAAGAAGAAGCACCCACTCACCCACTCAATGCCTGTACTAATTTGTGTAAACTGAGGGAATAATCAAACTTGCCTCTCTCTCTCTCATAATGTATGTAGCACTGGAATTCACTATAGTGAATCATTATATCCTAAATGATCCTCTCTCGTATGTAGAAATAGAAAGTCTGATTCAATCTATTGAATCAACAGATTCCAAAAATTATTCACTGATAAGACTCGTATATTCATCTGTTCAAGTTTGATATTGATACCCTAATTGAGATTCAGTCAGGCATTCATTCATTCAAATTCATTTTGAATTATACAAAAATACAACATGGCATCCTGACCTTCGCGGAAACATACACACCACTTTCAAGTCAAATGGTGTGTTATCTATACAGATTTTGAGCTATCCGTGTGTATGTATGTCTACTCCGTTAAATGTCCGAGTGATTCCGCGTGTATGTACACACAGTTAAATGTCCGAGCGAAACGTTGCATAATGTAGATCTACATCTGGGGAGCGATATTTTTTTCCTAGGTTGGTAGGGGAAGACTCATAAATTGTATTAACCCCAGTGACGGGGTTGGGGTAGGTCATCCATTTATATATACAGTAATGTAACGTTAAGTCAACGGCATTCATAAACGCGCTGAAAAGCGATTATGCGTGTTGATAGCGCGCCAAAAATGGAAATACGAATTGGCGTGTCATACATACACCATTTCATGAGATCAGTCTGAAAAATACATATTTTATGAAGTTATAAATTACATCACTGTATACAAGTAATATTAATTATAAAAACATGCTGCAAAAAGTAGCTTTCCTACTTAAGATTATGAGCTTTGCAAGACACAATTTAAAAGATACCCCATTATAATTGTCAGGAATCCACTTTGAGTATTGCACAGTGTTTGACAGGAGTGTTGTTCCAGGACCACATTGCTCTAATAAAAATTGGCCAAAGAATCATTCTACTCCTGACTCTCTCTGCAAGTTTCCTGTGTGTTTTTACATACTGAATGCAACCAATGCATTTCCCCCTTAAGCATATGGTAATGATAATCGGTTCTCAACCTACAATGGTGTTTGACAGTCATCACCAAGGGCTTGAAATAGCATACTGATCTACTTCCTGCAGCTTTCAAGAGGTTCTTCAGACATGTAGCATAATTGTGTATATTACACTGAACAATGGAAGGGGTGGGGGGTGGTGCTGCTGCTATGGGTCTAGGTTGGGCAGTAAATAAAAAGTCTGCCCACTTGCTGTCCAAAGTACCATAGCAACCAACCTATGGATTTTAGTGCCAGATCGATTTTAGTTGTTTCTTAACAATAAAGAACCATAACATCTCAGGGCGAGGGCATTACAAGACCTATGCAATTAAAAGCCACAGGTTTCCTTTAAAGGGCTGATGGGGTCATTGGATGAATGTTTGGGCAAGTGCAATAGACTTTCTCAATGTTCCAGATGTCGAGCGGAGGCATTAGAGTTGTGTGAATGGTGACATGTTGTCAGAGCGTTTCTTTGAAGGCTGTTCGTACATACTGAGCAACAGGTGCTAAAGAGCCCGGACGGCATTACAGCCACCTGTTTGGATCCGGCAAAACACAGCATGGTGCTTTTGGACCCGCTTCACTGAATGTCTGTCACCAGAGTAAGCGACAACCTAATGTGTCTTTCTGACCAGCTGTGTGCACAGCAACAACAGCGTGACAGCGGTGGGGGGCGGAGGGGAAAGATTGATCTGGCACCGGACCCACGGTTTGGGCACTGTGTGTGTGTGTGCATGTGTGTGTGTTAGTTGCTATGGTTTCTAACTGATGCTCATATCAGAGCCCACTAAAAATGCTGGGTTGTTCTAACCCAATTTTTGGTCAAATATGGACAAACCCAAACGTTGGATTAAAAATGCTATTTAAAAATTTAACCCAACGGGTGGGTATGTCCATGTTTGACCCAAACTTGGGTTAAAACAAGCCATCTTTTTGTGTGTGTGTGTGTGCAATATGTACTTCATTTGAGTGTGTGAATAGTGTGAATGACCCAAACCGATCTCATGAGAAAACAAGTATTTTACGAGTCGGCAAGTTTGGATGAATTTGAAAGATGAGTCATACAAAAATGTGATTTTTAGGAAAGAAAAAAAAGCATGAAGGTCAACCTCTAAATCTAACCATCAGCAGGGTTAAGCAGATCATTCCTACGAATTAGCCACCAATTCGACAAAATATAAAACTTACAAATTACCATGAGACTGTGTCTGAATGATCTCAATGGAGATTTGGATTTACAGTGGAAAGGGACATTGGGGACCAGGAGTCACTAATCAAAAAAAATTGATTATGATTATGAATAATTGATTAAATAACTAATTTAATTTCAATATAGTTGGGCAGAAAAGAAATACAAATCTTTCTTCAGCATCCAGTTTCTGTTTATGAATGTACTGATGTTTCCCTTTTACAGCAGCTTTAGTTTAAATTAATTTCTCAAAAAAACACCGGGATTTTTCTTAATCCATATAATTTTAGTTTCTCTTCACTTTGGTTTAGGTGTTTTGTTTCTATTAGTTGTTGTCTTACGTTGTATTCAGTCCCTTTTGTCTTTTTTCATGTTAATATCTTATGTGAATGTGTCTCTGTACATTATTTTAGTGTTTGTCATTCATGCTTTCACCAATATATATACAGTATATATACACTCTAAAAATTGCTGGGTTGTTTAAACTCAACTTTGGGTAAAATATGGACAAACCCAGCCATTGGGTTAATTTTTTAATTACATTTTTAACCCAACATTTGACATATCTGACCCAAAGTTGGGTTAAAACAACCCAGCATTTTTAGAGTATATATATATATATATATATATATATATATATATATATATATAGGTATGCATGTATATGTGTATATAGTTATAATTAAAGTTATCATTATTATTAATGAAAGCAAAACAAAATAGCAGTCTGAGGATTTCATCATAATTTGGTTGTCACTTTTCCAGCATTTGGTTCAGGTCATGTCTATTATTCTCATTTGTAGTTGGGATCAAATTTAGAAAAAAGAGTGAGAATTCACTCAAGCAGAAAAGCTTTGTACTGATACACCGTGAGTCCTGTCTAAATTCTGTGCAGATAAGTGTGCATTCATTCATATTCATGAATTTTGTTTGTCATTTGCATAATTTAAAAGGCAAATGTTTAAAAGGCAAATGTTCACCCAAAACGGAGATGTAAAATCTAACACGAACACGACATTTATTTTGTCGTGTTTTCCTCATTTAGTTTAATTGCCTCACTTACGGTTAAGTCAAGCATTCAGGTAAACAGAAAAAAAACTTCACAGTCATGAAAAAGACAAATGTTCTTACCTGAAACTCAAAATGGAAGAAAACTGTCACAAGAAAATGTCAGAAATCCATTAAACGCACTCTCCCGTCCCAAAGGTGTCAGCGCATCAGAGGTCAAAAGAGTGTCCCTCTCAGTCTCCCATTGTCTCAGCTTTTACGTTTTTCTCCACGGGAGAAGCACGTCTTCCAGCTGAGCTTTTTTTTTTTCCTGTGTGTAATCTTTTCAGACAGTCTCTTGTGTGTCAGAAAGTTTCCTCAGGTAGCATATCCGCTAGTTTTATACGTACCGTCTCTCGCTCTCTTCATTAGCTGCTGTCTGTGGGGAAGAGGTGAGAGAGCGCTCTCACTCTCTCCGCTCCTCTGTCTGTGCGCCACATGCTTTCTGCTTCTCTATCAGTTACTCCCTCTCTCTTTCTCACATCTCTCTCTTCCTTCCTTCGTACCTTGTGACTCCTGTCTTGGTCTATTTTTGTGTATATTTTCTTCTTTCTCTCATCAGTCCTCTTTACACATGACTCTCTCTTTCTTTTTCTTCAGTTTTTCCTCACTCTGTCTCGTGCTTTATGTCTGTCTCTCTCTCCTCCCAACGTTTAATTGGCCGTGGTGCACCTGTGGCTGTGATTGGTGGACAGATGAATAATTTGAGCTCCCTCTCTGTGATGTGCGTCTCAGAACAGCTGTTGACCAATCACTGACCCAGTAAGAGCTTCTGGTTCTGACGTGCAAAACTGCTCAATTTGAGCTCATGCCAGAGGGTACTAAATGTGAGGCATGTCCTTCATGTCTCGCTGGTAAATATGTTCAAAGGGAAGAGGCAGGGATGCCTTCTTTGACTCCAGTGTTCAGTTGCATTATCTATCTGATAACAACCAATTAGGTTTTGTTTGCTTTGGTTCTGGCGCCCGGCCCTGCCGTGACCCTTTTTGGTTGCTTTTATATGGATCTGTTTGAGCTTTTAGAACAGTAAACGTTCCTGAGCTTGGCGTATGACCCGTAATGCAAACACAATTGCGCTTATTTAACCTTGAGTGGGTATTTTAAGGAACAGATGAAAACGTATATGTGTGGGGTGGGATGTTGTGTAAGAGTGAGATTTATGGATCTGACAAACCAGATGGGTGGGTGGTGAACCGTTTGCCTTCCAACAAATGCATTTGTCAGGGTAATACCTGCCCAGACTCACCCCGCTACCTTTATCTATGCCAACAAAATGTCTTAAGGCACCCACACTAAGAGATAATCAGCCCGATCGTGGGCCCAATTCTCCCCTTCCGACAATCCTAGGTAAAGTCACGATTATCTTGATGGTTCAGATTTTTCTGTGGTGTGAGATGTGTTACGAGAGACCGAATCTGCTCAGAAAAACATCGGGACCGCACCAATCTCGAATCGTAAATTTCCAACGTGTTATATTTATGATCAGAAATCCTGTTTTGTGCAGCCCGTTCTCATCCCAAGACGTCATATAACCGACGCTTTTGACCATACGTCAACATCCAACGTTTTAGGGTACCCTTTAACGTCAGTTAGATGATTCTATCTAATCCTAACCCTACCCGCGTCATCTAAATGATGCTAAAGGTAAAGCGTAAGTTGGATGACGCCCTAGGATCGTCATCTAACTGACGTTAAAGGGTACCCTAAAACGTTGGATGTTGACGTATGGTCAAAAGCGTCAGTTAGATGACGTCTTGGGATGAGAATGTGTTGGTTTTGTGTGGTGAACCCCGAGGACAAATGCGCACGCTTACTCTGTAGATTGTAACCTGAAAAGAAACGATACCCAATCAGAAAGCGGGCTGACAGATAACGGACATATTACACGACTTGTTCCACACTTTCCTTTCTTTTTTTCTCAGTGAATTTATTCCTGTGATAAAAAAACATCATTACTCAAGTCTTTAGTGTCACATGATCATTAGAATTTTTTCTTGCTGCTTAAGAAACATTTATTATTATTACCAATGTTGAAACCAGTTGTGCTGCTATTTTGGTTGAAACTGTGGTAGTTTTCTTTTTTCAGGATTCGATAGTCAGTTCAAAACAGATTTTGCAATATTTTTTGTAACATTATAATGTTTAATTTTTTCACTGTCACTTTTGGTCAATTCATTGTGTCCTCAAATCAAATCAAAGTCTTATAATGTATGAATTTCAAAACATTTTATGTATTTTAACATTTTATATGTTTCTATATTGGCAGTCTCTTTAATAAATGTAGTTTTTATTTGTTGCTTCAAACTGTTTTTCGTCTAGTCACCTTCTCTTCAGATCATTAGTCAACAAACCCTCAGTAAACACTGCACGCATCAAAATGATTGCAGACACAGAGGTGCAGCTTTAATTTGAAAGACCTGAGAGCTTGCTGAAAAATGACTAGCTTACAGATCATTTCACGTTTCAAGTCATTTCAAGTAAATTTTTCTGACGTGACTGAAAGTGGGAATATCTCAGGGGGTGAGTTGTTTACTCTGTAATTAGTCCATCCATTTTCAAAAGTTTGATCCATTCAAGGTGATTTGTTGGCCGTATGTGAACACGAAAGGAGTTATTGAACTGACTTGGTAATGATCCTCCTCTTTTGATTTTTCACCAGCATTTTGACTGTCTCTGGAACTTTGCCCACCACTATTGCCATTGGAAAGTGGTACTTTCAGAGCCACTCCACTGCATTAAGTACATTTACATTTTAAAGCTATTCAGCTTTGTATTTAACAGTTGCTTATTGTTGCCTCAAATGACTTCTGGCTCCTTTGGCCACACAAATGTGAAAGATCCTGTAGGTTGCACATGTGAGGACCACTTTGTGCATTTTTCTGTCGATACAAGCGTGCTCTTTAAACATGGATAAGGAAAAAATGAATTGCTGAACATTTGCTGCCTAAAAGCACAGGAACCCTGTCAAATATGAGCTGCACGAGACCCCAAATAAAAAGGGCAGCACTTTGACCAGTCAATCTGACCTACAGTATAAGCTAAGGTCACCGTTTTTTTCTGGAAAGGCTGATTGAGTGTGATACCGGTTATGTTTACACAGCAGCAAAGTACAGAATATAGCAAAAAACTAGCAAAATACAAGGAAAGAGAAGTAAAAGGAAAATAATATGAACAAAACAATATGAAAAAAAAAAACTACAGAAATTGGTCACACTTTACAATAAGGTTCCACGAGTTAAAGTTAATAAAGACAACTTTTTAGAGATATTCAGGGACTGACTGGTTGATAGACCATTAATGGTTCTGCGAGGTAAGTCGGGGCCATACCATTGATGGCCTTGGTGAACAACGAACAGCAGGGCCTTATACTCCACCCTAAAACGCATCGGAGGCCAGAGGAGCGAACAGAGGACTGGGATGATATGTGAGCGTTTGGAGGCATCACAAAGGAGACGTGCTGCTACGTTTTGTACCAGTTGAAGCCTATTGAGAAATGATTCAGCTTATTGAGAGTCTTCTCAGTCTAGGGCAGGTTTCTAAATATATATGCTTATTGGATTAGGATTGGTATCACTCTCAGTCTAGGGCAGGTTTCTAAACCTTTATACTTCATTTACATGCTTTGTTTCAGAGTGTCTCCACCTCTATGTAACCCCTCCGCTTGTAAGGTATATGCACAGTCTGTATTTTAGTTTAGTCACACTAATAAGATTTTTGGATGAAGCAGTCTTGACAAGGTCTGCAGCTACCAACAGCTCATGTTCTCAATAAAGTATCTTGCTGAAGATACAACCAAGTCTCGTGGTCTTCGCTTCTGAGTTTCCTACACTTTAGAAGAAAAAAAGTTCACAACAATATCTTCCTGTCGTCCTTAATTGATCAGACAAAATGAATGTGTGATTTGTTTCTTTGAGAAAGCATCCCAAGTTCAGTTAAGCCACTGCAATAAACAACTTGTGCCCAATCTTCTAACTTGAATTACCCACTAATTGCACTGATTAGATAATCACTCCTCTCTGGTTAACAACTGTTAGAGATAGACAAACTGTGCTCAGGCTGTAGCAGAGGAAGAGAGAGAGTTTGTTATGATCTAGGAATCACAATTTCAAAACATACTCCTGTTTGTGTTTCTGTGATTTCACTCAGCACAGAGGTGTTCGATGTGTGATGTCTGATCAAAAATTATTATTTTCCTTTATTTAATGGTATTATACATACTAATTTGTAATTCAAAATAATACTTCCAATAAAATAAAATAAAAAATAAGTATACACATAAAACTGTATCTTTCTTTGCCTCCTTTCTGTAGTATTGGACTCAATCTTGATCTCTAAAAAGCTGAAAGTAGTTAAACCATCTGCACACACCTCCTAGCAGAGCTACTTTTACAACCTCTCTCATCTATCTCTCTTTTCACCCTCTTCTTTCATGAAAAATTAATTGAGTTTTCTTCCCGTACCTCAAATGTAGCACAGGTTTTGACACTGTTGCCATTTCGGTACGTGTGAAGAAAAGCGAGTGTGAAGCTGCTTGAACCTTAGCATCCTTTCCCTTTAGTTACATATACTTCTTCTGAAAGAGATGATAATGTGTGCCATAATGTTGTTTTCAGGGTCACAGTTTATTTGTAACTTAGGCTAATATGTTTTATGATGAGAAATACCAATAAAAGAGTTGTGTGTGTCGTGCTCAAAAGTTTATCTACACCTTGCAGAATCTGACAAAATAATAGGGATCATACAAAATGCATCTTGTCTTTTATTTAGTAATGCATGTATAAGTAATACATGTTTACAAAAAGTCCACAAGACAAAAAAATCTGAATTCATGAAAAAAAAACCTCATACACTTGATTTTTAACATATGTGCTTTTACCAGGATGACCAGGAGAAAACTTTTTGAATTTGAAGATCAAGGTAAATTGTACTTAAGTTGTCTTCTGTGAAGCATGTAAGAGTCTTCTGTTGCGTCCGAAGGGCAGTACTAGATATTTGAACAAATCTTCATCCTGTCAAAGTTTTTCAACTCCCTGGCTCTTAATGCATCGTGTCCTTCTGTAGCATCAGTGAATGTTTGAACCTTTTGTAATATTTGTGTTTGAGTCCTTCATTGTGAAAATCATACACTGCTGGAAAGTGTTCAAATATGAAAAAGATTTAGAAAACTGAAAAATTAGCAGGACCTGAAGGATTTTACTGGGCAGTTAACTGCTCAGGACAAACAAGGGACTTATGAACAACCATCACAAAACAAAAAACAGAAGTGGATCATTCAGGACAGTATTAAGAATCAAATTTGTAAGCTTTTGTACAGGGTCAGTTTTATAAATTCATTTTGGGAATTATGTAAACATCTGTAAAGTAACTTATTTAGGACAGTGAAAAAATAAGACAAGATGCATTTTGTATGATGTCTCTTATTTTGTTAAAATAATTAACATTTTGCCGATTCTGTGTGGTGTATTTAAAGTTTTGAGCACAACTGTATGTGTTTGTGTCTGTCTCTCTCAGTCATATGCAGCGGTGCAGAGATAGATGTCATTCTTTATCTTTAAGCAGATATTTGAAGGCTGAATCAGTCAGACTGCAAATACTATCTGCACACTTTTTGCTTTGTTTGATTTGGAACTGCCATTATAATCTCAGCAAGGACGTGTCATTTGTGGGGAGGTTTTGCTTTCGTTAAGCCTCATTAGTCATACTGAGAGGGGAAAAAAATAAAAAGAGGGAAAGCAACGTTTGACATTTGGAAAAAGACATTTTCTTTCATTTGGTCTTGTGGTTAACTACAACATTCTCATCTATCCTCTACTGTCCTATTCAACTCAGTTCCTCTCCTCATTCCTCCCTTCCTTGTATTTTATCACATATTCTGTCCACTCTACTTATCCTCTTTTCTTCTTTCCTCCCATGTTTCCTCTCAACACCTGTTTGACAATGCCAAAATAAACAAGTTGAGGAAAGTAGAAGAGAGGAGAAATTGAAGAAAAAAGAAGACATGTTGAGGAGAGAATAGATGAGGATAAGAGAGAGAGAAGGGCATAAGACAATGAGAAAAGAGGGGTGGGGTGAAGATGAGAGGATAGATGCAGAGAAGAGAAGACTAATTACAAAGAGAGAAGAGGATAAATGATGAGAGATGACAATTAATGAGAGGAGAAGAGAGGAGAGACAGAAATGGAGGAGAGGAGAAATGACAAGGAGAGGATAGATTAGAGAGGAGAAACAAGAAGATGAGGCGAGAGAAGGAAATGTGAAAAGATGAGAAACAAGAAGAGCATTCTGTAGATTATGAGAGGAGATATAATATAATGAGACAAGGAGAGGAAAACAGAGAAGAAAGACAAAGAGGAGATGAGAAATAATGAGGAGAAACAAGAAAATGAGACAGGGAGAGGAGAATATAGAAAAGAGACAATGAGAAAACAGAGATGTTGAGGTGAGAAGAGACCTAAAGAAGACAGAGGAGAGAGATGGTGAGAGAAGGGGCAAGAAAGAGAAGAGGAAAGGATTGGAAAGAAGAGGTGAGAAGAAAAAAAAGAAAGGAATCGAGAGGAAAGTATAGAGGTGAGGAGAAAGCAGGAGTAGAGGAGATGATATGTAAGGAGAAGAGGGACAAATATGAAAGACAATGAGAAAGGAGATGATGAGAAAGGGAAAGGAGAGCTGAGGATAGATGAAGAGAAGAGATGATGAAATGAGCAATGAGGAGGAGAGATAAGAAAGTGAGACAAGGGGAAAAGACCAGGAAAGACAGAGATGGAGGAGAGGACACATTATGAGTAGAGAGATGAGATGAGAAATGGAGATTAATTAAGAGAGGAGATAAAGTTGAGACAAAAAGACAAGACACGATGAGGAGAGATAAGGACAGACAAAGGTGGAGAAGAAGAGAGATCATGAGGAGATGAGAGACTAAGAGAGGAGATAGAAGAAAATGCGAGAGACAAGATGAAGAAATTAAAGAGAAGACGAGAGAGATGAGGAGAGAATACGGGACAAGGAGGGGAGCAATGAGAAGAAAGGGAAGGAGAGATGAGGGCGGGAAGACAAAAAGAAGAGATAAATGAGGAGAAGATGAAAGGAGCAAGGAGAGGAGATAGCGATGGAGGAGAGGAGAAAATAGAGACGCAGAGAGGTCAAATTAATAAAACTGACAAGACAAGGAGACCAGGCAAAATGATGAGAGGAGAGGATATAAGATAAGGAGGCAAGAAGAGAAGCAGAAAGAGGAAAAGGAGAGGCGAGAGGATTGCTTGATCACTTCTCCTTCATGTGCTCATTCATTTTGACGGTCTCTGACTCTCCCCTTTCATCTGTGCACATTTACCACAGAGATCGCCCTCATTTGTACTACCTCTGTCCTTTCATTTCTCACGCTCTCTTTCTTTTATCATCATTTTTCTGTCTTTGACCCAACACTGAAAATGGCAGGGACCCAAAAAAGACAAGTGAATTCAACCAATTCTCACTCTCGCTCTGTGACACACGCTCTCAGCATCCACCATTAAGTCACACACACACACTAGGCCTTAATTGGATGACTGTTTTGAGAGCCCAGCAGGCAGAGCGCTAGGGGAGAGCAATGTCACATTTTACTCACTTAGACCACTCGCTCACTCCTTCATTTATCTGGAAAGACAACAGCGGTCACGTGTAAGTGTATTATGTTTGCGAGTCAGTCGGACAGATTCTGATTGGATTTTAAAGGGGAGTTTTATTGTGAATGGCTTTGAATTGGTTCTACAAAAGTAAAAAAAAATGTACAAGGCAACACTTTATTTCGATAGTCCACTTTAGACATTCTACTAACTCTACATGTCAACTAATTCTCTATAATTTGCAACTACCAATCAATTTACTCTCAGGGTTATAGTAGCTTAGGGTTCGGGTTAGTAGAAAAAGTTGCAAAGTTACTTAAAACAGAAGTTATGATTGTTTTTTTCTCCATATAAACAACTTTTTGAACTAAAAATGCAGGATTTTATTTTAAATAAATACCAGGGGATTTATTGGATTGTTGGCATTTGGTATTGATGTGATCTCATGTGAGTGACAGGTTCACTCTAAAAAAATGCTGTGTTGTTTTAACCCAATTTTGGGTCAAATACGGACAAACCCAGCCATTGGGTAACATTTTTAAATTACATTTTTAACCCAATGTTTGAGTTTGTCCATATTTGACCCAAAATTGGGTTAAAACAACCCAGCATTTTTTAGATTGTTGTCAATTTTGATTTCTTGGTGACTCTTGGTTGCACTTTGAGTATTCCAGCGTCACCCATTTGTTTGAGAACACCTAATCAAAAACCCATTACCCCTGAAATTGGCATTGCTTGCATAAAGATATTATATTAAATAATAAAATTGTTAACACTTAGGGTCCAATTCTCACAATTAACCAGTAGTGTTTTAGCATGCATATGACTAGGATATTCATAGTTCCCACATGACGTCACAACATACGGTCATTTGCCGACCCGGTGCCATTGCTGTGGGCAGAACATTAGAAGAAGCAATACGAGTTAAATGAAGTGAAATGAATTTTGTGCTAAAAAGTAAAAATGTTCATCTCCTGCTGGGTCAGTGAATGTTCAAATCGTGCCGGAGGTTCAGTTAAATTAGGATTTTACAGTATACCCGTCATTAGACTCCATGCATGTGAGAAGACTAAGCTTTTGTCAGAACAATGAGGTTATGGCTGGCAAGGATGAACAGGAAAGAAACTCACTCAAAACACGCAAGAATTTGTTTGACAAAAGCACAATGATGTGTTTTATTGCGAGTGTACACAAATGTAAGTTAACACTTTGCAACTTGAATAATGTCCTGTATGAACAAAATGACGAGGTATTAAAAACATACAAAACAACGAAGAAAATGTTTAAATATTCCATGTGACAACAGTGGCTCAACTATAAGTTTATCAAGCGACGAGAATCCTTTTTTAAGTGCGAAAAACAAAAAACAAAAATAACGACTTTATTCGACTATTCCTTTTCTTATTTCTGGGCCTGAGACGAGAGTTCAAGAGATTTCCACGACGCGTGTGTGAGAACTGAACAAGAAGTAGTAGAAAAATAACGTAGTTCTCAGCTCTCAAATTTAATCAAAAATATCTTCATTTGTGTTCCGAAGATGACCGAAGATCTTACAGGGTTGGTACAGCATGGGGGTGAGTAATTAATGACTTAATTTTCATTTTTGGGTGAACTAACCCCTTAATTGAGGCAAAAGTCATAGTTAATAGTTAGTTAATAACCCTAATCAAAAGTATGACCAGTAGTCCAGAAGTATGAATCAGTTAAATTAATCCATTTTTATGTTATAATGCAAAAAAAAAAAAACACAGTTTCGTAGTATATGGTTGCTTCAGTTTGTTCGATCTGCCTGAGATCACACACACACACACACACACATACATTTTTACTGATGACTATTGAAGGACACAATAGACTGGGAGAAGTCAAAGACACATGCACACACACCTGTCTGTGTGTCATTCACTCAATCCTTGTATCTGAAGGACACTACAGATAAACCTGCATCCTTTGTCCCTATGTGTCTGTGTGTGTGTGTGTTTGTGACCTCCCTTCGACTATTGTGTTTCAATCAGTGGTCCTTGTGAAAAGCACACGTCTCTTTCTACGCAGGTGCCCTGTTGACGTGGCCTTTCTCCTTCTTCAAGCTTTCTGGAAATGGCAGATTTGCCACGTCACAGAAAAAAAAAATGTTCCCGTAATCCTGCACGCAAGAGAAGATCAGCATGTGAATGCAAGGCTGAGATTGGGGTTGTCATTTGCTGTCACACATAGTATGGTTTGACTGACCTGCAGAGTTCCTTGTGAGCGTGTCAAGGGCGTTCGAAAGGCGGTGCGGCAGGGGGGCGCTTAATGGTATTTAAGTGTCATCCATTTTGG
The DNA here is from genome assembly GCA_038021265.1 of Cyprinella venusta. NCBI lineage: Eukaryota > Metazoa > Chordata > Actinopteri > Cypriniformes > Leuciscidae > Cyprinella > Cyprinella venusta. The sequence goes on along the minus strand of CM075885.1, from coordinate 20,301,295 downwards.
TGAATAAGAGATTCAAAACACATATGACCCTTCTTTACACAGACCAACACTTACTCGCTCGGTCACACATGCACAGATTCATATCCTCCATTCCCATTTTTTTCTTATTTTCACTCCCGTTTCCATGGGAAAGCAGGGCAGATTAATCCGGACTGCATGGCTGGTGCTCAGAGATAAACACGTTATGGAGACCATGTGAGAGAAACTTATTACCGGCGACTCATGTGAAGAAAAAAAAAAAAAAAAAAACGAAAAAAAAAGCAGGTGGTTTAGAGGCCATCTGATGTTATGTAATACTTGTGTTCATATAATGTGTTGTTTGAGCCTGTTTTGATTCCTCGGACAAACCCTGATGGGGTTGGGTATATAGTCGGAGGATTTTTCCCAGTGTGATATGTGCCCAGATGACAGTTTTCTGGCAGTGTGGTGCCACTCAAACAGACAGGAAGTGCAGAGTTTCTGCTCGACCATGTCCATCTGACTTCTCTAATTCAATATCCTCCAGCAAAACCCAGCAGAGCTAAAGGTTAAAACCTTGTTGCCATTTTCATAGGAGGATACTGACCTAATAGGGGCCAGAGGCACACTCTCTGCTCAAATGCTCAAATGTTTGCTTCCTGTTGAACACACTGTTTTATTTTCAGTGGAAAAAGAAATTACTGCTGCAGGCACTACAAAGAGGATTTGTTTTTTATTGGTCTTGCGGCAAATAAAGGAGTTCTTAATAATTAAAAACATATCACTGTATACTTCTCTTATTTTTGCTTTATTTTAGTGTATTTTTTATATAATATATTAAATAATATGTTAATATAGATAGCTAACCGTGTTATAAAAGTGTATATGAAGGAAGGAAGGAAGGAAGGAAGGAAGGAAGGAAGGAAGGAAGGAAGGAAGGAAGGAAGGAAGGAAGGAAGGAAGGAAGGAAGGAAGGAAGGAAGGAAGGAAGCCAGGAAGGAAGGATGGAAGCAAGGAAGGAAGGTAATGCTGGCGTATTGTAATTCCGCCATGGCTAAAGAGCTCTTAATTGTGTTTTCTTGATTTGACTGAATGTCTTGAGCTAAAGTATTTTCCTCACATGCTCACACACTCACACACACACACACACACACACCCTTGTTGGAGGGAAGGAAGCAAGGAAGGAAGAAAGCAAGCAAGAAAGGAAGGAAGGAATGAAGGAAGGAAGCAAGGAAGGAAGAAAAGAAGCTAGAAAGGAAAGAATGAAGGAAGGAAGGAAGCAAGGAAGGAAAGAAGCAAGGAAGGAAGAAAATAAGCTAAAGGAAAGAATGAAGGAAGGAAGGAAGCAAGGAAGGAAAGAAGCAAGGAAGGAAGAAAATAAGCTAAAGGAAAGAATGAAGGAAGGAAGGAAGCAAGGAAAGAAGGTAATGCTGGCATTAGTAATTGCGCCAGGCTAAAGAGCGCTTAATTGTGTTTTCTTGATTTGACTGAATGTCTTGAGCTAAAGTATTTTCCTCACATGCTCACACACTCACACATGCGCGCGTGCGCGCACACACACACACCCTTGTTCTGTATTACTCTTGTGAGTAGCTATTTTGAGAAATCAATACATTTTGTTCCCTTAGCAACCACTCTTGAAAGATGCATAAATTGGATATTAAGATTTTAACAGTCCTTCAAAAGATGCAGAGCTGAAAACGTAACCTGGAAGTCTGGTAGGAATACTCCAGGTTCAGTACAAGTTAAGATCAATCGCCAGAATTTGGGCATAATGTTGATTACCAGAAAAATGTCTTTCCACTTGGCCTTTTCTGAGTAAATCGAAGTTAAAATGAGGCACTTACAATAGAAGTGGATAGGGCTAGTCCATCAACCTTTAAAATACTCAATAGAAAACCAGACTTAAAACTATATATATATATATATACAGTTCATCTTCAGACAAAAACAGACATGTCTTCGTGACATCAGATAAAGGACAAGAAAGCGGCCACCGCTATGTAAGATTGCCAGATCGGGTCACGTTTCTGTAGTCCGAATGAGGCACAAGAAAACTACAAACTTGACTTGCTTTACGGCAAGTGTTACAATTGCCGATAGGTGGAGTGTACTCCACAGCTGCAAGGTATCTACAACATGTAAGATACCTAGCAGATGGGTAGCTTTTTAATTGTCATCATCATGATTCCAAAGCCGCTGCTGGATAAACCGAGAGCATGTGCGTGTGCGACAGGATGCGGTAGGCTAAATAATTTCAATAGCAGTATTGGACAATTCCACTTCCAACCTGTAAGGCGACCGCAGAGGAAAAGTTACTATTGCTTTAAAATATCCGTAAGAATGACAAGAACAACATTACGCTCAAATAATACCAAATATTTAACAGAATTAATGTAAGTGCTTTTATAAAATAACATTTTTTAACTATTTGAATGTCCTTTATCTACTGTAAGATATGTGTACTCTGTGTGAATTTACTTTGTGTTTATGTATCTTATGTGTTATATGTGTACAACAGTATACGTCTATATTTGTAAGTTATTGTGTATTTACTATGTTTTTGTCAGAAGACTTTCCTGTAACTGTTATGGTCAAATAATTTCCCCACATGAGATCCACAAAGTATGTGTGTGTGTGTGTGTGTATGCATCCATCCATCTATAATTTCTGCATTCAAAACCCCCAAAGTTAGCGGTAATCAACATCCCTATGTCAAAAATGCTGTTGCTGAATGAGATTAACTTGAATTTAACCCAGAATATTCCTACAAAATAGACACACAAGACTAAATTTTGTTGTCATTTAAAATTTTAAGATTGCAACATGCAAAAAGTTGTTTGTACCTTCCCTGACTACATGTCTGATTGCTTGCTAAAGAAGTGTTATGTCTCCCTGAAAGCTTTTATTCTTTGTAGGGGATGCATGCAGAGTGTGTATTGGCTGCAGTCACAGATAGTCAGTGCAATGAGAAAGGCGATGCATTAAGGAGCAGAGCTCCTCTGGATTTGGCAGGCAGACTTTGCGGCATACTGAGGGGTGCTTAAGCATTTTAAGTGGCCCCAGTGTGCCAATATTTCACTCAGGCAGAATAACTGTCTTAATGCTAGATATCCAGCCATCCATTGAGCACGTTTCCGGTGTTTTAACGTCTCTTTTGCAACAATTTTACACTCTGGAGAGGGAGAGAGGTGGGAGGCTGAGAAAATGGGGAAGACAAAATCCTTTCAGTCACTTCATTACATACAACATTAAACCCAATCAGGGTGTTAAGATGCTTTGTAGTTTCTTATTTTACAACAGCAAGACAAAAATAGCACTGCAATGTCCAGTGAATGAGAGTGCCACAAACTATGTAGATGGCTATCTACGCTGTTGCTTGGTGTCTGATCTTGACAGACTGTTTTAATAGACAAAGAAACACCAAATGTCCACATCACATAAGGCAAGGAGAAAAAAATAAATCTATCTACACGACAGTGATGACATTGAGTCACTGGGTTGGTGATTTCTAGGAGGCGTTTCTATTTTGATGTGGTTTTTATGTTTCAAAATTGTAATTTACTTCTGTGATGGCAAAGCTGTAATTTGAACTGCAATCTTCAGTAACATGACCCTTTAAAGGGTTAGTTCACCCCAAAAATGAAAATAAGTCATTAATTACTCACCCCCATGCTGTACCAACCCCGTAAGACCTTCATTCATCTTCGGAACACAAATGAAGATATTTTTGATTAAATTTGAGAGGTGGATCACTGCTATATAGGCTGCCTAAGGGATAGAAACTTAATGGCCCAGAAAGTCAATAAAGAAAATGTTTAAATATTATTAGTGGCAGTGATCCACCTCTCAAATTTAATCAAAAATATCTTCACCTACACTGTAAACACTAACACTCAAAATAATTAAGGTAAGGTAAGGTAACTACATGGGTTAAAGCGTTAGTTCACCCAAAAATGAAAATTAAGTCATTAATTACTCACCCCCATGCTGTACTAGCCCCGTAAGACCTTCGTTCATCTCCGGAACACAAATAAAGATATTTTTGATTTAATCTGAGAGCTGGATCAGCCCTCCATAGACTGCCTAAGGGACTAGCTCTTGGCATCCCATAAAAGTCATTAAAGAAAAGGTTTAAATATCCCGTGTGCCTACAGCGGCTCAATTATAAGTTTATCAAGCGTCGAGACTACTTTTTGTGCGAAAAAAACATAAATAACGACTTTATTCGACTATTCCATTACTTCCTTATAGGCGCATGCGCGAGAACTGAGACGAGCACATTCTCCTTCGGCTTGTTTACCGGCTCCTCACCGCAGGAGTATTAGCGCCACCTACCGTATGAGATGATGTGCTGATATAGCTGGAAGCGCAAAACTTTCTGTTTACAAGCAGAGTAAGATGCACGCTGTATATAAGGTTTTCAATTAGCGTATTTTCCGCACTATAAGGTGCTCTTAAAAGCCTTTAATCTTCTCAAAAAAACGATATATATGGATCATCATCTCATACGGTAGGTGGCGATAGCGGTGAACAGCCGGTAAAAAGAAGTACTCGAAAGAGAACGTCCTCCTCTCAGTTCTCGCGCATGCGCCTATAAGGAAGTAATGGAATGGTCGAATAAAGTCGTTATTTATGTTTTTTTCGCACAAAAAGTAGTCTCGACGCTTGATAAACTTATAATTGAGCCGCTGTAGGCACATGGGATATTTAAACCTTTTCTTTAATGACTTTTATGGGCTGTCAAGAGCCAGTCCCTTAGAAAGTCTATGGAGGACTGATCCAGCTCTCAGATTAAATCAAAAATATCTTCATTTGTGTTCCGGAGATGACCGAAGGTCTTACGGGGTTAGTACAGCATGGGGGTGAGTAATTAATGGCTTAATTTTCATTTTTGGATGAACTAACCCTTTAAGGTTAGGATTGGTTAGATAGGCTGCATTATTAAGGTAACTACATGGGTTAAGGTTAGGTTTGGTTAGGTAAATACATGGGTTAAGGTAACATGGGTTAAGGTTAGGTTTGGTTAGGTAGGCTACATGGTTAAGGTAACTACATGGGTTAAGGTTAGGTTTTGGGGTAGGTTCAGGGTTAGTAGTTATCACCCAGTTATTGTAATAACTGTAAACCCTAACACTCAAAATAATTAATTATATTTAGAACTTTCTTTTTCTTTTGATTTCACGAAACCGTTTTAAGTAATCTGAATTGTTTCATTGTTTTGAGTTTTATGAACTTGTTTCTTTTAATTTAGAAATTTAGTTAGTTTAAGGTTTTTTTTTTTACAAAGTTCTTGGCAACAAAACAATATACTTATATGTACTGAATATAACGGCTGATAAATACTGAGATTTGTATGCATCACATCATGAACTAACTGCCTTTTGTTTGTTAAAGATATTTATTCCTGCTGGTCGTGAGCTTTATGTGATGTTACAAAGAGACCAGCGTTGCTGGAATGTGGATGAAACAGCTGTTCTCTCTGGTACACAGGAATAGATGTTCCCGCCTCGTGCTGTCGCTTTTTCTGACAATGATGTGAAAGTCTAAACTTCAAATGGGGGAGTTAAAAATAAGCCTGCTAATGACGTCTTCTCAATGAAATCATCCGTGTGATTTAGTGACAGCCGGGCCTTCGTGCACCACCTGGTAGTTACTTTAAGTTGTTTCACGCAATATCACATGATGCTAAGGTTTTAGCAGCTTCTCATACACCTTTTTTTTTAAAAAAATGTTTCGGTCACCAGTTGGTAATTGCCAATTATGTATGTATATATGTACAAATGTAATTTAACCATGTGATGGCAAAGCTGAATTTCATCGATGTTAATAACAGCTGTGCGGCTTAATATTTTTATAATATCTTTTTTCAGGAGTCTTTGATGAATAGAAAGTTTAAAAAGAGCACACATTCAGAAAATATATAAATAAAAAACTTTATGTTATATAAATAATATGTATATATAATTATCACATTTATTGTTCAAAGCTTAAGCTGTGATTTTACGTAAAAACCTAAACAAAAGCTCAGAAACACTACATGAGGTTTTAAAGTCACTTTCTTTCATATCACGCATTGCTCATCTCAGCTGTCAGCCTTTCACCATCTCATTTGAAATGCTCATCCAGACAGTGTGGAATTCAGCATGTCTGAGTTCATCTCTCACCTCCATATATGTCGCAAGTATCCACAGGGAATCAATAACCTTGATCTCCAATAACAGCCAGTTCCATGCAGTCCATGACCATCAATCATAAGTGACTTGCAGTTATATTCAGTTTTATAGCCTTTTGAATTTAAATGTGTGGATTCTTGCTTCAGAATTAATGTAAAGTAATTTACAGTTAAAATTATTACATTTCAAATATGTTTACTTTAAGTTTTAAAGGGTCAATCTATTATTGAATACAGTATAATATGTTTGAATGTAATGTTACAAATTGCAATAATAAAATTCCTGGCATTTAGAAAGTCTTCTCTTTTCCTATTCCTATCCCATTTTTATTTTATTCTGCGTGTTCAATATCAATGCAAAACAGACATTTTGTAGCACGATTTGCACCTGAAGACACATTGTTCCTCATCACAACGTATTCTGAATAAGTCCTTTATGTGAAAGCAAAACATTTCCCAGAATGCCTCTGGTTTACTCCAGGTTGGGGAACAAAAACATACCTCAAGAGGCGCTTTGAATCACAACCCTCTAAAGATGTAACAATGAGACGAAGAGCAGTAAATGATGTTGGCATCCATCACAAAGAAGATTCAGAATTCATATCTGCCATTTCATGCAACACCTGGCGGAAGAAAATAAAGAGGTTAGTAACATTTCAAGTTGTTTTCTGATTTGACATCTGGCCAACAGTGTTTATCTTTCTACATTTTACCAACAGACTAGGAAATTAATTGTGAAAGTTATAGTGGCTTCCCAAACGCAACATTTAAAAACAGCTCTAAACAGCTATAAGCTGTCCTTTATTTTTATTGATCGTCAAATTAAATGTATTTAGATCACTGATGGATGGATGCATTAAATAATCTTTCAGGAGAGGGCATGTCTACTATCTGAAACAGCATGTAGTCCCCTGACGAAGACAATTAGTTAATGAGGTTCATCAGGGCCTCATAAGATCAAATGACACACTGTGAGAGTAATGAAATAATCTCTGAGACTGAAACCACATCACATTTAGGGGCAACAAATTATGATCCTCACAAAAACACACTGTGGCAGTAGCCTCAGAAACAAAGTCAATGTGAGGTTTAAACCACTCCTTACGTAACTTTTTTATCCCAACTGTTTAGTCTGGTTACAATCGGATTATTAGGGTCCATGTGAACACAGCCAAAACTTGCACTTGCAAAGGCTTGAAAAACCCACGCGACGCAACATCAATTTCAATCTAACTTAGCTCCTAACTGTATGCTCATGATTAGCATCAGATTATTCAATCTTACAAAATCTAACAACACATTTACAATCAGTAATAAATCATATGTAGAATATCTAACACGTAAAGGGCGATGTAAAACAAAAACACTAGAGGCGACACAATACCCTTCTGATAAAGTCAGCATTGCTGACTTTACCAATATGGAATTCATACGGAATTTTAGCAAGGTAAAAATAAATAAATAAATAAATAAATAAATAAATAAATAAATAAAATGAAATGTGTCACATTCACAGGCCACTCTATTCATTATTTATAATGACTTGTGCTTTCATTTATTTAAAGAAACATTCGAAAATGATGCAACATTGCTCTATTTGCATCAAATCTTAATCTTAATCCTACCCTATTTGTTTTACTGTAACAATTAAATAAATTATAGTTACAATACTGAAAGCAAGGCCAATTTTGTGCAAAGCTCTCTTTCTCTTTCTCACACACACACAAACTCAATTAATGATCACTGTGCAGGTATTTATAAGCAAGTCATAATTTGATTTCTGAGCTAACAGCTAATTTATACAGCCCGCTAGGATCCCCCAAAGCAAACCTGTCTCATGATAAAAACAGCTTCTGATTAAACGACGGCTCTAAGGCTACGGTAAACATCAGTAAAAGAATACAAGTTTGGAAAATAAAAGACCAAAAATGGAAAAGACATTTTTCACATCTCAGAAGTGTTTTGAAAAGTATGAACGACGCTCAAAGGGAAGCTTACTGGAGTTTATCCTCTGACGCAGAAGAATAAAACGGTCTGAATCTAGTGTCGAAACAGCAGGCTAACTCATTAAACCTTTAATGAAGGCACTAACAGTCTGCACGAGAGCAGAGATAAAAGTTTTCATCTGAAATTTTTATAATGTCTGTAGGGTGTGCGTAAGCTATAAGGTTTGTTTATTGCACTTCTGGAGCCTTTCAAGATAGAGGAAGTCAGTTCTGCAGGAAGACTAATTATGTGCAATGTTTATAGTGTTTACCTGAGTTTTAAATATCATCTTGAGTACTGCAGATGACTTGCAAAATATGAGGTGCAAAAAAAAAAGGATTACATCCTTTACGTATCCCCACATCATTTTGTGTTCAATAGAAGAAAAAAAGTCATAAAGATTTGGGATGACATGAGGGTATGTAAATGATGACATAACACATTTTACAGAAAGAAGTCTGTAATAAGTCCTTTTCCTTTTCAATAAATTTATGCCCAATCAATAGCACTTATGCAGTATAATGTTAATTGTTTTAAAAAAAAGATTCTGACTCTTCTTGCCTTTTCTTTAAAAAAGCTGGGTTACAATGAGGATAAAATGCAAGTGAATGGGGCATATTCGTTATCAATCAAATATGAATCTTTTTAATATTATAGTCACAAGACATAAATAAAATGTGTTAATGGGATTTTAGTGCAAAAATAATTAAGTTTGTTTTGGTTTTTTTTGCTTTGATTGTACAACTACAGTGAATGCAATCATACAGTAAACAATTATAAGCTTCATATTTCTGCTATTAAATATGTGTGTTTACCGGTACGAAAAAGAGAACTAATCGAAAATATTTTTGTAGCATTATGCCACAAATACCGCTGACTGATTTAAACCTGTATTTGTCATGGTGCAATATAACACAGGAAGCAATAGCGAGTGAACAGTAATTTATTGAGCTCAGTCCAATGCAATAAGCCAGAGACACGGTGACGCAGGGACTTCGATGGTCAACTCGATGAGGTGAAGACAGACGGTGATATCCACAAGACACACGAAGAACAGTCACTCAGAGCACGGTCGAAACCTCACGATGAACTAGACGATCAGGAATACGGGAACCAGGAACCAGAACACGAACACACCAACACCGAACAACGATCTGACAAAGATGAGAGAACAATGGTGAGTATATATGCGTGGTGGTGATTGACTGCAGCTGGTGATGATTGATGATGAGCGGCTGGAGTGGATCAGGTGATGCCACACAGACACGCCTCTCACACACGTGCATTCATACCACAACATAAACACGAGACTAGAAGAAAACAGAGGAGCTGTCCACCGTGACAGTACCCCTCTCTCTAAGAACGCCTCCTGGCGTTCCCAGACTCCCTTACCTGTCGATTGTAATCATCGATAAGAGAATGATCCAGTATGTCTCTAGCAGGAACCCAACTTCTCTCCTCCGGACCGTAACCTTCCCAGTCCACCAAGTACTGGAATCCGCGTCCCCTCCGCCTAGAATCCAGAATACGATTGACCGAATAGGATGGTTCCCCATCTACGAGTCGCGGCGGTGGGGGAACCGGGGCTGGCGGATTAATATGAGCATAAAACACGGGTTTGACTTTGGAAACATGGAACACGGGATGAATTCTCTTGTACGCAAGAGGAAGTTTGAGGCGGACTGCCACCGGACTAACGATCTTGGTGACAGGAAACGGGCCAATAAATTTCGGAGCAAGTTTATTCGAGACGGATCGGAGAGGAATGTTCTTAGTAGAAAGCCACACTTTGGAACCGACGACGTATACGGGAGGCTTCCGCCGGTGGCGATCGGCTTTGGCCTTGGTGCGAGCTCCCACTTGGAGTAAAGTCTCACGGGCTCTAGTCCAAGTGCGATGGCACCTCTGGATGAAGGCGTGGGCAGAGGGGACCGCGACTTCAGATTCCAGACTGGGAAAAATTGGTGGCTGGTAACCTACGCTACACTCAAACGGAGATAGACCTGTAGATGACACTGGTAACGTATTGTGGGCGTACTCCACCATAGACAGTTGTTGACTCCAAGAGGAAGGGTTCTTGGCAACCATACATCGCAACGTTCTCTCTAAATCTTGGTTGGCTCTCTCAGTTTGACCATTGCTCTGGGGATGAAACCCAGAGGATAGACTAACAGTCGCCCCCAGTAATTTACAAAATTCTCGCCAAAATTTGGACACAAACTGGGGACCCCTGTCGGAAACCACGTCTTTAGGGAGGCCATGTAACCGAAAGACGTGATCAACGACCGTTACCGCTGTCTCCTTAGCTGAAGGTAGTTTGGGTAAGGGGATGAAATGTGCTGCCTTCGAGAATCGGTCCACCACAGTTAAAATCACTGTGTTACCTTGAGAGGGTGGGAGGGCGGTGATGAAATCTAGAGCGATATGGGACCAGGGTCTCGAAGGCACCGGCAGCGGTTGAAGTAACCCATCTGGAGATCGATTGGAAGACTTACCAATGGCACAAATTGAGCAAGCCAAAACAAAATCGTGAATGTCGCGAGCCATACGTGGCCACCAAAACCTCTGTCTAACTGAAAACCCAGTGCGTGTGACTCCTGGATGACAAGCAATGTTGGAACTGTGGCCCCACTGGATAACGTCGGACCGCAATCCCTCCGGCACGAACAAACGGTTCGGTGGGCAACCGGGCGGAGGCGTTACCCCTTCTAAGGCTCTCTTAACCTTCGATTCGATCTCCCATGTGAGTGTTGAGACAAATATGGTCTCGGGTAAAATACACTCGGGAGTAGACGGGCGTTCGGAAAAATCAAATATGCGAGATAGTGAGTCGGGTTTGATGTTCTTGGAACCCGGACGGTAAGAAAGAGTAAAATCAAAACGACCGAAAAAAAGTGCCCACCGAGCCTGCCTGGAGTTCAATCGTTTAGCAGTTCTAATATATTCCAGATTCTTGTGATCGGTCCAGACGGTAAAAGGTACCCCCGACCCTTCTAACCAGTGACGCCACTCCTCCAACGCTAACTTGACTGCCAACAACTCTCTGTTACCAATGTCATAATTGCGTTCGGCTGGGGATAATCGATGAGAAAAAAAACGCGCAAGGGTGCATCTTGTCGTCCACAGGTGAACGCTGGGATAACACTGCTCCTACTCCCACCTCCGATGCGTCGACCTCCACCACGAACTGACGTTTTGGATCAGGGGCTATTAGAATGGGAGCTGAAACGAAGCGGCTTTTCAGTTTGGCGAACACAGCCTCAGCTGTGTCGGTCCACCTGAACGCAGTTTGGGGGGAGGTCAAGGCAGTCAGAGGCGCGACCAGCTGGCTGAAATTGCGAATAAAACGCCGGTAAAAATTGGCGAACCCCAGAAACCTCAACAGGGCCTTGCGTGAATCTGGACTTGGCCAATCTACCACAGCCTTGATCTTCTCAGGGTCCATCCGCATCCCCTCGGACGACACGATGTACCCTAAAAAAGGAACAGACTGTGCATGAAAATCGCATTTCTTCGCCTTGACAAAAAGCCCATTCTCTAACAGCCTCTGAAGCACTCGACGGACGTGCTGCACATGTTCCTGGAGAGACGACGAAAAAATCAATATGTCATCCAGGTAAACATATATGAATTGGTCGATCATGTCTCGCAGCACGTCATTGACCAGTGCCTGGAAAACTGCTGGGGAGTTGGACAAACCGAAAGGCATGACCAAATATTCAAAGTGCCCCCTGGGGGTGTTAAAAGCAGTTTTCCATTCATCTCCCTCCCTAATGCGAACCAAATGATAAGCGTTACGTAAATCCAATTTTGTGAAGATAGATGCTCCCTGCAACCTCTCGAAGGCTGAAGACATCAACGGCAAAGGATAAGTATTCTTTACCGTGATGTTATTCAACCCTCGGTAGTCAATGCAAGGTCGCAAAGATCCATCCTTCTTCCCCACAAAAAAGAACCCCGCCCCCGCTGGAGAAGAGGAAGGGCGGATGAACTTGGCTGCTAGAGAATCAGAAATATATTTCTCCATAGCCTCTCTTTCAGGAATCGAAAGTGAATATAATTTGCCCTTAGGCGGAGACTTACCTGGCAGTAAATCTATTGCACAGTCATAGGGACGATGCGGAGGGAGAGAAGCAGCACGAGACTTACTGAACACTTCCTTCAGATCCAGATACTCTGCGGGCACGTTAGACAAATCCCCTGCTTCCTCCTGTAACACAGAAACAGGTACAGACGAACAAGCAGACACAAGACAAGACTTATGACATTCCTTATTCCACTCCAGCACGGCTTTGTGAATCCAGTCCACACGAGGGTTGTGTTTGATGAGCCAGGGATGTCCAAGAACGATGGGTGCAAGGGGTGAGTCCAAAATCAGAAAAGAAATAGTCTCGGTGTGGTTGCCAGAGGTGATAAGTGTAATGTCTTCAGTGCAGTGTGAGATGGTGGGTAGTTCTTGGCCATTTAGTGCGTGAACAGAAATCCGGTGATCGAGGGAACGGAGGGGAATTTGAAAAGTGCGTGCAAAATTGAGATCCATAAAATTACCTTCCGCTCCTGAGTCCAAAAGTGCCAGACAGTCGTGCTGATTTGTTGACCATCTCAGTCTTACCGAGAGGAGGGTGGATGTAGATGTTGCTGATGAGGTCTTCCTGGCGGAGATCCCACCCGATAGTAGCCTCACGTTTACTATCGGGCTTGGCCTTTTACCGGACAGTTGTAAGCATAGTGACCAGAACCTCCACAATAAAGACAAAGGCCCTGGGACCTCCGCCTCTCTCTCTCCTCCCGGGAAAGCCGAGCTCGACCCACCTGCATAGGCTCGTGATCGTCGACGGGGCTGACCACGTCCCTGCCGCTGGATCGCAGGCCGTCCAATTCTCCGAAAGTACGGGTGGAAGTTGTTCTGCGCTCGACTCTGGACAGTCGAGCGTCCACCCGCAAGGCAAGATCGATCAAGCCGTTGAGACTAGTAGGGAGATCCAGGGCATAGATCTCCTTCTGGACGTGGTCAGCCAGCCCATGCAGGAACATGTCCCACTGCGCCTCCTCGTTCCAGCCACATTCCGCTGCCAGGGTCCTGAACTCAATCGAGAACTCCGATACAGAACGTTTTCCCTGGCGGAGCTCCGCCAATGTCCTGGCCGCTTCTCTTCCTGATACCGATCTGTCGAACACTTTCTTCATCTCGTCAGACAGCTTCTGGAATGTGGAGACGCAGGGATGTTGGTTCTCCCACACCGCCGTTCCCCAGAGTGCCGCTCTCCCAGTCAGCAAAGTCAATACAAACGCCACCTTAGTTTGTTCGTCGTGAAAGGTGCGTGGTTGCAAGGAAAAATGCATGGAACACCTGGTTAGAAACGCTCTGCAATATGAAGGCTCACCCGAATAAGCTTCTGGTACTGGCAATCGGGGTTCCGACTGGGAGGGGCCTCCCGGTGGTGCGAGGGGAACGGCCGGCGTGGGGGGCGCAGTGGGAACACGAAGGCGTTGGATCTGCTGGGTGAGCTCGGACACCTGCGTCACCAAGGCTTGAACTGCGCGACCAGTGTCGCCAATCTCTTTCTCCTGAACATTCATTCTCTGAATGCTGTGATGTACAAACTCCTCGATGGTCGTGGCTGGTGCACTCGCTGCTCCCTTTTGACGGTCAGATCGTTCTGTCATGGTGCAATATAACACAGGAAGCAATAGCGAGTGAACAGTAATTTATTGAGCTCAGTCCAATGCAATAAGCCAGAGACACGGTGACGCAGGGACTTCGATGGTCAACTCGATGAGGTGAAGACAGACGGTGATATCCACAAGACACACGAAGAACAGTCACTCAGAGCACGGTCGAAACCTCACGATGAACTAGACGATCAGGAATACGGGAACCAGGAACCAGAACACGAACACACCAACACCGAACAACGATCTGACAAAGATGAGAGAACAATGGTGAGTATATATGCGTGGTGGTGATTGACTGCAGCTGGTGATGATTGATGATGAGCGGCTGGAGTGGATCAGGTGATGCCACACAGACACGCCTCTCACACACGTGCATTCATACCACAACATAAACACGAGACTAGAAGAAAACAGAGGAGCTGTCCACCGTGACAGTATTGAGTTAAACCTAGGTTACACTTTATTTCGATAGTCACTTTAGACATTCTACTAACTATAAGTAACTTTTCAACTACATGTCAACTAACTCTCATTAGAGTATTAGTAGGCTGTGGAAGACTGTCAGTAGACTGTTAGGTTAGGGTTCATGTTAGGAGAACAAGTTTACTTGTAGTTGCTAAGTTACTTATAGTCAGTAGAATATCTGTTGGGCGACCAACAAACTAAAGTGTTAGCAGATATTAAGCAGACAGTCTTACTCTAATGATAGTTAGTTGACATGTAGCGGCAAAGTTACTTATGGTGTGTTCAGACCAAACGCAAATTTAATTATTTGCGCGAGTAGATTAAATACAAAGCCAATGCAAAGACGTGAATAGACGCATCATTCGCGCCGGGCGTTGCGAAAGACGCGAGTTGGGCCACGTGTTTGCCGCGAATGTCTTCCGCGCAAGTTGAAAAATTTGAACTCGAGCGAATGTTCAAGCGTCTAACTAGACGCAATAGACGCGTATTTGACGCTCTATTCGCGTTTTGTGTGAACACACCATTAGGCCGTGTGTCCACTAAAGCGTTTTTCCACGTGCCTTACGTATGTTTTCAATTGTTTTCAATGGGAGCGCCACGTTTTTTAAATGCCATGAGCGTACCGAGGCGCTGAAGCGCTTAGCGCCCAGCATTTTTACTGGTTGCCAGTTGAATAATGTTCAACTTTGGATAAAAGTTAACAGTTGAATAATGTTCAACTTTGGATAAAAGTTAACAGTTGAATAATGTTCAACTTTGGATAAAAGTTAACAGTTGAATAATGTTCAACTTTGGATAAAACGCAGCACTCATCACTGTCACTTTTTACCCACCCGTCCAATCACAGTGGAGGAGGGGCGGGACTAAACCACACTGAACAACTGTCACAACATTCTTTCTGTACAATGGCATCAGCTGGCAGAGCTAAACCGAACAAAATGGATGAAAAATAAATTATTAGTATGAAACAAATTATTTGCGAAATCAGTTACAAGTAAACTGTGCTGTGGGTATTCTGTATCATAGCAACGAAACGTCTCAACGGAAAAAACGCTGCGCTGCCAAAACGCTCTCAAGCGCCCAAAGCACGGCGTCTTCAGCAGAGCGTCTAGCGTTGTCAGCTGGCTAAAAACGCTTTGGTGGACACACGGCCTTATAGTTAGTTGAATGTCTAAAGTGGACTATCAAAATAAAGTGTTAGCTATATTGACTATTCCTTTAGCCATAGAATCTACAAACTGTTCCAGCAAAAGTAGAATGGACAACACAACGATTTACCGCTTCAGTACGTGTAAGGGTCATTTCTAAGAAGCATTCAATGGTAATCCCATTACTATCCTTCACATCTGTTCCAAAGGGCCTCTTCTGACCCTTTAACATCATTCAGCCTGGAAGCCTGAGAGCTCTTCGTGGTTCCCCTGCACAGTAAATGAAGATGATTCGAGAAGATGATGAGAACGCTCTGCGGGAACACTCTGTGTGAGCTGAACTAACAACCCCTTCTCCAAATAACAGAGCAGTCACGAAACACTCAAACAAAAGAATCGCAATCCTCCACTTCTTTGATCTTTGAAATAATACAGAATGAAATTGTTGCACACCAGCGATGCCTGCAAAGCAAGCAAATTGATTTTTTTTATTCATCTACACGAGAGGCTGGAGAGTTTCAGAATCAAAGGGAAACATGCACTGATCAATTATGGATGTTTAAGCACTCTCACAAAAAGACAGGTTTTTAGAGTATGGGTTTGAAAGCATGTCTGAAAACATGACATTCGTGTACAGCTCACTGTGAAGTTTTATCGCTACTTTAGTGCTTCAAACTTAACAACTTAACAAATCTGAGTTTGTGACACTGTTCTAAAAACTACAGAATAAAGGAGAAGACTCAACTTGGCCTTTTGATGACAAGGGAATGAGGTTTCCTTGCACAGCTCTTTACTTCATGTTGTTTCTAAAACAGTGAATACATCATTACTAATACAATATAACAAATAAGATTCTAAAACTGTGGGTACATACTTGTTATTAGTAGTGTTATTCATTCACTGTGCTATCTTGGTCCAAATGGCCAAAATACGTTTGAACTGAGTCTCAAGATTAGGCTGATATAACATTGCATCCCTGTAGCTGTGACTGCAGGGACTTGGTTTCCAAACAGCATATTTGGACTGATGGTGCACCTGTGATGGTGTGAAATGGAGAGAGTAAATGGAAGGATTTAGACGACTGTGGTCTGGAAATGTACTTATCCCTTCAGGACACCCAGCCAAGACTATCAGTAGCACTGAGGGGGGAAAGTAGATGAGCAGGTGGCTCTCGCAACACAGAAAGCAGCTCCAGTCAAGATTGAGAAACACACACACACATACAGAGAGGACACAAAATGTCATCTGTGAACCAACACACTCATATGCGCATATACAGAAAAGCCATAAAAGTGCACACAGGCAAGATGTGCATTCAGTCAAAAACAGGTTGCCACTTTAGTCGTCATTAAGTGGGAACATCTGGCACTGAACTCCAGCCTTGCTAAAAGAAAAGAGAGAAAAAACACAGCGGGTTTTACTGCCCTCAGCAATAGGCAGTAAAAAAAATGTCACTTTTAATAGCTTGACCCTCATAAAGGCCAACCTCTAATGGTTTACCATGACTCTTATCGTCCAATTTCATCTTATTAATATGATTATATATGTGTGCCATGACCAAAAGAGGACTGATTCTGGACTTTCTCATCTGCAATTTGTGTTTGTCTAAAGGAATATTTATTGTTCGGTAAGCTAAGCTCAATAAACAACTTTAGCTACCACAAAAATAAATTTGATAAGATCTTTAATAAAACAAATAATAATTAAAGAGAGGTACAAATTTTGGAGGATTTAAATGCAAAAATATGAAGGTTCTGATTGTATTAAAGCATTTATGTTATATTTTTTAAACTTTTGTAAAGATGTTACATTGTTCTTATCCTTTTTGGTCAGTCGTTTTAGGGTTTTATGTGTCAAATTGTCATGCAAAGAAGTCTAAATTTAGATAAAACTTTAGATCAGTTAAATGGGCATTTATTATAATAGGTTTTTGTGCTGTTTGATAGAGCTTATTCTGGCCCAAGACAGCACGACACAAAGCAACCAACAACAGTTTATTTTGTTTTTATGTAGCATTTAGAGGTGGGTTTATCTGATATCAGGAAATGTGAATAAGCACTGTGATCAAATTTAAACTGTGAACTAAAAAAGTACACTGCTGTTCAAAAGTTTGAAATCATTTTTGTCATTTTTGATGGAAACCATGATGCATTTTTTCAGCACTCTTTGATGAATAGTACAGCATTTCTTTGAAGTACAGATCATTTGTAAAATTACAAATGTCTGTACTTTCATTTTTTATCAATTTCATTCATACTTGCTTAATTGTTAATTGTGAAAAGTAAATATTGGCTTTGATAGTACTTTTGGTATGAGGTAAAACTTGCTTAATTGTTAATTGTGAAAAGTAAATATTGGCTTTGATAGTACTTTTGGTATTTGGTAAAGCCGTTAAAGATTTGTTTTACTCACTTTGCCATTAGATTTCTCTTATTGATCTCTGGCAAAACACAGCAGGTTTGTTTAGTTTCCTGATTCATGCAATAATGAAATTACTGCATCATTTTTGTGTGATGTTCACCTGTAAATTAGTCAAATTGAATAATAAAAAAACACTTTGTTTCAGCATTCATAAAAAACTGGGCTCCTATCCATACTTTTAAACCACACAGATGGCCTTATTTTGATTCTTCAGCACAGGAAATAGATGTGCTAGAGCAATAATTAGTGCATTTTTAAGCCGAGCGTGTGTGAAGCCGAGGGAAGGAAAAATGCCGTCATCCAAAATTGGTGTTACAGCGTGACATTAAAATGGCTTCGGTGAAGGTGATAAAGAGCAAGAGAGGGGTTAATGGAGATAAGTCACAACCTCTCAATGGATCAAAAAGCTACTTCACAAACTTACCGACTGGCCTGAACTTGGCAGCAACAATATTTAAAAGTTTTGCCTGGATACTGCACTGTTCCTGCTAAAGCTCTGCTCTCATCACTCAGAGTAGGTGCTATTTGTATGGGTCTCAAGTATAGACTCACACTTGCTAACAGCCGAAGACATGGTAACTCAGTGACTCAGACCCTGTCTAGGCCTTGGATGACGGCATCTGGATTAGACTCGGACTGTGAAATGGAATTTTAGAGCTCAGGGAGAAGGGACAGCTGTAATTCCCTGAGCCACATCTCATCTTTCTTTGAAAATAAATAAATAAAATAATAAAATAAGTCCAAAATCTTACATGGTACAACAGGGGAAAAAGTCTCTGAGATCTCTGAGATTCTTCCAAAGCAATAAACATCAGCTTTAGTTTCCTAAACTCCCGTGCTTTGCTGTATTGTGAAATGTTCCAGATGTATGAGTTTATGTTGTTGTTTTTGTTGTGCAAAGACGGAACAATGTATTTAAGATTAAAAAATTATGTTTCTGGTTATATAGATAATGAAATAATCACATATATTTTAAGGAAAAGGACTTTCCCAGCCTGTTCGTGAATTTCATTTTGCTGAAGGTCAATAAATCAGCAGTTCCCTTTCGCGACGCGTCAACAACGCTTTGGAAACGCCCCCAGCGTGAATGCGTCTGAATCATCTATGTCAACAAGTCCATAGGAAAAGGGTGGGACGGTTGCACAGTGAGCTGTCCAGATCTAGGAATAAGCCATACTCGTCACATGTTTTCAGTCCCCAAGTTCGTATTTATTCTGGAATAAGGGGATTGAAAAGAGTATTGCTCGAGTCGATGCCACGGGATGAACAGACGCTCGCGAGCTATCTGTCACCCGGTCCTGCATCGCCTCTGAAGGCTTCGGTTTTGTCCACGAAGCCATTAAAGACAACATCAACTTTAGTGGGCAAAGCATAAACGGCAGCAGGTCGTTTGCAATGATCAAAAGTCATAGTAAAATTTTTATTTCTGTTCAGCAAAGAATTCTGAAAATACACAAAAGCATTAAGCAGCACAACTGTTTTCTGCATTGGTAATAAGCATCAGCATATTTCTGAAGGATCATGTGACACCGAAGAGTGAGGTAATGATGCTAAAAATTCAGCCTTGCCATCACAGGAATAATGACATTTTGAAATAATATGTACATATAGTGTCTCTATTGCCACCATTTCTTATCATACTGCTCATTATCATAAACATATATTTTCCTTAAATGGGATGTTTAGTCCAATTACTGGTAGCAACGATTGCATACCACAACGATACAATCTATTTCCGATGGAAATCTATTTTCCTTTCTTCATTGAACATACTTTTTCCTGCAACTGAAAATGTGCGCAATTGAAACTGAATATACTATTCATAAGAGGAAGAAAGAGCTGTCTGACAGAAGCTGCCGAAGCTCCTGCTAAGAGAACAAAAGCCCAGAGCAGATTGCATTTCAGACCAACCCGAGTTAAAGCAGCAGGAGGGACTTCGATAAGCTTGACTCTCCCTTTCAGACATGCAAGTACTCATCATCCCATAAACACTGCATGTATAAAATCAGCTTCTAATGATGACAGACTTAACATTGCATTTAAACAGGCTCATTGCACTATCTGCACACATATGCAGGTGCATGTGCACAGCGCCTTCAAACATTATTTCTGTTTAACGACCAACTACTCAGTTTTAAAAATTGTGTTATTGTAAGTACTTTTCAACTAAGAGAGATATTTAAGCTGAGATACACTGATAGCCGTGAATGATAATTGCTGTTAGCCCCAAGAGAGTGCCTTTCTGTTATGATGAATATAATTTAATCTACTTGTTTCTCACTTTTCCTATTCAGCGATACCTCTAATAAGGGGCTGTATGACCCTCAGTGGTCCAAGGGATTTAACAGTTAGTCCATTCATTACTAACACAAAAAATGTCAATCATGGCAGTCTGGTCATTAACGTGCAGGTTTTTTTTTTTTCTTTGGCCAAGCATTACTGTGGCAGAATACATTTTATGAGTTTCTAAATGCTTTGCACCCCACAATGTCCATTAGTCGTCCTCATGTGGTGCATATATTGACAGGCATTTAAAAATCCCCTGGTGTCAGTCAATGGCTTCCCCAGCCAATCCATTTAGAAGCGACCGTCGGCACCTTGCGTTTCCTCGTATTTCTCAGGAGTGACACAGACAGTTTACTGGCGTCTCAATTTCAGTGTTAAAATGAGTCCAGCTATATATTTGTTCGTAAGGTATCTGCTATCAACTTCACATTCATGCTCATTCACATTCACTGACAAATTAGTTTTCAACTAATTAAATTAGGGTTTTGAATGATTATAATATTAGTCGGTGTCATTGGAAGATTGTTTCTAGCATTATTAAAGGAAACTGCCATCATTCAAATATTTTTTAAAGGATTTATCGAAACATTATTCTTGCTAAGTATATGCAAAATCCTCTGCAGGCACTTTATTACAATGAAGAACGAGTTGAAAAATACTAGGGGGGAAATTACTTTTTAACAGCTTCATTGAAATGAACCATCTGATTGAACCAATTCCCTTAAATGAGCTGTAGCCTATTTTCCAAAGCTATTTGAGACATTGTAAGAGAGAGTGTTTCGTTATCTAAACTCCAACGGTTACAATGTGCCTAACAATGTGCCATAAAAAGCAGTGATGCCAAAAATAGCTTGTTACTGGAAGCTACACATTTTCAAAATGACTCCTCTACTGCTAATAATGGTGTAGTTAACTTGTATAAAGTAATAGTTTAAGGCAAGTTGCTGTGGTGGTTTGTTTGCTATCTACATGCCATCTGGTCTTTTGTGCGAATGTTCACGTTACCCTCTCCTGCCTGTTTGCCTCCCATTAGTGCTCTAATCCAACAACTTGTTACATCACTACCAGCTGGAGGCAGTTCCCCTCGATCGCGCCACATTTTTGATGTTCGATATTCCAGGCCTCGGCAGCTACCATGTTCGTATCTCCCATAAAAGCGACTCCCTCGCACCTGCTCCCGTCTCCTCAGCCACGGCTGATTGCTCCTGGAGCTCCCAACCCCTGCAGATAATCATCTAATCAGGCAGCTACGGTGGGCTGTGATTGCTTTTCCAATCAGTTAACCCTCCTTCACCCTGACTCACTCACTGTTCAGGTACCCACTGCAGCTGCCATCAGCACCACTAATTAAAACAGGAAGACCATGACTGGGTATGAGGAGTGATGCTGGTGAGACGGCTGGAAAGTCTTATGATATTGGGAAAGGAAACTGTTCATATTACTACTTAAAGGGCTTCCATGCATTGTTTACGCCATTTTTTATTCATCTAAATTGAAGTCTTTACAAAATCTACATCTTTCTTAAACAGTCATTCAGCACTGCCTTGACAGGTCCCTATTCGTTTTTTCCCCCTTTTTAAAGGAGTTATATTAGGAAAATCTGAATTTTTCCGTGTTTAAGTGCTATAATCAGGTCCCTGGTGCATCTATCAACCCAGAAAACGTGAAAAGTGAGAACCCAATGATTTCGTTTTGGTAAGTCTTGTAGTGGTGTCCGAAACCATAGTGGATGTTATTGAAAGCAATAATTCAATCCCACTTATTCAATCCAAAATTGCACAGCAGTAATGAGTGTACAGCCAATGTACACCCAGTGATGGCCTGAATTTGCTTACTCCTTTTCATTCACTCATTCAAGTAAACAGTATTAGTGGACTAACGTAAGGAATAGTGAATGGGGGTTTGGGGGGGGGGGGGATTTCGGTTAAATAGGAAGGTGTAGCCTATGGAGGATTGTTCTTGTCACCAAGCAACTGTGACAGCTGCCGTCGATGAGTAACATTTGTACTGGACTTTTTTAAAAGTTATATTTAACTGTCTGAAAATAAAAAAGGGTTCACAAACTTTCTATTTTGTTCACCATGGTCCATTTTCTGTATAAAGAGTATACTATATATAATCGCATCTTAAGTTGGACAGTTCACTTTGTAATTAATTTTTGGTATGTGTTATCTTACCTCAAGGGCATCCAAGATGTAGGTGTCTTTGTTTCCACAGTATTTTCAATTTTGACATTTTTCGGTCAAACCGTTGTTGTCTGTCAGTCATGTAATGCAGGTTTAGGGGGTCCACCTCAAAGAGCATGCACAGAGAAGTCAAAATTAAACATGATTTAATGACTCGTGAATGCAGGTACACACTGATGGCCTAAGACACGAAACGAGCGGTTTGTGTGAGAAAACAAACAGTATTTATATATATTTTTTACCCTCTTGTTAACAGCTATGTCAAACTGATCTGAATCTCTGAATCAGATATCCAACTGAACCGAACTGAACCGTGTCCAACTTTAAGTGATCTCTCACGCGTCTACGATTTCGATATATCTAAATATGTTTAGTGAAAGGTGTTCTTGTTCTTTTTTCCTAATATCCTTCATATTTTCCTTTTTTAATTAATATCATATTGATGTAAGTTACACAAACCAATGATTTTTATGTTTTCTGTTTTGTCATCATGATTGTTCATTGTTAGATACAGCTATGGTCTTTCCATGATCTCATATGTATTTATAAGTTTAAATTATATGAGCGACAGATGCACTAACACTTCATAACATTAGCTAACTCGACAGCACAGCCTAGAACAGTTTGCCTCTGTTTGTAATGTCTGCACAAAGGATATGGGAAGCTGCTCGAAGATCTCACCTTTTGAGAAACTGTTGATTTTATACTTTACACCTTCATCGGTTAAAACGTTTACTCTTTAGTTTACCACAGGTTTAAACACAAGGAACCGTTTACTCACATTTGAATCTCTCGAGTCGCTGATCTTCGAAATGTTCGTTTGCTCTCCCGTGGCGTCCACAAAACATCTGGGATCTTCGCGCGTTACTCTTTTATGATACTTTTCACTCGCCTAACGTTACTCTTTATCCCATACTATAGCTGGGAAGTACTGTCTGTTTCGAACACAGTCAAAGACTCGTTGAGTTTTTAACGAATCGTTTGAATGAATGATTCAGTGACCCAATCAAATTTGTGGACCGAAACTAACTGCTGTAGACTAATCAACATATAATTTTTTTAAACACAATTAATTTCTAAATATGTTTGTATTTTGCCAGTGTGTTCTTCAATTGATATTGGTTTGTTGTAAAAGATAAAAATTAAAAAAAAAAAAAAAAAAACATGATTTGATGCTTTGGTTCAGGGTGAGGATGGATAGCCTATATTTGATATTAGCTAATTAAAAAAAATGTAGATATTTTCTAGATATTTGAAGATACTGATGTGACAAGTGGCGCCCACGTTCATTTGTTGGCTCTGGTTCCAGACCGTCTGTTGGCAAGACCACAAACACCTGATGAAGGGAAAATATCTGTCTGGGAGCAGGTGAATGTTGCTCTGGCAGAGCAGAGTGACAAAAGTCATGATCCAACGTAGCTGAGAGGTGACGTGACACCCTGACATTTGACATTTATATTAATCTGGGATCTGCAGGGACATCACACAAAAGAATGGGAAAGAATCCACAGTCTCAGGCTGGGGAGAATAACAGAATATAAGCAGATGATTCAATAATGTGTGAAAAACAGATGAATGGGAGGGAAATATATGAAGAGATGCAGGGGAAATGAAAAAAAGGATTTTGTATTATGGAGTTGATGGACTGGCTTAGAGCATAACAAGTATAAAGGGTTTCTAATTTGCAGTCATTTTACACCAGCTCTTGTCCTGTGAAGGTGTCATGATCCATATTTGTCCTTTCCTTAATGTAGGCTTGCACTTTATAAATCAGATTTGTGTATTAAATTAACATTGAATAAACTGTAATAGGATCATAGAATTCAGGTTGTTTCTTGTGATTTTCTCATCATTCTGTATTCTTAAAGCAACACTGTGGAACATTTCAACCTTTAGAATATATTACCAAAAACCCACTGAGTTGGTACATCGACTTACAATAGGTTGAATGACATGTCTTCTGTAGCCTGAAGGTGTCTATATGGCTTTTACTAGCACTTTGTAACTTGTTGGAACCCGAGCACAAAAAGAACCTCAAAAGTCGACCGCTTTACAGCATACATCACTTCCCTCACCACCCCAAACTTCCTCAGATTCTGACGTTAGTGCTCAACTCGCGTTTGATTGCCATCTGTATGTTTTCGTCACGGCCGAACAACAGCTACGAGGAAGAAGGCAATGGTTTTATCAAAGGAAACTAAAAAAAGAAAAGGGCCTGGCCCTGGCGTAAGCTAAAAGAGGAAGGGTGCTCGACCGATGCGGACGCTTGCCACACAAATGCCGTTTCCAAGGTAACCCAGATAAATTCATATAAGCAGTGTAGTATTTTCTGGTATTCAGGCACTAGCCGATGGTGTTCTGAGTGTAATAAAATGCCCACAGCCCAGTGTTCATTTCTACACACAAACACAGCCCGCCTCAGTGCAGGGCTCGCACTAATAAAATCGACTCATGTCAAATGTAACGTTACATTAAATGTAGTGCATGTACCCACGACTCAGTATTACCCTCAAACACTAACGTTACACACCACATGTCCCACAGTTTCTGTAAAAATTAAGGGGGGTAAAAATTCTTTAAAATACTCTAGGGACGCTAGACGTGAAAGTTACAGGTCGAGCACCCCTAGTGGCCAAAAGTTCCACAGTGTGGCTTTAAGTTCTCTCACAGTAACTCGCTCTCATGTTGGCGGAGACTTTAACACCTCAACAATCTCTGTGGGCATATGGCGCTCCTCTGTATTACTGTGTAATGTTTGCCATATTTCATATGTGGGAGAGACTACATCACAAATACAGAGGAGGCTCGGTTGGCACGGACATGTGTGTAGGGAGTGTGAAGGCATTTGGTAATGTGATTGTGAGCCGTGTGAATCATCGCCAGGGTGGCCGACAGCCAGCTGCCGGTGCCATCATTTGCAGAAATGAACTGTAATTTGTTCCATGTTTCACATAATTACCCCTCTGATAATCCAGGTTTAAGACAGAATAGTACGCAATTAAAGAAATTAATATGGGCTTCAGTTAAGATGAGATGTGGAAGAGATGAGATGAGATGACAATGAAAAAATGTGATTGAGGATGAGATAGGGTGGATTGAGATGAGATGAGTTCAGAGAGTGAGAGATTAGTTGAGATGGAGAGTTGAATGAAATATCACTTGGGATGAGATGGAGGATGAGGTGAGACTGGATTGAGATTTAGACTGGTGATGAGAGTCTAGACATTCTTCCAAATATCTTCCTTTGTGTATCAGCACAACAAATAAACACATAGAGGTTTGGAACAACGTGAGGGTGAGTAAATACTGATAGAATTTTTGGGTGAACTAACCGTTTAATGGTGCTCCCTGTGGGCAAGTGTAGCGTAGCATAAGTTGCTTTGGAAAGGAAGAATCTGCTCAATGACAAATTACCATCCAACACACCTCCGTAACGACAGAGCCTTGTGCAGTCTGCACCAGTGTGGGTGTTGAGAGGGTTGGCTTATTCTTTAGAAAATGAAGAGGTCTCCAGTGAGTCAAATTGGATGAAAGCAGGTCGGTGGCTATGAGCAAAGACAGGTACACTCTCATTATAAGCCCTAATGATCAGCCTATATTGACTGTTCCATCAGGCAGTGAGTGATGAAGATAAGGGGAGAAGGATGGACTGATAGGGTAGAGCTGACAATGATTAGGACAATCAACCATGCAGGCAAGGCTTGTTTTATTTTTAAACAGGGAGGAATTTTGAATGACTTAAGTGAAATAAGGCTTCATAATGAGGCAATGTTCATTTTAATCTGAAACTAACACCTCTTGATTACAGAAAAACAACCACGTAGGAAATATTGTGTGGGAGTGGGTGAGTGGAAAAGACTTCCAGAAAGTTCTGCTTACCCGTTTCTCTTTCCATTTTATTT
The DNA here is from genome assembly GCA_038021265.1 of Cyprinella venusta. Lineage (NCBI taxonomy): Eukaryota > Metazoa > Chordata > Actinopteri > Cypriniformes > Leuciscidae > Cyprinella > Cyprinella venusta. The sequence continues at coordinate 20,275,092 of CM075885.1, read as the reverse complement.
ATATCTTAAGAGTGCTCATGGCAGCATTCAAAAACACTGACAGACTTTTCAACTGCATTTTCGGTAATGACGTGAAATTGGCCTGCTGGCTGTGAAGTGCAACTCCAAAATTCAGTGGTTAGTTGGTGTGTGTGTGTTAGGTAGTCATCCACTTTCGTAGCACAGCGTGAGAGCACCACTTTGTCTTAATCTACTTTGTGGTGACCTTACTCTGGCATGAAAAGCTGTTGTTTGCCACAAAGGAAAAGTAATCCAAACCATTAAAATCAATCAGACTATCATTGAAGTTACTGAAAGCAATGATTAAAAGAATGAAAGGAGTACAGGAAAAGGAAACATTGCTAATCTCTCAGCAGGGTCACCAAATCTAAGAAAGAAACAGATTCTGGCAACCTCTAATCTATGCAAGACACGTTAAAAACGGACGCACACAGTTAGACTCGTCCACAGTTTTACATTATCAATCCGTGACACGTTCAGTCACTGTGAGCTTACATGCAGGACTAAAATGGTCTTGAGCAATGGTCTTAATTTTGAACATTGATTTTCTTGAAAAGTAAATTAAAAAAACAAAGACGTGTGGAGCAAGTGGTGGTTTGTTGTCTCACTAATTGCGGAATCAGTTTCTACTCTCCTATTTTTTTTTTTTCATGATTGTCGTAGGATTAGTCACACTGCCGGATTGTGCCTCAAAACTTGTGACACTGCCTAAATTTTATCTGAAGTAATATTTGATCACAATGGTCCTCGACGAACATGTAAAAATAGCTATTTATCCCAGAATCACAGGAATCTTTCAGGATTTTCTCACTTGCGAATCTTGGCCAAAATCATACAGCACTTAATGGCCAGTACATTGCATGATTTTGGGCTGTCCCAGGTGAAAGATGACAAATCGTGGCGATTTCTGTGGTTGTGGCTCCTAAACAGAGGTCCTACATCGTACAGTGAGAGAGGTTCAAAGATGGCCGTTGTCACAGTCTTGCAACCAAAGACAGTTTGCGATGATTTTCTGACCTTCTCACAGCTACGACCTACGTCCACTGACTAGCCATAAAAATCCAACATGAAATGGAGTATGGATCAATGCGACATGGCACTAAAACCTATAGTCAACCCAGCAAACATTTGGATGTTTACTTACCATTGAAAAGACATCCCTCTGACACGTCCCGTCATGGCTGGAAAATAGTTCCAAAATGAAATTTGATTTTTACTGATGTATCCCATCCTACTGCGACTGTTTTTGTCCAGAGATACAACTTTGCTGTCTGACCAATGTTTCTTGGGTACTTGCTTCAAGCCCCATTTCCAAAATTAGCATTCCAAGTTGGCCTCTTTTCTCTAGCCATGACCATATTCTCCGCTTTTGCTTCCTCATCTTTTTTTCAGCGCACATAAAAAACACATTTGCCAAAGTGTGATTTATCTTGCTCTATTTGTTTACCACTAGCACATGCTGATGATATTTTATTCTATATACAAAAAAACCTTCCATGAACATTATATAACTAATTTTTTTGTGCTAATGTTTTGAGAGCAATAATAAGACCAGATAACCTTTAACAAACAAATTAACCAGAATAATGTTTGATCATAACTTTAAGAGAACCTTGGCAGAACGTAAGCCAAATGTTCTGAGAACATGTTAGCCGGGAAGCTGCCTTGTCAGGTTTGTATGCAGAAAACCAAAATGAAGAATATAAAATAGAGGATAGACCTCAGAGTGAATTTGGTCTAACATTATAACGAGTCAACATGAAAACATTTCAGTATCCTCTGTTTTTTTGTTTTTTTTTTTTCAGATTTGGTGACCCTGATATATATCCATCTGTTCACATCAGGCCAAAATGCTTAAAACAGGATTTATGGGTAATATTGGTTTCCTAATAAAACCAGTTGGTAACCTATCTAATTTTATCCGAAACCTGTTACCTTTTGTTGTTACCAGCTGCAATCTGGAAACGCTAAACATGGAAGTGTGAATAATTAGACTTGTTCTGGTTGCAACTGTAAGACACACTCGTGTTGTAGACATTGCTATAATATTATACCACCTGTTATACATTTTCAATCCCAAACACTAACTGTGTGAATGTAGCCTATAGGAGACCCGCTCAGCTAGAACTTCTTAAAACCAGCAAACCAGCTTAGGCCAACAACACAGTTGAGCAGCACCATTTTTGTGTGTGTGTGTGTGTGTGTGTGTGTGTGTGTGTGTGTGTGTGTGTGTGTGTGTGTGTGTGTGTGTGTGTGTGTGTGTGCGTGTGCGTGTGCGTGTGCGTGTGCGTGTGCGTGTGTGTGTGTGTGTGTGTGTGTGTGTGTGTGCGTGTGTGTGTGCGTGTGCGTGTGTTTGTGTGTGTTCTTATTGCATGTGGCCCTCTTCTGGTAGTCTCATGCAGGTGCAGGTGCGTCTCTTGTTTCCTTCCTACTGAGTTTTCATTTTTAGATGCTTTTTTATTTAAAGAAATGAAAAGGGGTCAATGGTTAGTATTAAAAATGATTTTATTCTGCATTGGTGTGAAGAGATGACATTTGCAAGGTGTTGATACATTTCTATAGTTGCTCTTTTTGCATTAGTAATGAAATGTCGACAGAAATGTGGTACTTTTGAATCTAAGCAAGGTTCAATTGATAGACATTTTGCAATTAAATCTATCTAAAAACAATCAAAAGTTTTTCTCCTTTTCTCTACGTATCTTATTTTTTCCCAGGCCCCCATTGGTCCTGTGCGTTATGTCCTGCATTCTCATCCCCAGTCTGAAGGCTTTCGGACAGTCTTTGCAGGCCACAGGTAGAAAGTCCACAGCTGCCGCTGTAAGGTACAGATAAATATTGCATTGGAATCTCATATTGTAGTTTATCCAAGAAAAAATTGAGCTTCCAGGAAGAATCTTGCATGCTTAATTGTATTGTACTCATGCTCATTCATGACATTCACATTTCAGTCTTGTCGTGTTAATTATAAATTCTTACACTATGATGTATACGTCCTCAAATTGCCTAAAAAGACAAACAAAACAAACCAGTAACTTTTACTAGCATTTCTTTAGAACAAACAAGCAAGCCACATAGACAATTCTAAACACACACAATGTTATGTGCTATAAAGACGCATTTAGTGTGATCGGGTTGATTATTTAGATTCAAGGTTGAATGATTTGATTCATCGCATGTTGTTTTAGAGATTATACAATGTTTTGTAACAAATATGTCAACACACATAAGTGTTATAACATTTTAATAACATTTTAATTAAGAAATGACTAATCAGGTGTGTGTATACCTCCTGTCCTGGTGCTCTGAGATATTGGCAAAAGTCATATTTTCCATGGTGTTATTGTGTTCCATAATCTCTGTGACATTGGGAAAAGTCTCCATATAAGATCCTCTGCTAAAAACAAATACACCACGAACTTTAAAAAGAATATTTTTTTTCTTCTTTTTTTCTTCTTTTTTTTATCTTACCTTGTGTTATTGAAGATGGGAAACGCAAGAGTGTAGCTGAGGATCAGAGAGCTGAGAGTCCAGACAGAAAACATGCTGTTCATCACACCAGCACTGACTTACTGAAAAGAGTGAAGGTCAATGAAGCAGACCACAGTTGATTCAAGCTTATATAAAATTCCCAGATCATTCAAATGCTCGTTGATCTTTTAGGGATCTGAATGTGTGTGTAATTCCCACACACCAGAGTGAGTTTTGTCCTTGAGTAAGACAGGGACAAATATTTCTTAAAAGACATCAGGGAAGATTGACAAGACCTGATGCTTTCACAGAATTACATTTTAGAACTCATAATACCCATATATATTTATATGAATTGTTTTATATATATATATATATATATATATATATATATATATATATATATATATATATATATATATATATATATATATATATATATAATCTCTGAATGTGTTATTGTATTCTAATAGTATGTGGTAGTCACACACAGTTACACAGTTATCTTCCCAACATTCTTTTTATCCCTGCTCTTGACAGCATGAGTAATTTAAATATTTATGAAAATATGCATTTTTGGGCTACTTACTGTAAAATTGAAATTACCCATTAAACATTCAAGTAATATTTTTTCTCCATTTCAATGGACTTAAAATTTTAAGGCAACCAGGTTACTTGTTTTCTTAAGTTAAACCAACAATATGTTTTTTTACATTGTACAGAACCTTTTTTGGTATAAAGGGTTCTTTAAAATTGAGTCAAGAACTGTAGGGTGATATATAGAATACAGAATTTTATTTGTATTTACAGAATTGGTATAAAATTCTACATGTCTTAAATTAAAATTAAACTTTAAATTAAGTTTATTGTATTACATCTTAATTTCTAATGATGAGCCCTTTAGAAGACCTTCAGAATTTCACAGCTTGACCGCTGTTTTTTTGTGTTTCAAAAGTACCAAAGCTTGATACTTTTATAATGTGTACAGCTTTCAAATGGTGTCATAAAACCTGTCCACTGCGGAGATTGATACAGTTGAGCTGTGTGCACGTACAACAGTGAAATGTGTTCTGGTGCCAGCTGTGCCACTGCTTAGAGGACAACATACACATTCAGTGTGTGAGTGTGTGTGTTTAATAGCATGGGGTCCTCGTCTGGTAGTCTGATGCAGGTGCAGCTTTACATTTATTTTGCCACAATCGCTTGTTTCCTTTTACTGTGAGTTTTCTTTTTTTAAGCAAGGAAGGAAAAGAGTCAATGGATAGTATTGAAAATGATTTTATTCTTCATTTGTGTGAAGACATGACATTAGCAAAATGTTGATACATTGCTATATTTGCTCCTTTTGCCTAAATAATGAAATGTCCAAATGGAAATTTGGTACTTTTGAATCTAATGAAGGTTCAAAGGATAGACATTTTGCAATTAAATCTATCTAAAAACAATCAAAAGTTTTTCTCCTTTTCCACATCTTTTATTTTTTCCCAGGCCCCCATTGGTCCTGTGCTTTATGTCCTGCATTCTCATCCCCAGTCTGAAGGCTTTCGGACAGTCTATGCAGGCCACAGATAGAAAGTGGACATATGGCTCTGTAAGGGACAGATAAATTAGCATGCATTGGAATCTCATATCGTAGTTTTGCCAAGAAGAAATTAAGCTACCAGGAAGAACCTTGCATGGTTAATTATATTGTACTCATGCAAATAACAAATTCACTTATAAATTGACATTCACATTTTAGTCTTGTCATGTTAATTAAAAATTCTTACCCAGCGACCCCGGGGGGGCCAAAAACTGGCCTAAAAAGACAAACAAAACAAACGGGTCAATTTTTCAAGCATTTCTGTAAGTAAAACACAATTTCATAATTATTTAGATTCAGAATTGTGTTCATGAGGTTGATTTCTTTAATCGCATGTTTTTGAAAATGAAACAATGTTTTGTGTAAGTCAACACACATAAGTGTAATTACATTTTAACTAATTAAGAAATAAGAAATGACAAATCAGTTCACTTAAAACATTTATTCAATTAAATTGTTGTTTATGAAACATATGTGTGAGTGTGTAGTATACCAGTTTCCCTGGTCTGTGAAATTGGGAGAGATCATCTTTCTAAAAAAAAAAAAAAAATACATTATGTTGAAGCAGAATTGGGCACTTTAGTGGACAATATTTCTGTTACTGTATGCTTGAAAACAGGGATGGAAATTAACTTTTTTGTCCACCGGCCACTGTGGCAGGTGGATTTCAAAATCTACCAGCCACTCAATGTTTTTACCAGCCACTTTCTCGTTTTTAACCGACAATGCGTACCTGCATGTGAAAATTAATACTACAATATCTACAATACTACTTAACCAGTTTATTTAATCTCAAGTCTCAATGAAATACTGACATTTTCTCTATTTCTCTTGCTCTTCCTCTCCTGTTCCCTTTCTCTGCTCTTCCATCTTCAAAAGACTTCCATGTTTTTTTTTTATAAAACACCATATACTTTACCCACACTAAATAAAAACACGTTTAAATGGGTAATTTTCTTTTCTGATATTGCCTACTGCAGTTCTTGTTAAAACACACTAGATATGAAAAAAATCTGTGCATTTTGGGCACTTTTTTGTGAAATCATGTTTATTTTTGTGTCCATCAAAAGTGTGTTTGTAAGCATGAACAGTGATCTGGCCCATTATCTGTTCACCGATGCCGACAATGACGCATTTCAGGCGGCTTTTTCTTTCTCATCTCCATAAATATATCTAGTAATAAAGCTATTGCTAATGCAAGGGCTAGGAATCAAATAATTCTTTGCTAAACTTCCTCATTATCGTGGAGAGCGCAGTTCGCACCGCTTTCTCCTTTCCAGAAGCGCGTGCTCTCCCGTGGCGTCTGTCGTTGCTATGCAACAATGAACTTGCGCGCCTCTAAAAACGTGCGCGCCGCGTCGCTACGAGCCAAGTAGATGCGGGAATAGCGCGCGGCTTGCTCTCCCTTTGGACGGCAAATCGCCTCTTGTGTTCCCACGTTTTCTTCCCTCATCGAGCCTCGACGGAAGAAACGCGCGGGTGTTGCCGTACGGGTGAAACAGTATGCCATTTTTCATTTACCTGCCACGGTGGCTGTAAATAAAATTAATTATATTGTACTCATGCAAATAAAAAAATCACTTATAAATCAGCCCATTCTCACTCCCAAGGCGTCACCAAACTGACGCTTCGGGAGCATTTTGACCATGCTTCAATGTTTGACGCTTTAGGCGCCCTTTAGCGTCAGTAGATGACGCCCTAGGATCGCGTGTCACCTACCCCCACCCCACACCTAAACCTCACCGCGTCCTTTAACTGACGCTTTCCTTTAGCGTCAGTTAGATGACGCCGTGGGATCGCCTAAAACGTCAAATATTGAAGCATGGTCAAAGGTGACGCCTTGGGGTGAGAATGTGTTGCAGCCATAAATTGACATTCACATTTTAGTCTTGTCATGTTAATTAAAAATTCTTACCCAGCGACCCCAGGGGGGCCAAAAACTGACCTAAAAAGACAAACAAAACAAACGGGTCAATTTTTCAAGCATTTCTGTAAGTAAAACACAATTTCATAATTATTTAGATTCAGAATTGTGTTCATGAGGTTGATTTCTTTAATCGCATGTTTTTGAAAATGAAACAATGTTTTGTGTAAGTCAACACACATATGTGTAATTACATTTTAACTAATTAAGAAATAAGAAATGACAAATCAGTTCACTTAAAACATTTATTCAATTAAATTGTTGTTTATGAAACATATGTGTGAGTGTGTAGTATACCAGTTTCCCTGGTCTGTGAAATTGGGAGAGATCATCTTTCTAAAAAAAAAAAAAAATACATTATGTTGAAGCAGAATTGGGCACTTTAGTGGACAATATTTCTGTTACTGTATGCTTGAATCTTACCTTGTGTTATTGAAGATGGGAAATGCAAGAGTGTAGCTGAGGATCAGAGAGCTGAGAGTCCAGACAGAAAACATGCTGTTCATCACACCAGCACTGACTTACTGAACAGAGTGAAGGTCAATGAAGCAGACCACAGTTGATTCAAGCTTATATATATATATGTAACGGAGGCCAGCTAGCTATAGTTGCTCTGGTGAACCCTGGTAAGGGGTTACATAATTCCTTGATTATTCAAATGCTCATCAATCTTTAGGGATCTTAATCTGTGTGTAATAATTATTAGACCAGAGTAGGTTTTGTCCTTAAGTAAGACAGGGACAAATATTTTTAAAAGATACAGAGAGGATTGATGAGACCTTGCCAGTGTTTTGGAGTATAATTAGTCACCAAGGATAATTAATAAATCAATTGGAAGTCTCACAATGTTGGGAAATAATCATGGGAAAGGACCAGATTTTTGTCTAAAGTGTGTTTGTTTGGATATTCAACTATCAAAAAAGCTTTATTTTAACATTACTTTTAGAAGGAATATTTTGTCCATGGACAATTCATCATTTGTTACTGTAAAGTCAAACCAATCTGGCTTCTGTTATCTTTTATCAGCTGTTCCTGGGTTGCAGGTACTATGCTTTTTTTTTTTACGAGTTTCCCTCTCACAGCGACAATTATTTTCAGGGACTGGGGCCAATAATGATGTAATGTTTTCAGAATCAGTTTTCATACATGCCTTTTGTAATTACTGGGCAACTAACATAATGTGGTTGGTTTGTACAAGCTAGATTATCCTGCTGTGTGTCATGTCAATTAATTAATTAATTAAAAATTAGATGATATGTAAACAGCTTTGAGAAGTTGTAACTCTGACAGCTAAGTTTTAGTCATCAGATAGGCCTCTCAATCCCCAATAACAACAAAAACTGAAAGAGTGTGGTTTATAACACATTGTTTGTAATAAACTGCAAGTCAGTTCCCAAGATATAATTTTATGGGTTGGTTCACCCTAATGACTCATCCTCATGTTCCCCCTGCAAGACCTCCGTTCATTTTCGGATCACTGTTTAAGATATTTTAGATTTAGTCCGAGAGCTTTCTGACCCTCCTTTGGAAATGTATGTACGGTATACTGTCCCTGTCCAGAAAGGAAATAAAGACATCATCAAAGTAGTCCATGTGACGCAAGTGGGTTAGTTACAATGTTTTGAAGCATCGGAAATACATTTTGGTCCAAAAATAACAAAAACTAGGACTTTATTCAGCATTGAATTCTCTTCTGGTTCTGTTGTCAATTCACGTTCAGTGAACTCCATGACAAGACCGAGACCATTAAAAGAGACCGAGACCGAGTCCGAGACGAGTCCGAGTCTCGTTGGTTGCATAGACGAGCACAGAATACTATTTGACAAAAAAAAATGTCACAGCTGTCTTATAAAAAACCTCAGGGAACTCTAATGTCAGCTTGTTTAGGGTTACCATATTTTGATTGCCAAAAAACAGGACACTCGGCCCGACAAACAGATACTCAAATGATTTTCGAAGTTTACTCGAAGACACAAATTCAGATAGGCTTCTCAGAGATTATTCAACAGTTTTTAATGAATGAAATAATGATAGAAATAATCTCTCTTTTGTATTACAAAAATAAATATAATAACTAAAAGAAATAACCCCAAATTTAACAAAAAATATCTCTCACAAACGTCTTTGCTGTAAAACAGATATTTCCAAGCAGTTTTTTTGAAAGCCGGGACATTTTGGGCGCTCACACCCAAAAAGGGGCCAATTTGACAAGCTATAATGAATTATCTGAGTAGTATTTTGAGCTGAATTTTCACAGACACATTCTGGGAACACCAAAGATTTATATTATATCTTGTGAAAATGTGAAAAGAGTCACCTTTTCACCAAAATATATCACCTTTAATGTAGTTATACTTTAAAAAGATGTTTTATGTTCACTACATCAAGACAGTAAAAATGAAGAAACTAAAAGCTTTTTTTATTCACAAATAAATCAACTTGCACTAAACATATCAAACTTTGCACATACTGTATGTTATATTTATGGTGTAAATGTATCCATGGACAGAAATAAACTGCTGAATGTCACTACATTCTACTATCACTTCTACACTACTATCAATCCTGTTTTTTACAGAATTACAGCAAGCCTAAGATAACACATTAGTGAATATTCAGTGAAAAGACAATTTCATCATTATTTGATCATTCAGGTTCATGCTTTATTTTTTGCCATTTCCCATTGCATCTGTGGTCATGTCCCCAGCAATCTCATTCCCAGTCTGTAGCATGGACCCCAGGTTCCACATGGCACAAGTGGACAGAAAACACATCCTTCTGAAATGAGAGAGAAGCTGAATGAGGATTAAAATTAATATTCTGTTCCTTTGTCAGAACAGAAATTATTTAAAGGTCATTTGCTATAATACAATGAATCTGGTGTGTGTTAAAAAGATATGAATGACAAATGAATGACACATGAAGAACGAGACAGGAAGTTATTTGTTATATTTTATGGTTACATTTCACCAGACATTTCAGATTTGATATTTGTGTGAAAGGGGTGCTGTCAATGTCTCAATTTTATATTAGCATTTTAGATTAGTGTGGTCCAAAGACCAGAAACACAATATAATTGTTATCAGAGTAATTATGAACAAAACAAGCATTCTTTGTCCAATTTTTTTATGCTATGCCTATGTCATGGGGGCAGCATACATTAATAAACTAATTAACAATTACAATGGAAAGAATTATTCCATTATTTAAAATGCAAATGTTAACATTTAATTAACACCAACTTTAGTAATATAATATAAATAGATTATAATATATGCATTATTTTAAAAACAAATGAATTAAACACATGACTTACAGAAATTTTGTCCTTTTTGGTATCCCTTTTTCGGATCTATGGAGAAGTCAAGACATTTGGGTGAGATGAGAGAATTGTTTTCGCATTTTTTAGAACTCTATGGGGTTTATATATATATATATATATATATATATATATATATATATATATATATATATATATATATATATATATGTGTGTGTGTGTGTGTGTAAATTGGAAAATGTTCTATACCTGTTTGTTGGATTGGCCTTAATATACTCTGTGGAGTTCCTCACTGCATTAGGGGAAATCTCCATATGAGACACACTGTTGAAAAGAATAAATCATAAGTAGAATTTGTGTGTGTGTGTGTGGGGGGGGGGGGGGGGATAAAATACAACATTTTTGTGGATAAAATACATTGACTATTTTCCGTATACTTGAAAATATCTTACCTTGTGTTATAGAAGATGGGAAACGCAAGAGTGTAGCTGAGGATCAGAGAGCTGAGAGTCCAGACAGAAAACATGCTGTTCATCACACCAGCACTGACTTACTGAACAGAGTGAAGGTCAATGAAGCAGACCACAGTTGATTCAAGCTTATATAAAATTCCCAGATCATTCAAATGCTCATTGATCTTTTAGGGATCTGAATGTGTGTGTAATTCCCACACACCAGAGTGGGTTTTATCCTTGAATGCGACATTTTTAGAGTGATGGGACCTTATCAACATTGTGAAAATATTTGGGAGCTGACAGTGATAGTTAAAGAAACCACAGAACGATAAATAGACCTACATTATACAACAGTTTTAAAGTTTTAGTAAGATTTGCTTAGTGTGACAACAGTGATAGTATGATTTCCAGGAACTGGCACCAAAGAAATTTCTCATTTCTCATGATTATTGCATAACTAACTGTAGCTGAGTGTCATAGTTTTACTACAAGCATATATTTATATATTAAGCCAGAGAGGCTTCTCATAATTTATTATTTAATTTGCTTAAACATCAGACACACATTATTCACACAACACTGATGGAGTGTAAGACTACATTACTTTTAATAAACTGCAATTCACAGATCTGAAGATAGTTAACATATTTTAATTATATCACACTGTGAACAGCTCAACATGTAAACCAACACAATGACAAAACGTGCATTTGAAGCCCACTGTATTACAGTTACAGATACAGGCAACCTAAAAAATGTTAACAGTTAACACAAAGTAATTGAGACAGATTTGTAAGCAGTCAGTAACTGCACGGTGGTTCTGCAGTCCAATATTACAGTCCGGAGCTTAAATATTGAAGGCGCAGTATTTATAAGAAATTCCTTTAACTTAATTTCTTTCCATATATATTGTCTGTTACACAATGGGTAAAATAATGCATGTCTTTCTTTCTTATATTATAAATAATATCGTAAAGAATTTAAACAATTATGATTAGGAGCAGTGACAAACAATTTCCTCCTTTTAAAACTTCAGGAATGGCAAAATACACGTCGTCACACACATCACAGAGCATCACATTAACAACATATCATTATATAATCCTTGTAATATGGTTTCCAGCTTCAGCAAGATGGATGAGAACAAGAAGTAACCCTTGTTTACTCTTGCATCTGCCCAGGCCAGACTGTGACTCCATGGGTGGATCAACTTATCGGAAGTCCTCTGCTGAGAACATGCCCTTGGCCCGTCGAAGGATGGAATCTTTGGAAGCGTCATACGGATGCTCTTTTGAAGGAATCTCCAACACGGCTGGGATGGACTGCATGTGGGCATCTATAGCATGACGAATCATCTCTGCGATGAACTGGTTGATGAGGATGATGCCAATGTCACTGCGAGCCAGGAAACTCCTGTAAATGAGCAATTGTTGTTGATATTCAAGTAGAAATTACATTTTGGACTACAGATTAGGCAATCTACAATACTCAGTCAAAATTTGATTATTAAAAAAACCTTGTAAAAGCAATTGGCACATAGTCTGATATATGGAATATACAGGAATCATCTAAATATTTGTGGTTTAAACAATCAATGTTTAATAATTAAGTTCTGTACGATAGATAAGATTACAAAAGAAAAGGTATAGGGAGGCTAGTCAATTTTTTTCGTTTACGATAACGTCCTTAGTCAATATTATCCCTCCCTACACTAATATTTGCGACTTTCTTCTTTTTTATTTAGGCTATTTGATTTTGGACTGTAATATATGATTTTAAATCATTCAGATATTTCAAATATTGTCTCTTACTTGAAGGTCTCCTCTATCTCTGTGATGCTAGTGTCCTTTTCCACCACCAAGAAATTGGGTTTTCGGTTTTTGTTGAGCTCTCCAATCCCTCCGAGGAGGAATCCGGTACATGTGTCTTCATCCCCGATAACGGCGATTAATTTCCCCCGTCCAGGCATTGCGAGTTTTTCTTATTTTCCCTCAAATAAAAGATAGAATCAGAAGGCGAAATGTTTTCCCGTCCTGTTGGAGATCATATGCTTTAATCAGCTGACTAGTGTACTTCCGCTTTGACTAGACCGTAAGCTCTTTATTTAGACAGCTGATCTGGGATCAGAATAAATGCACGCACATCCTAAACCCTGGCAGAATTGTCACAATAAGCACCATTTTAACCCCTTTGCCGATAGTATCACATGTTATACATTCCCGAAGCATAAAAACATAAAAGTGATGTAAAATATACAGGAAAATCAATCTTTTTTTTTCCGCGATGACGTTATATACACGCGACTCTTATTTGGCAGTCACGTGAGGCGAGGTGTGAAGGAAGACGACAGTGTAAATTCATCATCACTGCCTAAAAATGGTAAATATAATTCTTGCTTTGGGGGCATTTGTGTAAACTAAATGTTTCTTTCAATGAAAGGGTTTTGTTATCTTGTGCGTATGGTTATGGAAAACGTAAAAGTGAAATTATAAATAATTTGGCGGAGAAAGCAATAAGCTGTAAGGAATTATTAAGCATAAATGATCTCTGCAACTGTTTAATTCCTGCATTGCCTTGTGTTGAATTGCAGACCACCGCCCTGACCCAAGGTTTAGAGAGAATACCCGATCAGATTGGGTATTTGGTTATTAGTGAGGACGGTGTACTTGCGGTAAGTTAATAAACATTTAATGAGCAATCAAATTAATCACTGTACTTATGTCAACTACTGTAAATAAATGACGTGATGTTGAATAGATCATCTTAAGTTGCAAGGGGAAAAATAAGATAGAATAAAAGAATTGTCCAACCATAGATAGATAGATAGATAGATAGATAGATAGATAGATAGATAGATAGATAGATAGATAGAAGTAAATGTTGTCCTCTTGCAGTCTGCAGGAGAGCTGGAGAATGACGAGCACACGGCAGGAGTGATCATGCAGATGGTCAGAACAGCCTGTCGTTTTAGGTTGCACGGAACAGCTGAGCCCCCTTTCAAACGAATGTCAGGTAAGAAACATACATGTTTTCGCTTGGACAGCATGATTTGAATCACTATAGTACAGAAAATTATCCTAAAATTCTGTGTTAAGCTACGCTGCCTGCTACTTAATAAATATCCTGATTTAAGTGTGTGATTTTTTCCCCCCACAGTGATGTTTGAAGACTACGTTTATGCTGTGACCATCTCAGGACAAAAAGTTTTTGTAGTCAAAAGGCAGAACAACCAGCGGGAACCTGTTATTGTGTAGTAAAGAGGATAACATGGACTGATCTTACCCACTTTTACAAGCTCAAATTGGTGCCCTCACATTGAAACAGCCATCAAAACCATATGATGTTTAGCACAATCACAATGAATTTCTTTTGTAAGAAGACTTTATTACACCGAATTAGGGGCCTTTGCTGGTGACCTGAATTTAATGTGTAAATCTTGAACAACTGCAATGTTACAGACTATGGTCACAGGATTCATCTGATGCAAGATTAAATGCTGTCAATATTTTAGCCCCCATTTATGATTGAGTGATTTCAATTACTGTATTAATGGAGATGACTATAGATTTGTATTTACATTTAACCCTAAGCTTCCTCATAAAAATACAGGCATGTTTTGACTCAAGGCTCTGCTAATCACATTATATCTTTATAGCCACGGAAGCCTTTTATTTTTGACAATATTTCACTGGGTGTTATAATTGTATTATGAGTTTCATATTCCAATCTTAATGTAAAGTATGAGAGCTTGTAGTGAGGCTTTATAATAATACAAAGTTATTTTCTCTTGGATCTGTGAAAGCAGAACCTTCAGTGCACTGAATTGACTTTTTACAGTCTATTTCCATATGTGTTTAATTAACAGGCTTGAAATCAAATCTGTGAATAACTGCATTAACAATAATATATTAAATAAAGTACTATGCATTTTAGTTTCTTTTTTTTTTTGTCAAGAATCATCTAATTATTTGTGGTTAAAACTATCAATGCTCAATTTAATTCTGTTCTATACCCTTTATTTTAGAGTTTAAAATGTATCTGTCAAGGTCTTAGGCAATATATATATCATGAGCATAATGTGGAATAAGAATAGTTTTTTCTTAATTAATTTTTACCGATCTTACACATGATTTATGAGAGGAATTCTGAAAATTCCTAGTCTTTTTGTTTCACAAATCATTTATGCTTTGAATCCCAACAGTCTCTGTCTTAAATACTACAATACTTGCTTTCATCTTTATTTCATAGTAATACATATTTTTAGTATACAAGGCCAAATAACTAATAAGATGATGTCGTTTTTAAAAAAAAATCTGGAAAGGGTGACAAAGGAAGAAATGGGGAAGGAAAATGCAGAAAAGGGCATTAGAACAGGAACTGATTGCAAAGTCCTTAATGCGAAGGGCAAACCAGCAAAGAACATTTTGACATTTCCTGTACTGCAAAACTCATCTGGCATTGTTCACAGTGCACAGTTTACTAAAGGTGTCGGACATTAATACACAAATCACTCCAAAAGATTGGCAGTTTTGCTGTGTCATGGATTTTTACACTGTACCGATTTTTACACTGACTCTAAAAATGGAGTGCAAGATGATCCACGGAAATGTTTGTAAAATGGAAAAAATAGTTAGATACGTAGATTTTGATATTACGTTTTAATTCAGCCAATGGCAGAAATTATGATTATTTATAATTTTTTTACAGTGTTTTAAATAAGAGTAATTTGATGGTGGGTAGAAATATCTAGAAATATCTATGTATTCTGATTCATGTATGTAAACCAGAGGTGCAAACTCAGTGTGTGTGTGTTGAAGCCAAGCAGGGTTGGACTAAACTCTGTTAAACGCTAGTTAAAATAGCCCGTATTAAAATAAATAAAAAAAAAAATGTATAAAACACATCTTTAGGGAGTAAATATTATTAATTAGCTCATGATGTAAAATTATTTAGTATTAATATAGAAGTCAATAGCCTACAACACTTTAACGTATGGAGTGGATTAAAACTTTAGATAGTAGCCTATTCATACTGCTCTTTTCCATAGTGAACACATAAAGTGTATTCTATTAACAATCATAAACCCAAAGCCCAATGATGACGAACTTTTCAAAAGAATAGTTTAAATCTCTTTATTTAAATCTGAATTAAGCTAAAATAAATTAACTTAAAATGATAACAAAAATAGAGACTTTACATAAAAAGTCCATAAATATCTTAGAATAAATAAAAAAAAAATTAAAAGAAGAAAAAACCCAACAACAATCGGTTAATCGTTTAGTATGTTATTTCAGTATGTTTTCCCTGCTCGATTAATGATTCATATTTTATAGGTGACATTTAAAAATCTAATAATTTTTGCATTTTAATAAACTTGCAATATATATATATATATTGTATATATATTAAATATATATATATTGTAATACTCTTACACTTTTAATTTCCCCTGAAACGTCACTTCCATACCCGGAAGCGACTCCAGCAAAATAAATAGGACACGTAAGTTACTCGGGTAAATGCGATATTTCTCTCTTGAAATATTATTAAATGAACAGTAAATGAAACTAAGAGAACATTTATTTGACGTGTTATTCACAATGCTTCTACGTCTAAATGTCATGATGTGGGATTTGATGTAATGTGTCTATTCTTGCACCTTACAACATGCTAACTAATTAGCTACCGACAACAAATGAGAAGTGAAATATAGTTAGTAAATTAAACAACACACAAAAGCAGTCTCAAAGACTAACAACAAAAAAAACGTTAAATGTTAAAGAATGCTTTTTCCATAGTTCAACTCTCTCTCTCTCTATCTCTCTCTCTCTCTCTCTCTCTCTCTCTCTCTCTCTCTCTATATATATATATATATATATATATATATATATATATATATATATATATATATATAAATTAAAGGAATATATTTAAAAAAAATAACAATATTGTGAACATCTGCTCACAGATTTTCTACATTGCACTACTTTATTTCATATATATATTTACTTTGCAGGTGGAGATCATATCAGAGAGTATGAAACCAGCCTGACACTGATACAGCATGGATAAGTTTGGCATGAGCTTTACCGGTGGTCCAAGCAAGAAGGAACTGCAGGAAACCATCGAACTGCAGAAGAAACAGCTTGTGAAATATCAGACGCGTTTTAAAGATGTTGTCAGAGCATACCAAAGCTTAATTAAGGAAAAAGAGGCCTTGGAAGCCAGCCTGAAGGTACTGTCCATATCTCAGGAGGTTGATTTTAGCCAGCGGGATGATAACCTGTCATTTGGTGACGCTACAGAAAAAGCTGAACGATCATTGCCCTCCTACCTTGGGGATGACCGAAGTTCGGTTCACAGTGAAGACAGCCTGGATACAGCAGCCTCTGCTGAAACGGCCACTAGCGTGACCAGCACTAAAGGAGACCAAATAGAGGAGGACCACAGCTGTGCTGTCGATGGAGCCACCTCTGGAGCTGTTGTACATGCCTCACCCCAGCAATCCGAGGAGGCAAGTGGGTCTGAAAGTGGCATCAGCACCAGCAGCAGTGGATGTACGGAGCCGCAACCTCCTGCAGCAGACACAGACCGCCGTGTCATCCAACTAAAGACGCAGCTGTCCACCCTGACCAGCTCCTTATCAACCGTCACTCAAGAAAAGTCCAGAATGGAAGCTTCGTTCCAGGCGGACAAGCGGAAGATAAAGCAGGAACTGGAGGAGCTGCAGGCCAGGATGGAGGAAGAGCAGAAGCAGCACCAGATGGAGGTTCACAGCCTGCAGGAGCTGCTAGCGGAGAGCAAGGCCCGTGTCATCACCCAGCAGCACGAACGGGAGCAGGAGCAGGGCGATCATGCGCTCATGCTTCGAGAGCTTCAGAAACTCCTGCAGGAGGAGAGGGGACTGAGACAGGACGCCGAACTCAAACTGGAGGACTCACGGGAGGCGCTGGCTGAGGCCATGCAGGCAGTAGACCGAGGGCTAGATTACGAATCGCAGCTGAAAGAGATCAGTCAGGAACGAGAGGAGCTGAGGAAGAGTCTGCAGGCTGCTGCGGCGGAGAGCAGCAAACCTGACCCGCGTGTGGAGGAGCTCCAGCAAGAGATCGCAGACCTCAAAGCTCACTTCAATCAGCAACTTCAGCAGGAAATCCGAAAGGTACTTTTTTTAAAAAGGCCATTCATTCTAGCCATCATTAAGATTACTGTCACTTTCCACTCCACTAAAAACAGGCTGTTTTTCTACTTTTAGGCACTATGAAATAAAAATGAACCATTCTTATTACATTATCTTATTTATTATGGAATATTGCAGTATTTATTGTAAATTATTTATCGTGCATTATTTTATTTAAATTCATGAGCTGTCATAATTAGTAACTTCCCCTCCCTCTTGCAACAACAGCTCTTCTCTTGTCTGATGACATTCCAACAATCCAGTCAATTGCTGATGGACAAAATCAAGTCCTGATTATTTTTATTTATTCTTTTTTATATTTGATTTTAAGTTTCACTTGGATATACATCACAATAGGGAAGAAAAGACTATCGCAACATCCGTTTCATACTGACTTTGAGAGTGTACTCCCAACAGAAAATGTTTAATGCATCGTATCTTCATACTAAACTGAAATCACAGTGTAATGGAAGTAGTGGCATATCTCGATGTGTAGAATATCTCGAGACTCGGTTCTACACATCAGTTGTATATTGAATGGAGGCAGATCTGAGTTCAAGCTTGCAGTCGATTGTAAGAAAGGAGTGGATTTTAAGTGCACTAAATGATTGGAAGTCCAGCATACGTCACAAGAGAGAATTGTCATTTCACCGGAAGATTCAGTTATGACATTTTGATAAGGTGAAAAAGAAGAAACTTGTTCACAACAAAATCAATAACATGCATTTTAAAAATAGAAATAATTTACATTTCACGTTAATATAATTTAATAATTTAATTACAGTGTATAATGTATCATTACTAGTAATAATTTAGTAATAAAGTCTTTAGTACATCTAAAAAAATAAATGTCTTTTTAAAATTCTGTACATCAAAACTATTCTGTTTTTTTAACAGATTTTTGTAACTATTCAAATAAAATAAAGAATTTTGATATCAGCCATTTATCGGTTAATTTGTGCCCATAGCTAATCTCAATATGCCTGCTCACTTAATATTAATTAATTGGCCTGTCCATTCATACAGTCCTGTTTGTGGATAGCCAGTGTCCTGCAGAGTTTAGCTCTAACCTGCTACTCCAATTTCTATTAATCCTGAAGACCTTCATTAGTTGGTTTAGACGTCTTTAATTTGGATTGAAGCTAAACTCAGCAGGATAGTCGCCCAAGGATTGGACACCCTTGGTCTATTTGCTTTTTTAAACATTTATTCTTATTTCTTACTCATATGTGTCTATGTAGGTGGCACAGGCAGATGAGCTTCTCCGAGAACAGGCGCAGATGGAGGAGGGACGAGTTGCCAGCCTTGAGGAGCGAGTATCTGAGCTCTCTGAACTGCTGGGTGCCTGTGAGAAGGCCAGACAGAAGGACCAACAGAAGGCTCAGAGGCTGCGAGAACGCATCCTTCAACTCGACACCGAGAACAAAACCCTCGCTATGGCAGCGGTCAATAGGACGTCGATCTCCGATCTAAACATCGACGACGCCAACTTGAACGTGGACGCGTTAAAGGACAAACTCGAGAAGGTGAAGAAGTTACTCCTGCTGGCTGCGCAAAGATCTCAAGACCGGAGTCTGGACATCGAACGTCTGCTAGAAGGAGAAAAGGACCAGGAGATATCAGAGGGAGAGAAGGCGTCAGCGCTCCACTACCAGCAAGAGCTACGACAGCTGAGGGAGGAGTTCGAGCGTTACAAAATGAGGGCTCAGGGTGTTCTGAAAAACAAGACCACGAAAGACGGCAACCAGTCCAAAGACTTAGAAGAAGCGCGTGACCAGCTGGCCGAGCTGAAGGAGAAGTACATCAACCTTCGCATACTTTCGGACGAAGCGGAAGCGCAGCACAAACGGGACCTGGAGGAGCGGCAGCAAGGGCTTGTAGCGCTCCAGCAGGCCCACAAACAGGAAGTCGAAAGGCTCGAGGCTCAACACAGGGAGAATTTATTGCGGCTTGAGGAAGAGCTGCACAAACAGAGAGATCGCACCATGGCCCTGCTTTCAGAAAAAGACCTTGAGCTTGAGCGACTTCGGGCCACGGCGGTGATGAGTTTCGGAAGCCATCAGAGGCACGCTACAAATAACAGCACAGCGATGGAAGGAGGTGACCTCGAAGAAGTTGATCCAGAACAAGAAGAAAGTGACATTGTCGCACAAGCTCTTAAACTAGCTGGGCCCAACGAGCCAACTCTATTGCTGTACGCCGAACAGCTGGCCCGCAAAGAGGTGGAAGTGGCCGCCTTACGCAAACAAAAGCATCGTCTTGAGGAAGACTTGCACCAGCTACAAGGAAAGCTGATTGCAAAGGGGGAGAGGCATGAAGAAGAGCTTGCTGAGCTTCAGTGCCAGCTGGACAAGCATATTCGGGACCAGGGAAGAGATGGGGCCAACCTTGAGTACCTCAAGAATGTAATTTATAGGTTTCTCACGCTCCATGACACTAGGGGGCGCCAGCAGACACTGACAGCCATTTTGACCATTTTGCACTTTAGTCCTCAAGAGAAACAAGCTGTGCTGAAGCTGCAGCCACACACTTGGTGGAAGACAGGGATGAGATGAGAAACTGGTTGAGAAGAGAGACGTTATGGTTATACTGTGCTGAGATTTTTTTATTTTTGTTGACCACTTTTTGTGTGCAGTGTGAGAAGGAACCAAAAAACTGGAGCATGACAGGATACTAAACACTTTATGAAAGGTTTTAGTCCAGTTTTTGATAGCGTACCTCTCTCCTGTGCAACATAATATTATATCTTAACACTGTGTCTTCAATCTGTAAATCAGCAGAGTTGGGTGCAGCAAAATAGTGTTATGATTTTGTATTATAACGAGACATAATGTAACACTTTTTGAATGAAGGGTTTGCATCTGCAGTATGGGTTATGCCAAAGAAAACACTCAAAGCGACTTTACGATGACATTGAAAGCGCCGAGACTTCGAAGAGGGAAACTAGCTAGTAATGCCTTTAGAGAGCAGCACTTTTCATATATAGTTATGGTGAACTCCATGCATATATTTAACACACAACTAATTCCATGGGTTTTACTAAGAATATTTCATTAACTTATATAAATAAAATTTAAAAATGTCAGTTGCTTTGACTTTGCAAACATATAGCAGTTTTGGTTGGTGATTTTTCCTGCCATAGTCTAGGGCATTTCATGAATACACAGTTACACACCGTTACCTCTTAATATACGCTGTATATATATTGTGCTTTTTTGTTTTTTGAGAAGAATTACAGATCATTTTCAGTTTCTTTCAGATTGGTTTCAGTCTTCTAAATAAATGTATATTTTCAATCTTTGACCAAAACAATAAACTATTTTGTTCTGTACTATATATATATATATATATATATATATATATATATATATATATATACACACACTTTAACAATATATACAATGCATATGCAACTTTGATACATTTTTAAAATATTTTATTGTTACATTTTCAGTCACACAACACAATCATAATGTTTCCTCAGCTTGTAATCTCATTAAAAATAAGATAAATTAATCATTTATGGAAATAAAAAAACTTGAAAATTGTTTTCACTTTACTGTGAATTTTTTATTTGCTCACTATATCAAGGACCTGTCTTTACATCCAAGCTTTTACTGCTGGTCAATTCAAACATAGACTTTAAAAACACATTCCCAAACATAAAAAAACACACAAAAAAAGTCTCTTTTCAAACAAACATTTTATAGAATAGGAAAAAAAGTCAATTTTAATTAAACTTGCATTCATTTTAATAAATAAAAAGAAAATGAATCAATAATTCACAGACATTACACCTACACAAACTGACTTAAGTCAAAATATAGGTAAAAAGTGCAATGTGAGGTTCAACACTGACCAAAAAAAGTGCTGTAAAACAACCAAGTAAAGTTCAGGTTGTATATATATAAAAAAAAATCATAACTGGCAAACACAATATATACAGAGTATACATGATGGGATTGTGACGTTGAACCTGACAATCTCCAATCACAAAACTAATGAAACACATCAACTAATTTGCACATGTGACCAAGTTTCACTGCCACTGCTCAGTATTTCATGAATCCTGGACTATATTATACTCTCAATAATGATTATCAATTATAGTCAGTCTAGTTTTAGCCCTGATAGAGATCAAATCAAAATGGTCATACAATTGCCTAGACAAATAACTTGTAATATAAAAAATAATAAAAACTGGCAAAACGACATTGTAGAAGTGCTTCTGTGCAAAGGTTAAAGGTCAGGTAAGGTACATAATGCATAAGTAAATGCCGAAAATGGCAAACGAGTCACTTTTACTATGGTGCTCCATATTGTCCCTAAGTAATAACAAACACTATCACTGGAATAAAATCGTTGATATTTAATAAGAAAAAAATCATCCTAAAAGCAACTTAAATGAACACATCATATATTTGAATATCACATATGTTAAATGCGTAATATGCTAATTAGAGAGTCAATTTGTTCATCATTTTGACTTATAAAATAAAGTTCCTGTTCATGCAGCGTTAAATGACTACAGGCTTTAAATACTTGATGCATGTTAAAATGCCTAGCCTAACCCTAGCCAAGGGCTTAAAATGATTTAAATTTAAGAATCAATGTTTTCTGTGTTCTTCTTGTGCCATCTAGAACCTTGTATTGTAGTATCTGCTGTTTCTCTTCAGTACTGTACATCCAAAATGAAAGGCCTCGTAGTGGTAGTGTATGGGTTTACCAGAAGAAATGTTGGTTGACACCTGTGCAGGAGTCCATATATGGCTGGTTATTCTGGACAGACAAATGTGTATGTCTCAGTGGATCTGCTGGTCAGTGTTCACGTGGGTCTGATTGTCATTGTCTGTGTAATACCGTCTGTAGATCCTCTGGCAAGGAGCTGATGATGGTCTGGATGGATTTCTCCAATCTCTCCAGAAGTTCTTCTTTCACTGGAAGCTGATGTTTTCTAGCTCTCATCTGTGTAGGACACATAAATGAAATGTTCATGCAAATGTCTAAATATAAAACACAAAGAATGCACTTTAAGCCTCAGAAGGCGGTTGTTTAAGTGTCACTCACCAGTTTCTCCCGCAACTTTAGGATGAGGTCAACAATCTCCACCTCGGATTTGTCTTTGGTCCACGTCAGCAGGTCCTGAATTAATAAAGAAAACCAGAATCAAACTGATTAAATGACCCATTAGAAGAGTCATTTATACATAAAAATGATCATTATTCTTTACTCACGCTCATTTGGTTCTGAACTCATAGGATTTTCTTTCTTCTGTGGAACACAAAAGAAGGATTTTGAAGAATTGCACTGGTTGCGCTTTTCCACGCAGCTCAAAACGGACTGAAATTTAAGTGGTTATTCATTGAAAATCTCGACATCCTGCTCTCAATGTTTTCTTTGAGTTATTTTTAATAATCGGTTGATCCATGTTCACAAAACCTGATTGAATGATTCGTTCAATGAAATTAATCAATAAAATTAGCTTAAATTTCAGTCTGTTCCTCACTTAATGTGATCACTTAGATACAAAAGACTATCACATATACTACTGTTCTAAAGTTTTGTGCTCAGTAAGATTTTTTTAAATGCATTTTAAAGAAGTTTCTTAAATGTTCACTAGGGCTGCATTTATTTAATCAAAAGTGGTGACAATGTGATATTTTCATTATATAAGAGTTGTATATTTTATAATGTAATTTATTCATGTGATGGCAGTCTTCAGTGTCACATGATCCTTCAAAAACTATGCTAATATGATGATTTGGGGCTCATTTTCTTACTTGAAAACATAATATAACAGTATATAAATGTCTTTATTGTCATTTTGATCAATTTAATGCATCCTTGATGAATGAGTATTCATGTCTTTAAAATGAAAAAAGTTAGTTATATAGACTACTCTATAGACTATTCTTTTATTAATCATTTCATAGTGTTTTTGCATCCTTTTTGAAGTCTCAGTTTACGTTCAGTGAAATTGCATGGAACAGAGCGACCAGTTCAATTCCTCAGAATTTCTCTTTTTGTGTTAAACAGAAGAAAAAGTCAAACGAGTTGATGGTTATCCTTTTTGGCTGAGCAAATCCTTTAAACATTCTTTATGTGCACTCACACTCTGAAGTGATAAAAATAAAGACTTAAATATAATATAATGGTACGAGAAGAGACCGAATCATACTCACAGCCGCACAGATGGCCTCTAAATGAAGGCGTTCCACTTTTTGAGTCATCTCTCTGTGCCTGAGTCGATACCAGCCATCAAAATTTGGTGAACGAAAGAAACGCCTGAAAGTCACATTTAAACCACTATTATATTATAAGCACAATATACAGAAAGCTCCAATCATTAGTTCCCAAATGCCCTTTGCTGTGTTTCTCGAAATGACTATAAGCCAAAGTACAGATTACTAGTGCCAATGGGCTTATGGTGCTTTTGTAAACGCAACCCTAATGTGTTACCTGTACAGGCCCATCCAATCTCCTTTGAGCGTTAGTTGCGGCCCTGTTTGCTCCAGGGTCTTCATGAACTCATCCTGACTGAAGGGCCGGATCTGAGGAGGTGTCTGAGACATAAAAACAGACACAACTGTTATGTTTGAGGTCCAGCATTATCATTTTAAATGCCCGAATCTGATCTACATCATCTTGAACCAACCTTCCATGGAGACACAGACCTCTGCGGCGGCATGAGGCTCTCCAAATAACTTTCCTGAAGAATATAATGTGTGTGAAGCTCAAGACTGCTTAGTGAATGAAATAAAAGCTCTGAACAAAGGTGTAAAAGAACTTCACCAGTGGAAGAATGAAACTCTGCGTTTGCTCCAACAGATGCCGCCTCAAAATGGCACTCTGCGCCTCTGGTGGCCTTTTTTTCTGGATACCCTGAAAGAACAATTAAAATCCAAAGCGAGACGTTACACATACTATAGCTTTAAACTTAAATATTCATGTTTCATTAACAGAGTCAATTGACATCATCAGCCTACCTTTAAGAGTCGTTTGATGAGGGCTTTGTCTTTGTGCAAGAAGGTTTTGTATGCTGTGTAAATACCTTTATGGGAAGATACAGTTTTTTTAATAATATACACACACACGTTCATTTGTTTGCATTATTCAGCACATAAGCTTACAGCAAAGCCTTGTTGTGTACCTGTTTTAGTATCCAGTGATTTTAACTTTTCCAGTTTCTTAAGCTTCACTTGCTTTGGTAAATCACCTGAAGAAAAAAATCCATTCAAACCTCTCTCAAGTGCAATATGCGAAATTATATGGAATCAAAAAGGCTGTCAGATGAGCCAAAAATGGAGCATTGTTTACCAGACATCTTGAGGTCTCCAAGGCGAATGATGTGTGGCCAGCACTGAAAGGTCTTTATGAAGAAAGGGTTTGTGACACCCAGTATCACATTGGGCCTGAAAGCAGAAAAAATATTTATTTCCTGACATGAAAACTATATTTTCAACATGGTCATGAAAGTAGCTCTAATCAAGGTTTCATCCAAAAATGAAAATATGACTTTTTGCAGAATATCCTGGCTCATGGATGTCAGAATCGCAATTGTAATCTTTTAACGATTCATTTTCATTTCTGGATGAAGAGACACTTTAATGTTGAGTGCGCTTATTTGCTTACGGAGCCTGAGTCCTGGTGGTGTACTCCTTAAATTCACTGTCATGAATGGTGAAGTACGGTCGGTAATCACCACAGTAGCGCAGTGGGGTGATGGAGCTAAAAAATTTTTTTTTAAAAAAGTAGAGAATGCTTATAAACTTTTTATACTTACATACTCTATTGATAAAGTATGTTTATGAGCTGTATAACTAAATTTCATAGAATGTAATTGAAATTTAAAACCATGAATTAAAACAAAAATAATTAATTAAAGGGACACTCCAATAATTAAGGGATACTTAATTAAAGGCGCCTGACCGAATCCTTAAAGTTTCCATGTAGAACATTTTCTTCTAAGAGTGTGGATTATTGATAAAATTATGCATAAACTCTAATAAAAAACAGACCTATCTATTGTCACTATTATGAGTTCCTCAAAATAACTATTAAAATAATAATTGTGTATGCGCCTCTGCTTTGAGAACGCAATGTCCATACCTGACCAGGGCCAGCACAGTCTCCGAGGAGACGGTTGGAGAGGGTGCCATAACAACCACGGGCTCTCCTAGCAACATGAGCTCCCAGAACATCTGCACGTGAATCAGGACTGACTGGAAACATCTGATTAGATGAAGCTCAATTAGGGCAGCTATTAGTGACGGCTGTAAAATCAACAGATGGTTTAGTAATTACAGTGTAATACTCACTTAAAAAGATCCAGCTCGTGAACTGAGGGAAGAACCGTGGGGGCAGGGAGCAGATTCTGCAAAAATGCAACCACATATCAACCATTTGTAAAAAAAATAAATGAAAGCATTCAGTATGTGAAGGATTGCAATGGTAAAATGAGTTAAGCACCTCTGTTTGTGGCTGTTTTACAGGGCTTCCTCCTGGCGTTTCAACTTTTGAGGGAATTCTGACCTGCAAATTCAAACCCAGCATTTCGAGAAGTTGAATCGATGTCTTGATAAATAGATAATGATAATTGTGTTATCAATCTTCCATCCAAGTTTTTCCATCCATAATATTCTCACCTGCATCACCACACCCATCACAGGCAAGTTGAGGGTTTGCCCTGGTACTGGTGCTGGCCATTGGTCAATCTCATTACAAACTGAAACACATTAGCCAATATGATTGAGGATTTCAGATCTATATATATATATATATATCCATGCGGCTTTACAGAATGTCAAAATAATGTATACAGTGTAAATACATATTCAAGTCAAGGCAGCCTCACCTGTCTCCAGACAAGGTTCAAGCTTTTCAAAGTACTCAGGAGCAATGACCTGCAGCAGCGAATGAAACAGGTTCACAAACGGCAGTCTGGACACCACCACCAGGGACTAGGGATATGGAAAAACTGAAATTATTTACACCATTCGTTGTATATTGTATACTGACCACAATGCTCTTGACTAAATACATTCAATTAAAACTTCATGATTTCATGTAAGCAGAGCATAACAGCTCATTGTGAAAACCCAGAACAAACATTTGTATCTTTAAGTTCAGTTACACACCTTCTGAAAGTAGCCCCTTTTGACAGACGCATCTTTCACTTGCCTGAAATACACATACCCGTGGAAATGTGCGTGCTCCTTCTAAAAAACAGGAAAATAATTTACATGCACACTTTACTTCTGGAATGTATTGGGTCAAGCAGATGTTAATCAGTGGTGAGGCTAGGAAATGTCTCAATTATATAAAGTAAAACAGTTTTGTTAAACATTATTATTAATTTAAAATAACTTTTCAATAATATATTGTAAAATATAATTTATTTCGGTGATGTTCAAACCAAATTTACTGCAGCCATTAGTCCAGTCCTCAGTGTCACATGATCCATCAGAAATCTAATATTCTGATTTAGTGCTCAAGAAACATGTCTTATTGTTAAAAATATTTTTATCTGCTTAATATATCAAGTCTGTTTCTAACCTGCAGGGCCACAGGTGCATCCTTGTTGTAAGCATCCTCCAGTCCAAACCAAGAGCTACTGCGGCCCACCGACTGCCGCAGTCTGAAGCTGAACTGAGTGTCCCCGAGGCATCCTGGGATAGACACAAACTCATGTGATTGAACTGTAAAGCTCATGTTTCAGCTGTTTATCATGAGAACACTGATGAGATCAGTCTTTGTCAGCATATTACCTGAGTATGAGTCTGGAAAGGACAAGTAACAAATACTTGTTTTCTGAAAGACAGAAGGAAGCGAAAGATTGTGGTAGTTTTAGTGGCATTTTAAAATGAAACTAATGTTTTAAAATGAAACATAATGCATGTATAATACTGTAGCTGGAAAATTAATGAATTAATTAATTGAATTTAATTGACCTTACCTCCTTTTCCGTGAGTCTGACATCATAGGGGTAAATGAGCTGATGATGACAACAAGAAGAATGTTAATATCTACACAGTGATTCTGCTGTTGCTGTGATTACAGTGTACGTTTCAGCATCTAATCACAATTAGATTATTTTGCTGTAAAGCGGTTATGCGAGTAAATTATAAACAAACAAACAAGCAGACAGATGTTAGGGGTGCATGCACATCATTTGTGTGTAACGTTACCTCTATGGCTTGTCCGAGCTCGAGGTCGAAGGTAACGACGCACACACACTCGAGCCAGGCAGAGAAGCGCGACCACGGCTCCGATACCTCTGTATCTGTCGCTGCAGACCTTGATGGCCCTTCCAGGGAATCGGCGCTGTCAAACGGGTCCATTTTGACTTAAGGATCCATTTGAGATCCGCTTGCTTTTGTGAATAATCACGTCCTCGGTCATCGTTCGGTAATCACTGAGGTTGAACAGCGCCATCGCGCGGGGAGGACTGATTTATTACTCCCATAGTTTGTAATATTGGTTTTCATAAAGGAGGCCGCAAAATAAATGACAAATATTTTAAATAAACTTTAAAATATGTTTAAAGTATGTATCATCATATTTTTTACTCTTTGCACGCAAAACTGATCTCTAACTCACATTGCACTGTAGTGTACCAACAAATGATAAATGATCTCTTTATTCTAATCTAAGTAGCGCTTGTCTGTGACAATGACTAATAGAGAGCCTAAGTCCCGCCTCTTCGCTTCCGGCTCATGGGACCTTATTTCGGAAAAAATATGAATGGAAGTCAATGGGGAGAGACAACTTATCTTTTTAATCCGTCTGAACTGTGCCCTCAATTACACATATGATGTTTGTCAATTTAAAAGATGATTCTCAAAGTCAAAAACGTCGCAGTTTTTCATACAACAGAAGAGTAACGTTTAGTTTTATGTGAAAATCGCTCTGTGAACTACATCTCCCGGGAAGAGAAACGAGATCCGCTGCTCGTGTGTGTGTGTGTGTGCAGTCTGGTTCAAAACACTCAGGTAGGACGGCGTAACGTTACAATTATAACGTAAGGCTGTAGAAACAATGACAGGCAGCCTCAGTAAAGTTAGCTTCAGTTAGTGATGGCCAGATGAGGCTTCCTGAACCACTGAGACCTCGCAGCCCATTGCTTCACCCAAAGGTTCATTTCTCGAAGCTTCATTCAGCATTGCTCACTAATGACACCTAGCTACTGTGCAAAGAAATAGCAGACAAAATAAATCATTCTGAACCAATGACCCGCCCCCACTTTGTTTTATTTATTTATCTTCTTCTCACTGTTAATGTCTCTGTAACCTTTCATTTGCAATAATAAAGAGATCTGTGCAAACATTTGTCTATTGCCTGGATATTAAATAAAACGTGTAGCTATCTTTATCTTTCTGCATTTTGTTCAGAGACAGCTGTCACACACACACAATTAATTATTATTATTATTTTTTAAATATAGTGACAGTATGAACAACAAAAGTGACTGTGTTGAGTGAGGGAGTGTAATAAAGTAAGCAACAAAAGTGCTGCAGTTTGGAGTGGACGAAGCAAGAAAGGGCTACAATATATATATATTGAGAAAATGAATTTAGGTTTTAGACAATTCCTCTTCTTGGACAAAACCTCTCCAGCCTTGGAAAAATATCCTTTCACAAGGAGAGGACGTCAGTGTGCCAGCGGGTGAAAATGAAGATACTAATGCTTCTGTTGAGCCCAGACAGGGTTGGATTTCCTCTTTCTTGCTGGCTCCATTACCATGAAAAAGGAAGATGTCATAAAAAATAAATAAATAAATAAATAAATAATCCAAAAGGGCAATCCAAATCAAAAAGCAGTCCAGTCAGAGATCCAAAAATCCAAAGTAATTGAAATAATCTTGTCTAATTAATATAACAAGACTATAATATAGCTACTATAATTGATAATAACAATTATTAATTATTATTAATAACTATTCTAACCTGATACAGGCTAGTGTAGTAATATACAGCCCTAACACATATATGACACACTAACGATAATGAGATTTCTCTGACTCTGACGCGACTACAACTGCTTCTACTGCTCATGAAACAGCCACAGGGTGGCGCGAGCCGAACCGCAGACCGAACCGATGACATTTTTACACAAACCGAGGCCTCGTTTGTCATCAGTCACGTGATTTTCACGGTAACAACACAAGCCTCGAATCGCGGCTTCATCTGGCACGCCCATTTTTTCTCGACACAAGCTCCGAGGCCTCGGTTCAAATGTCACATCACTAGCTTCAGTCATTGAGAGAAAATGTGAAAATGTGCGCCTTTGGGGTTTGTAGTCTTTGTAATTACGTATTTTCACAGTCTTATACCTCAACGCTTTTACATCAAACTGCGACTTTCTTTACTTTAAAATGTATCTTTTAAAGGTGCAGTCTGTAGCTTTTTGGCGGCATCTAGTGGTGAGACTCGCGAATTGCAAACAGCAAGTCACTCGCGGCCTCTCCCTCCAATTGCAAACTCTATTTTGAAGCTACGGTGGCCAACGTAGGATAATGTCAAAGCGAATAAACTTTGTCGTCGTCTGAATCTGCAGAGAGTAGCAAGACAAGCAATGAGGTTTTTTAATCTTGTATTTATTAAATTCTATTTACTTAATTATTCAGTAAATCAACATGTTATTGCGATTGTTATTTGATCATTATTGTGTTAGTGTTTTAATTCACTGATTTTACCATAGCTTGTTTCTATGCTAAGATAAGAGCTAAGAATAAGAGCATCAAATCAGCTGCGTAAGGGGAAATAGTTAACGTTATGATTTCAGAGGTATCACTCGGACAGCATTGTTTATACACGTTTTCAGAGTCAGGAAAAAACGAAATACGCACCAGAGTTAACTAAGAGGGAGAGGACGGAGAGGCAGAGGTGTTGTAGGTGCAGTCAGGGAAAGGAGAGGCAGAGGAGGACCTACCCGCCGGATCGATGGCTCAGGGGATGAAGAAAGAGTGTTAGCCCTCCAAAGGAACCGGAGAGCTGTTACCGAGGTTTGTATTTATGAAGTTATTGTAACGTTATTATATACGGACCGGTCTGCACTTTATAACATCCAAGCACGAAGTGATAACGTTATTTACATAGTAGCTCTGTGCACTTATACCCTTGTTACTGTAACGTTAGTTAGTAGTTGAATGTTTTCATATTTTAACCTGTCATTTACTGGGCAACAACGATTATATGAAGCCATATTACACAAGTTTAGCAAATATTGACATTCTGCCTTATTTTTCTAGCTTCATCATACTTTCTCTTCTTTGAAGCAGATTTACCAGTTTTCAGATACCTGAACAATAAGTTTGGTCCATCTTTCTTCCGGAAATTCTGCCGCGTCTTTTTCTACTGCTTTCTATTCCGGTTATATACGAAACGCGCTCTGTTGTCCACTGTCGGCTACGGTATAAACATGACGTCACAACATGGCTACCTTCATAGAAGGGGATTCCCGCGCCTATGGAGAAATAAATGACTAATTCTAACGTAATATAAACTTTACGGGTTATTAAGTAAGGTCTTTATACACCACAAAACACATAGTTATGGATTTTATATTGCATTTTTGTCAATAGATCCACAGATATATCACACATTGCACCTTTAAATTGACAAACATGATATGTGTAATTGAGGGCACAGTTCAGACGGAATAAAAAAATAAGTTGTCACTCGCCATTGACTACCATTCAATATTTTTCCGAAGTTAGGTCCCATGGTGGCCGACCGGAAGGGGCGGGACTTAGGCAGATTTCACGGTTTAACCCCCTCAACGTAAAGCGTTAACACCAAGCGGCAACCTCCCCGTCTCTCTCATAGGTCTCTCTCTTGAAGCCAACACGGAAGTGAATTAAACTGCAATTCATCGAGGGGCCGCATGAGGCAGGCTGCAGAAGCGAGTCAAATCTGTATCTCCCTCATGTTAAAATGCCCAACTTTACAGCAGAAAAAAACATGTTTACAGCCTGGAGCAAAAAGTGGCTTTGGTCTATAGAGCTTGTTTTTCCCTTCATAACAATTGTGAGGGGGGTGAATTTTTTTAAAACTAATCTGTTTTAATTATATTTAAGCCTTAAAGTTCTGCATAATTAAGGGCGTGGCCACTTGAGTGACAGATGCCGCTGCTTTCACTGCTAGTTTGTCTGCTGTCTGTTAACGTCACCCTCAGCTGTGTTTGTGCTTTTTCGGGATTATATCATACAATTTAATACATGTATTATAAATTCGCCCGTGAACGCTGTTGGTTTCCGTCGTGTTGAGTATGGAGACAACAACCAGCGCTGTGTTTCCAGCTGTTTCACTCGACTGTACTACTGTAATGGATGTCTGATGATTTCAGTGCTTTATCTCCGTCCATGCAATAGATGCACACCCTTAAATGAGCGCGGATTTTAGTTCATTTACTGTTTTTACCATCTGAGAAACTGCAGGCGGCAAAAGTCAGATTGTAAAATGGACTGAATTAAAGCTCTTTATGAACTTGACGTGAGATGGCGACTGACATACAGTATGTGCTTGCCTTGAATCACTGTCACATGCACAAGCTTAGAGCAATATTGTAAGTAACTAATACATTTTTAACTAGCCGAATATAATAATGCTTCACGATGCACGACTAGTTGACTGCTTGTATGTTGTGAGAAATGTTTGTGATCACTGATCTGTGTTATGTAAATTACTTGTATACATGCTGTTAACTAATTGCCACTTGTAGGATTAATAAAGTTGATAAAGAAGTAAAGTAAATAGTCTCACTTTTAGTTACGTCTTAACTATTATATTATTTCGAAGGGCAAAAACATGAACTTTAACCATTGGCTTTACTTTTTCAATTCAGCGCGAGGGCAGTAGCATATAAAGCATAGTACCTCAGCTCCACCCGCGTCCCGCCTCTTTGCCCATTTTAATTTATCCGGTAGTGACGAGAGGTGACGCACTGCCAAGATGGCGACGGCTGGCCCCGCCCACTTTAAGCCTCAAAGCCGCTCTTCAGAAACCTATGGGTGACGTCACGGATACTACGTCCATATTTTTTACAGTCTATGGTTAACCTCAGAGACTGTTTATCATTTATTTTGGTCATGTTTCTACACTAAGCAATTTTGGGAAAGTATTAACAAGTTTATTAAAGATAATATCCAGCAAGATATATCAATAACCTTTAAGGACATTATTTTTGGATACTTTGACTCTGTTCCTGATAAAAAAAAGCCTGCTTTGTCACCAATTTAATTTTTTTTTATTGGGAAATTCTACATCCATAAATGTAAATTTTCCAACAATAAACCAATCTTTATAGTTTTTTTGAAAGAGTTTGAAATGTACCTTAACACTATCTCATCCTCAGCTAATAAGAAAGCAATTAAAACACTCTTTTTTTGTAATGAATTTAATTTGATTAGTCCTACTCTAAATCTTCTATAGAATATCCTACCCTCTTGACCCTCATTTTATTTATTTTTATATATATATTTTTTTTCCCCCTTTTTCTTTCCTCCTCTTTTTTCTTTTTTGTTTTAGATAGTCATGCACTTGTGTTAAATTGACTGTTAAGATGTACTTATTGTTATCATATTTTGTACAAACATATTTGCAATTGTGTAACAGATTCGTATGCTATTTTGTAACAGATTTGTATGCTATGTGCTATGATTGTCACTTTGGTTTCTTCCTAAGCATAATAAAAAAAAAAAAAAAAAAAAAAAAAAAAAAATTCGACAGGGTCCCTACGCAGTGTTCACTGCTCCCTACTCCCTGAACACGGTACATCATCAGTTAAGTTAAGTTAACGTACGGGGTTCCGCAGATTATGATAATAAAACAAATAGATATAGGCTTACATTAATATTTCAATTGAATTTAATATCACATTAAATATATATATATATATATATATATATATATATATATATATATATATATATATATATATAATATACAATAATAAATAAAAATATGATAAGGTAAATTCTGAGGTAAATGGTTGTGGTAATCGTTTAAAGTCCCAAGGACATACAAAAAATAGCATATGTAAATGTAATATTCACCCCAATAACCGTTAAAAATACTTAGTTAGTATAATGTAACAAAATGTATGCATACTTACACACAAACATAAACTCCTCCATCGTTATTTACGACCGCTCTGACTGGTGATGACAAGTCTTAACATTACCGTACTATTGGTTGTATTTTGTGAATAGAATATTACCAGATAATCGAGAATGAGCAAGGATATTTGCTATTACTGTACTGAAATCGTTGTGAAATGCTGTTTACTGCATCAGCCGGTGTTCACCCGGCATGGAGAGGCGGGGTAACTGTTAAATTAGAGCTTCTTGGTTATCAGATAAGCATTCAACTGCCCTGTTATAGGTTATTTGTGTTTGCGCACATCAGGAAGCAACGAATGTAATAAAATTCATTAAATAACCAAAATGTATTTTCACTATTTAGTCTATTTTTAGGGCCCAAGC
The DNA here is from genome assembly GCA_038021265.1 of Cyprinella venusta. Taxonomy (NCBI): domain Eukaryota; kingdom Metazoa; phylum Chordata; class Actinopteri; order Cypriniformes; family Leuciscidae; genus Cyprinella; species Cyprinella venusta. The sequence continues at coordinate 20,240,723 of CM075885.1, read as the reverse complement.
CCTGAAAGGGCGAAGGCCCTATTGTTTTCCTTAGGATTATTTTTTTTTTTTTTTTTTTTTTTTTTTTTTTTTTTTTTTTTTCTAACGACTATCCGGGCACTTTTGGGGCCCTTAACATGCTCAAAAACTCTTGAAACTTTGCACACGGGTCAGAACCCGCGGCCATCAGAGCCGGGCTGAAGCTGGTACCCGGGCGTGGCAGGGCGGCTCGTCAGCGCCCCCTGGAACAGGGTCTGAACACTTTGTCCATAAATCAAACACGCTTGCATGTAATAATATGAAACTCGGTACACATGTCGATCTCATCGTTTCATATATTCATCGCGCTTTTACTTTTTACCCCAGCCCAACAGGAAGTCAGATATTTACGGTTGTTTTTAAAATGCTTGCAATGGAATTTAATGTACTCCTCCTAGAGCATTCATCCGCATGGAACGAAACTCGGTCAGCCTGAAGTCAAGACATAGACGATCAAAAATTGCGAGGGGATTTTTGATATCTCGAACGGTTTGGCTGTGGCGAGGAAACAAAATTATGGTGAGAAACGTGAAACAGGAAGTGTGTCCTAACTTCAGCATACATTAACTGATCTTGATGAAACTTCAGGAGTGTGTTCGCCGTAAGAGGACGATCACATGGATGTGACTATTGTGTGTCAAAGTTATAGCGCCACCAACTGGCAGCAGGAAGTGTGTCACTTTCAAAATGCTTTGAAATCACCCTCTTATTTTAACCCGATTTGCTTCAAACTTCATCTGTATAATGTAAACATACGGCAGATGTAGACCTGTGAATGGATTCTTAATATCTTTGAAACTGTTGCCGTGGTGACGCATCAAACTTTACCATTCTTTTAGGATGCTTTTGAGACCCTTAGCATGCTTCAAATTGCATGAAACTCCTCAGACACATCACATTTATTAGCCAGTAGACATGTGCAAAGTTTCAGAAACGGGCGTGGTGAGGGCTCAGTAGCGCCACCTTTTGACAAAAGTTGGGTTGTTAGTTTTATCTACAGTTACAAAAATCAGTATGTATATTGTACTCCTCGAGCCGGACAACTTTCTAATTGACACTCTTTAACTAGGACCCACAGAAAGTAAGATATGTTTGTTTGAATCTGGTCATGCTCCCTTTGAGCCTACATCTCTGTCTCTCTCTGTGTGTGTGTGTTAGTAGGGGGAGGGGCTTAACTTAACCATTTCAGTGCTGTGTGTTTTTTTTCTGCTGTGTAATTTCTTAATACATTTCTTAAGCCTGGTATGTTTTAAATAAGTTTTTATTTTAATTTTTATAAGTGAAGGCATAATATAACCAGTTAAATTGTAGTGCATTGACAATAGTTTTATATAATTAGTTTATTAATTAAATTAACTTGGTCCATAAACTTGGTCCAGCTGCGAGACTGACAGGTCTGACTGTCTGACACTGGCCAATCGGAATCAAGAGCGGAGAAGCGGCCGCTCCCATAGGCAGTATAGTATCTCCCCGCCCTGTGGAGGCATTCCGCCGGTCTCGTCTCTGAGACCCCTACACCTGCTATTAAAATGCGATCTGTATCCAGATAAGTTATCCGGATAATAAAAAAGAAATATCAATGCAAGGTATTACGTTGTGATCGGATTGTGATCGATTTGCCTGACCATCTGGAGGTAGTCTGGCTCGCATTGTGTTCGGATCTTTACGTGTAAACGCAATCTGGTTGTTGATATCACACATGTATATTTTACTCCTCCCAAAAATGCTAAAAAATAAACGAGTGAGAGCGTTTACAGGCTGTTATAGTCAGACATGATGCGCTACTGCGACACGCATCACCACCGCAGATAAGCAGCAGCTGAGCGTCAAACCAACGTGCAAACATCGCAAATAAAAGTGAAAGTAAGTCACAGACGCTTAATCATCTACACAATCATCTTCAAGTAAAGAAAGAAATGATCTCTTTACTCTTACAAGGGCTGTTGCCACTCTCTCTTATTGATGTCTATTGATGAAATTAGCTGATGATCAATAAAATGCATGCTAATATCTGTAATAAACAACCGACAAAATTACTGTATGATGGTGTAAATAAAGAATCAGTCCAGCATCGCCATGTCAATGTGTATTGATTCATCATTGCCTCTTCATAGTTTGCAAGAGACATTTAATAAACTGAGCGTATTTGATAAACTGAGCGTAGCCTATTCATCTGTCAATATAACCTCATTCTTTTTAATGATCAGAAGAACGCGTATCGACTACCGTTACAGTATAATATGTCCTAACTACACACGACGCCGCGACACGCGATAAAAGGTATCTTTTCCATGTAAATCAGAGTTTTTTGTCCTAACCAGACGCGACGGCGACATGCGAAGTTTCTAATTTAGAAACGGTTCCTATTTCTGCGATGTCGCGGCTGACAGAATGAAGAAATTACACTGGTTAGGAGTACACATTATTTATTTTTAGTTAAAAATAGGTCACTGTGCCACAAGCCATAACGGATAATTTACCTCGTATTTTGAAAGCATGTAATATTATAGTGTTCAAAATGAATTATATGCAAACATACGACTGTATTTCATAATAACGACAATAACTTGAGGCAGATGCCACCAAATGTGTTAAAATAAATGAATTATTTGCTGGACTTAAGTGAAAAGGATAGCCATTTAATACTAGAACTCCCAAGGCGGTCATTTTGACCGTTTTTAAAATTTACAGTGTAATAACTTTGTTAAAATAAAATCAATGTGGCTGTATCTCTGACTTTTCCTAAATATGTGTATATTTTATTCTGGCACTGTTATTTTATTACAATCACAAAACACAAAACAGTTGCGTCCTATTTCTACCTAGAATGGCCATGGCGGTCATTTTGACCGCACGCATTATAAATATCATAAGTCCGCTATATTTCCCGCGATCAACACGCACATATTGTAGAAGTGCACAAATGAGCAAGTTTCGCGTCCATCACGCAACTGGCAAGCGAATTTCGCTCCGACAACATGAAATCAAAAGCCACTCAACTGGTGCGCCAAGAGTCGGGTAGGCGGTCCGGGACGAAGATGATGAAGGCAGTGCCAAGTAAGGAGAAACTGCAAAAATTAAATCAAGGAGTCATGTGCCAAATGTCACAAAGTAGTGTGAGGGACTGAAGCTGCACGCGAAACGGTGTGTTCCTATGTGTGTGTGCGTAACGTCAGTGAATGAACCGGGGGTTTCCACCGTTCAAATGAGCCCACATCTTTATTATCATCTATCGTAACATTGTAGATCTATTTATTTTTAGACTTCACATTGATTGTATTTGTATAACAGGGCTGTAGGCTACTGTATGAAGCTTTGACGTTTCCTAGATTTTTTGCATATCTATTCACGTGGAGAGTGCGGTGAAAAAATATTTTTGACGCAAAACTTTCCTCGGCAGCACCTGTCGGGGAAATATTTTTGTATTGGCTTTATAATATGATATAATATTTTGCTTGTTTTAAGGGCGATGGCATTATAACATGACAACAGGAATTATAAGTGTCACTGGAAAACTTAAAGAGAAAGGTTCAAATGCAGATATGACATGACGAAAAAGACGTTCAGTACAGCCAAATGAACGTTAAAGTTTGAACGGTCAGAATGACCGCTATGGTCGTTGTAGTAGTTATGGAATTCCGGTAGTTCTAGTGTTAATGACCATAGCACATAGTTGATGTGAAAAAAGGAGTATTTTGCATATAAATATGCACATAAATACATATTTTTTCAATTTGTCTCCCTGAAAGTGCCTGGCAGAAGCCTATACTGTCTGTGTCATAAATGTGAACATAATATTATCTACTGTCTGTGTCATAAATGTGAACATAATATTGTAACAGAATATTCTTATGCTATATTATATAAACTATATTTCATGAGGTGAAACATCACTGCCAGGAGCTACAGAATATATATTTCTGTAGGTCCTCACCGTGATGTTGCATTTCATGAAATATATGTAGTATAGCCTAAGAATATTCTATTAAAATATTAAGTGGCACATAAATTCAGACCAGTTATTTACAATAAAGCCTTATAAAATCATTTCCATTCCCTTTGTTTATTATTTTAATAGTTTTTTCTTGGTTTTGATAGTAAGTAAAATCTAATCAGTGATTTTACATGCAGATTAATGCACGTATAGATTAATGCACGTGTGTGTGTGTTTGCATAGTGGGCCGGTCTGGATGAAGTGTCCAGGGCTGATTTTTTGTCCCAGTCCAGCCCTGAATGGCAATATTCACATTACTTTCAGTTTATTGCTCGAAAGTACAAAAATATTTGAGTGAAATGTAGGCTATAGTAAACCCTAAGATTATTATTTGTGACATTAGAACAAAATATGTGGATATAAAAACATGTATATAGGCTAAAGAACTAAATGAACGATCTCTATTTTCTAATTTCGAGACGTCCACACAAGACCAGGCTTGGGAGGGTTACTTTAAAAAATGTATTCCGATACAGTTACAAATTATTTCATAAAAAAGGGTCCCACTTTATATTAATTGGCTTTAAGTACTTTATACTTTTTCAAAAAGTAACTACAATCTGATTACTTTTTTTGATGTAACTCACTGTAATAATATACAGTTACTGGATTTTTGTTTCCTGATTACATAATGCTGTTACATGTATTCTGTTGCTCCCACAAGACATTAGTCTGAATATTTTCCTGTATGAACAAAATGGAGTTTCCATTGTTCACACACAAACACACACAGAGTTCGATTGCGCCTCTCTCGTTACTGAGTGTGTGTGCGTGTCATGTGTTCTAGGCTGTGTGCATGCACTTCTGAAGCTGCTCAGAAAATAATAAAATGCCATGCAGAGGACTAATGCAAAATGTGTGGGAAAATCCATTTGATTGTAGTTTAAGTGAGAAATAATTTCAGTGCTCTGGTCAATAGCTGTAGAGTGAAAACTGGTGAATGCAGTATACAGCTTTCACAGAAAGAGAATGATGTGAGCACGTACGATTGGCAGTGAATCTTTTATGCGGACAAAATAGCTCAATAAGAGTAACAAAATACATGTGGAAAAATCACATCGTAATGTTTTAAAGAAAGAAGAGTGGTTTGATTAAAGTGGTGTAAATATACCCGATCCGGCAAAGATGGCAGTATCGGAGCTGATAACGATCCTGAGTATCGGATCGGCGCATCCCTACATACTATAATGTAAACACAGTACAGATGTAGACCTTGATGTACACCTGACCTTTCAGAAGGTTGCTCATGCATACTTTGTGGTTAAAATGTGCCCTCGATCCGCACTTTTGCAGAGCCTTCACTGCTGCAAGCTCTTCAGCACACTTCTTTTTGACAGTCAAAGCGGGGGTTACGTTTTTGCACGTCATGTAGAATAACCCTAAAAGCACCAAGGGTGCGGTGCCACCGGCTTTATATATATATATATATATATATATATATATATATATATAAATATAGCTGCGAGCAGCGATTGCGGGCCAAAGCCGGCGGTACCGCCATCCCGGTGCCTTTAGGTAACTAAAGGCACCGGGGTTGCGGTGCCACCGGCTTGGGCCCGCAATCGCTGCTCGCAGCTATATATTTTTTTTTTTTTTTTTTTTTTTTCTAACGACTATCCGGGCACTTTTGGGGCCCTTAACATGCTCAAAAACTCTTGAAACTTTGCACACGGGTCAGAACCCGCGGCCATCAGAGCCGGGCTGAAGCTGGTACCCGGGCGTGGCAGGGCGGCTTGTCAGCGCCCCCTGGAACAGGGTCTGAACACTTTGTCCATAAATCAAACACGCTTGCATGTAATAATATGAAACTCGGTACACATGTCGATCTCATCGTTTCATATATTCATCGCACTTTTACTTTTTACCCCAGCCCAACAGGAAGTCAGATATTTACGGTTTTTTTTAAAATGCTTGCAATGGAATTTAATGTACTCCTCCTAGAGCATTCATCCGCATGGAACGAAACTCGGTCAGCCTGAAGTCAAGACATAGACGATCAAAAATTGCGAGGGGATTTTTGATATCTCGAACGGTTTGGCTGTGGCGAGGAAACAAAATTATGGTGAGAAACGTGAAACAGGAAGTGTGTCCTAACTTCAGCATACATTAACTGATCTTGATGAAACTTCAGGAGTGTGTTCGCCGTAAGAGGACGATCACATGGATGTGACTATTGTGTGTCAAAGTTATAGCGCCACCAACTGGCAGCAGGAAGTGTGTCACTTTCAAAATGCTTTGAAATCACCCTCTTATTTTAACCCGATTTGCTTCAAACTTCATCTGTATAATGTAAACATACGGCAGATGTAGACCTGTGAATGGATTCTTAATATCTTTGAAACTGTTGCCGTGGTGACGCATCAAACTTTACCATTCTTTTAGGATGCTTTTGAGACCCTTAGCATGCTTCAAATTGCATGAAACTCCTCAGACACATCACATTTATTAGCCAGTAGACATGTGCAAAGTTTCAGAAACGGGCGTGGTGAGGGCTCAGTAGCGCCACCTTTTGACAAAAGTTGGGTTGTTAGTTTTATCTACAGTTACAAAAATCAGTATGTATATTGTACTCCTCGAGCCGGACAACTTTCTAATTGACACTCTTTAACTAGGACCCACAGAAAGTAAGATATGTTTGTTTGAATCTGGTCATGCTCCCTTTGAGCCTACATCTCTGTCTCTCTCTGTGTGTGTGTGTTAGTAGGGGGAGGGGCTTAACTTAACCATTTCAGTGCTGTGTGTTTTTTTCTGCTGTGTAATTTCTTAATACATTTCTTAAGCCTGGTATGTTTTAAATAAGTTTTTATTTTAATTTTTATAAGTGAATGCATAATATAACCAGTTAAATTGTAGTGCATTGACAATAGTTTTATATAATTAGTTTATTAATTAAATTAACTTGGTCCATAAACTTGGTCCAGCTGCGAGACTGACAGGTCTGACTGTCTGACACTGGCCAATCGGAATCAAGAGCGGAGAAGCGGCCGCTCCCATAGGCAGTGTATAGTATCTCCCCGCCCTGTGGAGGCATTCCGCAGGTCTCGTGAAGTTTCTCGCCGGTCTCGTCTCTGAGACCCCTACACCTGGTATTAAAATGCGATCTGTATCCAGATAAGTTATCCGGATAATAAAAAAGAAATATCAATGCAAGGTATTACGTTGTGATCGGATTGTGATCGATTTGCCTGACCATCTGGAGGTAGTCTGGCTCGCATTGTGTTCGGATCTTTACGTGTAAACGCAATCTGGTTGTTGATATCACACATGTATATTTTACTCCTCCCAAAAATGCTAAAAAATAAACGAGTGAGAGCGTTTACAGGCTGTTATAGTCAGACATGTCGGCGCTACTGCGACACGCATCACCACCGCAGATAAGCAGCAGCTGAGCGTCAAACCAACGTGCAAACATCGCAAATAAAAGTGAAAGTAAGTCAGAGACGCTTAATCATCTACACAATCATCTTCAAGTAAAGAAAGAAATGATCTCTTGACTCTTACAAGGGCTGTTGCCACTCTCTCTTATTGATGTCTATTGATGTAATTAGCTGATGATCAATAAAATGCATGCTAATATCTGTAATAAACAACCGACAAAATTACTGTATGATGGTGTAAATAAAGAATCAGTCCAGCATCGCCATGTCAGTGTGTATTGATTCATCATTGCCTCTTCATAGTTTGCAAGAGACATTTAATAAACTGAGCGTATTTGATAAACTGAGCGTAGCCTATTCATCTGTCAATATAACCTCATTCTTTTTAATGATCAGAAGAACGCGTATCGACTACCGTTACAGTACAATATGTCCTAACTATACACGACGCCGCGACACGCGATAAAAGGTATCTTTTCCATGTAAATCAGAGTTTTTGTCCTAACCAGACGCGACGGCGACATGCGAAGTTTCTAATTTAGAAACGGTTCCTATTTCTGCGATGTCGCGGCTGACAGAATGAAGAAATTACACTGGTTATGAGTACACATTATTTATTTTTAGTTAAAAATAGGTCACTGTGCCACAAGCCATAACGGATAATTTACCTCAGATTTTGAAAGCATGTAATATTATAGTGTTCAAAATGAATTCTATGCAAACATACGACTGTATTTCATAACAACGACAATAACTTGAGGCAGATGCCACCAAATGTGTTAAAATAAATGAATTATTTGCTGGACTTAAGTGAAAAGGATAGCCATTTAACACCAGAACTCCCAAGGCGGTCATTTTGACCGTTTTTAAAATTTACAGTGTAATAACTTATTTGTTAAAATAAAATCAATGTGGCTGTAGGACTCTGACTTTTCCTAAATATGTGTATATTTTATTCTGGCACTGTTATTTTATTACAATCACAAAACACAAAACAGTTGCGTCCTATTTCTACCTAGAATGGCCATGGCGGTCATTTTGACCGCACGCATTATAAATATCATAAGTCCGCTATCCCGCGATCAACACGCACATATTGTAGAAGTGCACAAATGAGCAAGTTTCGCGTCCATCACGCAACTGGCAAGCGAATTTCGCTCCGACAACATGAAATCAAAAGCCACTCAACTGGTGCGAGAGTCGGGTAGGCGGTCCGGGACGAAGATGATGAAGGCAGTGCCAAGTAAGGAGAAACTGCAAAAATTAAATCAAGGAGTCATGTGCCAAATGTCACAAAGTAGTGTGAGGGACTGAAGCTGCACGCGAAGCGGTGTTTTCCTATGTGTGTGTGCGTAACGTCAGTGAATGAATAGGGGGGTTTCCACCGTTCAAATGAGCCCACATCTTTATTATCATCTATCTTAACATTGTATATCTATTTATTTTTAGATTTCACATTGATTGTATTTGTATAACAGGGCTGTAGGCTACTGTATGAAGCTTTGACGTTTCCTAGATTTTTTGCATGTCTATTCACGTGGAGAGTGCGGTGAAAAAATATTTTTGACGCAAAACTTTCCTCGGCAGCACCTGTCGGGAAATATTTTTGTATTGGCTTTATAATATGATATAATATTTTGCTTGTTTTAAGGGCGATGGCATTATAACATGACAACAGGAATTATAAGTGTCACTGGAAAACTTAAAGAGAAAGGTTCAAATGCAGATATGACATGACGAAAATGACGTTCAGTACAGCCAAATGAACGTTAAAGTTTGAACGGTCAGAATGACCGCTATGGTCGTTGTAGTAGTTATGGAATTCCGGTAGTTCTAGTGTTAATGACCATAGCACATAGTTGATGTGAAAAAAGGAGTATTTTGCATATAAATATGCACATAAATACATAGGCCTATTTTTTAAATTTGTCTCCCTGAAAGTGCCTGGCAGAAGCCTATACTGTCTGTGTCATAAATGTGAACATAATATTATCTACTGTCTGTGTCATAAATGTGAACATAATATTGTAACAGAATATTCTTATGCTATATTATATAAACTATATTTCATGAGGTGAAACATCACTGCCAGGAGCTACAGAATATATATTTCTGTAGGTCCTCACCGTGATGTTGCACTTCATGAAATATATGTAGCCTAAGAATATTCTATTAAAATATTAAGTGGCACATAAATTCAGACCAGTTATTTACAATAAAGCCTTATAAAATCATTTCCATTCCCTTTGTTTATTATTTTAATAGTTTTTTCTTGGTTTTGATAGTAAATAAAATCTAATCAGTAATTTTACATGCAGATTAATGCACGTATAGATTAATGCACGTGTGTGTGTGTTTGCATAGTGGGCCGGTCTGGATGAAGTGTCCAGGGCTGATTTTTTGTCCCAGTCCAGCCCTGAATGGCAATATTCACATTACTTTCAGTTTATTGCTCGAAAGTACAAAAATATTTGAGTGAAATGTAGGCTATAGTAAACCCTAAGATTATTATTTGTGACATTAGAACAAAATATGTGGATATAAAAACATGTATATAGGCTAAAGAACTAAATGAACGATCTCTATTTTCTAATTTCACGACGTCCACACAAGACCAGGCTTGGGAGGGTTACTTTAAAAAATGTATTCCGATACAGTTACAAATTATTTCATAAAAAAGGGTCCCACTTTATATTAATTGGCTTTAAGTACTTTATACTTTTTCAAAAAGTAACTACAATCTGATTACTTTTTTTGATGTAACTCACTGTAATAATATACAGTTACTGGATTTTTGTTTCCTGATTACATAATGCTGTTACATGTATTCTGTTGCTCCCACAAGACATTAGTCTGAATATTTTCCTGTATGAACAAAATGGAGTTTCCATTGTTCACACACAAACACACACAGAGTTCGATCGCGCCTCTCTCGTGACTGTGTGTGCGTGTCATGTGTTCTAGGCTGTGTGCATGCACTTCTGAAGCTGCTCAGAAAATAATAAAATGCCATGCAGAGGACTAATGCAAAATGTGTGAGAAAATGCATTTGATTGTAGTTTAAGTGAGAAATAATTTCAGTGCTCTGGTCAATAGCTGTAGAGTGAAAACTGGTGAATGCAGTATACAGCTTTCACAGAAAGAGAATGATGTGAGCACGTACGATTGGCAGTGAATCTTTTATGCGGACAAAATAGCTCAATAAGAGTAACAAAATACATGTGGAAAAAATCACATCGTAATGTTTTAAAGAAGAGTGGTTTGATTAAAGTGGTGTAAATATACCCGATCCGGCAAAGATGGCAGTATCGGAGCTGATAACGATCCTGAGTATCGAATCGGCGCATCCCTAAATACTATAATGTAAACACAGTACAGATGTAGACCTTGATGTACACCTGACCTTTCAGAAGGTTGCTCATGCATACTTTGTGGTTAAAATGTGCCCTCGATCCGCACTTTTGCAGAGCCTTCACTGATGCAAGCTCTTCAGCACGCTTCTTTTTGACAGTCAAAGCGGGGGTTACGTTTTTGCACGTCATGTAGAATAACCCTAAAAGCACCAAGGTGGCGGTGCCACTGGCCAAATATATATATATATATATATATATATATATATAAATATAGCTGCGAACAGCGATTGCGGGCCAAAGCCGGCGGTACCGCCATCCCGGTGCCTTTAGGTAACTAAAGGCACCGGGGTTGCGGTGCCACCGGCTTGGGCCCGCAATCGCTGCTCGCAGCTATATTTTTTTTTTGTCTTTTTGTTTTTGTAAAATTTTTACACTTTGGTGGATTTAAGGTAATTTGGTGTTGGTATTTGGTTCCTACAGTTACATAAGCACTATCGCCAAGTGTCATACATTTAAAAACAGATGATCCTATCAGACAATGTTATATTCATTGTGTGTGTGTGTGTGTGTGTACAGAGAGAGAGAGAGAGAGAGAGAGAGAGAGAGAGAGAGAGAGAGAGAGATGTTTAACACTTTTTATTTTCCGACCATATTATACAATAATCACATTTTCATAATTAATAACAATGAGTAATAAATAACAATATTAATTCCTTCAAATTTCAGCACTACCACCGAAACACTAATTTATCATCATCATTCACAAAGATAAAATTAGCATTTATACACCACTTTTTTTTTTTAAATGTGCTTATCATTATTAATTTTAAAAAATTCATACTCTATTTTAACTCTGGATTCTACCAAAGCTTTGAACAATTCTACCATATTGATCTTTTTATCCTCATTTTCAAGTTAATATGCTTTCCAAATAGTTAACTTTGCTTGACCAATCAAAAAATTGGAAAAGGTGCAGGACTCACTTTGAGACTTAATATATTTAAACCCAAAAATAAATACTGTTTTTGAAAAATTCCAACCAAAACCCTCAAATACATTTTCCAAAATATTCAAAAGAGGTAAAATTTTGTAACAATCGAAAAAAACGTGAAACACAGTATCCGGCACATTGCAAAATTTACAAACAGAAGATGTACTAAAGTTGCACTTGAACAAAAAAGTTTTTGTTGCTAATGCACAGTGTAGGATACGCCACTGTAAATCTCCTGATCGTTTTGGCAATGGACTTTTATAAAACAAATGCCATGAAGGTGATTGCGCATCAGGGACAGATAAATAACTCCTCCATTTTGTATCCATCTTATTCTTAAGTTGTTCACACAATCTTGACTTCACACAAGCTGTATACAAAAGTTTCTTACTGATGTCTGAAAAAGAAACATGCAGAAGTTGCCTCATTTCTCCATTATCCTGCCAATTATATGGTGTTACAAATAATTCAGGAAAAGAACTTTGGTTCAATCCATCAACAAAGAAGTTTTCGAGAAACTTATTAAATGATGTAGGAAATGACGATTTTAACTTGCTCAAAACATTCTGCACTATCCTTTCTGACTTCCTGCCCATTTGTTTAGTTATTTCTTGTGCACAAAACCATGTACTATGTTCTATGTCAACTAAGTCTGCCACTTTTAACACACCAGATGAAATAAAAGTGTTAATTTCAGTACTTGGCAAATTAGACGGATGGCAAAGCCATGGATTATGAAAAAGTGGTTCTTCAAGACCGAAATGGTCCTCTCTTTCCATCTTAAACATGCTCCATGCTCTTAATACAGACTGGTAAAATCCATTTAGACCCAAATCTTTGATTGCATTGTTAGAAATGAGGAATAAATGTTTATCAAGTCCGATTTTACTAACCGCTCTTAACACTGCTAAACCATAGATAATCCACGGTTGTGGATCAGTGTCATACAGCAGTTTTTGAGCTGATTGTAATCTCTTAGCTTTCCATTTAGCAGTTAGATCAATGAGACCCTGACCACCCTCAAACACAGAGACTCAGTATGCCTGGATGAACCCAATGATGTCCTCCCCAAAAAAAGTTCACAAAATGTTTCTGGAGTAACTGTAAAAGTCCAGCAGGAGGGTCTAAAACAGTCAGTCGATGCCACAACGTTGAAGCAGCTAAATTGTTTATCACTAAAACTCTGCCTCTACATGATAACTGTGGCTGAATCCAATTCCACCTCTTCAATCGTCCCAATATCTTTTCAACCACTCCATCCCAATTCCTTGTCATGTACTGCTGAGTGCCAAAACAGATTCCAAGGATCTTCAATCCCTCTGTGTTCCAGTGGCACCAACTACCTCATATGACTAGTTTGATATGAGGTGTGTATACTGTATGGGACGTCCCGTATAAGAACTGACCATTAGTTTTTTCTACTTATTAGAAATGAGGAATTTATGGGCCTCTGAAGTTGAATAATGGGACATTTCTCCAAAATGCTACAGTAAAATGGTTTGATATGAGGTGTGTGTACTCTATGGGATGACATTTAGACGTTTTCTTCGGCGTGGATCAAGGCAAATAAATCCTTTTCACCTTGAAAATAATAAATGTTTTTGCATTTTAAATAATAGACCATTTCTCAGTGATCGTCAATAGAACAAAATGACGTTTTTCTTGTTTTTATGAAAACCAAGGTCGTTAGTTATTGTCTTTGGTGTGAAGGCGCCTTAACACTATAAATTAACCTAAGTGTACACAAACGATGTTAAGAAAGAATGTCAAACACTGTTCTTGACTCTTGAGCATAGGGTTTTGACCACTTTAATAGACGTTGAAAGTACGTAAATAATAATATTTTTTTTTAAAAAAAATCAAATCTTGCTTAAAGTCATTAAAGTGGGTTTTACCATTTGCGTATTAACAGTAAAATTCTCATAAGCCTTTAGAATTTTGGTAATGCAGAAACTCAGTTGTCATAAAACTGTTATTTTGTCTTAAAAAAACAAGCAAACAAACAAACAAACAAAATAATTATGTCTAGTCAGATAAATATTTTTGACAATCAAAAGACTAAGCAAAAATAGTTTTGGAAAGCTCTTCAAGACGTGTCAGATGCAAAATCTTTGTTTTATTTTGTGTTTTACATTTTGTGTGAGATTTTTTTTTTTATTTTAATTTTATTTTAGGAGACTGGGTAGTGCGTATAGTTTATATAAAAAGTCTGGTTTATCTTAATAAAAGTATGAGAACAATGTTATGATTTCAACAAAAGTAGCTATGGGGAAAATTCACATTTATTTTATTTGGTTTATTGTATTTTTAGTTTTCTTTTATGTCCCTTTTTCTTTAGCCCATGTTTTATTATGATTGTTTTTATTATTGTTATTTTAATCTATGTTGATCTTGTCTAAGCTAGTCCAACGAGCGCGGGGAGCGCGCACCCGATGCGCAGGCTACAATCTGACAGCACGCGTACGCGCGCGTCTATGACAGACTTTCGCCATTTTGAATACAAACATATGAACGATTTTTATTTTCCGATCCATTTCGCTCGCCGTGCGTGTGAGTGGCCGAGATAACTCTGCGTAGTGTTTTGCCGCAGAATAATTTCCTAAAAAATAAACTCGTACACAAAGGAAAGCAGAAAAACAACTTTAGTGAGGACGATGGCTCGCGCTCTGGGCAGATAGTTGAGAGGAAAACGGTCTCGTGGCAGCAGCGGGGTTTCACTGAGCGCGCGGGGCAGCAGCGCCACTGCTCCACTGCACGGGCCAGACCAGTACTAACCGACAACCAGTAGCCCGTTCTACAGACACTCATAGCGGGGGTAAGCTTACATGCACAGACTGTGTACTTGCGCACATAGCACTGCTGGAACAGACAGTAGCTGCTATCTGTTTTACAACAAAGCGTGCTTGTTCATTCGTAACTTATTTTCATTAGAAAATGTGTTGTTTTAAGTCCCATCAGAGGAGAAGAAACTTCTGTAACAGAGATTCAGCTGAAGTTAGCCAGACGAGCTAGCAAACAACCCGAAAACATCACATTCTTTAGCGTTAAATAAAGCCAAGCGCACTCTACACATCTGTTAACCAATATTTAGTTATAAACGAGTTTGTATTTGAGTTGTTTCAGTCGAGTTTGGGATTGTTGTGAAAATACGGAAACCAGCTTTTGTCGTTAATGTTAGCAGCTGATGCTAATGGCTGCTAGCGGGGCCCAGCTGTTAACATGCGACCATTGAGATTTTCTGCTGAAACTGTTATTCTGCACTTAAAATCATCTCGTCTTGTGTGAGTTTGATAGGAGCACGTCTTCTTTAACCGTCCCGGCTTTATAAGGTGTGCATGATGCTCTGGTATGTTCTTGACGCCTATTGTAAACATTGGATCCAAATCATGTTGTCATTTGCAGCCACACGAGTAATTCAGAAGTCAGTTAATCCTCTCTAGTTATTTAACTATTGACTTGTACAACACGATCGTTCAGTATCACTACTGCAATCTCATTTGAAGTTTTGTAATGCTATGGACCCCCTCTGGGGTCCAGGGGTCAGGACAAGTTGCTGGATCAACTTCCTAAGTAGGCAGCTTCTGGACAGTTGTGCAATCAATGGCAGCTTATTTGACCTCAGCTGCTGCTGTCAAGAGATCCCATGCAACATCCCCGCTCGTGTCTGCTTTGTGTGGCAGGTTTGCTGCATGCAAATGCTGCTGCCTGTTACTATTTTTGATGATTTGCGGAGCATAGACATTCGCTTTCCTGTGTAGAGTTCATTGGGGAGTTCTCTGGTTTGTATTGTCATACTAAGCTCTGCACGTGCACACAATCATGTCCACATCCACATAAAAGAAGGAAACAAGTCCGCTTTTCTTTTATTTTTGGCCACTTTTCCCAAATGAAAGAATTGCTTCAGCTTGCACAGCTGCAGATCAATGATAGAGATTCTTTCCGGTATGTATTCGCTGTGCCGTTTGTCGTCAGATGAATATGTTGTGCTCAAGGAAGCTGTTACCAGCTGCTGCTTTGAGTGCCAAAATGTGCACAAGATGTGGTGTTGCAGGTCCGCATTTCAAATAGTACATTAAGTGGATCCTTCTATTTTAACTTCCCAGTATCAGGTCTAAAGGTGAGGTCACATTAGCAAAGTTTTGCGGGCAAAAAGATAATTTGTCAAGCAAAAATGTTGAAATTAGGGCTGTCAAAATGATTAATCGCATCCAAAATAAAAGTTTGTGTTTACATAATATATGTGCGTGCACTGTGTATAATTTTATATATATATATATATAAACACACACACATGCTTGTATATATTTTAATATATTTTTAAAATATTTTAATGTATATTCTGTATATATAATTTATATTATATATAAATATTTTATATATAAATATTTTTTTTTTCTTAAATATACATGCATGTTTGTTTATATATATATATATATATATATATATATATATATAAAATAATTATACACAGTGCACCCACATATATTATGTAAACACAAACTTTTATTTTGGATGCGATTAATCGCGATTAATCGTTTTGACAGCCCTAGTTGAAATGTATGAAACGAAACCAAAGATTGAATTTGAACCTGAGGAAATTGTTCGCCCTCAGGTGAAATTCATGATCGCCTGGACTCATTGAAATGGCTAGATTTTGACACTGAAAATTTGCCGAACTATGGGAAATGTGACCGTGTTTAAAATCTGAAGGCTTGAAATGCTTAAAATAACTGTGTATCTGCTAGTAAAGAGTAAGTATGGGGGTGAATGTTTATGGAAAATAATGTGTATGTGCATTTGTTCGCTGTTGGCACGGAAATTATGGTTGTACAAACACTACGGTTTCAGTTTACAAAACCTTCCATAGTTCTGATTTTAGCCTTGCGCATTGTTTCAAGGTTTCTAGACTGTATGATGTAGTGTGTTTTAATGCATTAATGCTTCATCATGTACTTACTCTGCGCATTGTTTGTCGCATCGGTTCTTCAAATTGTTTTTACACCATGCCTGCATTGATTTTTGAAGGGTTTGCACTTTCTCACACTCGATTCTTTTCCCCAGTGTCAGTCCGTCTGAGGCGTGTATTCGAGGAAGGCCTGGTGGGAAGTGGACCTCATGCAGATTAATGCTAGGTCATTCTGTGCTGTCTGCATTCTGCCACTCAAATGCCTGTCTGCCTGTGGAGGAGGTGTAACTAAGGATTCACACGTTTCATCAGCTGGTAAAAATATATTTACTTAACAAATGCTATCAATGTTCCAGTGCTTGAGTTCCTGTCTGAGGAGTCTTTTACATAGCCTCACTAACAGATCACATCTCTGAGCAAGCAAAGCCTATCAGGCTGTGTGAAATGTATCGCCCAGGGTGTGATGCGTGGGTCCCAGTCATCTTGTGGGAAAGGTCTGCTGCTTTGTTCATGACCAGAGTTGTTAGAAAATCTTCACAGCATAGGTGATTTCAATCAGTATTGATGGGAAAGTTGCTCTTCTTGTTCCAGTTGCTTCATGTTTTGTTTTGAGTGGGATGTGTTATTTGGATGCTTTAAAGGTCCGTCAATTATTTTTGTCCCCTTCCTTATTCTCCTGTTCTCCAGATTGTCTTTCATCTGTTAGTTCTGCTTTCCTTCGCTATTCTTCCGCCCTCCCACTCGGCCTGTATCTTTGTTCCAAAACCTTTTAGGCTGCCTATATAGACAGCTGCTTTTTAATGCTACCATCATGTAAGTTTATAAGCGAGTGATTTGAAACACTACACAATACACATCAGTGGTTCTCAACCAGGGGACCGAGACTCACTAGGGGGCTTCAGCAAACTTCCAAGGGGGCCATAAGATGACTAAAAGGTATTAGAATTTATAAATTATTATCTCAAATTTAAAATAATCTCAAAATTATAAATGTTAATGTAAATGTATTTCTTATATAATATTATAAATATATTTTTTTATTAGTTTATTAATTTATTAGTTGTTTCAATTGAACAAAATACAGTTCTTCAAACTTCTGAAATAACAAAATGAATTGTGGTTAATTAATCTATTATGTAAATACTAGGGTTGGGTATCGTTTGAATTTTAACGATTCTGAATCTGATTCTGTTTATCAATTCTTAATTTCGATTCCGATAAGGGACAAAAATCTTGGATATCATTAACATTTATTTTAAGTCGTAATGCAAAATATTTAATTGTACCTGAATACCACGGACAAAGATCAACAGGCTATAGAACACTTAGGGCTACACTTTTGGACTTACACAACAAACTTTTGCCTATTGTTGAAAAATACCTTAGCAAAAACAACTATTGCCAAACTAATATAAATTTCATCCATTATTGAAGACAAGTAAACACTCAGTAATTTAAAAAAGAGCAAATAAACAAATTAGCAATCGCAAATAAATACAACTGAACATAGTGTTCACAAGTATTGATGAGTATCTGATTCCTGTCCTTAAGTATTCGATACCAGAATTGAAATCTATTTTTGATCTCCAACCAAAAAAAACAAGCAGATTTGTCATAATTATGTAGAAATTACCTATATCAACAACATGTGGCATTTGAATAAAAAAAAAGGTTCAAGGTTTCATTCAATGCATCAACCACCTTGGATTTTTATTTTCTTCATGCTTATTGCAATCTGATTCAGAGTTTGCTTTCTCAATAGATATTTAATAAAAAAAAAAAAAAAATCCTGTGCACTGTGCGTTATCAATCGCTTGTTTTCATGTTATCCTCACTTTCATGTCTTCTATTCAGGCCTGGGCTTCCTGCTGCAGCTGCCACCGCCGCCATCATGTTCTGGAAATTTGACCTGAACAACACCTCCCATATCGACCAGCTGCTGGATCGAGAGGGCGTGACTCTGAGAGAGTTGATGGAAGAGGAGGATGTCCTGCAGGAGTGCAAAGCACAGAACCGCAAGCTCCTGCTCTTCCTCTCCAAGGATCAATGTATGCAGGAGCTGGTCACCCTCATCACAGAGGAGCCCCCTGCTGATCTGGAGGAGAAAACTCGCTTCAAGTAAGAGAAACACAGCTTTGCACCCTTTTTTTTTGTTACTTTGGGCCAAATGAACACCACAACACTCATCAGCAAGATGGGGAGGTGTGTAGGAAACCTGTTCAAAACAGCCTTTATTTTCAGTGTAGCTAAGTAATGCTAATGGGATGGAAATAGCACTTTTTTAAGTTTAAAGGTGCGATCACATTTACTGTGCAATCTGGAGTTTTACATGAGGGTGAAAAAGTTCCAAATGCAGAATTTGCTTGTATTCAAGTTGGTCAGGTGAAATTGCTGCGTTGACCAATAGAAAGCTTCTTGGTTTGAAAGTGACTTCTGTGTGAGTGTTGCTTCATACATCGCTACACTGTTGTCAAAAGTCAATGGACCTTTTTAATCGTCAGAATTTTGCAGAAATTTCTCTAATGTGGTTGCACCTTAATTGTTTATTCACTGCAAATTACCTGTAGCCTACTTGATGTAAATATAGCTGGCAGTAAAAAGTATTCCCACTTGTTAAATTATGATGGTAGGACGTTTGTGTTGTTCACTGGTGGCCCTGCATGCTCGGAGCTCCTGGTTACAGGAGAGCTATAAAACTGACTGTAAAGATGTAGAAGTGCAGAGAAGTGGAGGGATGTGCATTTTACGTTGACAAATGAAAGAAGAGGAAAGGGAAAAGAGAAGTGATTTAGTTAAAAGGTGATGTGTATACTCATGCATCACATTTTGCTGCTTGCGTTTTAAAAAGATTTGCTCTTTGTGAGGGTTGTGCTGTTCAAGGCAAACCATATGAAATACTCTCATGTTCTGAAGGGTTGAAATCTATCAGTTTCAGCGCTCTCTGTTGGGACCATATGGTTAGAAGGAGAGAGAGAAAAAGAGATTAAGGTTCATTTAAAAGTAAAACTAATTTGATTCTCTGTGTGTAGGAGGCAGAATCATTTGTCTTAAAATGAGCAAGTGGATTCACTCAAAACATCTTTTCTCTAGTGGTCGACCAATATGGGTTTTTTGATGGCTGATGCCGATATCTGAGGGTGGCCAATATAAAGCCTATATATATATATATATATATATATATATATATAAAATCTTTAAAATAAACATGCTTAGGCCCTGTACTTTGTAATGGGATTGCAGATTCAAGAAGTTACCATCTTTTTTTTTTTTTCACAAATAAAGCCATTGTTTAAAAATGTATGTGGATAAAAAAGGAAGTAAACACTGTTACAGGGCAATCAGTAATCTGGTAATTTCATGCACACTGATAATTATTTATGTTTAAAAAAAATGCTTTTTTAACTTTTGACAAGGTAACGCTAATACAGCACACAGTGAAAACGACATAAATATGACGCAGTGGGTAATTGGATATAGCACAGCATATTTTGAAATGAAGGATTTAAAATGTTTGGATCGTGTCTTCTGTGAAGCTGATCATCGGTTTGCATTCACTCACTGCTCACGTAAAGTAACACGTTTATGCCGGCTACAAATGCACACTTCCCAAGAGACCACAGCTGGATTCGATTAAATCTGCAAGCTTTGTGAAATTAAATGTTTATTAGATATTCAGAGATTTGTTTAAATGATGTAGATATGCATTTGCTGAATGTTGACAGTAAATGAGAAAGTATTTTTGGCTGATTGTTTGCCTTTTCTGTTGCAAATAATATAAAAGCAAATGCATTACTTTTTCCACATACCATTTACTTTGACAGAACTGAGGGTTTCAGAACTGGTGATCAAATATGTATATACTTATTGTGACCAAATAAGTATAATTAGATATGACTGACAGAGATCATAAACTAATGAAGATGAAGAATGTGAGTGAGCGCTGTGTGATCAACTGATCACGTTTTCTTCTCAGGTGCTCATCGCCGCCCGTCAAAATAAAAGTCCTGCTTCCTACACATCAGCCAAAAACTTATCAGTCGATGCTGATATTTTAAAAATGGCAAATATCGGCCGATATAACGACCGACCACTACTTTTCTCTCCAAGTATTCTGAAATGTTATTACATTGAGTGAAATGTGTTTTCTCAGTAGCACTGAATCCAGATTTTTCCTTCGTGATATTTTTGTGAAATACAGAATCCTACAATAGGATAAAGGCACTGACGCAGAGTTTATTACCCTCTCTTGTGGCACTGACAACACTGCAGCAACACTGAGCGGACCAGTGTTTACTTTGTGCTATCTGAGTGACAGAAGCTACAGAACAACTTTGTTACTTTTGAAATGCCTTCGTTGGAACCACAGAAATAGGCTTTGTTTGTCATGTTAAAGGCCAAGACACCACAGACGTTTTTTTTTTTTTGGTCTGTTGCATTTACTGTTTGATAGTATTGTCACATTTAACTTGAAGGTAATATAGACTTTTTGATTTGTTCTGTTTACCCAGGTATCCAAACATTGCCTGTGAGCTCCTGACCTCTGATGTGGCTCTTATCAATGATAAGCTGGGTGGAGATGAATCCCTTTTAGAGAAGCTCTACCACTTTCTGGAGCAGGAGCCGCCCCTTAATCCCCTACTGGCCTCTTTCTTCAGCAAAACCATCGGCAACTTGATTGCACGTAAAACAGACCAGGTGCGCACACCTTGATCACACATGGCTCGGAATACGAATGCATACCAAATAGCACAAAGCTATTTGACTGATTTGTATTGTCAGTAAGTTGTATGTTATTCTACATGCAGGTAATCTCTTTCCTAAGGAAAAAACACAACTTTATCAGTCTGGTGCTGAATCACATTGATGCCTCGGCCATGATGGACCTATTGCTGCGCCTCATCAGCTGTGTAGAGCCTGCCCCCTTGAGGATGGAGGTCCTCAATGTAAGCACACTAATATTTCCATATAATTACAATTTTAACAGATTTCTACTTTTTAAGGGACTACTTACGAGCTGCATTCTGTTTCTTTTCTTGCGTCCAACTATATTTGAATGCAATAACTTGTCTTTGTCAAGGATCCCATGTGTTCCCATTAATCTTGTTCAAAACCATTTTACGCTGTTGGCCCCTAGGAGCAGAAACTATGTCTTTTAGAAATACTAGTGAATGATTCAATTGCTTAAATGAGATGTTGACCCACATTTAGCCTGATTGTCATCCTCCAAGCCCTGGCGGAATCCTCACTTGTCATTGTGGGGCTGTGATTCTGATCTGTGAATGAATGTGTGTGTTTGCAGTGGCTGAATGAGGAGAGACTCATCCAGAGACTCACAGAGCTCATGCACACAGGGAGAGATGAAGAGGTAGCAATATGAGAATCACCTCCAGCCCACCTGATTTTATTTATGGATGTTATAAAAAAAACATCTAAGTACATTCTTTTTCATTTAATTCTTCTGCAGAGACAATCTAATGCATCCCAGACTCTTTGTGACATAATCCGTCTCAGTCGAGACCAGGCCAATCAGCTGTCAGAGGTCACAGAACCAGACCCCTTACTCGCTGTCCTGGAGTCGTAAGTGCCAATCTGATTAGCTAAGATCATTCATCAGTCATGTAATACGAATCTACTCACTCAATAAAGACTGATGACCAAACAGTGCTTGTTTCTCTGATGTAATCGCTGTTTTTGTATGTTTTTGTCTTTGTAGACGGGAGAATGTGGGAGAGCTTTTGAAGAATATGTTTGAAGGGGAAAGGACTGAAGCGTCTGTCGTCAATGGAACGCAAGTGCTTCTTACGTTACTGGAGTCACGAAGGTCAGGGTGAGTTCATCCATTATAGGGCCTAATTAAACCTAAAATAAACAGCCATGATCGGACTCTTGCTGTTCTCCCTTTTTAAAATCTGTTCATGACCTTCTGTTATCTCTGTGTCTGGTGTTGTTAGGCTGGAGGGTCTGATGGACCTGTATTCTCAGGGATGTGAAAGGTCTTACACTGTCAACAGCAGTATTTTACGTGCTATTGAGCCTCATTTAAAGGACTTCCAGCAGCTCCTTCTGAACCCTCCTATGGTACCAACACACACACACACACACACATGCAAATAATCTCCATCTGTTTGTAAATGTCATCTCAGGGCTTTTGACATTTTTTTCTGATGTTGTTTGTATTAAAGATACACAGATGACTCTTGCTCTGTTTCAAAACTTAAGCTGACTTGCTGCCTACATAGTAACTGAAGTGAAACCTTGTAAGTCACTGATTTTGAATACAGTACATAGGTGGCATCCCCTTCTTGTCACTTAAATAAAACTCTTTCAGAATAAGCTCATTGAGAGGCATGATTGCGATTAAAATCAGTTGCATAGTTAGTATATTGATCTTATTGAAAATGATTCATCTATGCTTGTTTTATTTTTCTATTACAGTGTAATATGAAATCAAAAAGTCATAACTCGCCCCACCCCTCCAGAACCAACTGCAAAGCTCATATTCATTTTGGAGTGCAATGCACACATCACAAAATCCAATCAAAAACCAATGGGTAGAACCAAGTCTACCTTTTTTTTTCTTCGATATTATGTTACGCTTGGATGTACGTCACATTTCGGAAGGAACGTTCTGTTGCAAGACATAAGCTACTTCCATTTTGTTGTGACTTCAGGGGTGTCTTAGAAGGTAGCATAATATTTAGACCTTTTAGATCAGTCTTCAGGAGCTTTATTGTAATGATGCCTTAAAGTGTGTCAGTGAGTTGGCTTACTAAGTTTTGGAGCAGAGCTACAGTCTCAATGTGGAGAGTGATGGCCCTCTAACAATGCGTAACTCTCCTTCCATTTGCTGTAAAACAGAGAAGTGCAATACTCACCACAGTGGGCGTTCTGGAGCAGCCCCTTGGGAGCGCCCGGCTTCATGTGGCCAGACTGGTGGCATCTCTGCTGCAGACTTGCGACCTCAGCATCTGCCAAGAGATCTGCAGACTCAACACTATGGACCTGCTGTTGGTAAATCACTTACACCCACACTGAATATCGCAGACTCAACATTATGAGCTGGCTGTGGGTGGATGATCTTGTTTTTCATCATTTTTCTTTTCTCTTCTCCTCGCTTCCTTTCTCCCTCACTCTCTGGTTGCAGGATTTATTCTTTAAATACACCTGGAATAATTTCTTGCACTTGCAAGTGGAGCTGTGTGTGGCATCCATCCTGAACCACTCTGTCCACACGGACTTCCAGAACCCAGGTCTGCAGAACCCCGAGGAGAGACCACCAGTTACTGGCTCAGGCACCCAGGCGGAGGAGGGAACACCTAGCCAGAACAGCAGCTCAGATCCAGCCAATACACCAATTCAAGATGCTCTTGTTGCCAATGTAGGCCATCTGTAGTTCATATCTGTTTCCGATCATGACCGCTTCTTACAGCGTTTGTCAGATTATCAGATTAGCTTAGAGGAAACAGGGTCGTTGGGCTTCACTGCAAATATACTATCAATCAAAAGTTTGGTCACGATTTGTATTTTTTTTTTTTTAAAGAAATTAACAATTTTTTTACCAAGGATCCATTAAATGGATCAAAAGTGACATTAAAAACATGTATAATATTACAAAAGATATCAGTTTCAAGTAAATGCTGTTATTTTTTTCATCATAATCATCATACTAGAATGATTTCTGAAGGATCGTGCGACTCTGTAGACTGGAGTAATGGCTGCTGAAAATTCATCTTTGCCATCTCAGGAATAAATTACATTTTACAATATATTAAAATAGAAAACAGTTGTTTTAGATCACATTAATATTTTGCAATATGTGTTTAAAAAGATGAAAACATAACTCTAATCTTTGGAATGGTAGTGCATTGCACATACTTCAGTTTAAGAATCTGAACAAACCACTGAAATTTCACCTTTAATTCATCCTGCAACATTTGTGCTACAGCATGAATGATAGCTCAAATCTTGTGGTGTGAGGATAGGTGTGTCACTTTTGTATGCTGCTCTTTCTCGTTTCTTTTTACACTTTATTTCTCTTACACTCTCTTTGTGTTTCCTGTTGTTCATTATTTACAATGTTGGCTCTCTGCTTTCCTCAGCTCTTCCAGCATTGCCGGCTGGTGCAAAAGATTCTGGATGCTTGGGAGGAAAATGACAAAATCCAGTAAGAGTTTGTCCTCTGTTTACTGTCTTTGATTTATATACAGTGGGTCTCTAGCACATGTGTTAGTCCCATGAAGCTCATCTTCATACCCATCATTATGTCAGTATGTGTTTGATATCTGATTATAATTTCTCTACCTAGGGCTGAAGGAGGCAGGCGGAGGGGAAACATGGGTCACCTGACAAGAATTGCAAACACTGTTGTTCAAAACCTAGAGAAAGGGCTGGCTCACTCTCAAATTAATGACCTAATTAAAGGTTTGTAGTGCAGGAACATATCAAAAGAACCACAGAGTTTATGCGGTGATGATGACTGAGATAACCCAGTGTGGTTACTGGGATCACAAAGACTTGTATATCCACAGAGCTACCAGAGGACTGCAGAGGCCGCTGGGAGAGTTTTGTGGGTGAGACTTTAAGAGAGACCAACAGGAGAAACACAGTGGATTTGGTGAGGAATACATAAACACACAAACATTTCATTGCATTGGACAGATGAATTTAAAGTTAGTCAATGTAATGGAAATTTACATCAGATTTTAGTGAAGAGAGTTCAATTTTAAATCTTCTGACGCATGAATTGTTAAATCGCAAATTATAAATACTAATAAAATATGAATCATAATATAATTATTAAATATGCATTATCTTTTGTTTATTTTAATTTCAGAGCAAGAATATAATCATTCCAGGTCTTCTTTTTCTCTTTCAAAATGTGTTTTGAGAGAGTTAAAAAATCTGTCCACTAATACAGATGATAATAGTAAATATTCCAGAGATCCTGGGTGCTGCTTCACTTTCCTGAAACCATAAAGATGCTACATCACACATTGAATTGTCAAAATGGCTTTTGAAGCTCTGTTCTTTATAGTAGACACCAATCATCAGGGTTACGTTTTGAGGTTTATTTAAACAAATGTCATTTTCATCCTCTGTTCCAGGTGAGCACCCATAACTTACACTCATCTAGCGAAGATGATGACATGGAGAGCCCGTTCCCCAATGATCTGTCTATTCAACAGGTGAGAAGCGACAAGTAAAGAGCCAGCATGAGCCTACTTTAAGCTCCTTACAGCTAACTGGATACGTGGGATTTTTTTTATTTATTTATTTATTTTTTTCCATTTAGGCGTTCTCTGATTACCAGATTCAGCAGATGACCGCCAACTTTGTGGATCAGTTTGGTTTTAATGATGAAGAGTTCAGTGAACATGATGAAAATATCAAGTGAGTGCTAAAGAACGTGTCTCAGATCCACTGATAAGTGTTGAAATGCATTTCAGAATACTGCAGAGACTTGCATTGATGTACTGCTTTGATATATTTTGTGGTGAAGGTTGTCTGTCAGTGATAATCTTTAAGAGCCCTCTTTAAACCTTGCAGTGCTGCATTCGATCGGATTGCTGAAATTAACTTTAACATAGATGCAGATGATCATAGTGTAAGTGCCTGCCACTGAAAACACCATTCATTATTCAAGCAAGTGTAAGTGTTTGTTTTGATGCTTAATTCGGGTTTTGGTGCTCCTGTAGGCCAACGCTGCAGCTTTTGAGGCGTGTTGTAAAGAAAGAATCCAGCAGTTTGATGACTGTGAGGAAGAGGAGGATATTTGGGATGAAAAAGAAATTAACTATGCAACACAAGTCAAATCCAGATCGAGGTACGGCACACAGTTGATATGCTTGAGGAAATAGATTCTGCGAAGTTCTGAAGTTCAATTCTCTATGTATTGTTTCCAGGTTTGGGGTGTCTCTTTCTTCAGATAGTTCGCCCAAGAGTGCCGTGAGGAATGGGGGTAGAGGCCGCGGGTC
Organism: Cyprinella venusta; assembly: GCA_038021265.1. Lineage (NCBI taxonomy): Eukaryota > Metazoa > Chordata > Actinopteri > Cypriniformes > Leuciscidae > Cyprinella > Cyprinella venusta. The sequence continues at coordinate 20,214,110 of CM075885.1, read as the reverse complement.
GGCCTCTGGGGAAGAGGATGTTGAGGAAGAGGCCAGTCCTCAGCAGTCGACAGCAGCTCAGACTCAGAGTGAGTGCTACATCATCCCCCACAAGTCTGAATCTTTCAGCTGAATTCATTAAATGAACATTCTTTGTATTTGTGTTGTGCACAGACTCAGGCTGGGCAGCTAGTTTTGGTGAGACGGAGGTGAGCTCATCTGGTGCCTGGGGTGGCTCCCCTCAGCAGGGTACTGCGGGTTCACAGGACACAGGCTGGGCCACCTTTACTGAATTCCAGCCTTTCAGCAGGTAAAGACCACTAAAGAGCACTTCATGTTACATATGACACTGTTTTAGAATGTTTGTTAAAGCGAACAGAAAATATTGGCTTGTTTGGATATTTGAATTCACCTTTGGCTAAGCCCCGTCCCCCTTAGTTACTGTTGCTACGTCCGTCGAACTTCATCTGGGCTCTGGTTTGGTATCAACATGGCTTATGCTGTGACAGCTCTTCCTGCTGAAATATTATCAAACATTTATAAAGCAGCAAATAAAGTGTCCGAAAGAAGTCGGCAAAAGGGGCTGCAATATGCATTAGAAGGCTTTATTCAAGACATACAGGTGAAACGCAAGAAACAACAAGGCATCCAAATAGAGGCAAAAGCATAACGTTACCGGTCACAGTCAAAACATGAACCACCGCATATCCTACCAATCGAGACGGAGGCTGGGTCTAACAATATCAGGGAGCAACACTGTTCATGCAAAGCTGGGTAAGTTAGGTCTCTATTCACTTCTATAATCGTTATTACAAAGCAAACGGACTGCACGAGTTTAACGTTGTATTTATTAGCAGTGTGTGCTAACAGTATGAGAACTGAAATCATAACCTAAAACATTATAAAACGGTCTAACTAATATAACTTCACACTCACAGTAAGGTTAGAATCAAAAAAGATGTGCTTGTTGATCTTTGAGGGGTTTAGCTGACTGAGGACGTCCACACAGTTTAATCCAAAGACGACACTTGTCAGGATTTGACTTCGGTTTTGGGAAGGGAAAAAACGGACACCCCCCTCCAACCTCTCTGGGAAACGCGTATCTGTGTTACAAATGCCCCAGGCACTACGTTTAACCATATTTTTGATAAAACTACGACGGTAATAGCCTGCTGAGGCCAAAAATATGAGACGCCTGTGTTGAAAGTCAATGGAGCACTGTGTAAAAGTGTCGGATGTATGTGGGAGCTTGTTCTTGGCTGCGCTGTGATTGGTCAATCTACGTTCTAGGGCGTGGCTTAGCCAAAGGTGAATTATGGGAAAGCCTTTATTTATCCTAATCCATTGGCCTTTATATTACAGCACAGAGTCCAGCAACACTGAGGGACAGCCTCAAGGTCACGGGAAGGACTGTGAGTAGCTCTGATTTTTTTTTTTTTTTTTTGTCTTAAATTGATTTGATCAGATTTAAATTGGTAATATTTTTGGGAATCATGTTTTCCTTGATCTTTTGAGTACCAGTAATATGTACTCAATGTACTCCTCTCCAGTCCAAAATGCACATCTGAGCTGCAAAAATGAAAACCCAAAACATCGACACATGATTGCCTACATTTACATTTTAATGGCATGGTGCAGTAATACTGTTAAAGTAGATAAACTAGGAACACTTAGAAGAGGGTTAAATTTTGCTATTTGGTCCCTGAAAGTGTCTTTTTTTTCCCAGTGGCCAGTAGTGGTTCAGCTACAGGAGGATGGGAAGGAAGTCCAGAGCAAAAAGCCCCTCTGGTGGCCTCTGACAGCAGCTCATCTGGAGGCTCAGACAGCGAAGAGGACCCTGGAGAACATAAGGCTGACTGTTCTCCTAAACCTGCCAACCAGATAACTACTCCCTCGAGGTAAGAACACTTGCACACTGTTACACAAAGTAATAGCAGCATCGCTTCATGTGTCCATTTTAATAAGAATCAACGCAATTTGGAATTTTTTGTGACAGATTTCACAATGGATTCATATTTGTCGCATAAATTTGCAATGTTGACCAACAGAAAGCTGCTTGGTTTTAAATGGACTTCGCTGTGAGCCGTGCTTTTTATTGACAGTGGACTGTTTTCGGCCACAAACTTTAGCTAATGTGACATCACCTGATTTCCGAAGAGTGATTATTGATGTGTAAAAGTATTTTGCGGCTGCACTTTTCCCTGCAGCGAGGTGCCTACTGACGCTCTGGAGAAGCTCAGCATCACCGACAGTAGCGAGTCTTCAGCACCTACAGAAGAGTCAGACGCCACCACTGTGACGGAGACGAGGTAACAGTGGATGTAATAAGCTGATGTCATATGATAGATAAGAAACTGCCTCCATCCCTCTCACTCACTCTCATGCCTCTACAGAGTCGAGGCACCCACTCCCGCTGAGGTTACCGCTAACGGACCGGTCTGAAGGCTCTGGATAGGAGTCCGACCCACTCTCCGCCTCTTCCATTTTGAACCCCCAAACCTCAATACCACTTTTGGTGTTTAAATAAAAGAATGCTGCCATGTTATTGGTCCTGGATACTGCCAATCAGCCCATCATTGGAGGAGGAAGACAGGGGCATGTAACACAAACCAGTAACCAGTACAGTGCTCAGAGGTGTTAGTCTTTTAATCTTTTCAACTTTGTATGGGATATGCACAGTTTTAAATGTAGCAGTGACCGCGTGTGATTGCAGGATCTGTCAGGACTTCTTTTTTTCCTCGGTTTGTGTCCCTCCCTTAATTTTTAATTTTTTTTCTTCCTGGATTCTTTTTCGCTCGCAGCCTTGGATGGTAGAAAACAGGGATGTGAAGGTCATGATTGGAAAGCACAGGCTCATCCTTCACGTCATAACGTCTCGAACGTCCTCATGCAAAATCGAAAGCCTTGTTGCCTGACAACAGCCTCTGCGACAATTACTGTATGTTGAAGCACAACTGAAGTGTTCTGTAATGCTTGACACTTTTCTGCACAGGTCACCGCCCCGCAAAGTTCACTTTTAGGAGTTTTTAAACATAATTATGGCCTAATCTCATTAAATCATGTATTTGAATGTCCTGAAGTGCTTTTAGGCAGAAATGTATGAACATAGAGTTGATACTCTGACATGGTGTCCATTTTGGCACTTGTGCAATAACGTTTAGCCATTTAATTTAAATTCGACTCATTCGTAATCTATACATTCATGATGGGGGTGGACCTCTTTGAATTTTTTTTTTTTTTGACTTTTTCTTTTCATTGCATGCAAGATGTTATTTATCGAGCATATACAAGCAACTGTTTTTTCCAACAACGCTCAAGGTAGTTAGTCAAGACCTTCTGATTGTATTCAATTACATTCGTCCATTTTTTGCCTCCCCTTAGATCAACTTTCTAGTGCATTTTCTGCTCAAGCTTTCTGAAAATTTAATCATGGGTTTAAAGCTAAAAGTAATCATAATGACCTTTGCCTTAAGTTACAAATCCTTCAAAATCCCTCTAACAGGACAGAAGGGTTTGCCTCAAAGCAAACAGGCTTTTTTTGTCTGTTTTTAAATGTCACCCGGTCACAAAAGAACCACCACCACAATTTTGTTTGCATCCTTATCCGTGCCAATGCAGCACATGATCCTCCCCTCAGATTATGAGCCAAGATATGATGCCCCAAACTTCCTATGCTATATATTACCCTAATGAAATACCCACAGGACAGTGTTATGCATCGCCAGATTTTTTTTTTTAATCAGAACTTGTTATATGCTGTCAGAAAGACTTTTTGAACTTGTCTCAGAACTTTCCAGAAGTTCTCGTTGGAAATACCAAGATCTTCTTGTAATATTTCATACTGAACATCATGTGATTTTTATTTGTTTTTTCCTCCAGGAATTTTTTGCCTATCAAAATTCACGTATCATATCTCTGCAAGCTTACAATGGTACCAAATCTGTTGGATTACCGGATTGGGATATTGCATTATTTATTTTGCACTTATTGAGGTGTTAGTGTGGAGACCTGGTTTCCCGTCATGCATTGGAACATGTTTATTTCTCTCTTCATGGTCTTTGCCGCTGGAGTGTAAAGTCTCCAGTGACTCTGCTTCATATATCTATGACATGTTCAAATAGGTTTGTTTCCAAAGCCAAACGTATGTATTTGCCTTTTCTTTAAATGTTTAAAAAAATCTTATTTTTAACTTTAATCAATATTATTTTACATATTGTAGAGATTCTAATTTATGTGATCCTCAGCAACCAAAATATTGCTCTGTTCAATTCTGTTCATGTGTCTGGAGTCTGAACTGTTTCTGTACATCACAGATTGAGTATTAAGAGTCTTGCCTTCAGAGTCTCAGTTACACAGATAGATATTTAACAGATGATGTATTATTTTCAAGAGCTGCCAAAAAACATTTAATTTTAATGACTGTTCCGGGTTCGATTGTATCAAAACAAAATAATTTTGACTCGTTCCTCGGATTGTAGAAACAAGTAAACGTCGTGTTTCCAGTCGTCCATCCTTCTTGTGTAAGTTTATTTTAAGACATTGCTCTGAAATAAACTTTTAAATTCTTGCTCTATCTAATGTATGTCATTAGACAGTGTTGTAAAGACAGAACACGTGATAACGCCAGCTGGAATAATCGATACTGATTAGTCAATCGAAAGTAACGTACGTTTACACTTTCGTTTATACTAAAACGCAACTGGCGCCATCTAGTGTCGTCTTTATCACTTCTAGTGAGAAAAAATGAAGGTAATTTCAACTCAACTCTATATTTCATTTCCGCTTATTTATTTTCTTGCTAAATAGCCGTGTACTGAGCAGGATAATGTTCAGTCAAACGGTCATTATTACTCACAACAAACAAATTGGGCTAGGACAGTAACCTTATTGATAAAATTACGAATTTGACAATACAGCTTGAAAAAAAACACGATATTTTTGGGTTGTTAGAAACTAAAGGCGTCGAAATTATTATGTGGTAACTGACAGCATTGAACCCGGAACATTTTAAGGAGTTCTAGCTACAGCTGTAACGTTACAAGCTCCTCATGGACTTAAATAACGTTAGTGGTTATATATTGACATGCCATAATAATGATACTGCATTTGAGCAGGTGGAGAGGAAGGACACATGCTGCAAGATAAATTAATTAATTACCCTGTGTCAGAGCACTTCACGTTCAGAACTTCCCACTACTAGTCATTTGTTTTAAATCATTCAAAATGGAGACAAGGAGATACAGTTTTTAAATGTGTCAGAATATAAGGTATTCATTGATGGCATAAAAAGTAGTTCTCAGCCAATAACAAATTGACATTTGTATAGACTGGGTCTGTACGTTATGTTGTTGCCTACATCAGTACCTATATATATTTTGATATTTTCAGAATGGAATAAATCTGTTATCGAGAGAAATGATTTTTATCAGTTAAGCTGACAGTGAAATTTCCCATTTTTCTTGTGCAGCTGTGTACTTTGAAACCTTATCTGGTCTTTTCTTAGGCCAATGAGACCCGAATGGATGCCTTCCTGGAATCTACTCACTTTATAAACACATGCACCAATTTGGATGTGTGCAGCATGCTTTGATGAGGCAGAACATGTGCTAAGGTTATTCTTGGGGACTCTCAGCCTTAATCTAAACAGAGGTAAGACAAACCCAGGAATGAAACCAACTTTTTTTTTAATATGAAACGTCTTTAAAAAAGAAAGAAGTCATTGAGCCATTAGGAAAGACTACAAACACAATACACAAATTATTTGATTTAAATTTACTTGTACTAAAGAAATCCTCAAACCAACTTCACATATTAAGGCAATGTCGTGCAACATCAAGAATTCCACACAAGAACGATAAAAAAGAATCACTTAACATCTGATAATTGTAAAAAAAAAAAAAAAAAGGCACAAAAAACTTGTTCTTACAAAAGAAAGGGGTTTCATTCCACAACTTCACAGTATATAGTTACAATTGTGCCATGAATTATAAAATTAACAAGTAGTGATGATGGTTTAGCATTCTAATTCCTCTATAATTGTGGGACATTTTACTACCTCGAAGAAAAGCACATACTAAAGGCACAATAAGGGATGAAAGCAGTTATACTGTGATATTATTGCTTGATATGAACACTAACTGTACATAACAGCTGCTAGATGTACTGCGATGTAATCTCAGAATACGCAGATACCAGATGAACGATCACCCTGATGGGAATCTTTGAATGTGATGATGACCCCCCAAATGTAACAACATTCCCAAAAGCTTTTAAAAAAGTACAAACAGCATACAACCAGAGACAGTAGTTTAACAGTAGAAGGTCTAAAATAAAAGCTATCCCATCACACCAGAGATATGGGCAGTTTCATAATAAAAAATAAAAGTTTCTACACTATCTTCCATCAGTACTAAAGCCCAACAGTCAAAATACTGTTGACAGCAGAAACATAAATATACCTACAAATAAAAAAAGATGTAAAATAAAACATTTTGGTTACAGCAGCCCATCAGCCATTTAAATCAATCCAGTCTGATCAACATTAGAGTGTCATAGTGCAGTGATAAATAATAATAAAAAGTAAATTTGGTTCAATATCTCTCTTTCCCTTATGACACTGGAGCTTCACAAATGGCAAAAAGCTTGCTGTTTATGGACCAGTTAGAATAGTAAAATCTACAAATCAGGCTTCCCACAAGCATTGAACTTTAAAATTGTGATTTTCAAGGCTGAAAAATTCACAATAATTAGTGAAGTTGTGGTAAATAAAACTTTTTATAATTTTTTTTTTGTAAAATATCTCACTGGCAACATATTGATCTTTGTTAGTTGAATCCACTTCAAAATGAGTTTTCAAATCCGTATCTAGTGATCATTGGCAGTAGTGGAAATTCAAAAAGAGTGGGAACCCTGTTAAATAAATACAAATATAGAGCAGCAAATACTCAGGATCTCTAATGGTAAGATTTAAGACTTCAAATTTAAAGTCTAGTCTACTCTTACTTTCGACATTGTCAATGCCAATCAAACACTGCACATGTTCAATTGCGTGTTCTTCAATTTTCTCAAGGCTGTATGAGTTGATTTCACTCGTGTTTGATTGGAATGCATCCTTCCATCTCCAAAACTTCAGGCCAGCCTTCATATTTGTTGGTCTCTGCGCTGTTCTTGATGTGCTGGAGACACACATGAGATGGTTTATTAGATATTTACATTGATGTCAAATTTTAACAGGGCATGCTCCCAAGACAAGGCAACTTTACCTGCTCAAAGGGGCTCTTTGTCTTGATCCCTTTGCCTCCAACAAACACCCAGTTATCTCTGAAGCCCAGTATGCTGATGCTTGAGCTGCCCAAATCTGCTATCAGATTTCTGGCTTCTTCATTGAGCCTGTACATAATAATAAATAAATACAATAAACAGACAAACCGAGACAGATCTGTAAAAGTTTTGACCAAAAATGTAGTGAAGCGGCTCACTTCGTTGCAGGATCGTCAAAAGTGGCCATCATGACAATGCTTCCATCTTCTATTTCCTTCAAGAACTTGATGAGCGCGTTCACATCTAGACAAGAATGAATGTTTAAAATTAATATTTAAAAAATTACGATTTGTAAGCGACTCAAAGGGAAATTCACATACCAACTACAAAAGAGCTCTTAACAATAAAACCGTGACACAGTGACCCAGTTTACAACTGGTATTAAAGCAGACGCTTGCAGTTTATCGAGCAAAATCTGCATTTGGAAACCAGATATGGAGTGTAGAAGCAGATTTACCTCCAGACCACATGTCAAAGAAATCTGTCCTGATCACCTCACCAGTCTTCCCTGTAAAAAGATTGTGAATTAATGCAGTTAATTTTCTCTCAGTATCTACTGGATATTATTACTTCACAAAAGGGTTCAGCATCAACATGTTTCTGAAGACCAAAAGGAGGCATACCGTTGATCAATGCGATGTTTATACCACGTCCAATGTTGTTCTTCACTCCGCTCATTAATCTGATAAAAGAAAGAGACGTCAAATTCTTCTCAAGTTTCCACTGATGCGCCCAGCTAGAATTCATGCCGGAGTCAGGATTTGTATTTTTGGATAGTGTTAACGCAATAGTGTTGGACAATAAGATGTGTGTAAAACTTACACATTGTCCTGAAAGCACATTTTTGGGCCGACTACACTGGCTGCTCCACTGGTGATCTTAAAGGCGAAATGGTCCTCGGGACAGGATTTAGAAAGGCCGCATTTGTGGCGCGGTGGCACGGTAGCTGAAAACAACATCAATACATACATAAACAAGAGATGTCTGTCTTATTTGAGAAAAATCATGTTCTTTGGCCTCTGTCTAGGCTATTTATTAATTGATTATCTATGTGGACATACCAGATCTTTGTGCGGAATCCAGTCTTACTCTTTATTTTATCTTGTGACACATTTCTCAAATGAATTATAAAAAGACCACACCTACTTTATTAAATTACTAAGTAAATGGCAGCTGAACAACACATTCAGTGTGACAATTACAGAACATTGTCCCTGATGTCAGGAATCTAACACTTACATACTATTCATGCCATTACACACACACACCATTAACCTACATATGAATCATTCATATTGTTAATACTCTGCGTTAATAAGCAAGGCTATGATTGAGTTGCGCATAGCTCTGTTTGCTATTTTATTCCATTATTATAACCGCATTTCCTAGTTCAATTTTATTTGGAGTACTAACAAGTTCAGGAAGTATCAAGGAATATAACTCATTCAACGTCCTTAACTCTCATGTCAACCAGTAAATATGTACTCACGGACGGTCTCTCCAGGTGCATATCGTGCTGTAGAGAAACAGAAGTTGATTAGCCAATGGCAACGTGCCATGTCAAACACTAAAAGATAAGATCTAGGCTATTATTTAATAATTAACCAATTATTTTATTTTGCTAACAGGAAACTGTGTGTGTGAATGATGCTGCAGAAGATTAACTCACCAAAGACTTTCCCAATATTAAGATTCATATGATTCTCTAATAGCTCAAAGGCCAGGAACACAGCCAGAAAAAAAATAGAAACTAGCACAGTGAGTTTCAAAACTCCTGTAAAAAGGGGGAAAACAATGTTTAATGCATATAGTACATTGAGAATAACAAAAATATGTAGTAACCTAAATTGTCAAAACAAAACTTAGCATATCCTTAAAGGGATGGTTCACCCGAAAATGGTAACCAGACAGTTAACGCCACCCATTGAAATTAAACAACATTTTCAATTTTGGCTGAACTATCCTTTTAAACATTTGAAGTCCATAGTCATGGATTGCCTTTTTAAGAGGGGCTTCAATTAAATTATAATTTATAATATAATAATTTATAATAAAAAATGATTATATTCTACTTCATTTTAACTTTATTTTTGTATACTTTTGTACGGTAAACCATTACTGGATTAGGAGGATTAGTCCAATTGTCTTCACACACATTTCTAAAACATATTGTTAATGGCAACTGAGCAAATATTTGCCTTTGGTTACATGTAATTATATACTTGCAAAGTTTGAAAGACGGGGAACAAACCTCCGGCTCGCATCATCCTGATGGCTCAGCAAGCACCTGTAACCATATTAAGATCCGGATAACTGACGTGAGATCAAATATCATCATATAACAAAAGCCTGAATCCCTGAACATTTAATATTAATGACACTAATGTAACTAACAGGAATTTAATCCAAATTCTCAAGATGTCTGTGGGGGGGAAAAACACCAAAACACCAACCCAACAGCCAGGCACAAAGTAAATAATGTGTAAAAATCAGTGTTTAGCATTAAACTTATTAAGATATCAGCATTGGCCATTAACAATAAATACATATATGGTCCCCATTAACCAATTAACCATCCAACAAAAACAATGTTACTGAATGTTAGCTTTAACTTCAACTCATGACTTATGTTGTAAAACAAACACATACAACTAGAAAATATCTTATTATAATTTATGGCTGACAAAGACGGCAGAAGCGAATTAAACGGAGTAAGTTATGTGTTGTTAGTTGACTGTAAAGTGACAGTAGCCGTTAGCATGGGACGAATATAAACAAAACACAAGAATAAACCTATGAACAGAGAAAATTGAGTATGAATTCAAGAACAGCATGCAACCCAGCTGACCTACTGTTAGAAAGATATTAAATAAAGTAGAGGAGAATTGGAAGGAGTACCTGGGTGCCACGGCGACACAGTGCTGAATATCCCGACCAGATCCAGACGCATCCGGGTTCACATGCGAGGAGGAGCGTTCGCCTGTGTACGTGTGTTTCAGAGCCGTTGCTCTGGTGTGTTTGAGAGCGAAACGTCACGGCGGGGGCGTGTCCTACTACAACAGTCCCGCCCACCTGTGTAGACAGTACATTAGTAATCAGTTTAGCCGATGTTGCCAACTTTAGTACTTTAAACAAAATATTATATTAATGTTTTGTGTAGATAGCATACCAGTTTGTGAATATGTTTAATAATAAACAGACAATTGACTGAAAAACACTCAATATAATTAGACAACGCGATTCAAAGACAATAACTACGTACTTTATATAGCCTATGGTGTAATTCATACATTTTTTATTATTATTTTTTTTTTTGTCGTATACCCTGTGTTGTTATAATATTCTTGAATCATGAGTCAGGTTTACAGTGTCCCTGTTACACTTTACATGTAGTTACTAGTAATAACAGTCAATTATGCAAAGTTACATGCTAATCCTGAGCCAAACCTTAACCGTAACACTAAAAGTAAGTACATTTACTATTAGTGAGTATTTAAATGTATAAATAGGCTACACTTTAACAAGGACACCTTAAAATAAAGTTTAACTGTGTCTGGTGCATGTTGTAGTATGTAGTGTAGTGTAGTATGTAGTGTATGCTTGAGAGAATGTGTTACCGAGGAGGTGTGAGGTGAATATATGTTCATGTGAGGTGTGTGGTTTATGTGTTTTTCAAAGACAGACAACTTTTTGGCCTCTTTCTCATTTGACCTTTTTTCTATATTTGCATTAGTGGTAGAGCAATTTGCACTGCAATGTATGAAGCTATTTAAAAAAAATCTTCAAATTATTTTATACTCTGAGATATAAATATACTTAATATTGTGTTATAAAACAATTATATGAATGATTAGAAGAGCATAAATAATGCAGGCTGTTTAGATGCATTTTCATTTATTTACAAATTAAAAACAGTAGATTGGTCTATTTGAAAATACATAGTCCCAAAACTCAAGGAGGATTGCCAGCAGCAGCTTGAGGGAATATGAATGATTCCAGTGCAAAAGACAGAGTGTGAAGGTAAATTCACTCGTAATTATAAATTATCCTCTGGTGCCTACAACAAAACAAGAACCTGACCGCAGCAAGATATCATTTTCAGTTCAACATTATTTCTAGCCGTTTATCGTCCAGTTATAGTGCCTGGGGTTGAGAAGAGATTCATTTGAAACAATTCACTTCTGTCTGCCAATCTTGAGTTGTTCCAACTTATATTGCTCATTCGATGAGATCCTAAAGAAAAGGTAAAAAGTTCAGCAAGTGAATGCAACATAATAATAACAATAATAAACAAGCATTTATTAGGAAATAACAGGGGTATGTGTGTGTGTGAGGGGGTATTAGTATACTTAAAAATTGAGATCAATATAAACTTAATAGATGAAGAGAGGATAATATTGTTTGCTTAATCAAGCTCACATCATCTGAATCCTCCTGGTCCTGGAAACCATTTAGTTTGCCATTGGAGCTGCTCTCATAGTTTACATGCAGATCATCTTCTTGGAGTTGCAGAACAGAAAAGCGATACGCAGGTGACCTGCAGGGGACATAATTTGACCAGAAGAGACTGTGACTTCCGCAAGGCAATTCGTTTGTCAGATACCAACCGTGGCTTTAAATGGATGTAATATCGAACACAGGAAAATGAAGGTTTTAATCATGGTACCTTACCTTTGCCTACAGTTTACTCTCCTTGAAGTGATTATTAAAGCTGCAGTAATAACCAAGCCGATGACCCCCACACAAGTACATGCCACAATGAGAACCAGCATGCCTGGCTGCAAATAAAAAGACAGTACATTTGTAAATACATTTATCGACAATTATTATATTTATATATTTATATATAATGCAATAGTCTGTGCATTTTGGAGGGAGGGAATTTTATCTGACTCGATCTAAAGTTATATTGTTAAAACAGACAAATAAGTCTTTATGAATAACAGACAAAGCAAAAACAGACCAAAAGTAACTGATTATTTTGTCACCACAATCTTATTTATTGAACTGTTGAAAAAAATATCATGTTAATTCCAAAATAGAGCAGTCTTGTTTATAATGCGTAAGCAGATTTTACTTATTAAAAGTATTTATGCTCTTCATATTGTATGTAACATCCATCCTCAAAGAATGGCCCAAAATGTCTTTAAAATAATTTTTACTGAATGTTTTTGGCCACCCTCAAATTAATGAATAATTCTCAGAAATGGACTACTTACTGATTTCTCAGTATGCAAATTTGAAGCAGGTGAACTGTTTTTCCCACAATTATTTTTGAAAGCATTGTTTCTTCTCGTAGGGCTGAAACCGCCCTCACATTTATCCCCTGGAATCTTACGATACCTGCTTGACACAGTGGTATAATTATAACAGCGAAGTGTGAGAATTAATTTGTTCAAACCGAAAACAAGATGTATTTAATCACCCTGAAGTCTGAAGGTCCTCTAGCTCCCCATCTAAGCAAATATCCTGAGTTTGATTCAGGAAGTCAGGCTGTGGGAGACACTCCGAGCTGTTTTCATGTCGATAGAAGCCATAGTCACTGTTGACAGGATATATGTTCAGAAAACCCTTTGGGTACAAGCAAAAGTCCAAACCTAAAAATTTTTCCTACCACATGAAGTCTTCTCTAGTGCAAAGACACGGGCGCTGCTGCCTGCTGACCACATATTCTCTCCCGTTTCTACATGCTGAAAGTTTTTTCAGTCTTCTAAATGTCTCCTTGTAGCCCAAGAGACATCCGTCTGTTTCTGGGTCAGAGTCATAGTCGGAGTGCGCCAACCACGTCACATAGTCCTGCTCACCACCTAGGAAATATGATGATTTAAACAAACCCCTTTAAATTGCCACATTTGTGGCACAGATATGAATGATATTGAATAGTGTGAGCAATGGTGTTCATTTTCCAAGCAATCATACTGATTTCACCTGGTAGATGATAAAACTGGTGAATATATATATATATATTAAAGGGATACTCCACTTTTTTTGGAAATAGGCTCATTTTACCACTCCCCCAGAGTTAAACAGTTGAGTTTTACCGTTTTCAAATCCATTCAGCCGATTTTCTGATATTTAAAAGAATATCAGTAACCAGACAGTTTCTGGTCTCATTGACTTCCATAGTAGGAAAAAAATATATACTATGGAAGTCAATGAGACCAGAAACTGTCTGGTTACTGATATTCTTCAAAATATCAGAAAATCGGCTAAATACATTAAAAAACGGTAAAACCCATCTGTTTAACTCTGGGGGAGTGGTAAAATGAGCCTATTTCCAAAAAAAGTGGAGTATCCCTTTAAGGGACTACTAGAATATCATAGAGACTTGAGCCAGCAACAACCCAGAACTCAAAGAGATTGTAAAAATTTAGGAACTGTAATTTTTCCATTTTTAATGTAGTAACTGCAAGTTGATAGTTGGAGAATTTTGGCCTGTCACTGAGTGTCTATTGGCCTTGAGCATATTGAACCTGCGGCACAGCACGTCGGTGAGAGAGATCACTCTGTTTGGCTATTCAGCTTAACCAACCAGCATATCTTGTAAGATCAGATGTTTTGTCAGGCTATTATAATTTTTTTTTTTCATTTAGACACCTATGTGTATGGCACATAGAAGACCTTGGGATTGTGAAAACATACATGGGGTGCAGGTTTTATCTCTTAAAGGTGCCATCTGTAAAAATTGAGGTTAAAATATCCAAAAATGAGCTACATGCATCAAAAGAATGAGAAGAAATAAGGTTGATGATGTCATTAAAAAATGACAAGTTATAGTGCTGCCAAGATATTAACCTGAATTAGCATGCTAAATGACTAGCCCCGGCCCAGCAGGTGTCATTATACCAGTTTCGGCCAAGGGAGGCGGTATGCGGGCGGGCAACATAACCACCAGACAAACTGCCGTGGCACAACTCACTTTCTGGAGGTGCACTGCCCCCATCTGGTATGGAATATGGAGTATGATTTGATGTTTTTTTGACAGATGGCACCTTTAAGAAAAGTATGTACCATTTTTATATTTTGTTCAAAGTAATAAACTACTAAAAACAAACAACTACATAATCTAATAATCAAAACTCGCACCATGAGCACCAAGCCAAGTTAACTAGTAATTTCAAAGTCTTCCCTTCCAAAATAGCGCAATTATGTCCCGCGGAGTAATGCAATATTGTAACGCATTACTTTTAAATGAACTTTCCCCAACGCTGGTCTGAGCCTTAATGATATTCATTTGACACTTATACACTTATTACAGTATTTGAGATCAAATCTGCCCATAATTCTTGAAAAGTTTCTTACATTCTCTGGTCAGCAGGTGTTCAAAGTTTATGGTGACAGCCACCCACATGGGCTGATCATCATCATCTGGGCGGTAGCCGAAAATGCTGATATTCATTGTCTTAGTGCCTGGCTCTGACGCCAGTCCTGCCAAGAAGATCGGGTGGCCTGTAAAATTATATGTCTTCCAGCATTGTCCTTCATCTGTGGAAAACCTGAAAACATCCACATCCATAGTCATATTCGACAGCAAACACAAATTCCATTTCCAAATATGACTTCATTTATCGTAAATTTACTTTATGGAGCTGATCTGTCTGTCTCTATGCGCCTCCACAGCCACTAACAGGCCCCCGGAGTCCAGGATACTGTAGTGGTGAGGTCCTCTTAGAGTCCCCCACCAGGTGTAACCTCCGTCCCCAGACACGTACACATCTGGCCGGGCTGCAGAAATGGAGTCTCCGACACTGCCTGCAGAGACATTTAACATTTAGACCAGTTTGTCGGGCAAGGTGGAAGCTGTGGGGATAGAGGGGAGGGACTAGTACCATGCGCGATGACCAGACCAGTGGCGGTGGGTTCAGAGAGAGGCAGCATGGGAGTGATTCCGCTGAAGTGACTGTGCTCTCCGTGGATGTGCAGGTTACACTGGAACACACATTTACAGAAACCTTTTAAAGGAGTAGTTCACTTTTAAAAAAAACTTTTGCTGATAATTTACTCAACCCCATGTCATCCAAGATGTCCATATCTTTCTTTCTTCAGGCGAAAAAAAATTAAGGTTTTTGATGAAAACATTCCATGACATTTCTGGACTTCATTGGGAACCAAACGGTTCAAGGTCCTAATGAGAGTTTCAGTGCAGCTTCAAGGGGGTTTAAACGACACCAGACGATGAATAAGGGTCTTATCTAGGACCCTTCGAGTCATGACTCGAAAAAAGATTTGTTCATTTTGATGAACGAGTCTGAACAGGAGGGTCATGAATGCTCATCACAGAATTTGAGCTTATAAAACTTAAACTTTTTTATTTATTTTTAAAATTACCGATCGTTTCACTAGATAAAGAGCCTCATTCATCGTCTGGTGATGTTTAAAAGCCCTTTGAACAGTTTGCACTGAAACTGTCTTTTGGACCTTGAACCGTTTGGTTCCCATTGAAGTCCATTATATGGAGAAAGTCCTGGAATGTTTTCATCAAAAAACTTAATTTCTTTTCGACTGAAGAAAGAAAGATATCTTGGTCATCTTGGATGACATGGGGGAGAGTAAATTATTAGTGGACTAATCCTTTAATTCTGCATGAAATGAAAATTCACTCTGGAAGTCCCTCCCCAAGATTTTTTCTTTTTTTTATTATCCGTTTTACTAGGATTTACATCACAATACCGAAGAAAGCATCTATCACTACTTCTATTACGTCTCATTCGTCAAAAGGTTTCATTAACATTTTTAAAATAGGCTTTTTCTTTTGTAAAATGTTGTCCAATATTGGCTAATTTTAAAAATATGTTCAATATGTTCTTCCTCAACTTCATGTTTGAGCAATGAAAACATCAAAATGTCAACAGATAAAATTTCCCTTCACTCAGTCCTCAGCTGTTACCTTTTTTGAGTTTTCTGGACAATCCACATTCCCTGGTTTATTCAGAAATCTCCATCGGCCACCTCTGTCGAACGAAATGACCGAACGAATGCGTCCATCTGCAGGGCAAGAGGTGATAACTTCAGCGCTGTTACATTTGTGATTTGGTACTTAAAGTGTTAGTTCACCCACAAATAAAAATTCACTCATCATTTACTCACCCTCATGTTATTCCAAAGCCATTAGCCTTTCATTCACAAGTTAAGATATTTTTAAACTTGAGCAATTTCTCAACAAATATGATAAACGGAAGCTCAGATGTAAATCCTTGATGCAGAACTTTCATTCTTGGGTGAACTAACCCTTTAAGGACAATTGAAAGAAATGTTCATACCCTCCTCCAGTTTGTTGGTGAGATAGACCCCTCTCAAAGATGTGACGTTAGTGAAATCGCTCTTCCCCTCCCCGCCAAACAGGTGGCGCTCCAGAGACTTAGAATACAGGATTCCACGGTCATCAGAGGTGTAGATTGTCCCAAAATATGTGTCTTCTGTAAGCATGTGAGATCAGATCACACACAAACACTCCGCTGACACAGCTTTCTCTCAGACGAGATAAGAGATCAGCAATAAACATCATTATTCAAACACCACAAACCCATCTAACCGGCTTCACGTGGCAAAATGTGAATCGAACGACCAGTGAGAAACACATCGACGTGTAAAAGCATGCTGGGAAATAAGAGAACTCTTCACTTGAACCATGTAATGTATGTCATACATACGTGTAAATACAATGAGGGGTGTATTTGTGTGCAATTTCCTCTAGTGTGACAGTAAAGGCCTGACTGAAAGACTACACCATCCTCACTCTTATCTGTTTCCAGTGATCGTCGCTTCACAAAGACCTCCAGACTCAAAGATGAATAGCGTACACACTGACCCAAAAGAGTCTAGCAACTTGTGCTGAGACATTCGATGATATGTCAGCACAAAGTGAAACTTGCTTGACAAGTCCTGCCTCCACACTGTTAAACTGACTGCAACTGTGGTTGAGCCGATAACTAATAAGTATACTTCTCTTTTACAGCTTTGATAGTATGGAGAAAGAGGAATGGATGAAGTTTAAAAGCGTGAAACAGCACCTCCAGGGTTGTCCACATGCATGAAGATCATGTCCTCGTCGCCATCCAGAACGGAGTAGAACTGCAAACAGACATCAATAGTGAGTTAAAGACTTGCGCACAGTGTTATGAGTGTGTGTAGCTCTTGAATCATCTTTGTGAGAGGCTGTGGCCGTTTTTTTTCTGCCAAATAAGCAGGACCAACAAGTAATGGCACAACTTGCATACATTTCCCAACACATATTTCTGAAAAATACATAAATACAAATTACAATTGTATTTAAATAATTATAAAATAATATACATAATAATACATAAATACAATACTAATACATAAATAAAATACATAAATGCAAATTATAATTGTATTTAAATAATTATAAAATAATATCAGTCATAACAAATAATTATAAATACATCTAGTAATAATTATAATCCATTATTTATGTTTCATTAATTCATTATAAATACATTTATTTAAAATTTGTATCGTAAGTGTGTTCAAGGTTGTGTGTTCTTCACACCTGCTCTGTAGTGGCTGATGGTAGCTGAGCTTTTTTGAAATGGTCACCCTGGTCTGAAGACACATAGATGACACGGGGAGAGCCCTGTAAACACAGCATCTCACAAATCAAACATGCAATCTTACAGAAGGGAAAGTGAAAAAGGTTGGTCAACACGGAGTGTGTTCATGAGAGTGAACACGTGCTTGAGTGCGCATGTTGTCTGTAATGATCCACACCAGTTTTTCCATGACTGAGGTAAACAGGAAGCCACCAATGTATCCGAAAGAAAAGATGTTCTTGGCGATGGTGGCAAATGTTTGGCCAAAATCCTGCGTCCGTCTCAGAATAAGCTCGCCTCGTCTTGCGGCCTCAACTGGTTCAAACACAAGGGATAGAGTAAATGAACATGTAAAGTCAATAAATTAGCAATAAATTAGCAATAAATAAAAATTCTTTTCTAATGATGTTTTATTGGAGAAAAAACTAGAGGCACCTGTTCCCTTTGGGCTGGAACTGAAGAAGAGAGTAATTCCAGATCCCCTTGAATAATAATAATAATAATAAAAAAATCATATTTATGGAAATTAAAATGATTCATTCATTCACACACACACACACACACACACAAACACACACACACGTATATATATATATATATATATATATATATATATATATACTGTATATACACAGTATATGAAGAGTTCAGATGCAAAAGCCTCTAAATGCCATTTGAAATTTTCTTCTAAAATGATTATTTTTTATCAAGCTTATATATTCAAGTTCAGTAATTTCACTTGAATAACAATTAATAGGTAATCTTCATTGCAATTTAAGTGAAATTACTGAATTTAAAGCTTGATAAAAATGATCATTTTAGAAGAAAATTTCAAATGGCACTTAGAGGCGTTTGCATCTGAACTCTTCATATATACATAAATATATATGTGTGTGATTCTATATTTCTATATTTATAATTTAGTGCTGTCAAATCGATTAATCAAAAATGAATCACATCTACATTGTTTATTTAATGTGTGTATATATATATTATTTTATTTATATAAATGTTATATATGTGTGTGAGTATCTATCTATCTATCTATCTATCTATCTATCTATCTATCTATCTATCTATCTATCTATCTATCTATCTATCTATCTATCTATATATATATATATATATAAATACACACATAAATATATATGTATAAATATATATGTATAAATATATGTGTTATTATACATTACACACAGACACATGTACAATATATACAATATAATATATATAAACACACATTAAACAAAACCTTTAGTCACATGCAATTAATCACGATTAATCGATTTGACAGCAATAATATATGTAGTATAAGTGCTGTCAAATCGATCAATCGTGATTAATCGCATCTAGCATAAGTTTTTGTTTAACACATGTGTGTAAACAGACATTCTCAAATGTTTTGTGCATTCTTAAAACTCGTTCAGATCCCTATTCTCACCATGTGAATGTTTGAACTCCTTCATGAACTTCAGACCAACTGTTCCCAAAGTCTTGTGAGAACCATAGCCCATCCTATAAGAGATAGATAAAAAAAAGACAAGTATAGGGGGGTTGTAAAGACCTGAGTCAACTCAAAAACTGTTATGGGGGCTTAATGACACAGGAGGGGAAACCTTACTCACATCAATGCTGATAACCACAAGATATTTTGGGTCCTGGTAGTGGAACTGAATGGCCTGTGCTGGGTGGAATGGAAGATGCACTGATCTGAATGTCACACCAGCATCCATCGACGTAAGAATAACTCCTCCTAGCGTCTCGGTGAAAGGCAGGTTGGCTGTTAGAATCACCTGTAATGGCAATAAAAAGTGTATAATTCTGGTGAAAAGAATTACAACCCATAACATATATAGGGTCCCAAAGAATAATGGAACAACAGCAGGAAACTAGCTTCACACCAACCCCACTTCATATCATAGGAAGTTAAATAGGTGTCATTTGAGGTTTGTGGTGGGTTTTAACACTACGTGTTTCCTGTCAATAGCAATGTCTGTTAAAACCACGGGCTGTCTTGAGACAGTCATCATGGCCTTTTCTGATTGGACTGAATCTCTCTGGTGTCAAAATGTAAAAAAAAACCCAAAACAAACATATTTCTCACGAATTGTGCCCAATCACAAAGGACACGTTACTAATCTGCTATATTTATTACTGTTAGTTATTAGCTAATAATTAGACTTAGTTGAGCCAGGTTTGTCAAGAGACCTTAGTCATGGCTACAGATTAATGTTAGCATATTTATTTACCTGTTGAGGGTTCCCAGGTCCAGCACTTATCCCAAAGTCTTTCTTTATAAATGTGTTGTTGATGGCATGGGAGATATCATGAAAAGACTTTCCATAGTCATCACTGTAAAAGATTTGACTTATCAGTAAGGAAGTCCAACTAAGGAAGTTGTTTGGATCTAGATCTAGTATCTTGTAAACAGCTGGCTAGGCCAATAACCAACCGATATTTGGCTCTTTTGAGATTGGCATCAGCCTATTATCATGGTTGCATAGCTGATTAACAGAAGCACCAGTGCTTCATGTTATTTGAGAACAGGTAAAAACTGCACCACTGACCTCCTGTAAAGGCGCGTCGAACCGCCTTCATAAAATGAATCTGAGGGAGCGCTGAGTGTGGAAAGGACCAGGATTACCTGAGATAAGGACAGAAAAGGGTTCACACTACTTTTGCAAGATTTCATAATACACACATGCATTTCATCCATATCCGTATGCAGTGTTCATCAATATTAGCAATATATTAACCTTAAAATAGAGAACTATGATGAGATATCTATTAGTTACTGTTATCCTTTTTATGATCTGGCAAGAATGACTAACCCCAGTTCCATCTCCAACCCATGTGAGGGTAAAACTGGATCCATCATCACCATGAAACCCCGTCTGGAAAAAAAGACCAGAGGACAGACTTGCACATATACTGATGGAAGTGGACTGTCCTGTTCAGTCTGTCATTTAAAGGAATTGTTTACGTAAAAGTTAATTTCCTATAATTTACTCTCCCTTGTGTTGTTCCAAACCTGTAGAGCATTACATATATGGGCCATTCTAACAGAATTGGTTCAAAGTTGGAAACGGTTCCAAAAAAATGTGTTTTTATACAATTTTGTATGCAAATTGTATAAAATCCAAGGTACACATGCACTTATCATATATTGTATTTTCAGAAAGTTTTAGAATATTTTTCCTCTCCCAAAATTTGTTGTAAATTTCTAACAATATTTCAAGTGTAATTTATAAACTTTGTTGTATTTGGAACCCAATCTTTCTCTGTAAAAGGTGTTAAGTTAATCATACTGATTTCAAAGTTAACGATTCATTAGTTTGTCAGTTATAGGCTATGTTACATATTTTAATAATATTTGAGTAATTTTAAAATAAAATTGTACAATAGCCTATATATAATTAAGATAAAATTCAATTAAAATAAAATTGTACAATAGCCTATATATATATATATATATATATATATATATATATATATATATATATAAATTGTACAATAGCCTATATATATATATATATATATATAGGCTATTGTACAATTTTATTTTAAAATTACTCAAATATTATTAAAATATCTAACATAGCCTATAACTGTTAGTAAATATGTACATAACGTCTTTTAACACGACTATAGACTTTGTCGCCATAAATGTACTCAGGCAACTTTTTGACATTCAAATCAATGTCAAAAATAAAATAAAAACAGCATAAAATCCATACTGCATTGTGAGAACTTAAGTGTCCCGTTCTCACCTCGTGTGTGTGGCTGAGCAGAATCTCTTGGTCTTTGGGAGACAGTGGAGTCTTGCATGCTGTGAAACGCGTTTGTCCAGTCCAGGTGTCCCGTCTGTATCTCGAGTGTCCATGTGCAGTCCGAGAGAAAGTTACTGTTCGCCCGTCGCGCTTCCCTTGTACGAATGCGTCCTCACCCAGGACCAGTAAGCACACACTACCGAACACGAGCAGTGTCCAGTTCATGACTGAATGACCGATTTGAAAGAGGCAAGTTTCCTGGTGCCTCGGAAGATGCGCGCTGGAGGAGGAGTGTGCGCCACTGTCCGGGTATCGACTCACCGCAGAGGCAAGAGCTGCCTACCTCAACAGCTTATCAGTCCGAGTCAGCAGTAGTGAATTGGCTGCACAAACCTGGGAAATCATTCATTCATGGTGTGAAAAGTTGAGCACTTTTGAGCATCAACTGCAGGATTTTTTTTTTTTTTTTTGAGAATTATTTAAAGACAACGTGTGCGCAAAACATCCTATGCTCATTGTAATTCGTAACTATTTAATGTTTTAGCGGTGAATTCAATCATTCGTACCTTTTCGAATGATCAGCTTATGCCACAATGAGGGTATTGATGCTTGATTAAACTAACGTAAGTTTAAATGAATTCACAAAAACGTGAAACTGTTTTTCTCATGAAATCGGGTTATGCGCTCTGCGTTTTGGGCATGTGCTGTGTGGGGTAGGAAGCTCAATAGGTTTTGAGACACAGACTTGACTTAAACTTTAGCAGATTTAAACTTTAAAAATGAAATTTAGTTCTGTCAAATCAAAGCAGGTAATCAACAATTTAAAAAGACACGATGTAGGCCTAGTTCTTTATAAAAACATGTATCATGGGTGAGTGTTTTGAGTGTGAGAGAACCTCCTCAGTAAAAAAAACACCATACAAATAATTACAAAATAGTGCAACAAGTTTTATTATTTCATCTCTGACCTTTCTGTTACAAAGTACGAGACGTTTAAAAGACAACGTCTCACAAATGTCACAGTATGTCTGGTTTTTGGCACAGGACGAATGAAAACACAGGTAGTAGTGGTTAAGAAAGGTCTGGAAGGACGTCCCGTGGGCTTGAGAGCCTCTCTCTGTCTCTGTCTAGAGGAGCAGCCAGCTCTTCCAGCTGCTGTTGCTGACTGTTTTCCAACTCTTCCAAGCGTCTCCGCAGCACACACAACTCCCTCTGGTGCTGGTCCTCCTGAGACAGAAAGAAGAGGGGATAAGAGAGAAGAGCAGGATGGGAAAGCGGTAGATTTATATCCTGGGTTATCTTATGGCTGACGAGAGAATATTCTATGTGGATGGGATGTTTGCAGACACCTGGATGTTTGAGAAGATGGACTCTGCTGGGATGAGGAGGGATTGGGCCAAAGGGGTGGAGGAGGTTATATGGTTGCCCAGCAACAGACGGCGAAACTCGTTGTGTCTCCTCTGCAGCTCTTTTAGACGCTTGCTGAGCTGAGCGTGTTCCTCAGAGTATGAGGATTTCCTGAGCACACAAACGCATAAATAAATTAGAAATATTATACAAAAAGACATACGCACATAAATAACAACAAATACCCAAAGCGTCGGTTCCCGAAGAATGTGTTTTTGCTGTTAAAAACACAAAACGCAGGTCAGTGAAATGAAATAAAGTTCTAAGGTCGAGACACGTTATTTTAACTTTAGAACAGAAATTTTGAATGCCATATCATGTGCAAGACGCTGCGTTGAAAAACAATGAAAAACGCGTTCTGTGTGAAACAACCCCTTAAAATCAAACACAACATAAAATATTGAACATTTTATTTTCTTATATTTAATTTACATGATCATTAAATATATATATATATATAGTCACGTCAAAACAACTAAAATATCTCTAGATTGTTCTTTATAGCAAAAGTAGTGTTATAAACTGAACAAGAAAGTACTTTTTTGCAGTGCTTGCTTCGATTTCAAGCTCTTCTATCTTGGCTTCTAGGAGCTGAATCTTGTCTTGGAGTTTGTTTTCTTTAACTTCAGTCATGGTTTTCCTCTGGATAAGAAAACAGACCAATAACACACCTTTAATATCAATCATTATGACATAAAAAAAAAAAACTTAACCTAAACCCAAAATGTAGTTTGAAGGCTTTATGCACTACCTTTTTCTGAGCAAATGCTGCCCTCTGAAGGCGCTCTTTCGCCTGGCTGTATTTCTCCCGTAGTTCCGCTTCTCTGTCCTGTAGTTTGTGTTTCTCCTCCAACCATTCCACCCTTCTTTCCTCCACTAACCTGAGACAATAAAACGTTGACAATTCATTCATCTCACTGTCCACTATATTGTTAAAAAGTGTATCTGAGCATGAATTTATTTGATTGTTTTACACCATGTCAGCATCTAAAAAACAGAAAGATTAAATCTATAATTTTAGGTACATGGCTCTGATATATTCACATTCGCTGATATGGTTTCATTTTTTTTTTAAATGATTTCAGGATCTAATGTACCATTATCACCAAATCATCCATTTTGTCATTGCAGGAAAAAAATGTCTATCACGCACTTTTATACAAGCTAAATCTTGCTTTGGAACCAACATTTCATCTTAGCAATCAACTCTATTTTAAGCCGCTAATCTGAAAAAATGCTAAACAAAACATTTTGATGCTCGCTCAGCAAGCTGTCAGCATTCTCTGAAATATTTCTGGTTCCTCTTTTACAGCGTTGCTAGTATCCAGGTTACGGTAAGGCGTACCTCTCGGCTTCCTGTTGGGTCCGTTCCATCTGTGTTCGAGCGCTCCGTAAGTCCTCTCTCACTCGCTCTAGACTTTCTCTCAGTCTGCTGTTGGCGTCCAGCAGCTCACTCTCCGAGTGAGAAAGAGTTCCTATCTGCAGGTTCAGCTCAGCGTTTTGCTGATGAACACAATTTACTAAATTTGTTTGAGTTATGTGAAACGTCATGACTTCCACCTCTATATTATGTGCATTCACAGTAATTTCACTAATTTTACAGCACTTACCCGTCTGAGGTCAGCATTTTCTGCTCTTGAGGTCTCCAGCTCTTCCAGTTGTTGACCCTGCTGCTGAATTTTGGCTCTGTATCAATTGTAATCGGATAGGAAATCAAACAGGGGTTGAAAATCATATAATTTTGCCATTTACAGCTGCTGGACATTTAAGTAATTTCTTTAAGTATCTCAAAGTCAACATTAATGGCATTTGCAACCCATTTTTCCTCTGAGATAT
This sequence comes from Cyprinella venusta, assembly GCA_038021265.1. Lineage (NCBI taxonomy): Eukaryota > Metazoa > Chordata > Actinopteri > Cypriniformes > Leuciscidae > Cyprinella > Cyprinella venusta. The sequence goes on along the minus strand of CM075885.1, from coordinate 20,189,245 downwards.
TCCAGAGAGAAACAGGATATTTAAAGTAACACCATTAAATAGATCTTATTGTGAATGATTCATCCATGTATGGCTATCATTTAAAAAATATATATTTTGATCAAAATGTCACAACTGAGAGACTTCTCTCTAGTGACCTATCCAGGACTTCTCCAGGACTCCTCATTTTGTCGGCTTAAACCCCGCCCCTGCAAACTCATGTTCATCTGCTTCCATTTTTGAGTCACAAAACTTAAAATCCCACAACAACCGATTTACAGAACCAAGTCCCTGGCCTACATTTTTCTTTTACGATAATCTGTATGATTTTATAAATCACAATATGTAAGAAAAGATCTGTTGCTGCTTCCGTTTCATTGTGACTTTAACAACAAAAGCTGGATTTAATTTTTCCAATAAGACCAGGAAGTGAATAAGGTTCATTCTGATTTATTGTGGACTTTAATTAAAAAATAAATGACCCTCAAGAAACTTACCTCAGGTTTTGCAGCTCCTTACGAACAGACTCCTCCCCCAGCTGGGCGGCACGGAGACGCTCCTCCCACTCCTCTTTCTGGGAGTTTCCTGTTGCCTCCTGAAGAACTCTTTGCTGTTCGAGCTCAGATAAACGATTCTCCAGCTCCAGCCTGGTGATAATGAAATAATTGCATTAAGATGCAGGAAATCCCATGAGCTTTAAACTTAGAAACATGTCTGATAATATTAGTGCTTACTTCTCTTCCTGAAGGGTGGCCATCTTGTGAATCTCCTCCTCTCTCGCTGCCTGAACCCTGCGCACCATCTCTCGCTCTTTTTCAGATATCAAGTCTTTATTTCTCTCCAACGCTGACTTCATGACCTCAATATCTGACTGCAGACCTGAGAGAGAAAGACACTGTTATTAATGTAAAACAACTTAAAAGAAAGTAAAAGAGAAGGAAGCATGTTTACCCTCTACTTGGCACTGCAGTGTGTCTCGGTCTCTTTCTATTTCTCCTTTGGCTTTGACACACTCTAGTTTTACGTTACTCAACTCCAGCTTGTGCGTGTGCTTCATCTCTTCAACCTGGACAGTAAAACATACATAAATGCCAGGATATATTGCTACAGATATCAAGCATGGCGACATGAGATCATAGAATCTGACTGGTCAAGTCACCCAGGCTGTGTTTGTGTACCTGACTGCTGAGTGAGTTGATCTCCCGCTCGGCTTTGTGCAGTTTGCCTGTGAGGAGAGTGTTTTGTTCCTGAGATAGACGAAGTTCACTTTCTGTGCGGTCCAACTGCATACGAACAGACTGCTTCTCTGCCTGCACATTAACACATGGATCTTGATAAAATATCTCAATTGTTTTAATTTATATAAAACATGTTGTGTCACATTTTAATAAAAACATGCTAAAATGCAGAACATAATATATTTAACATAAAACATTCAATGATTTAGATTTAATTGATGACGTTTTATGTGATTTTTTGACTCCACAGTAGGCCTACATAAATTATTTTAAACTTAGTATTTATGAATATTAAATAGCTCAATTTTTAGCATCATTACTCCAGTTTTCAGTGTCACATGATCCTTCAGAAATCATTATAATATACTGATTATTATCAATGTTGAAAACAAGTTAAGTTAACAATCTAGCGTTCAAAAGTTTGGGGTCAGTAACATTTTTTTTAAAGAAATTAATGACTTTTATTCAGGAAGGATGTCTTAAATTGATGAAAATGTGAAGATATTAAAGAGCACAACTCTTTCCAACATCGATAATAACTAAGTATAAAATCAGCATATTAGAAGGACTTAAGAAGGGTCATGTGACAATGAAGACTGGAGTAATGATGCTGAGAATACAGCTTTTATAAATTATATTTTAAAGTATATTTAAATGAAAAACTAATTTTTTTATTTTAATAATATTTCACAATATTGCTGTTTTTAATCTGCGTTTCTGATTAAATAAATGCAAGCATAAAATATTTATTTAATTCCACATATATATATATATATATATATATATAATTTACATTTTTTATGACAGCTTTTTTAGAAATGAAGGAAATGGGATTGGGACACTGAGTGAATGGTTCTTAATGTATCATGAGCATGTTTATTACCCACTGTGCCACTGCTCTGGCAAATTTTAATATTCAAAAAATATATATCTGACTTTATACACTAAAATATACGTTTTTTACTAAACAGTAAAGCATAAACTTAATTTATCATTACTCTTTACTTTAATACGCTCACCTCCAGGGCTTTTACTGCAGCCTGGGATTCGGCCAGCTGCCGGATCTGAATCCGTTGCACGTTTTCAGCCTGAGCACCGGAGTTATTTCTTTCTGCTCTGAGTTCAGTGACCTCTGCTTCCAGGCCTTTGAGCCGCTGGTGCAGTTGAGCTTTCTCCCTCAGCAGGGCTTCAACACGCTTCCCGTTCCGTGCCGGATCTCCGCTCTGCAGCTGAGCGGCCAGATCCTCCTTATCATGCTCGAGTCGAGCCACCTGCAGAATCACATATGTAACACTCCTTCATAAAGAGACACTGCTGGATCAAAACACACTTTCAAATAGAGAAAACATACTTCAGCTTCATGTCGTAGCTGTCTCTCCTCCAGGACTCGAGCATGCTCCTCTTTCTGGTGGTCAAATTCGGACTTGAGGAAAGTGAGGTCATAACGAAGCTTATTATACTCTGACCTGTAATTCTCTGCTTCCTGTCACAGAGAGAAATAAAAGAAGAGCATTTCAAGACTAAACCTATATTAAACAGTGACTAAAAGTATAGCAGTATAGACAAAGCTATCATCTGTGATGGACAGGATTCTGGTGTAGCGTGTACTCATGTGGTTGTCATGGCAAGAGGAGTTAATTTATTGTGGAGTGGGAGTCTGTTACCTCCTGGAGTTTGTTGAAGCGTTCTCTGATGGGAGCCTCCAACTCCTGCTGCACCTGAGCTCTCAAGAGCTCCAACCGCTGAGGGGTCAGCACCTTAAACACATAAACAAAAACACGATCAACACAACAACAAAAAAAGTGCTTCGTCAGCCAAATGTCTAAAGCCCTGTTCAACACCATCAATGATATCTATAATAATGACTATATTATTGTCCACACCAATGCAAAATATCAATCTGTTTATGATAAGCTCTTGCTGCAGTTATGTCTAGTGATTAAAACACTCAAGCTTTTTAAAGCAGGATGGATTCTGATTGGCTGTCAATCTTTTTATCATGATTCCAATGATATTGTTTCTCTGAGCCATTATTGTTATAGTTGTGGTGTGGACTCTGCTATTCTTTAATAATATTTTAAATGTTTTTTAGAACTACATCTTTATCGTAAACATTATTGAAGTGTATTAAAACACTTATGTTTGCTTATTTCTGCAGCACCAAAATATGTTTATATAGTGTTGTTATTGTTAATTTAAACTATTAAAAATGAAATGATTTAGTTAAGTTATAAAAGCAAAGACAAAGTGTGTGTGTGTGTGAGAGAGAGAGTCATGAACAGAAGATAATAAAAATATAAGATTTCATTTAATATTTTTCTAATTCCTCATATTTCCAAATGGTTTATTAATTCAATATTATTCTAAAATGTGGAATAGTCAGTCATAATAAAGAATTAGAAGGTGTATCTAAATGTTTTACTTGTATTGCTATAATTATTAACTGATGTGCAATAATAATTAGAATTTTCATAAAACTTTCAATATTGTCATATGTATTTATATCTGAATGTATAAGCAACTAGTATTGGTATTATTGAGTTTTAATTAGTAGCAACTAGTATGTCATAAACTAGAGTTTTACATGTTATTTTTAGTAACTTATAATGAAATTACTTACAATACATACTGAAAGTTACTCTCCGTGTTGTCTATATGCGAAATGAAGTCTAAAGCGGACAGTAATGTGTAGTGTGTACCTGCAGTCTGAGCTCCTCCAGCTCTCGTGTTTTATCCAGCAGTTCTCCTCTGAGCTCGGCCAGCAGCAGCTGCTGTTTCTCCTGAGCAACATGCCGATCACTGAGCAGCCGTTTCAGTTCACTCTGCGCACGGGTGTATTCATCCTGCAGTCTGCATTTGCAGAATTGAACTCAACAATGCATCCCAGAACTGTAGAAATGATCAACCTTGAAGTTTCACACAGTCACTCACCTGGTGTGCTCCACTTTCAAGGTCTGATAGTTGGTCTTGTGGTTCTCACAGCGCATTCGCTCATCGATGAGCATTTTCTGGAGCTCCATATCAGAGCTGGTGAGTCCCGTAGAGCCGGCCAGGAGGACTGGGGTTTTCCCGACTCCTCCTGCAGGCTGCAGGTTTGGGAACAGGGCAGATGACTGCCCTATTGCTGGAGGGTTCATCTGGTCCATGGCAGGCAGAGACAGAGAAAAAGGAGTGAGGGAACAAAAGAAAAATATTTTTATACTGCCCTTCCTTTCAAGAGACTCTTAAATCAAGAGACTCAGTCAATCAACACTAATGACTTCAGCCAGCCAATGTAACTTAAAGAGATGCAAGCACATCTAATCAGGGCTGACTATTTTAAATCACTTGTAAGAGTCTAGTTAGCACGAACAAAGCATCTAATCACTACATGTGCAGCACAAGAGTCCTTACTGGCTCTTCTGCCCTCAAGTGATTAGATGTGAAGCTCAAGCTGGTCTCCAGTGATTCACTCTTGTGTTGTAGAAACACAACTACTCCAGCATAAACGCATAACGGCTTCCCTTGTTGTCAAAGCAACGAACCACTAGGGAAACTAACCTCGGTGCATTTAATCCAGCGCAAGATGAAGCATTTCCTGTTGTCCTTGACTGGAAGTCCGTGAATTTAATTTTAGCTGTTGCTATATTGAAATGTCATGAGAATAACAGTGATTGATCAAAAGTGCATTATGCACTTGTTTCATAAATAAACATCTCTGCTGGGTGTAACCTACTGCATGAGCTCAAAACTTTACAAACCATAAAAAGTAAATAATTAAGTAAATAATTTTAGCAGATTCTGTAAAGTTACCGGATCCAACCACTGACAGCAGCGACGCACTGTTGTTACGTAGTGATGATGGCGGCGGCCTTAGTCGCCTTTCAAAATAAAAGACTTATTTTGGACACGTTTGTTAATGGCCAAAAGTCCGGATAAAAAAATCGACATCAATAATAATTGAACAATATTGTTAAAGCTTATTGCAGAGTTGTACTTGGAGTTAATTGTTTTAATTTTTTTTCATTTTGGCCAGGCCGTCATACCAAGAAATTGATAAATAAGAGAAAACCAACGAAATATTACTGACTGTTGTCAATGTGTTCTTGTCCTGTAAGCTTTTTGTTTATGTTTTTTATAGTAAAATAAAACATGTAGCTGTAGTTTAGTTATTTGTTCTACCCTCCTACTTAAAATAGTTTTCAAATATATGGTTTAATGTTAATAAGTAAACATAGGTGGATGGATGGATGGATGGATGGATGGATGGATGGATGGATGAATGGATGGATGGATGGATGGATGGATGGATGGATGGATGGATGGATGGATGGATGGATGGATGGATGGATGGATGGATGGATGGACGAATAAACTAACGAATGAATGATATTTTGAAGATATGGTCAAGATATGGTTTCAGTGAATAATTACTTCATTTCGGGTTGTTCCTTGCTCAATGATTTAGATAAAGTGCACAGTACATGAGTCATAGAGAAAAATGCTATTTTATGGTGATTTTGCATTCTTTTTTTACTCCCCTTTGTCATTGCCTGGAAAATACCTTTTTTCAGCAATGTTTGTGAGAAAAACATGAGAATGTGTAACCCTAAATGATGAGAGAAGTTTAATCTTGGTATGAAGTTAACGTCGCGATCCATTTTTGCAATAACACTTTTCTGCCAGCAGAGGGTGGAAATGACTGGAGACTGGCTCTATAGCCTACTCTAGTCTAGATAGGCTATCAGAATCCTTTCATGTATACAGTCAGATAAGTTTTGAAAAGGTACAAATGGCAAAAGTACAATTTATGTATCCACATCGGTGTAAAACTTTCGAGGTTTCTTATTTGCATGTTATTATCTCTTCAGATGCTTTAACACACCGTTTGTAAAAAAGTGTTTGACCCAAGTGTTTTTATTTTGGCATTGCAGTCCTGAACCTTTTATAGTTGGGCATGAACCAGCCCTTGTGCTGTTATGAAAGTTATTTATAGTTTTTGTAAGTTCTGTATCTTTAAAAGGACAAAAGAAAACTATTCCTGAAATAGCCAGTTTTCCCACAGTTTATTATGTGTGAGTGAATAAAGAAGCAGTGTTTTCTTTCTTAACCCGAACATTTTATTCAGGTCAGAGTCTTCGTTATGTAAGGAAAGTTGCAGCACTTGAGTTCAAGTAGTGTCCAAAATTCATTCAAGTGCATTTTTCAGTGAGGCTAATCACACTAGTCATACTATAATATAAAACAGCATAGAATGGCACATATTTATGTGAATTGGGAAGCAAAGTGTCTTTATGCTCATGCTTACATAATTTCATGTAGATACATGAGATTTGTCTACACTGTGTGAACAAATGGAACAGATTTCATCACTTGACAAAATTCACAGCACAGTCAGTCCTAAATTGCAGATTTGAAAATCAAAACAGATTTGTAGTGTGAACAAAGGCTAAGTGACAAAGTTAGCAAAAATATAACAATTGATTATTGCACCTTTACTGTGAATATCAATCTTTGACAATACTAGGATTTTCTTAAATCATTTAGCCTATTTTATTAGCCAGTTTCCCGTCATTGTGTGAATCAGCTCTCCATTTCCCAGTAAGCCTCTGTGGAAAATGTAACAGCACTGACTGCTCTGCATTATAGGTCACAGTATGATGGTAGGTTCACTCCCACTGAGAGCTTAACCAGTGCCTCAGTTTTCCCTCACTCGGGGCATTTATCACTCAAACTCCTCACCTTCTTGATGTTTGAGGCAACTAAACAGTTTAGCAGAATCACACCACTCAGATTCAATGCTGAAAACATCTGTGCTGCTGACAACAGTTATCAATTAAAAGGATGAGGTCTTCATCCATGTATTTACTTTGATTCCCTGCCAGACATGTTTCCCTTCAAATCCATAAAGTCCCCACGGCCCTCCACCTGAACTGCAGAACATTTTTCCCAGATTTTTCACTCATTGCATTCTCTCAAAGCAGTGACAGAAACTGCAGATTGCATCTGTTTCTTTTCAGACAGGATGGAGATAAAAAAAAAAAACAAGGCTCTTAAATCATGCCTGCCCTTCCCCCTCAAAAAATGCCTTTCCAATGTTTCAGTCACTTAAGGCCAATTTTCTCCAGACATATACATCACAGGACTTCATGTGCTTATACATGTCTCCATTTTATAGACTGTATAGTTTCTCTTTGTGCTACATCTTGTTGGAGAATTAGCTTCAGGGCTTCAGAACAAATGAGCATGTGGGCTCCAACTTGTGTGGGACACCAATGTGGGATGTCCCCCCCTTGAAAAGGGAAAATAAATCATATATATGCTTACATGGGCCTGAAACATACTCTGCGCAAGTATGCAAACAATTTTATGTGTTGTTGCATCCTAAAATGTGTCCAAATTAAAAACATAACAGGACTTTATGCACTGCATTCTCATGCATTGTTCTCAACTTGTAATACTTCAATGATTGTTTCTGCCGTAAATTAATACATTATTAGCAAAGTATGTGATTTGTATATGTACTTTACTTGGACACAGTAACCTCTGATAATAGATCACTCTAAATTTTAATTTAGACACATGCATTTTCTGTAAATACATATAACATATATTACTTTAAAAATGTAAAAGTATACAATCTTCTTAACTTTACTGCAAAAATATGCGCTCTTTTAATTCAGCCAAGAGGTCACGCCACGGTCACTCGTCCTCATGTGAGGCAGTGAGGCAGTTTAGACCCAAAACATATCAACTCAATGATAGAGTATTTAAGTTTAGATGAACTATCCATTTACCCATCGACTGTGTGCATACTTAGTTAATGAAGAAATATCAGACCCATCAATGAATAAAAAAAATCTGTAATTTTATTTATCAAGATTCAATTTCCAAAATTACTCATAAAAAATACTAGACACAATACTTTACGTAAACATCAACCGCATGAATTCTGATTAGACTGAATAAATCTGCAACCGTGTCAGTCTAAATTATGCTGGAAAAACTATTTGTTCATGACAAAATAAAAAGGTTCCCAACAACATCACAGTTTCTGCCTTAAGTCAGACGGATGATCTCATATTTCTTGGGTCCTCTGTAAGGTCTGGGCCCCAATTCTGAAGCCAGCTCCTCTTCGTCTATTACAGCAGTGAGCTCCTGGGCTGTGATGCCCGCCGGGTCAGTGCCAGGTGACTGGCCCAGCTGCTTGTCCTTAGGACAGTCTGCGTTGTAGGTTTTCACGTAGTTTTCCACAGGCCAACCACGAAACTCTTCTGGTTCACTGCACACCAGGCCTGTGTGGGACACACCGCGGTGGTGCTTCAGCCAGTAGATCAAGTAATGAATGTTGTAATCACAAATCCAGGGATTGTCCCCCAGAGACAATTTCTTCAGGAAGTACAGGTCCTCCAAAACGCCATATTGAAAAAATCGCAGGCTGTTGTTGGACAGGTCCAATTCTCCCAAGTGCAGGAGACCCAAAAAGGCAGCTACAGAAAACAGGAGAGAGAAAAAAAGAGTAAATAGATAGTCTCTTCAGATTTTCTTCAAAACATTTTAAATAATGAATAAAAGAGCACAATATATACTAATTACGACTAAAAAAAGTACAAATTAAACTGCAACCATGATACTATTGAAAATCATAGAATTCAAACTCCCTCAGTTTTAGAAAAAGTTTTAGAAGAGTCTATTAATAGATTAAGTAACACATGAATTGCTATTAATTCAATGTGTCATTGTGTATTAACTTCTCAATAACATATTTTATTAAATAATAGTGTAAATTAATGTGTTAATTACCACAATTAGTCAAAGCTATGCACTTAAAACTTCCAGTTGTCTGCTTTAACCCCCTGGGGACCAAAAACGCGCCCCCGCGTTTTGATCGTTTTTTTCCACACAGCTGCAACATAGACTTAAAATACTCCGTCATTGATGGTCATAAAAATAAAATCGATACATGATTATAAACTATAGAGGGTCTTCTTTTTTTATGTATACTCTTATTACTATCAAAACCTTGTGTTTTTGTAAAATAAATAAATTAAACATGGGTGCGCTTTCAGCTCACTCTGTCTCCGCAAAAATCTTTCTGAAACGCGTCCGAAAAAAGAGCTGTAACTCATTAAATACTTATCACAGACACACGAAAAATCTCTCTTTATGAAGCTGAGATTTTCTTCTTTTAATTTAAGTAATTTATATAAAAGGCAACTACTCTCAGTTGATGTAATCTGTATGAAAAGAAAGAGATGTCAGGATTTTCCCTTTCACCTCATTACAGCAAATGAGGTGCTAATGTAACCGCGCCCACTGGGAGCGCGTGCTATTCAAATTCTAATGTTAAGGCAAGCCATGAAAACGCCCACATGGATAAAAACATACAGTTTATGCCCATATCGATTAAAACACAGTTTATTACGGATAACCTCGTCCTATTCTTTAGTCTTGCATGCGCAGTGAGGAGATCCTGGAAAAAAAGTTACCTTATAGTTTCATTTTGATGAGCACGCACGGATTCAGCTGATGCAGTAAGTCATTTATTATAAGTGCTTTGTTCGAATCGCGTTATTGAATAGTGTCCACAAAGACTGTGTAAATATCAAATGCGCGTCTGATAGGGAAGAATAGACGAATTCACTGACGCGCGCTGTGCGTTAATTCACTTTCGCTTTCATTTGAACAAGAATCTCATGAGACATCCTTACATTAGTAAGAGAACATTATTTATCTGTAGGCTATAACCAAAAAGTGTGTTTAAATATGATTCGGGTGTGTGGACGGATGTACGAACGAACGAACGTTCATTTAGTTACAGACTGTTCGAGTTCTGCTCATATTATTTTATTAGCCACACACACGAATCATATTTAAACACACTTTTGGTTAGATTTTAAAACATCTTGATGTTTGAAACTCTAACTCTGAACCAATTCTACATGGCCCATATAAAAATTGACCAGGATTTGTTTCCAGGTATGACAAAAAAATGGGTTTTGACTTTCATTTATACTTTGATTTTATACATAGATGTATATATTTGAAGCGTTCAGATGCAAAAGCCTCTAAGTGCCATTTGAATTTTTTCTAGAATGATAATTTTTATCAAGCTTGTATATGGTTCAGTAATTTCACATAATGGCAATGAAGATTACCTATTAATTGTCATTTAAGTGAAATTACTGAACTTAAATATACAAGCTTGATAAAAATGATCATTCTAGAATAATTTAAAATGGAACTTAGAGGCTTTTGCATCTGACCTTCTGTTATATATATATATATATATATATATATATATATATATATATATATATATATATATATATATATATATGTTGTCCTTTCATTTTTTTCTTGTCTGACTCACCTAAATGAAAGGCTCATTATTATGCATGTCTTTGTCTCTCAGGAGTGAATCACCTAATTATACATGATGAGGGCTGGCCTGTTCACGCCCATTCGCATATTGCCTTGGCAAACAAAAAAATCTTTTTCACAATATAACCCAATTCACAGTTTTATGTGAATGATTAGGGGGATGATTTTCAGATCATTGTGAAGAAAAAACCCTAGGCAACAACATCAATTAGTCAAAAGTCTTGTGGACGCATATTTAGTATGTGTTTTCTGGCCTTATTTCAGAAACTTTCATTTTTAGTTTTTACAATAACCACGCATAAACAATATTCTCTCAAAAATGCAAACATGTACAAACATGTTGCCCATATGTCATGGTTGCCCTGTTTCTGCTAAATATAGTGTAATTTCACCTGTGCCATTAATATGTTTATAAGCAGCTGAAAAAAACACAGATGTCAGGGCATGTCAGAACCTCTCAAGGACCCCAAATACACCTTGGTCCCCAGGGGGTTAATTAATCATTAGCTAATGATTTGCAAAGGTATCATTGTGTTATGACTTTACTTGGTGGGGCACATCATTATTAACTAGTCATTTAGTAATCTTAGTAATTTGCACATGAATTTGCACTAACAATGAAGTAATTAATCATGTATTAATGCATATTAGTGTACCTGTCATATTATCTGGAAGTTGAAATACAAGGCTTTGGCTCATTCTGGTAATTAACATATTAATTAACACTATTAGTTAAAAAATGAGTTAATGTGGAATTAATCCACAGTTACATATTTAATTAATAACAATTACTGTATGAACTAATACATTAACCTTACAGACTCTTAATTAGTTTCTAATTTGGTAATCATTAATGAATAGCTTAGATAATCATTAGTATCGAGGCGGTTTAGGGAATTCAGAAACAAAGCTTACTGATATAGAGAATAACTCCCTTTGGTGTGACTGTGACATTTCTGCTTTTAAACATTTTGGTACAATCTCCAAATAGATCTCCATCATAAGTGCATTACTTTTTTCTTCTTTTTTTTTTTACTGATTACAAGTAACCCAAATCATTTCTTTAATTAGAGTCTGAATGAATTACGCATCTTTGACATTGACGTGAGGGAAATTGTCTGTTGTTCAAACTGTGCTCTCGCTTTGATCTCTGAGCTGACTGTTGAACTAAACAGAAGGAAGACTGCAGTTCTGTTGTGTGACTGAATCAGTGTTCATCTCTCTCTCGGGAACCATTAGATGACACACCCTGCTGGTCTGTTCATTAGAAACAACTGACTGTGATTAGGTGCATATTTTGAAGCAGTTTAGAAAGGCTTAAGTGTCTTATAATTATAGCAACATCAGCAAGTACTTAGTTTTTGTTTTTATTTCTCTCTATGGTGAGAGAAAACGACCTCGTATACCAAAAAAATGTCTGAGGAAACATTTTTGGAGTAGACTTGACTTAAAAATGCTGGCAGGTCAGGTCATTAAATACATGCCATGTATCATTATCTACAAAGGACTTTTGAAATGGGTTTGCTTTAAACCAAACACAGTTGACTGCACAGTATCTGACAGACTCTGATGATAAGATTTTCAGAAAGTTTAGGAACCCACTCCTCAGATTTGCTCTCAACCAACCCAGCTGTGCTCTCCTTAAAGGGATACTCCACGGTTTTTTGGAAATAGGCTCATTTTACCACTCCCCCAGAGTTAAACAGTTGAGTTTTACTGTTTTTGAATGTATTCAGACGATTTTCTGATATTTAGAAGAATATCAGTAACCAGACAGTTTCTGGTCTCATTGACTTCCATAGTATATTTTTTTCCTACTATGGAAGTCAATGAGACCAAAAACTGTCTGGTTACTGAAATATCAGAAAATCGGCTGAATGGATTCGAAAATGGTGAAACTCAACTGTTTAACTCTGGGGAGCCTCTATGAGCCTATTTCCAAAAAAAGTGGAGTATCCCTTTAACACTTTAGCCATCATTAAAGGGGTGGTATAATACCCTTTTTAACAAGATGTAAAATAACTCTCTGATGTCCCCTGAGTGTGTATGTGAAGTTTTAGCTCAAAATACCCCACAGATATTTTTAATAGCGTGTTAAAATTGTCTGATGTTTATTGCTTTCTCCACAATAACAGCTCTTAATAGCTGTGCTGTATGGTTGAGGCACGCTTTGATTTTTTCTCATGACTACTTTTCAGAAAACCTCATAATTTTCTTAGGTCCTTCACCCACCCATTCCTTTTGATGAGTGATTGTGACACATACCATATAACGCCTCATTTTTTGAGTCCAACAGAAAGGAAAGTTAATGATATCCAGTCGACCAACCATGGATTTAACAACTGGTGTGGTCTTTTCAGTCAGTGCTTGAGCTTTAATTTCAGACGTATTCTTAATTGAGACTCCTTCCTTGAATTGCACATCGTTGTACACCAAACACCTGCTTCCTGTGCTTTGTACATTATCTTTGTTCTTTTATCCCTCAACCATCAATTATACGTCTTGATGACTGGATTTTGTCGTGTACCGATGGCTCACCTGTGTCGATGCTTTCAAGACTGTTTCCACTCAGGTTCAAGAACTTCAGGTCTTTAACGCTTACAAACTCCTTTGGTCTCAGCTGCTTGATGTTGTTTCTGGATAAATCCAATCCCACAATATCCAGCGGGATGTCGGCCGGCACAGTTTTAAGGTCTGTGGAAGAGAGAGTTTTATTGACTATGATCATGTAGGCCTATTGTAATGGTACAAATGTTGCTTCATTTTGATTTCCAAGGGAATATTGTATAGTACAGAATTGTCTCAGTGCTTGCCAAATGATTTCCAGCAGGCTAACCATACATGGAAACATCTGCCATGACAATTGTATGGAAACATCTGCCATGACAATTGTTACAGTTGGTTCCTCGTTGGTGGTCTTTTCAAGTTATTTTCTCCGACTCTTTACTGATAATAGCATTGAAACTAACTAGTATCTGTAAATGGATCTTAAATTTTATATGTGACAGTAATCATTGTGAAGGAGCTTTCTATTTATTTTGGAAGAATCTGGGCACTCGAAAGCTCAACACAACACTTTAGAGGGCTCCAGCGAACCCTGCCTGGCCATATTTATTTATATCACCGCGGAGAGAGCTATTAAAATCGTACACATGGCACACGTTTGGTGGTAACACTCGAAACTCTGCGAGACATCACTGTCGCTGTGATGTTCGGAAATGTTATCGTGGGACTCGTCAGCTTGACATGTGTGAAAGTTATGCAGCATGCAGAACAGATACAGCTGCAGTTCCCGCTTGAACCCGCCAGAGCACCTGTTTTAAACCCCAGAGTGCCTTTAATGAGAGATCTTGCTCAGATTTTACATTTTGTAGTCTAAATTTTTTGTTCTGTCGCCTATATAAACAGATTTATCCACTGTTGCTACTAGAGTAGATTTTATACTACTTTTATACTACTGTTTCTCCGGGATCTGGAAGCTTCTGAGTTGTACCCAAAGAAATTAACATGCCGTTATTGCTGTAATTCAAGGAAAAGCTTTCCCAGAAGCTGAGCTCACTAATACTTGGCTTTTAGTATCTTGCTCTTGCCCCAAGATTCCTGCACAGGCTTTCTCCTTTTTAAAGCTGTCAAAGAAATAGCCATTTATTCCTTAGGTCCCAGAACAGATGATGTAATGCTAAAAAAGTGTGACTTTTGATCCAGGATGCCTCCCTCAGCTCCAGATTGCTGATTCACTATTTCTGACAAGTGGAGAAACCCAAATCCCACTGACTTCGAAAGCCATCTGACTTCATTTAGTTCACATTGACTGTAATTTATCACACACGTTTTGCTTGCCTCATCTAACCCGACTCTGTCTTTGGCCTGGCTGTGTCTCTCGTCTTGTTGTGAATCTCAGAACACGTTTAGCTAGTTTTTCAAAATAATAAACCTTACTTTACAAGATGGAGAACTCAAGATTCAAGTTCAGTAGATTGAAACTAAGGGTTCCGTAAGTGAAAAATATGTGGAAAATGCCAGTAGAGATCGTCAGATTTATCGTTTTTTGAATTGATCAGTAATAGTTTAAGCTTTTGTAACAGAAATGTGCAACGAGTGGCATTGAAGTGTTCAATATATCAGTTCAATAAAACATCTGAGATTGATGGTATGTTTGACTTTCTGGGAAAAGAACAGATTTCTACTTTCATTTAATTTCAGATGAAGAGAAAAATGTTGCAATGACAAAAGATTCTTTCAGTGAAACACTGAAATGTCTTCCCATTTTCTTTGTCATATCTTTCAGCCGTCTCTTCGTCAGATAAATCCCCTCTTGTCTTAAACACTGTAAGAGACGCATATGACACAGACAGCATTGTTCTCGGATTCCCATGGAGATTTGCATGTATAGCCATAGAAATGTGTTTTTTCCTAAGGCTTTTTTTTAGGGGACAGAGTCACAAGAAGATCTTATGTGCGCATTGCTTTACATTTTGATAACAGTCTGAATATGACATTAATCTGTCCTTAGAGCAGGGTCTCCAGATGTTGAAGCTGGAAAGATACTCATTCCCTTTCCGCTAGTTCTCTGCATCTTAGATTTCATGTTTCCAGACGTTTCTTCCACTCTGCTCTGAATTAGAGTAACTAACCACATGCTGAGTCAGCAGAAGTGATACATCTTCTTAGAAATGTTTTTTTTTTTTTTTTCAGAGTGTATATTGTGAAATAAATGACACTTTGCCATTACGGGTCGTGCAGAGAAACCACTAGAGTATATGATGACACAGAAAAAAACTTTTCAGTTCACTTAAAATAAACTGCTAATTTTCAAACTAACCCTGTTCATCTTTCTGTCAGATTTAATTGCATTTCATTTGGCAGCCTTCTTCACAAATCTTTCCATATTCATGTTTCATGGAAATGGAAAAATTACAGATAATCCAATAAACTATAGGCTACATTAGTGAGGTCGAACAGTTTAATTTTTTTAATTGTTTTAGTGGGAATGCTAAGAATAGAGTACCTATTAAAAGCTCTTTGGTATACCGAATTGTTCATGATACCACTGTTGATTTAACGCAACTAGCCAAATGTCGCTTACTCTGTAACCCTTTTGTTTGGAGACACTTTGAACATCACAACATAAACTTAAAGGGGTGATGAACTGAGAAATCTAATTTTCCTTAAGCTTTTGATATTTAAGAGGTCATCATATTATAAGAATATCCTGTAAGTTTCAGAGCTGAAAACGTCCTTGTTAGTCCAATAAAAGCTTGTTGACACCAGCCTCAGCAAACGGCTCGTTTTTTAAGATGGGGAACTTTGACGACAAAGAGGATAAATCACCACCCCCGCAGAAGATCAACGCCTACTTCAACACGGCTGGTTTAACCCCGCCCACCGATTCGCGCATTACACGCATAGCTAAATAGCATAGATGCCTACCTCGTGATGACAAACCGGATCCAGCTACCGAGCAATAAATATGGACTAACGAGTGAAACTTACATATTAGAAACAGTTTCTATAATATGCAAAACTGTTATCCACTCACATCAGTGGGCGTTTACTTCCAAGTCTTCAATGCAAGACGCCCATAAAAACTGGGGTAGAAAATAGCCTATTACTTATTCATTTTGATGTTTTTTAATGTAAAAACCAAGCGAATGTCATAAGTTGACCTCAGACAACAATATAAAAAAAAATTTAAAAAACAGTTCATGACCCATTTAAAATACTGTGTTAACCTTTGCACTGGCTATTATGGTCACCATCATTTTGCCAATTGTGAATGATTGGATTTTCTCAAACAAGGCCATGTGTTCTGTTACTTCGCAACCCCAACTTCTCCCCAAATGTCCCTCTACAAAAGGAACCTCACATTGTTAGGCAATAAATAGATTTCTCACCTCTGTTCCTGCAGTCTAGACGGGGCACAGGGTGGACATAGGTGTGGCAGAGAGAGGTTGCATCAGACTTTTTTTGTGAAGCCGGTAAGGTCTGATTGTTCTGCTGAGGGGAGCACAGCAGCTCTGCATCCAGCTTCTTCAGTTGCCTCCCCTCAAATTCTCTAGGCTCCGCACATCGTGCGTAATTGCCGATGTTACGGTTACTGGGCACTTGTATGAACCTGACCAGGGAGTCCAGCTGGCAGTCACACCTCCAGGGATTATCATGGAGTCGCAAGTACTTGAGTTGCGGCATGGGGATCAACGTGCCTTCGCTCGCCACCTGCAGACGGTTGCGCTGCAGCAGTAAAGTGGTGAGACTGCTCAGGCCGTTGAACGCTCCCTCCTCTAAGCGGGAGATTTCATTCTGTTGGAGATCCAGGCTCCTCAGGTTCCGGAAGTGACTGAAGGTGTTGTCTCGCAGCACCTGAATCCTGTTCCGTGCCAGCTGCAGGTGGTGAATGTCCTCCGGCCAGCCCGATAGTACCGCTGTCAGTTGGCGCTCTTGGCAGTCAAAGAACTTTTCCCCATTGACTAAACTTTCCTTGCAGTCTGCAGCAAACCGCTTGACCGTACTTGAACGTTTTCGACTCCGCACTCGAAGTCCTTTCCCACCCTTTCGTGCATCACCCGGCCAGATAACCAGGCACAGCAGCAGCAGCAGACCGCAGAGCAGCCGCATGGCAAAAAGCAGCAGCTGGGCAAACCAGTCAAGAGAAGTCTCAGCGTAACCTCTATGAACCAAGCACTTCCTTTTGTCAGAGTGAGAGGGCACAGCTGCAGTCCCTGAGAAAAGGCAAAGGAAATGTAAATAACTGCACAGCACAGCTGTTTTCTGAACAGAGGGAGTGGGCATATGTATAAGTGAAAAGAACCTTTATCTAAATGTAAATTCATGGGTAACACTTTACTTGAAGGGGTGTGCATAAGACTAACATGACACCTTCATGATCATGACATGACATATGTTATGAATATGAAGGAGGGTTTATGCATGTTTATTACAACTGTCATTAAGTGTCATTCACTCAGTTATGACATTTTTAATGCAAATATGACATAGTTTGAGAAGTCTTTGTTATGACACCTTGACATAAACCAATAACATCATAACCTGTCAGTGTCTTTGTCATGATAACTTGACATTACTAAGACAACACAACCTGTCGTAAACATGACATAGCAGATTAATTATCAATCTTAAGAAACCACCTAGCTTTATTGGTTAACATTACATTAAACTGTCAGGTGGTTGGTTTTGACATTGCATGAAGCCATTATAACATTTTAATGACAAATTCAATTTATACCACAGTAGTTGAGGTCATAAAAAATATTCATGACATAGTTATAATGGCCTCATGACAGCCATTGTAAAAGCCAACCACATAACAGTTTAACTTTATTTTATGTGAAGTTGTCATGGACACTGACAGGTTATGATGTTATATTGTTTATGTCAAGATGTCATAACAAAGACATCTCAAACAATGTCATATTTGCATTAAAATGTCATTATTGAGCGAAAGACACTTAATGACAGTTGTCATAAACATGCATAAACCCTACTTCATATTCAAGACATGTCGTGTCATGGTTATGAAGGTGTCATGCAGTCTTATGCACACCCCTTCAAGTAAAGTGTTACCAATTTATGACAAGTAAACCTTTCTTTTTAAAGGAATGATGCAGGTTCAAGTTAAACTCAGTGGACAACAAATAATTGTATCTTCATGCTAGCATTTGAAGGGTTCAAATGCCACAAGGTGAAGCTCATATTTTTGCCAAATCACTTATATTAATGCTTCCATTAAAATACTGTTCAAGAAAGAGTAACTTTTATATTTGTCAGATAAAGATTTAGCTTACAGCCCTTTTGTAGACTTTTTTTGTTGTTGTTGTTGGTTATCGGTGCTCTTAGCATTAGCATTTATCGCCTAGCTCTGTTTTCTTTCATTGACCGTATGCTATTTAAACTGTTTTTAACTTCAAGACTTAGGAAATTATATGCGCCAGTATTACATCATCTCTAAAATCTGTTTACTGCTCACAAATCATCACCCGTAAGAAACCCATTACCCATCTTTAGATAATATGATAAATTCTTGATTTTGATTGTTTGACAGATGCTCCAAGTTGATTTTTATGGCATGGCTGTGATGTAGCTCCAGGTTTGTGGACTGCACTACATTTCAATATCACTTTGCCACATTCTTTCCGAATTACTAAGAGTGGTGGCTTGGGTCATAAAAGTAGATAAACATAGGATCAGTAATGAAAACCCCTGAAAAATATCTTGAACTAAACACATAATAGACAAGTACGTGCAACTGTGATATAATTTTGTAAAGTAAGCATTGAATTATTGAAATGAATGCACACCTGACATCCACTTTGTGTCATGGCGGCACTTCCACCTTGGTTATCCATTAATGATCAACAACTGAATAGCTAATCATAAAATTGTTCCTTAGGAAAACTTCTTAAACTTTCATTACTGCATGTCAAGGATTACTGCAGCCTAAAGTAACTATGATTCAAAATTAATTAAAATATTTGGATAACTGCTTTCCCCAGTGATTGCATAAAAACAGAATGAGCAACAACCCGAATTATGTCATAATCCCTTTCATAAGCCAACACCCTATATCAATATTTGCCTTGCGGCTAAATTTGTCCTCTTCGTTTCCTACATGTTTTCTCTTGTATTAATGTTATAATTACCTCCCATAGAATTGGCCTGAGTACCTGTGCTATGCAATAGCGTTTTTTTTTTTTTTTTTGTGAGGAGACATCTATTAGCCATATGTTGACTGACTTCCTCAAAAGTAAAGACTGGCTGTGTAGACTGGCTCCTTGGGAACATTGCTTTGTTTGTTTGCGTAGTTCTGTGTGTCAATTAAGATGAATGGGATTGTTCACAGTTCTATTACAGTCCTCCTATGAGACAACAGTGTGCTATTTAGAGCACTTTTAATTTGCTTACAGAAGAAACAGGACCAAGCTGGAAGGGTAGATCTAGTAAAAACACATATGCTGGACTGTGCTCATTGTGCCGCCAGCCTGATCTTTCTGTTTGTAGTGAGTCTGCTGAACTCCTGCCTAAAAATCTGTTTGAAAAAACTGTTGTGTAACTCACTGATGAACGATTCATGACACTAGCACTCATTGGTCCTTCTCACTAGCAGATATCAGCGCAAATAAGAAATTCACAGATGGATTTTGAGGCTTCAGGGCTTTCCCTGTCTTTCAAGACACTGTAAAACTGCTAACAGGTCTTGGCAAGTCTTGAACTTCTGAGAGGCCACATACACTCTTCCAGTCTACACTTACTTTGCTTTACAGCTATTTTCACAGATGCATCACAATTATATGACTCACATCATGTGAACACACTATGTGATAATTACTTAGCCTTTTTTTTCTTGAAAGTGATATTTTTTCACATTTTTACAAATGTGTTGCCCAATGGCCAATATTCTTATTACAAACTATAAGTGCATATTGTGACAGATTGCAATGCATTGCTATGCAGTTTCAGCTGCACCTTTGTGACTGATAGACATCCAGTCGTACAGTACTTACCAAAGAAAAATGGAAATTTGCTTATAGAGGATGCATTAATTAAAGATTGTCTGAGATTTGCAGAATTATGGATAAGAAAAAGTTTAAAATCTTGATATTTTGATGTTGAAATTATTATAAAAAAATACTTTTCTAATGTTGAGATCTAGAAAACAAATATAATATATTGCCTTTTAATTTGTTCCAATTGATCTGAGACCAGTCTCAATGTGCCTTGGCTACAAGGGTGATCCGATCACTGAAACGCATGTTAATCCCAGGTATGAAGGGAGCCTGTGCGGATTTCTGTCTGAAACATATAAGCTCTGCTAATGGAGCGGACATTAACAGAAAGCAGTTAGCACTTCAGGTGAACGAACCAGTATAACGAAGCCCTTGTGTGAGACCCTGGCTGCCATGATGGCCTTGGTTTACTACAATAATAGAAAGAAATGAGAACCAAGGGATGGAAAGCTTCAATGGGAAATGGAGAAGAACACAGGCACTGTTCGCTGTCCAACATGAGGGGGGAGTGTGTATTTTCTTTTCATCTCCAATCTTTTTTTTAATTTCCATGCCACCCAAATTCCAGGTTTACCCAGTGTGTTCAAAAGAATGCTCTTGATTATCTCAGGTCCAAAGTTATAGCTAGTCTTTTAGGTTAGAGACCTTGAGAAGAATTTACCCCCCATCCCCCGTGTATATCCCAGCTATCAGGACAATGTGTGTGAGAGAGAAGCTTACATGGCCAGCAGTGCTTAATTAAAACCATTTGAACTTCCTGCACTGGGAAGAAAGTACTTTTTTCTTCTTCTATCAGAGTGTTTTCCTGAATTCATTTGAACTCAGTCTTTAAAAAAACAATGACACAATGATTAAATCTCTAACCTAAATGAAACCTACCCGGCACACACATTTAAGCAGAGGAACCCTTGGACTCACATAGACCAACATAAAAAAATCAATACTTTGTCAGTACTTAAAAAAAATTATATATATAGAAGAACACAAACATGTATTTTAGACTAATCACCTAGTCTTTGCTACTTTTTTGAGTCAGCATGTTAGACAGTGCATCTTGCTCTGAGACACAATTGATAAATAAACTTTTCACATAAACTGGCTCCAGCCAATGCCCTGATCCCAGCCAAAATTACAATTGCAGGAAGCATGCAAGCCCTCTGTTACAAAAGTGCAGTCCAGACATCCATCTGCACTGGCATTGGGGGAAAGATTTTCTCATAATGTAAACTACACACATGCAAACACACACATGTATAATTTAAGTTTTTTAGATACCTGTGCACAGGGAAATGCATCCGAAAACTCATCCAATCTGGATATGTCCTGTCATGAGCTTTGTGTGGTGCTGGATGCCTGAACTCTGTGTGCTGCTCGGTCTGACTATGTGTGTGTATATGCATGAGAATATGTGTGTGAGGCTCAGTGCAGCCCCCAAGCTTATGCCTGGTTTTAAATTACACGCTGCGTCTCTGTGCAGGCGAGCAGATCCACATGTACCGTTTACAACTGTACCGCCTCCAGGGTTCCAGCACTTTGTGCGTGTTTTATCAGTCTGATGTCAAAAGAGACAACGAGGCAACCCCATTCAAACGAAGTGGACAGTATTTTTCTGTATATATATTTTTATAAAGCGGTAGTTTATCCAAAAATGAAAATTATGTCCTGACATGTGCCCAAAATTGAGAGTAGGCTAGTCATGGTGTCTAATTTGTAAATAAATTGAATCAGTTCATCTAGGTCACAAAATTAAAACAAAATCTGATTCTCAAGTTCACTAGTTTGAATTCACAAGCAATACATTATTCAAACTTATTCTTCGATGTTTCAAGAAAGAATGAAAGTTGTACAGGTTTGGAACAACATAAGAGTGTTTAAATGATGAGAACTGTCTTGCGTTTATTAGATGCATTTTACATTATGATCTCAGAGTTGTGTAAACATGAAACATGAAATTTCCACAAAATGAAAGAACTGCTGCATCTTGCTTTGTAAATGAAATGTGTTTGAAGCTCTAGGAGACTTACTTGCTTTTATCTCAGGCATGCCTTTGGGACTTTTTTTCCCCATATACCTCAAAAATGAGCAGCACTTACCCCAGTGAAATATTACCTGCCCTGCAGAAAGGACTTTGATGTGTCCATTCTCAAAAGAGGTTTGTAAATGTTTTTCACTAAACCAAATAAGAACAATTCCTGACATGTTGGTCATACTGAGGAGAACATATTAGACAAGAACATGTGACAGAATTCTCATTCACTTTCAAACAGTTTTTTTTTCCTATAGTATTTGTGTGTTGTTGTTGTTGTTGTTGCTGTTGTTCTTTCTCAGTGAAATTTCAGTCCTAACACAACTGTAAACCTTAAAATATAATTTAATTTAAATGCGAAATCCAGGCCTAGAAAAGTCATGGAAATTCAAATAATCCTAAATGGGCTGTGGACATTTTATAGTCTTTTTTATAGAGTATTATTTTAATTTCTTGAGCTAGAACTAGTCATTTTTGGCAGGTCCATTTTCACACTCTGAACCTTTCCAAATATCCATCCTGGACTGCATTTAAAAGCTAGAACGCTTCGACCTGTGGGGGTTGTATTACTTACGCCTACCGCCTAACTTTGGGCATAGGCCACAAACAAGAGCTCTCATCCCAGTCCTGGGCCAACTTCTATAACTGTCCCCATGTGTGGCCAGAACTCTTCAAATCTGCATCCAGGTCATGGCATCAGCTGTTCCTTGGCCTGCCACTCTTCCTTTTCCCTTGTGGGTTCGAAACAAGGGTGTGTCTTACTTACTGTGCTTGATGCAGGCTTGCGTAGGGTATGGCCAACCCATCTCCAACGTCTTTGGAGGATCTCTTCCTCAATAGGCTGCTGTTCTGTTCGCTGCTGTAACGGAGGCCAGCTAGTAGTTGCTGTGCGAGTAAACCTCACTCCCCGATCTCAATAGGCGCTCTAGCGACAGACGCCAGAGGCTGCAGTCTTTAGCCTCCTTGTTAGCGCGCCTGACTCTCATGCCGGAGACCCGGGTTCGAGGCCCGCTCGGAGCGGGGCGAGTAGGACCCGGGTGTGAGGGGTTACTTTGGTGCCGTGACCCGGATGAGAGTGAGGTTTAGGGGGGTGAGTGTAACGGAGGCCAGCTAGTAGTTGCTGTGTGAGTAAACCTCACTCCCCGATCTCAGTAGGCGCTCTAGCGACAGACGCCAGAGGCTGCAGTCTTTAGCCTCCTTGTTAGCGCACCTGACTCTCATGCTGGAGACCCGGGTTCGAGGCCCGCTTGGAGCGGGGCGACTAGGACCCGGGTGTGAGGGGTTACACTGCCACACCTCCAGGTTACTGATGGTGTCCAGCCAGTATACCTTAGGATTCGTCTGAGACAGGTGTTAATAAAGGACTGGATTTTCTTAATGGTAATGACTGTTGTTCTCCAGGTCTCTGCACCATACAGGAGAACAGGCTTTATCATGGAGTTAAAGATCCTGATCTTGGTATTCCTATGCATCTCAGAAGATCCCCAGACTTTCTTAAGGTGATGGGACACAGCCCTTGCCTTTCCAATCCACACCTTCACATCCTCCTCTTTCCCTCCCCACTTGTCGACTACGCTGCCAAGATAGGTGAAGCTTTCCACTTCCTCTAGTCCTGAGGAAGCCGTGTTGTTGTTGTTGTTGACTTTGAGGATTTTGCTCTTCCCTTTGTGTATAATAAGTCCAAGGCTTGAGTCCTTTGGATGATGTTGGTCTTTTCTTGCATTTGTTGCTGGGTTTGGGAAAGAAGTGCCAGGTCATCAGCAAAGTTGAGGTCATCCAATTGTCCAAGGTATCCGTTGGATGCCATTTGTCTTCTAGGCAGTTAATGTCTTCATTACCCAATCTACAGTATTGCCAACAGGAAAAAGGACGGGTGATAGTAGGCATCCTTTTCTCACCCCTGTTCACACTTGGAAGGCATCGGTAAGCTGCTGGCCAAATACCATTCTGCAGGCCATTCCCTCATATGAGTTCCTGATTTTGTTAGTGATCTTTGCTGATACCCCTTTCTAGTGTCTCAACAGACTCCAGGTGTCTCCAGACTCCAGGTATCCATGCTGTCAAGAGCCTTCTCAGAGTCAATAAAATTGACACAGACGTGAGTTCCACTCCAAAGACTGTTCCAGGATAATCTGCAGAGTTGTTATCTGTTTAATGCAGGATCTACTCTTCCTGAAGCCAGCTTGTTGGTCTCTGAGATGTGGGTGGACCACATCTTTTATCCAGTTTAGGAGGAGTCTATTGAATATCTTGCCTGGGGTTGACAGCAGTGTTATCCCCCTGTAGTTGGAGCAGGAACTAAGATCACCCTTTGGGAGCTTGATGAGATATCCCTCCTTCCTCTCTGTTGGAATTTCTTCTTCCTCCCAGATGTTTTGGAATAGAAGACAGAGCATTTCCACAGTGGTCACTTCATCCACTTTTAAAACTTCTGCAGGAATGTTTCTGGCCCGGCTGACTTCCCGTTTCTCAATTGCTTGATTGAGATGTTCTTGATTGAATTGCTTTACTGGGTTTAGTGGAGAAGGTCTGTTCAAGAGGTCCTCGAGATGCTCTGCCCATCTATGCTTTTGCTGTTCTATCCCTGGAATAGCTTTTCCTTCTCTGTTTCCTTCTCGGTCGGTTGCAAATCCGCTCCCATTCTGAACTTTTTCCCGATGCATACATGGTCGATCTGGTCGATCATGGTCGCCCGCCCCCCACCCCTTGCATTGTTTTCCCATTATTTCCTCATACCCTTGGTTGTTACTGTCGATCTTGGCATTGAAGTCACCCATGATGACGATGATGTTTCTTGAGCATCTTGAGCATTCCTGGATGATAGTCAGCAGCCTGTTATAGAAATCCTCTTTGACATATTCGCTGTATTGGTTGGGGCATAGCATTGGATGATATCCATTTTGATACTCCTGTTCATTGTGTTGAAGCAGGGGGTAAGGATCCGTGGGCCATGTGCCTCCCATCCGATGAGAGATCTCTGCACCTTCTTTGTCAACATCAGGGCCACTCCCTGGCTTTAATCTGCTAGCAGTGCTTCCATAGGGATATGATTAATCAATATAATTTTTATTAATGGTCGTCTGAGGTTATAAAAATATACTGAATTATGAAAAATTTCATGTTAGACAGTGCAATGGATAACTTACTGTATTTTTATAATTACTAATGTGTAAAAATACCCAGTGGGTTTAAACTATGACCGGAGCTGGATCAAAAAACGGATTCTTGGTTTCGCCACGTTTAGTTGCACAAGACATGATGTAATCAAACATCCCAGGAATAGTCCCAGGAAAATTTTGTCATGAAGATAAATTCGGACATTCACCTCAAACCATGTTCTTAAACAGACATTGCCAGAAAATCGCAATGAAAAATGAATGTTAGGAATTAGCCAGACTTAACTAAGACCATATTTACTAAATAATCAAATTATGCATGCATCAATGTGTATTGTTGGGAAACTAGTCCTTGTGCATTTTCCAAGTTTCTTTGAGGCAGAAGGGTCTGGTCTTGAAGAGTGATGGCAGATTTGATTTGCACTAAACAAACGTCAGTCAGACTCAGATGCACTTACTAACAGCTTAACTTTTGTCAACTTTCTGGAGGGACCTTAATTGTGACCACTGAAGTGTAATTAAATTGCAACAAAATCAGATCAACATTTTTTTGAATGAGCAAATTAGGCACATAAAAATGTTTTTCTTTCAAGCATCTTTCATGCACTTTAATAAAAAAAAATGAAACAATTGGTTTTGTTTTAAATTTGTTAATGTACTTCAGGGACTTAATTGATGGTTGGATCATGTGAAGTATACAGCAAACAATAATACATTCTTTTAATCTGTTTGACGGCAAATCCTTCATGACCTTTTATCTTTTAGACCAGACAAAACAGTTTAATTTGAACTAAGAACTAAAAGTTTATGTATAAAGCCATGTTCTGGTTCTTCCAATGATTGAAATGATGCAGCTGCTGAGGAGGGCATTACGCAGGCAGAGCGGACTTTGGGATAGATTTCAATGTGTCTCTTACACACATTACATTCTATCTACCATGAACAAAGGGCCCAAAAAGCAATGTCAAATGTATGTGTGTGAGAGAGTGCTTGAGGGAGAAAGAGTGAACAAGTGGATTTGTATGTCTTGCTGATATTATGCAGAACGAATTTGGTTGGCAACTATAGCAAACTGGCAACAGATCCAGTGGACCAGTTTCCAGAGCCGTTCCTCAGCAATATTTGTGCCAACTTGCTTTCAGCTTCCAAATTCAATGTTCCTGTTACAAAGCCATTATTGTTGTTGCGAACTTGCGAATGTTGATCCATTAGTTGATTCTTTAATAATCGCACCTTTATGTTCTGTAGATACAGTTGTTATTCAAATGTAATGACAAATCACAAAGACAGTTCATGAGATCAAAGCTTAATTTGAGTTTTCCATCAATTTTTACTTAACATAACTGTGTGCAGCTGGAGGGGATCATATCTCAGTCACTTATAAAGTGGCTATGTATCACCAAGCCCACATGTCTCGTATTTCATTTTTTTTTTCTTCCTGAGTGTGTCAGGAGTGAATGAAGTGATGAAAATGTGTTTTCTTTCCTAAAGTAAAGGTTATACTTCATGTGGACATCTAGCCTGGTTGCTTTTTAAAACAAAGATTCTTTTTGGTGGAAATCATAGCAGATCTGTTCTGTTTAGGTGCTGGGTTCAAGGTCAGATCTTTACATGTTGTTTTGCGCACAAAGAAGTACTGTAGTTCAATCCAAAAGAAATTCAATCATTTACTAGCATGTCATTCCAGTAAGAATGTTTTGCTTCTGCACGACACAGAAGAACAATTGAATGATTATTTAACGTTGATCTGGTTCACTAACCTGGGGTGCGTTTCCCGTACAACAATGTAACTCGCTGCTTCACTACCATACTACGATGCATCATTGGAGAAATCATAGCTAATCGCGACTGTTTCCCAAAATCCATTGTTGCAAAGTATCGTTCAACCATGTTGGTTTCGCACGAGATGGAGTAATAACTACTTTTAATGAAACTGTTTGAGATCCAATTAACACTAGATTTGTTACTATAAATTACAGACATGTCATCTGAGGACTATTTCAAATTGTTCTCAGTTATTTTGCTTTATCACCAAACTCAACATTTGGCTCGTTCTTACATAGTAGAGCACGTTCGCACAAACTAAAAGACGTAAATTACATTTGTATGTATGCTGAATAAAAGGCACCGGTTGTACTGAATGTCAGCTTTGCTTATTTTGCTCAAGATAAGGATTTATTACTTCCAAATGTGTTGCAATATAGAAACGATGCCTCTAACCACAGGTCGAGAGCTGTCGTTCAAACCACACAACTTTGCGATGCTGTTTGCGAATGTTCGTTGGAATGATGGTTTCGGGAAACACCGACTCGTTGAACTATGCTGATAACGACGGAACTTGCGACCATTAGTTGGCTAAACATGCTTTCGGGAAACGCACCCCTGGTCTGAATGATCACAAATCAGAATGACCTGGTTCTTGAGTTCAACTCGAGGCTTGTAAAAATTGTAAAATTTGGTCTATTTACTCACAATTTTTTTTGACACTTCACAAGTCATATGGACGAGTTTTATATTTTTGTGAAAAGCATCAGTCATGATTCTTTGTATCTTTGTAACTTGGAAAACTTATTTAAATTTAAATTATCTAAATTTAATTTTGTTCTTTTGTGGAAATTGTCTTTGTTTCATTTTGTGTTCCATGGAGAAAAGAAAGTCATACTGTTTGGAATGGCATGGAGATGATGAGTAAATGTTGAAAGATTTATTTTCTTAGCAAGAGCAAGTCTTCATTGGCCGTAGCAGCATAGGCAGGTCAAATATGTCAAGGCCGAACTTCTAACATAAGTCCACCTTTAAGGAGTAAAAAAAGGACAAAGATGTCCTATTAAGGGAGCTGCTCCAGAGACAAGCTGTTGTATCCATAAGGGTACATTTTTTTCACCCCTTTTTTTCTGTGTGAAAGATATTCTTATATCAAAGGATAAAGGGGCCATGTCTTCTTTTTGTCTTTCTTCTCTCAATCCAGAGCACATCTCTACTACAGGTCTGGATTAATAAATGCTGCATAACTCAGACTCCAGCTAAACTTGCTTCTGCTAGCCAGTTTATCCAAGCACAACAGTTTCATCAAAATTCTTCAACACAACCTCTTTCTGATTTTTGTGTCAGAACACATTGACTGTCGGTTGAAACTACACCTAAAAGTTCAAAGCATTCAGGAAAGGCTTGGATACTGAAAATAATTGTATTGTTTTAATTACCCAGATCCTGAAGAGGACCTCACTTTCTTGTCCCAATATGTTACACATGTTTTGGACTGCAGGAACCAAAGTAATTGGAACCTGTGTCACATCAACATGTGCTAATTGTTGGACAAATCTGTTCCTCATTACAGCCTTATAAAACAAGGCCAGGCAGACCACAGCCAGACACCCTGCATGGCGGTTTTATTTGTCATAGATTCCAAACAGAGCTGTGATGAAAGACCTCAAGTAGACCATCCCATTCAAAACCAAACCAGGTTCGGTTTCTATTTGGGGATTTCCACCAGCATAGTTGAGATGCTGCTCCCCAGCATGAAATACTGGTGAGATTAGCCATTATAGCCACCCTGGGTCAACCAGCATCATCAAAAATCCATTCATTGCACGTGTGGAGAGCCCTTAATATGGCGTGTTTTGCAAGGAATACAAACAACTGTAGTTAATGAGCAATACCAGGATGATTTATGCATATGGGGTAAGCTCAAAAGCACATTTCTTTCAAATTCATCTTCCCTTCATATTGTCAATACAAATAAGATAAACCTCACACACAGTTTATTTTCTAGATAGGGGGACAGACAAGGTGGATACAGAAGTATGTGAAAGTAAAGATATGGAGGGAGCTGGGACCAAACACACTCTTTTCCCTTTTCAAGTGTCCAGGACTCTTTGGCTGTCTGATGTTTCTACACAATGAACTGAGTGTGATTTGTTGCAAGAGAAAGTGGATTCACTTCTAATTCTTTGAAAAATTAAACCTTTGCCAGATTCCTTCTGTATGTCTGACGTCACACCTAAAGATAAACAACATAATGGCTAGGAACCATTGCTTGATTTATTTTTAGAGGGTGATTTATGTAACTGCAAAGCCTCATTATACACCCTTTGTTTTCACAGATGTGTGGTATCCACTTTCTCGGCTACTCTTAAACCTGTGCATGACAGATGTATAATGGCAAGACACTTTTCTTTTTTATTCTAGGTAGACAAAGCAAACTTCATCTGTACCACAAATCTAGGAAAATCTTATTATTTTTGCATTATTTCTAATGAACTGTGAAGTATCTGTGTTTTACAGTAAGATGACCACAAAAAGGATTATGGATTTAAAGGTGAAGCGTATTTTTTCTTCACCATAAAATGTCATCAACCCAAATTGGAATTTTCCACCCCCTCGCCTTATAAATGAGTATAGGTTACAGTTGAGAGAAGTCAAATAAGGACCACCCATAATCCCGCCCCTAAACCTACCCTCACTAGGGTTCAAACCAATCGTACGAAAACATACGAATTGAGTGGGATGTTCCCTAACAATATACCGCTCCTTAGGTATTTCACACTATTTTTAACCCCTATGCGAAGAATGAAAAAGAACTTCGCTGTGAGTATATTGGGCCCTTTATCATCCAGAAATGCTGATAAAGACATTATTTTAATTACCTCAGAGAGAGGAGCAGATCAAGGCGCCTGCTATCCAAATGTTATTTCCTGTGTTATTTCTATTTTGAGGACTTGTTTACCATTTCTAAAGGAATTTCAATCAGTTGAAGGTTCCGCTGTGGAAAAGCAAGTGGACCCACTTAGGATCCAAATGGCTCACACCTGGCAGAACCTTCCCATTCCCTCAATTTGTCAAGTTAAGGGGGCACAGGAGAGGGGCAGAGATTAACACACAGCTCAGTTAACAAGAGCCCAAAAGCCCTGGCACACTTTTTTTAGGTTCAAACAAGAGTCATTACTGTCTGAAAATGAGGAGCGACATCCCTTGAAGACATATTCTGCCTACAATGAAGGTGCATGCATGGGAACACAACAGCTGCAATCCTGCTTAAAGTATAGTCTTTATCCCTGGTCTAATCTCTGTGTATGGGAACTAAAGCTGGGGTGCACAGGAGACCTGACTTGTTTGTTGATAGATTTAACATGCTGATTTTGTTGCTTCCTTGTCTGTGCTCTCCCTCCTGAAAGGAAACATACTTGCAGTGTGATGTATGTATGCAGGGGAAGAAGCAGTGATTACTCACAAACATCTGTAGAGCAGCTTTACGGTGTTGGTGCATGTCTGTGTGTATGTTTTAGCCTATGAGACTGTTATAGCTGTGATGTCGCGCCAGTGTTGTGGTTTCCCCATCTGTATTAAAATATGATTGAATGACTCATCCATACCACAGACAGTAAAGTACCACTCTAAACTTTATAGACTTGAACAGATACACTTTTGTACTTTCGGACAAGGACCAGTGACACTCGGGATGTGTTTGAAGATGTCTTTGAATATACATTGATTCCTCATTGTGTCTTATGTTTGTCTCACTCCATTCATGCCTTTTTTTAATTTATAATATATATTTTAAAAATATTTTAAATGTTTTGTAATAAATGTAAAGAAGAGTCGGGGTGAGCTAAAAAGTGGTTTATATAAGCATATAGTGTAGTGATTGGTCATGCTCCTCCTAAACTTTTGTTTAGACCTTGACTTGGAATTACTTTTTTATGGTGTCATGCAGAAATGTGGACAAGTATTTTTTTCTGCTAGAAATCCAGTATGAAGAAAAAACGTGCAGGGTTTTAAGAATGTATGTTTGAAAGGATCAGAGGATTTCATTAGTAAGCATGCCATTATATTTTAGTTGAATTTAATCAAAATACACTTGAACACATAACAAAAGCATGTGCTCATAAATAAGAAGCGGAAGAAGTACATTTAAGTACTGAGTAATATTAGCAACATTAAGATAGGGTTTGGTTTAGGGTTACGGAAATGTAATATATGAACATATATGAAATACACATATATGAAATATATGTACAT
This sequence comes from Cyprinella venusta, assembly GCA_038021265.1. NCBI lineage: Eukaryota > Metazoa > Chordata > Actinopteri > Cypriniformes > Leuciscidae > Cyprinella > Cyprinella venusta. The sequence continues at coordinate 20,157,984 of CM075885.1, read as the reverse complement.
ATTCAGTGAAAACATATATGTACATATATATCTGCCCATATATAAAACCTATTCGAAAATGGAACAATTTCATATATTGACATATAAAACTAGCCCATATATTTTATATATGTATAAAAGTATTTTATATACATATATGTCACATATATAATTATCAATATACATGACATATATTATTTGTATATATGTTCAATATACAAACTACACATATATGCATAATACAATGCTCACATACATGTGACATATATATGTCCCTACTACGTTTTTATATTGTTTTATATATATATATAAATTTAATTTTCTTACAGTTTTAAATATAGGTTATGGACGTGTACTTACACACTTGTAATGCAATGCACATGACATGCCTAAACCTTAAATGTCAAACGGTGCAGTTAGCAAAAAAGAAGTAATACAGTAAAACAGTTAAAACATTAAAACTTTATTAAAACAGTTTTAATTTAAAAAAGAAAAATTGTTAAGCTGAGCAAAATTAGAAAACTACTGTACACACAACTTTATTATATATACTAGTGATGTCCGGTTCTGGAACAAATTGTTATTTTGAACCGGTTGTTTTTAGTGAACCGGTATACCAAATCGGACTGAATCGAGTGAAACAGTTTGCGTCTTGCGTCAGCGCATCCACAACTACTCACTTTCAGACACATCTGACTTGAAATAAAGCAATATCCTGGAGTATATGTTACTCCAGCAACAGTTTACTGAACTGAGACATGTGCTGAGCACGAGCAACTGATACTGAGCATACACATACTACCGAACGCACAGGTACAGCCGTTCTCAATCAACAGTACAGAACCGAGAACTGTTACTTTCGGACACGTTTCGACATACTGCGAACTGATGAGCTGAGCATGCGTACAATTTTTTTCAGAGGGAGGAAATGCATGTTCCTTAAGTATTTATTTGAACACCAATAAGTGTAACAAAATAAAACATTGTAAACATCTTTATCACTTAATTACTGCCTTTTCACTGTATTATTTTAAAGATTGGAAACGAATGGATTTTAAAACTAAACTGTTATTATACTAAAACATTATTTTCAGGAACAGCTCATTTAATTTCTAAGCTGATATTTGACGTAAACTCTAGCCAAGATTTTAAAAGTGCAAAGTAAATATTTATAATGTGCTAATCAAAACATAACGTATTAAACATACTGGAGACATGCATCGACTTTTTAGTTTTGTCGACTATAGACCATTTCACAAGATGTAAACAACACTGGTCCAAAAGCACTTCCTGTTTCAGTTAACACTACATAAAAGCTGGGATAAAATACAACCAACAGAACATTTAAAACTGAATCAAAAAGTTAAACAAACATCTTTAAGATGTTTTCTTTACATGTGAAATAAAGAAAACAGTTACAAACTGAAACAGGAAGTGTTTTTGGACCAGTGTTGTTTACATCTTGTGAAATGGTCTATAGGCTATATTCAGGTTTCAGCAGTTCACAGATCAGCACACGCCACACGTACTACTTCAACAGTTCTGATATCACCAGGACGGAACCAAGAACTTTTAGTTTTGGACACGTTGGATACAGAGAACTGATGAGCTGTAGATACTGAGCATGCGTGATAGCCCCATCTCTGAACCGAACACGGAGGCAGAACCATTGTAACTCTGCCATCATTAAGCCCGCCCACCGACTCTATACACTATGTGATTGGCCTGACTAGATTTTGATTTCTAGGCTAATTAATGCCTTTGTCTGAAAGTATTTTTATCGGCCAGGATGATAGAATTGACATCATTACTTGAGGACGTAAAAGAACTGGTGAACCGTTTTTTTTTTTTTTGTTTGTTTGTTTTTTAACCGGTTCATTGAAACTAACTGTCTGAAAGAACAGATTTGCAGAAAATAACCAGATTTCCCATCACTATTATATACAAATACAATATTACAACAAAACATAAAACAAACCCAGAAAAGCAAAATCCACCAACAGGTATATGATACCACCAGTTCATTTTTTAAGTTTGTTGAGATTTTTGGATGTCCGCAGCTCAGTGACTTTGAATAATAGTTGGCCCCTCGTGGTTCCAGGAAATTTCTGGATCACTGCATCTGTAAAAAAAGACAAATTGTTTTATTGGAAATTGAATTTGTTTTTAATAAGTCTTTACTGTTGTAACTTGCTGTACTAAGGTAGTTTGGAAAAACAGCATACTCAGTTTCGTGTAGGCTGGAAGGTGATTCCATTTGTTCCTGTGAGCTCTGTTCCTTCGCTTCACGACATTTTCCCAGCTTGCCCATTGTACTAAGGAGTTTTGGCATTTCTAGGAAGCAAAACACACAAACAAAATTTGATAATCAGTATTTTCAATTTCTTTAGCAGAAAATGAAGATCAGCTGGCCTAAAACTCGGAAATAATAGCAGAGTGGATTAGTTGATGGCATTAAAACAGATATAGACTTGTACATAAGGAGAAACAGGCAAACCAACATAAACACCTGACAGATTGCATACTGGACTTGGCTGTGAAAATGACTGTCAAGATCTATGGAAAGTTTTTAAAGTATTTAACTTCTAAACGTAGTTAAGATTTTTTTAAGTAATATGTAATAATCATTTTGTTTTATTTTATCCTGAAGCAACAATTTTTAAGTGTGCAGCCAGTTATTTTTTGCATTTGAAATGCAGATGCTAGTTTTAGGTTCCAGTAAAAAAATAATAATCTTGTGACCTTTTGTGGCTAGATGATCCGTCATTACTGGTCTCCTCTTCAACAAGCCTAGGGTTTAGCCTGCATTTTCTTTTGCTCAGAAGTTTTGGACTGGACTGATGTTGTGTCCTCATTCATTTTCCTAGGGTGGACTGTCTCTCTGTGGGGAAAAAGGGGGAATAGAAAATGTAGAATATAAAACAAAAGATATAAATAGGGCTATGATAATGACAACAACATAGGCTGACCAAATGTAAACGCTTATGCACCCACAAAATTATTGATGTCATAATGGGGGACAGTGTTCAAATAGCACACATACTGACAGGAATTTAATATCATGCAAGTTTACATTGGCAAACATTTGAGATATTTTTACTTTAGTATAATTGTATTAGTAGTTCTAGACTCTAAAGGCATATATTCTATTTTTTTTCCTCCACTAACTTACATGATGTGTTTGACAGCTAAAACTTAACGTTACTTTTTAAAATTATTCTCACATTAAAAACATTTAAATTTCTTAGAATGATGCACTGCAGCCAGTGTAAATTGAACGTTAATCTGGGCCTACAGCTTGTAAACATGACCACGAAAATGAGAACATGAAAATGCAACGCACACAATAAAGCAGTTAACGATAATATTAGCGTAAAAAATACATAAAATAAAAAAATAAAAACCTTAACAGTTAAACACTTAATATCTGCTCAATTATCCGATCTGTACTAGTTTCGATATCATCAGTAAATTTTAAATAGCTCATGCAATTCAGCGATTATTTTAATTAATGTGCAATATCACTGTTTGAATTATAATAAAAGTTCAGAAATTAACTTACCTGCAACAAGGCTGCAACACAGTTGATTCGTAAGGCCATCTGCCTTTAGTTTTTCTTCAGTCCACCTCTCCACTCAATTAAAAGCCTACAGATCTCATCAAGTCCGTCTAAGAAATCATTCATATTGAAGTTTTTTATGTGTGATGTTGGAACAGTGCTGCTTCTTTCCACTCGACAAGCGAACATTCTTCATCCGTTGGTCTTTGTATTGTCTCTGGAATGCGCGTAAGTCTTTTTTTAATTACGTTTGAATTTTGGCGCGCCTAGGTAATGACGTAACGCGAGCAACCAATCGGAATATAGACGTCCTTCGCGCTGGCTGTTCCGGAGAAACATACAAAGTAAATTTTTGTTCCTACCAAAACATTAGTAGAAAATGAAAGAGAAGTAATAATCGCCGTTGCTGGGTTTCCTACAGGTTTCCTATAATTTATGACATGACTTTGTTATTTGCTTATAGGGACCGCATGAATGCAACATTTATTTGAAAAGTATTTTAAAGCGGGAATGCAAGTCATTTGCTCACAGTGACACCGATTTGACAGCAAAGAATAATAATAAGAGCTAACTATTATTTTTTTTCCAGACTAAATGACATAAAAGGTTATAAAAATTGCTGTCAGTATAAAATGTTTCTTCAATGAATTGCTTCAATGTATATGCTGGTGACTTCTAAATAAATATGAAGGAAAATTTTAATTTTTTTCATCAGTGACATCAGTTTTTGCAGCTCGATTATGCTTTGTTGGAGACATATTAACTGTGTATTATTCTGTATCATGTAGTGCATGTATTAACATATATTTTCTTACATATAGAAATTGACTTTATTGATATATGGTTGATTGTATGAAAAAAAGTAAAGTTTGCAAATATAATTTGTTTAGTATTTGTTTTATTTTTATGAGCAAGTTAAGATAGTAAAATTAAAATAAAATAAAAAATTGCTAATTCTAAAATGGGATAGAAATTGAAAATAAATGTAGATTGTGTAGACTTGTTTAAAAGTTCAAGATGTTCAAATAAGGAAAAGGAATAAAATAAAAAGGAAACCATAAGCACATTAATGTATGTTTTTTAAATATATATTGGCATATATAAATTTAATATATCAGTGAAATATATGGTTATAACATACAAAATTATATAAAGAATAATCATATATGTTGTATTAATATATGTCAATATACTCATTTAATATGGACAATTTTTATATGTTATAAACCTATATCAACATATATCTAGAGATAGGTATATATGTCATAGCAATATATTGTCATATATTTAGCATATATGACAGCGTCACTTGCGATATAGGGACATATATGTCATATATTACATTTCCGTATGTAAATATATATATTTACAGTCATTATAATTTCAATTCTGTCATTTAATTATGTTGTTTGAAACTCTTAAGGCCCGTTCACACCTAGAACGACAACTATAAATAAAACAAACTATATTACACTCTAAAAATGCTGGGTTGTTCAACTTTGGGTCAAATAGGGACAAACCCATGTAACCCAATTGTCCATATTTGACCCAAAGTTGACCCAACATCAGGGGACAATATTGTTCTGTTTAATTTATTCCAAGTGTTGTGGGACGTACTACCGCGTCCAATTAACTATAATGCGTTTGGGCGTGAGTTCAATCATTAATGATGCGGGACCATTTAAAAAGGGTTTCGAGTCACTGTTCAGGCTCACCTGTGGGTGTCGTCTGCGTGGTGCGTCATTTCCCGAGCACTGCCCGTCCTGGTTCCTCATCCGTTCCTGGATGGAGGTATGAGTTTGGTTGACTATTTAGAATAGTGTTGCGGACCTTATTGAAGTGTGTGATATCTGTGCACACGGTGGTAAGAGTGATAGGGGCCTGGTGCTCACTAAAATATTGTACCTGCCATTAAGCCTCAGCTTCCTTCTTGATGACTGGAGTGTTGCCTGATGACCTGGTCTTTTTATGTTGTCTTATGACTGTTGACTATAATAAAAATATTTTTGTATCCATGTCTCTGGCCCTTCCTCGATAAGAATGTTCCTGTGTCCTTTTTCTGGAAATATTAAATTCATGAGTATCAATGGTTCCCTGTTTTGCAGGGTGGCGTAGTAGTAGAGCTAGCTCCCTTGAGCGACCTCCCGCTACACAAGCACTGCTGCAAGTTTTGTCATTTTCTGCTTTAATTGCTCAAGCTCTTTAAAGTGAAATGGATTCTGATTGCTCGATGTTTTTAGGTACACTACTTTTATTTTTTAATTTGACCTTGACTTGTGGGAATGCAGCATAACTCGGGATTGCCTTGACTTGGATCACCTGCTGCTTTCAATGTTCTATCTATGAATTTTTATTATATCCCAGAAAAAAAGGCAGAGACTGAAACGTATAAGAGTGAGATGTAAGTGAGAGAGGGTTGGGCATATGATTAGATGCCCATTCCTTCGTCACCATGTTCATGGGGAGAATCAGTATTCAGCTGAATGAGTAAAACTGAAACATCTGAGTTCATTTTGCAGATAATAAACATCAAAGGTTTGGCAGAGCTTGCCAGTCAGATTATTTTAGCGGAAGAGATTGGGAACTGCCAGAGGGGCCACGAAAGGAACATTTGATCATTTATGAATGCCATTGCAACAGATAACAAAATATCAAATACTAGGGCTGTCAAACAATTAATCGCATCCAAAATAAAAGTTTGTGTTTAAAAAATATATGTGGGTGCACTGTGTAAAATTTTGTATATATAAATACACACACATGCATGTATATTTAAGAAAAAATATATATATAAAATATTTATATATAATATAAATTATATATAAATCTATATACATTAAAATATTTCTTAAATATATACAAGCATGTGTGTGTATTTATATATATATATATATAAAATAAATATACACAGTGCACCCACATTATGTAAACAGAAACTTTTATTTTGGATGTGATTAATCGCGATTAATCATTTGACAGCCCTACAGATTATGTAATTTCATTAATAAAAAAGGTAGCACAAACGCATTTTTCACACTTCACAAAACAATGGATACACATTAACAATGCCTTTGGTTATTCTGTCCACAATAATCAATTTGAGACCATTTCGATAAATGGCATTGCAAAAAAATGTCTAGAGAAAATGAAGTTTTTAGCACTTTGATATTTTGCTAATGTGATAATGTTCATACATCAAGTGTGACTTAAATGTCCTCTTACTTTTTTGGTGTATACTGCATATTCAAAACAACAAAGCTATTTATAATTCAATTCTGGATATTTAATAGCAAAGGGCTTTAAAATGTTTGGAAAATTGTTAGGATATTCTCTCCTTGCCTCCACAATTCTGCAAAACTTTAAACCACAGTTCTCTCCATACATCTATTAAATTTGTTTTATAGTTTCTTTTACCCTATCTTTTGAAAGCTCTGTGGTTTTTCCATTTAAAACCGAGATACTGGCACAGCTATGCCGACTGAATTAAACCGTGAGCAGTTGTAACATGGCTGCGAACAACTCTTAAAAACCAACCCTTGCCACTTGAAAGAAATGCTGACAAAGTTTTACAAACTCAATACTCTTCATTTTTAATAAAAAAAAGCTGAGTTTCAACACCAAAATATATTAATCTAGAAGAACAGTGACTATATTTATAAACTATATGTGGAATGTGAAAGTTCAAGTTCCCAAGCAGATGCAAGCTGGATTTGTTCCAGAATGGTTAACTTATCGGGCAGTGTGTATATGATAAACTAAGAACCTCCCCCAGCATCTGGTTTCATTTGACCTTAAATAGATGACCCGTTGCTGTATACTGTGGTTTTCTTTGTTTCTGCTGTCTGTCCATCTTTCTGTTGATCACTGTTTTCATGAGTTCAACTTGATAGTAAACAGATCCCCAGCACAGTTATCTCTGCAAGCAATTAGTTAACTAAGATCATTGACGATTTACAACTAAAAGTCTCATAGCATTAACATTGGTTTTCTGAGATTAATGAATGATTTCTGAATTTGTAAACCTTAAAAACTTGGGGAAAGAGGCAACAAATGACAAGTTTATTTGAATTTGGGACGCATTTGTGAGATCAAAACCTTATTAGATCCTCATATCCCTTGTAATCCCAGCTGCTAACAAACAAAACAGTGCAGTACAATCCTAAAAAAGGTTGATGAAGGTAATGGATCAGATTCTCTTTTTTAAAAATGCATTTGTTTACACCGCTTTAGAAGATGCAATCACTTGGCTACATTCAATTTTATTTTTCATACAGCAAGTAACGTGAATAAGTCATAAAACATTCTCAATGTTTCCAGTGTAGAGAACAAAATCAACCCACTATGTCTCAGTCTATGCATCGCAACAATGCCTATGAAAACAGCAACGCGAAAATAGCAGTAACACTTGCAAAACGTAGTCAAAACATGCCAAAAGAGGGCAAAAGAGGGCAGTGTCCTTGCTTCGGCTCCAATAGTTAGTCAAACCAAAGATAAACGGCCCATTATCCCTCTCCTCCCATTGTGACTTCCTCTTTCGCTCCCCCTTCTCTCATCACAGTGCCAATTCCTGCAGGACGGCTTCTCGTATGAGCCTCATTTCTCTCTTTCCGTTGCATCTCATGTCTCATCTTTGGCTCGTTTTAGCAATGTTTTTGGAGTTGCAACATCTTCTCAAAAAACTTCTTCTTGTCTCAGTTGTTTGTTTGGAGATATCTGGAAAGACCATTTAGTCTTATTACAGAGTGTTGAACATTCAAATTTCTCAACTTTCTTGGAAGAAAGGGTCAAAGATTATCCTCACTTGTTCATGGGAGGTATCACATTTGTCCCTTTGACAACAGAATTGCCAAGCATTCTTTTCCTATTGTTTCATACAACCCAGGCACAAGATACAGTATATTAAGGCAGCTCTCAACTACTAAACATTTTTGATTAGCAGGGTGTACATAGTTGTATAATGACTCATAACATTAGCTATCACCCTGTAGCTCTTGCCTGGTTTCCTTCTAAATAGAAACAGGGTGCAAGTTAGTTCCGAACGGCAGAGTTTTCTGCTGTCATTGCAGTTTCTGGCCTGGATGTGGTTGACGTTTAGATTTTTTTCACCATAGACTTACTCATCAGCAAAGAGAATGACAATTGGCTTTTGTAATCCTGATTTAGCACCTGTTATCCACACATTAGTAAGTTTTTCATGTGAGTAAAGCTAATTGTGTACAAGCATAGCATCAAAAATCAATTTGCCGTTTTGTTCAGTTTTACCATGCAGCACTGACCGTATCTGAGCGAGGTTTAGACAAAGTGTGGGAATAATGTGAAACACGGCAGGATGGTTTGGCTTGTTCCCAATGTTTCCTTGTGTCCTCTGTCTGCAGGTGGCTCAACAGGAGGCGAGGAGAAGGAAATGAGCCAGGAGCTGTTAAAGATGGCCTAAAAGATGAGAAACACACACACACACACACACACACACATACACATATATATAGCCAGTCATTTATTATTGATAGATGCAAAATGTGACTGACAATGTCTATTTCAGATGTCTGTTTGGCAGAACTATCAACTTATGATTTATACAGCATTGCAGCTGTTAATCTCGTAACATTGCTTCCTCTTGAGCGCCCTTTGCACCTCCATGCAAGGATTGTCTCTTCCTTTTTGATAGGGCTTGTGCACCTACAGGACTTGAGCCAGCAAACCAGCCTTTTCTGCTCTCCTTGAATAACTGTTTCTGCAATTCTGGGGTGGAGGGGGAAACTCCACTCTCTGAACCTCTTCCCACAGATGTCTGACCTTTGGGTTGAAAATGGAGATTGTGAGTGGACAGAAAGCCTTCTGCAAACATCTGCACAAATGATTTCACTTAAACATACTGACTCTCACCACAATGACCCAACATGCCTTCAATGAGATGGCTGATGGACCTGGAAAACATATGTGTTGATGCAACCTGCCTAACGCTGAGACACAGTGACATTAATGACCGATTTTTTACTGGGAATGGGTTTTATTTTCATGCTTAATTGGGCTTTAAAAACGGCATCTTGGAGTTTGTGCCCTTATTTGGGGTGAAAAAAGGCAGTTTTAAAGGCTGTGTTGGTTAACTCTGTCCTGGTACTTACTTCAGACACACTTTAGACATCATATTCCCAAACAACCCTTTTTTCCCCCCAGTGTGGTAATGGAAACCCTAAACAAAAGACCATTCCTTGATGGAAGATATAGACAAACGAGGTTTTACAGTTTTTGAGTTTTTTTTTTCTACAAGATTATACAGTTTTTGAGTCATATATTACCTGACATTGTCTCTACACGTCTCCTATGTTTACTGGGTGTCAGCTTTCAGATCGTACAAAATGTCCCCTCTGGGCTCCATGTCTCTCCAGAGTTGTAATTTTGGTTTTAGGATAATCATAGAGTATTCTTCAAGTTGCGTAAAGCTTTCATGAAAATGTTTCCATCCAGTTCAGTTGCTCCAAACCTTGAAAGCAGAACTGTGTGCTTCAAGAAATTTAGCTGTGGTATTAAAGTTTGAGTCTTCAGAGATTTATTGGAAGATAAAATCTGAATATTCAGATGGGTGGCATTTATAAACGTTTCAGTTGTTCTTGTGTTGTGAGTGAACAAAATTATAAACCAGAGCTGTAACCACATCTGAGATGAATCCTAAAGCAATATGTTTATCTGTGTGGATTCAATTTAGATTTCACAGATACTGTTTGATGCAGTATTCCCATTTTCTTATGCTAGAAGGGAAAATCCAACAGGAAGTGACCGTTTTAGATGACTGTGGCTGGGATGGTAGCTTCTCCTCTATGGAACAGCAGCGCTGTGGTTTGAGGGCTTTCTCTCTGTACACCCATGTCGTTTTAAGACTGCTGTTTTTTCTTTTCTCTGAAGGGTTCCGGTCTATGGTCTCTGGCAGACAGACACTGGTAATTACTTCCATCTTCCACCCCAGAGGCAATGTCCAGTGCAGAGCAAATATCATATACATCCACCCACTCAAATTTAACTTTTCTGTCTCTATACGGAGATTTGTTCTTCAGTCTAATCTCTCATCTAATCTTCTTGTCTTTTTTTATCTGTCCAGTCTCCCTGATGGCTTCTTACAGACAGAGAGACCTTTTTCACTCCTTATTGTCCAATTCCCAAAGCATTTTGTATGTTATTTTAGCCTTACAGCATGAGAAATACAAACCAAAGTCTACAATTAAATGAATCTTGACCAACTTACCTGCAGTATGACATCACTAATAAGCTCTTTTGACAGGCTCATGATTACATAATGTCAAGGGGTTTACAGTGAGAATGGCCTAGTCTGAAGCACAGCAATGAACAAAAAGACTTCTGGGTACAAAAATGGAGATCCGTCGCCCCCTCCTGGAAGGGTTCAGCAGGAACCAGACTACTGCACAGTCTTCCAAGCAGGTATTTGTAATTTTATTGCTGTAACATGAAGCAAGCAACTTTATGTAGCTATACAGCACATTTTCGAACAACAGGCACTTTTATGAAACTTAATGAATAGCATAGAAAAGAACACATTTTGGGAGAATATCACTAAGCCTCCGTTATAAGAACTATAAAAGTAACTTTAGTAATGTACTGCTTTAAAACAAAAACACCACATCATTGCTTAGATTAGATAAGAGAAAATAATTAAAATGGTATGTTTTTAAAACTTAATGTCTTCATACAATTCCCTTTTAGGGGTGTTTTTCAGAAAGCAAGGTCATCTTACCATCAAACATACCCTGAACTGTCGGTTGATTAACCCAAACTTTGCTTACTCGAGGTATGCTGGTTCTAAAAACGCGTCGAGGAGAAAGTGGTTAAAGGAGTAGTTCACTTTTAAAACTTTTGCTGATAATTTACTCACTACCACGTCATTCAAGATATCCATGTCATTCTTTCTTCGGTCGAAAAGAAATTAAGATTTTTGATGAAAACATTCCAGGATTTTTCTCCATATAATGAACTTTAATGGGAACCAAACGGTTAAAGGTCCAAAAGACATTTTCAGTGCAAGTCCATTATGGTGAAAAAAATCCTAGAATGTTTTCATCAAAAACCTTAATTTCTTTTCGACTGAAGAAAGAATGATATGGACATCTTGGATGACATGGGGGTGAGTAAATTATCAGCAAAAGTTTTAAAAGTGAACTACTCCTTTAACACACCAGAGACATTCTCAACAGAGCTACTGTACGAATCTTCACCTGAATGCAGATCAACTATGTGTTAATAGTGAGCGATTTACAGTATATAGAGGGGAAAAAACATTATCATGTTTTTAATAACACTCTATATATCAATATAACACACAATATTGTGTGCAATCTGCCAACTGGTGCCTCAATGAGCTCAACATCACTGAAGTACACCCAAACCTGGAACAGATGCTTCTCCAGAGCAGGTTACGTTCAGAAACTTACAGGCCCTTCTCAAAAAATTAGCATATTGTGATAAAGTTAATTATTTATTCCATAATGTAATGATAAAAATTAAACTTTTATTGTTTTAATGCTGATGATTTTGGCACGGCTCATGAAAACCCCAAATTTCTATCTCAAAAAAATTAGCATATAATGAAAAGGTTCTCTAAACGAGCTATTACCATAATCATCTGAATCAACTAATTAACTCTAAACACCTGCAAGAGATTCCTGAGGCTTTTAAAAAACTCCCAGCCTGTTTCATTACTCAAGACTGCTGACCTGACTGCTGTCCAGATAGGGCCATCATTGATGGGCTGTGGGAAGGAAAAAGTGTGGCAAAAAACGCTGCACGACGAGAAGAGGTGTGTTCACAGTGCCAAAACCACTGGTAAATGGTTTACTGACCATGGTATTACTGTGCTCAATTGGCCTGCCATCTCTCCTGACCTGAACCCCATAGAGAGTCTGTGGAATATTGTGAAGAGAAAGTTGAGAGACGCAAGACCCAACACTCTGGGTGAGCTTAAGGCCGCTATCGAAGCATCCTGGGGCTCCATAACACCTCAGCATTGCCACAAGCTGATTGCCTCCATGACACGCCGCATAGAAGTAGTTGTTTCTGCCAAAGGATTCCCGACCAAGTATTGAGTGCATAACTGAACTTGTTATTTGAAGGTTGACTTTTGTATTAAAAAACACTTTTTCTATGGTTGTACGAAATATGCTTATTTTTTGAGATAGGAATTTTGGGTTTTCACGAGCATAATGCCAAAATCATCAGTATTACCACTTAAAATATTTTAGTTGGTGTGCAATGAATCTAAAATAAATGAAAGTTTAATTTTATCATTACATTATGGAAAATAATGAGTTTTATCACAATATGCTAATGTTTTGAGGACCTGTATGTAAAAGAAGATTAGGTGGCAACAAAGGTTTCTTACCCTGAAAGTTACCTCCATTATTAGAACTTAGAGTTGAGGTTACTTACCTTTAAACATCCCCAACAAGGATGACAATCGATCAGGCTCAAATTGTGAACGAACGGTTAGAAGGGACGAATCATGAAAACTTACTTTCACTCAAGGATCCAGACCTTAAATTCACTGAAAGCCTTTGGAATGTGCTACATTATAGTGTTAGACATTGTACGCCTTATTCACGGCAGTGCCATCTTTGATTTTCAATGAGAATGAAAGCGAGGCTGTGAGGGATAGACTTGCATCTCTTCAATGGGCTGTACTGTTATTTAATGTGTTTTCAGATTGTTCTGTTTAAACACTGGAAAAATATCTTTCCAAGAAATTTCAGTTGACAAAAAAACTCCCGACAATGTATAAGCTGTGAAAAAATTGTCAGTAATTTGAACTTTATTCAGCTTTTTCCAGCGGATGCCATTGGAAACACGGTAAGTCTAGTCCTCACAGCCTCACTTTCATACCTGGCCCTGCTCTGAATAAGGTCTATACTCTAGACGTAGACTAGACTAGAGTGCCTAACTCCTGCATACAAGATCCGGACCAAAATGTATGTACTTCTTGATGAAAGGCAAAACATATTTCCTTTAAGAGGTGCATAATTTTTGCTGAAGCTCTTGCATTAACAATGGCTATGGTTTGTATTATGAAATGTTTTATTTTAGAAATGAAAAGCTACACACTATAAATCAGGGTTAGAAGAACTGTTGCCACACATAGTGCTTGAAACAATCATTGATCCAGTCATAGACTCTTAAACATTTGCCCATGTCCAAACAAGTACTTTTTTTGGCCAAGCAGTACATTAAGCTCATCATGAAGCACTGTATGAATGACTCACTGAACTGAAGGAAGGACCTAACAGTTGAGAGCCTGTATGTGTGCAGGATATGCCAAAAGAAAACTTTAAGGCCGATTCAAACACATTTTCCAGGAATAAGACAATCATTTCCCTCATTTGACCACGAAAGTCAAAAGCACATCATGTTTCAGCACAAAAAAGAGTTTATTTTTATTAAAACATTTAAAAATGACAAGACAAAAACTTTATTCAATTTAGACTGCTTAAACAGGTCTTGAATGGTCCTTGGGCTGATTAAGAGGTTTGTATCTTCTCACTGGATGAGCTTTAAAACTTGAACTCTGGAAAAGAAGTCAGAAATATTTACACAAATTAGATAGGATAGCCTGTTATAGTGTCTTCAAGAAAACAGGTTTAACAGAGGACACTCACCCACTGCTGTTCTTGCATCTGGCGCATCTCTCGCAATCTCCGCTCATGTTCAACTCTCCGTGCAGAATCACGCTCATCAAAAGAGAAAGGCCGAAAACAAGTCAAGCTCCTCCGTCTTACACGCCTGCAGATCAGGTAAAAATAAGAAAGATTTTTTATATATACATCCAAATCATTGTTGAAAGTGAAATTTACCTTTGTACCTTGGAATTTCAAAGGTGATCTCTTCTAATGTGTTGTTTGACTGAGCAGGTGAAGATGTTCCAGAAGAGCCATCTGCAAAGGTCAAGTCACAAGTGAATCAGATGCAGAAATATGCAAGTCTACAATTCTGATCCAAAGACACAAGAACTTCAACGTGTTCTCTTCATATTAAACTTGGATAGATTTTAGTTTGGCCTATTGCTATATTTTTAAAAAAGCTACACTCATCTTTATTTTATACAGTATGGAAAGCATCATTATTCCTCACCAGTTTCACGGCTGTCGTGTTTTTGGAGAGGGGAGATAATGGCCAAACCGTACTGGCGCTTAGGCGAGAAAGTTAATGGCTTTCTACGTTTAAATACATCCATGCGCCTCTTATCCGATGTAGTATCTGCAATAAATAAAGAAACTGTCAAAAATGTTTACCAAGGAGAAGAAACCATTTTAAAGCCAATCAATAAAATCCTCAGTGTGTGGCACCCTATTTGTTTACATTCTATGGTGAAACCGCACGGGCGCGCGCAGGCTGGAGCAGTTGCTGTAGAAACCGTGTCACGCGCACCGTAACACTGACTGAAACTGCAGAGATTTAAACACTCCACGGCAAATGAACATTGAGGGAAGCTAACTTAAATATCGTCGCAAGAAATAACATGAATGACTCCGACAACATGGTAAGGTTTGAATCAAAATAAACGAGTCTTAATTAAACATTAAGTTTGTAATTTAACATTAAATAACTTATTTGTATTAAGAGAATTAACGGTCAGTGAGTTTGAAAACAAAACACACACTTGGTGTAACTTAACGTTAACCGTTAAGTTATTCATATTTAATAATATTTTAGTCATGACTAAAATACTATTAAATATATGAATAACTTAACGTTAAATTTACCCGAATGACTTTGTGTGACGGTCTCCGGTTCTGCGTTATCATGTTGGCCCATCGTGACTGTCGTCTATAGTAACATGCATCGATAAAAAATGGACTCGAAACAGAGGAGAGGTTGGTTTTATAAGGCCTAGCTAATTGTCTAGCTACACCTGTGTGTGAACCCTGCCATGTGCTCCAAATCACGCAGAGGCATAGCGTTTTTATGAGTCAAATTTTTTTTTAAGATTTAAGAGTCAAACTTAATTGTTTGTAAAGCAGTGAGAAATAATTCATGAATTAGCAGCTATACTTTTAAAAATAAATGTGTGTGTGTGTGTGTGTGTGTTTAGCTCATGAGTCATGCAGAGGGGAGGAGCTCTACTTCACCAGAGGAGGAGGACGAAGAGGATGAAGGCTTCTCTCCCATTTCTGCAATAGCTCCAGAGGCTGATTCAAATCATGAACAACCTGCTGTCTTATCATCAAATCCAGCCCTGCAGTGCCTGGAAGAGGTAAAAGCTCTTTTTTTCATTTGTTAGTTCCTTGTGTCAATTACAGAACTGTTCGCATTTATCATCAGTCATTTACATTGCAATAAAAGGTGTCTCTCCACTCCAACCCCCCAACTTTAGAAAAGGAATATAGCTACAGGACAATCGACCGGGGATGATCTATAATTCACTCCAATTTTTTTTTAGCTTGATAATGATGACTGTGTAAGAAAGCTTTGAATCAATCACAGTATTCAACTCACAATGTTGATTATAGTTTTATTTGTATCATAAAAAATATGAATGTACCTTTAAAAGCACAATTTGAGATGTTTGATATAAAGTTTCAGAAAAAAGTAGGCTAATAATTTAATTCTCTTAAGAAAACTCAACAAAAAAACATTATAAAGGCCTGCCTAGTTACACAGTAATACTTAAAATATTCTGAAATGATTCGATGCTTTGAAAATAAATACTGTACATTTCCTCCTTCAATGTCACAGTTTCTTTTTAACAACCCTATGAGCCTTTAGTCCATGTTTATCTATCGGGCCATCTATATAATTTTTTTTTTAAAATAGTAATTTTCAGTAAATATATGCATTTCAATTTTTAAAAAGTCTCACAGGAAAATGGAGTAATGTATTACTTATTTTGCATTAAAGGACATAATTGCTCTACCTCTCCCTAATACCAAAAGCAAACCAGGATGGCTGTAATATAAATGCTCAATATGTCCCATGACTCCCATCAAAAGAATAAAAAATAAGCTTATCAGGAGTCTATAAAGGCTTTGGTGTAGTAAACTAATTAAACACAAGATGGCAGTAGCACGCACACACACAAACGTGAAACGATAATTCAAAATTCTGAAATTTAGAATAGCTGGATTGTATTCTTAATTCCTATATTTGAAATACAGAGCTTTATAAAACATTTTTTAATGCAGTTCTTTTTAATATCTGAGGACTTTTGATATCAGTTTATTTAACAGTTATTCTTGAGTAACAGTACCCCCCAAATAATTCTTTAATTATACACAATTTGGCTTAGGGTGCATAATTTTTTGGCCTTATCATCATTTTGACATTTTTAAAAGTTTGTCTGTAGTTTGTTGGATAGTACTCAGATGTCAGGTTGTGCCACGAGCCCCAGAAGATCCCATCCCTCTTCCCTTTGTACTTTGCTTTGTAGTATTTGCCATTGAGGTTTGCTGACATGCAGGCATCAAACCACCAACCCGATCCGTAGTACGCCCCACAGTTCCCTGAGGGGTACATGTCGTTGTCTCTGTCCGGCGTAGTGAAGAACTTTTGATCATGGTTGAAGTGTTTGCTAAATTGCAGAGCGTTTCCTGCAGTCCCCGAGTACCCACTTACAGACAACCGATAATTGAGGAACTCATTCGACACATAGAACTGTTCGTACTTGGCATACCCACGTGTGCCCTCAAAGTCCTCGAGCTCAATACGGAGGATCATGTCCTTGGTTTTGGTGAGCAAGTGGATTTTATCATTTCCAAGCCAGAACTCGCCATTAGGGTTACCAAAGCCATTCTTGTATTCAGCCCAGGTGCGGTTGAAACTCACGCTGCCGTTGATTCGACGCTGCAAGACAGTCCACCCACTACCGAATGACTCCATCTCACAATAGACTGCAAAGCCGTCGTGTCTGGGATCAGGAGTCACCTGGTACACCCCGTTTTTCCTCTGCCCCGGCATGCTGATGTCAGAGCAGTCTCTCGGAGTGAGTTTTGAGAGGGCTGTGTAGAGAGAGACTTTTAAGCATGCTTTATAATTTTACATGCATCAGATTCTTAAGATTATTTATTTTAAAATAGGGGTATCCATATCTGCTTGTTGAGGGCCACTGTCCTGCAGGGTTTAGCTCCAACTTGCCTCAACACACCTCCCTGGAAGCTTCTAGTATGCCCAAGACCTTGATTAGCAGGTGTGTTTAATTGGCTTTATGCCCAACTGCACTACTTCCTGAACTTCAGCCAGCTCCTTGTTTCCTGTCTGCTGTTATTGGGCAAACTTGATTGATTCAGGTGTATCTGATTATTGTTGCCGTGACTACTGAGGTCAGGCACACCTGAATTAATCAATTTGTCCAATAATGGCAGACAGGAAACAAGGAGCTGGCTGAAGTTCAGGAAGTAGTGCAGCTGGGCATAAAGCCCATTGGGGTTGAAGCTAGACTTTCCAGGACAGTGGCCCTCCAGGAGCAGGACTGGACACCCCTGTTTAAAATATAAAACTTTATAAAATATACATTTAATTAAAAAAATGTATGTTTCCCTTGTGATGCTTGGCCCACTCTATAATTTGGTTCATTTGGGTTTATTAGATTTATTTCATCATCATGTGATATTGTGGCCAGGCTTTATTTCTGCAGCAAGTTTTCAATTTTTTTAAATTTGTAAAATCAGAGACAGAAGATTTCTTTGAGGATTTGCGAAACGGTTCCTGCAGAAGCCTCTCTCCTGGCAGGCAACTTGCTTAATATTAAACAGAAGAATATTCAATGCGATAGCCTCTGTTTGCGGTGGCAGCTTGAAAGCATTCCTTTGAGGTAGTTCTTTGTAAATCGTCCAAATGATTCTCTAGTTTACCTCACTTCTGCATGTACTAATAAAGCTAACGCCATTTCTATTTCAAATAAATACTGTTCTTTTGCACTTTTTTCCATCAAAGAATCCTGCTTTCCTAAGTTTCCACAAAAATATTAAGCAGCACAGCTGTTTTCAACATTGATAAGAATTTTTTTTAGCAACAAACCAGTATATTAGAATGATTAAGACTGGAGTAACAATGAATAGGTATATTTACAAACATATATATATATATATGTATATATATATATACAATAAAAATCTATACGCAATAATATAAAAATATTAGTGGTCGATCGCTTAATCGTTTCTAACATAAAAGTTTTTGTTTATTATATATATATATATATATATATATATATATATATATACATATTATAATATTTTAATATATATATATATATATGGATATATATATATTATAGTATTATGACTACAAAAATTATCTTTTTGTTGTCTTATTTAACTTACGTTGAGGTTGTTGTTGACCTGTACAATTTGAGGTGCAGGTGCTGCCAATTTTGTTGACCATCCTGGTGATGTTCTCAACTTTTCTGTCCACTATATCCTCCACATTTTGCTGATTGAGGAGGTTAAGTTCCTCCAGACGTCCCTGAAGGGAGTTAATCTGGACACGTGCGTTCTTCAGGCTGTTAGACATGCGGTTCATCTTCACCTGCATTTGTTGGACATTAATGCTATTATCGCTGTCATTCCCGTTCTGGTAGACTCTCTTGATGGTCTCCCCTCGACTCTCCTCTGCGCTGTTTGTTGGAGGGTCTCCACTGTCCTTTTGCAAGTTGAGGTCCACTTGCTGCGAGCCACACCCCAGACAGGAGCTCTTCAACCTGTTTACTGTCTCCTTCAAGCTTTGCAGCTCCTTCATGGTTTTCTCCAGTAGTCGGAATTGTTTGGGAAGCTGTATGGTCAGTGGTGGTATTTGAATCTGGTATGGGCACTCCTCCTCATCTTCACACTGCCCAGCTGGTTTCAGTCTCAACTGGGAGCAGCTGGAACTTCCAGACACCCTGTCTATAACCCCAGAAGGGCCACTACCAGAAGCCTCTACCTCCTGCCAGACCGTTATCAGCAGAGAACAGCACACGTACACCAGTTTCATGGTCTCAGAAACAGTGATCCAAACTGAGAGAGAGGATAGAAGAGAACTGCGTCAAAGTGCAACTGTTTTGCCATCAATAGCAGAGAGAGGGAGAGAGAGTGGGTGGGGCAACAGTGCATTGCATAATTGCACAGCCGACATTAATGCAGAAAGAATTTGGTAAATAAAGGATCTCGCACCCTTTCTCTTAAAACAGCACTATGACTCTATGATGATATTTTTCTTTAAGTTTAACCTCGAGTTTAATAAAAGATTCAGTGAGTCAGATAAACCAGGTGAGCAGTTTAGTTGTGTGAAGGCAATTGATGATGTTTTTCATTAAGTCAGAATCAGATACTCAAAAATGAACACTCTGTCATTATTTACTCACCCTCATGTCGTTCCTTACCTGACTTTCTTTCTTCTGTGGAAAAGAAAACATTCAGTTCTTTCAGTTATTTTTCAGACTTTTTGAAGAAGGTTTTACGTAACTAACAGAAAGAAAGAAAGCCAAAGAGGTTTGAAATGACATGAGGGTGAATAAATAATGACAGAATGTTAACTTTTGAGTGAACTATTATATTATTTCCATATTTCTTTCCATTTATTCCTGTAAATGCTGTGGTGTTCTGCAAAACATTGTCTGTCATTCATTTATTGCTGTCATGTGTTTACATTACGTATTGCTAATGTGTTTGTATTGGCACAAGATCATGTGTTGTCACAAAGTTATATTTTACTGTAGTATTGGCTGTAATACAAACAAGCTTTGTTTGGGACTTTGTTGTAATAAAGAAACTGTATTTATTTAATCGTGTGCAGATGTGATCAGTCGTCTGCCAGAAATAGCTTCACAGTTTTTTCTTTTCTTTATTTCTGCATTGAATTGGTGCTGCAATTTTCTGCAGAAATTAGCGTCTGTTCTTTTGTTTTTCTTAGTTCAGCACAGAGAAATGTTATTCAAACTGCATGTTGTTAAATGTGCTCCAGTGTCTTACTTCAAAGCTGGTCATCCAGATGTGTTCCTCATGATTTCCCATAAATTTACCAACAGTAACCAACTTTAGATTCCTGCCTTGGCTTGGTGCAGGAAGTCTCAGAATAGAAGTGCTATAATATAGGAACCGATAAAGCACAAGCTGCTTTTTAAGATAAATGGCCAGTAAGAGTCAACTTTAGAGAATTACATTTTTGTGACATTATGATAAAAGTCTTTGTGAAAATTAGAGATAACCATTATGGTGAATGAATAGACCATGAATATCTGGAAGATATTTTCTGCATTTATTGAATAAGTTTAGTTTGTTTGTCTCCACAATAAAGGAGAAAAACACACTTTCAGACTTTCTTTTGATAATCAGAGATCCTTATATTGAAAGCTTCAACTTCAGTGGTCAGATAAACAGCACTCAAGGCTTAGATCCTAGCTTTCCATGCTGGAGTTTAAATGTAAGTTAATGTGTAGCACACATATGGAACCACTCTAAAACCTGAATCTACACCTGAAATGAGTCCCAGCAAATCCCCATGAACCTGTTTAGCTTTTAAATGCATTTAGGCTAATGTTTATTCGGCTGTTGGATCACTGATAGGTCTCTTTCATCTTTGTCTTCAGCTGTTCTCCACGGGAAAGATCAGTGGGGAGGAAATGGCTCGTCTTAGGGCCAGTTTCAACCTCTTGCAAGAAACTTTGAGAAAATCTCAGGAATCAGAAATGCATCTGCAGTTGGAGGAGAAGGCCTTACGCACCAAGCTGGAAAAGCAGAGGCAAGAGTTGCAGAAGGCCGAGCTGTTTCCTGAAGGACCGGACACAGAGGCCAGCAGACTGAAACAGACACTTCTGCAGTACAACAACCAGCTGAAAGAGGCCAAAGAGAGAAATGATCAGATGCATTTCCAGTTGGAATGGTAAGATGCTCTGCAGGACCAAATCAAGTTGTGTGTAAAACATGTAAAACATGCAGAAAGAAGATATGTATATGCATTAGGAGTGGAAAGGTACACTGAAGTCACAGATGTGGGCCGCATTCATTTTATAATTTAAGTGCTTCAGTAGTCTCGCTTCAATAAGAGAAAACCAAAGTCAAACCAATAAAAATAAAGTTATGTCATGATATTGGGTATAATTTATAAACTATCTGCAATTCTTTTGATGTTGCTGGTGGTTTTTACCAGACTTGGGAAGTGTTTCTGCTGTAATTTATATTGCACAGTACCGCATTTTTGGTCATATGCTCACCCAGGCTGCATTTATTTGATCAAAATAGTGAAATATTATTGCAATTGAGAATAACTGTCTTCTATTTTAATATATTTTAAAAAGTAATTTATTCCTGTGATGGCAAAGCTGAATTTTTAACATTAATTAAGAATTAAGTGATTCTCAAATCATTCAGATTTTTTTTTGATGAATAGAAAGTTTAAAAACAACAGGATTTATTTCAGAACTATTGTACTAGAGATATATTTTATGTATACTGTATCATTTGGTTTGTAAAGTATTTATACAGCAGGCATATTATAGCCAGATGTAGTTTCTGCACATGTGGCTATGTCCTGAGCGGATCCTTCATCCTTAGCCAAACTGACATGGATTCACCTTGCACAGCATACTTTTGCTCACTGTAATCTCTTTTTTTTTTTTTTTTTTTTTTGATGGGACAGTCCAACTCACACTAATGCTCAGCTAGAATGTTTGTTCATGTGGCTTCAAGCTTTTGCACAGCTTAATTTAAAATATTCAATAACCCTAGCCACAAATGTATAATTGTGAAATATTCTTTGTGCTTACCGTGTAAATCTCTCATATTTGAGTTCCTTTTTGCATTAATTGCTTCACATCCTGATTTCTATAAAACGCATAAATTTTGTTTCATAGAATTGTATTTCTTCTTTTTAGTCTCAAAGAGGAAAAGCTCTTTCTTGAGAAAGAATACCAAGAACAACCTACACAGACTGTAAGTATCGTTGGGCCTTGATGCTTCCGGATTTATACATCATTGGGTTTTCCAGACAATTCATGCTGGTTCACTAGGGAGACCAAATCCTTAAAAAACACAAAACAAATGATTAGTAAAATCCATCTATTTTATCTAAAATTCAAGAAAGTTCCTGACGAAAATCACACAAAAACATTCTGTTTATATTTTAGATTATATCTTTTTGTACTTATTAATTAATTTCAATATCTATAAATCAGTCATATAATCATTGTCATCATAATAATCCTAATCAAAGTTGTAATGAAAATGAAAATTGTAATTCTTTATTGTCTTTCATTTGTTTATCATCATATGTATGACTGTGTATGTCCTCATTTAGGAGCTAGAAAATAGGTACATGGACCTGAAGAACAGTTGTGATAAGGTAAGGGAAGAGGTGGTTCATCTTAAACAGGAAGTGTCTACTTTAACTACGAGCTTGGAGACTAAACAGAAACATATAAAGATGGAACAAAATGAGCTGGAGCATTTAAAACATCATGTTGAGAGCAATGAGGTAAGCAAGACCTGTTAATGATTACTGTGGGTTGGAGTATTTAGGATGGGGATTTTAAATGTTAAAAATATCTTTTACCAGGCTGAGCTGGCTCAGTTGCTTCTCATACCTGTTCAGCTGGGAAAGGATATCGACCGGGTCACCCACAAGAAATCGTATGTGGCTTGTTAAAGTCAAGTTACGCAAAGCACTGGCTCTATTTGACTGACTAATCTGCACTTTATCTATTTGTGTGTCATAGGGAATTGGAGAAGCAGGTAACAATAATTGAGCAACATCGTATGGAGCATATAGAGCATGAGCAGAAGATAAAGGCAAAGTGCGAGAACCTGAAGGAGGTCCAAAGGGGGGTGGTACAAGAACTGGTAGGCCTTAAGGGTCAACTGGTGGCTGGAGAGAACAGACGAGATAGACTTCTCAATGAACTGCAGATGACCAAGGCAAAAGAGGCCATCTTCATGGATCGAAGGTCATAATCTCACACCGTTTCTCACACTTTAAAGGCAAATGGATTCAAATTTAAATCAGAAGACAGCTTTTTTTGAGATAAAGACAATTCAGAAGTACCCATTTTAAAAATAGGGTCTTTCGCACTGGAGGAATCTACTAAGGTAGAGGTAGAACTAAGTACACAGATTTTCCTGCGTTCTCACAGCAGGAACTAGGAACGATCTTAGTTCTAGGAACTCCCTTTGGAGGAACTAATTTAGCTCCTCCTACAACAGAGTAGGGTCTAACCCAGCACTATAGAAACTACCAGGACGTTAGTGTACACTGATTGGCCGAAGGCACGTGAAACACCAGCACCCGCCATTTTTGAAAAATCCACGAACACGGAAAACAGTGATAGATGGACCTCTTAACCTTTACGCTGAGGAGAAAATCCAACACAACTTTGAGGGTGCCTTTTCAAAAACTGTTTACTTTGTATGAATAAGATTAACGTATCTAATAACGTATTAGACAGGACTGTTAGACAGATCGTAAACTAATGAACACAGAGAATCCGAGCACTGTGAGTGCACCGGCGTCCTCAGCACCATCAAAATAAAGTTCCGCCGCATCGTCAAAATAAAAGTCACAACAAACACGGCTTACGTCAATTCAGAGCTCCTGCTGCCGGTGCGAATGCAGCCAGCAAAACGTTCCTAAGGGTGGCAACACCCTGGTGGCTAGTTCCTAGAACTACCCTACTCTAAAGCCCCTTATGTAATTAATGGACCCTTTTAACATTACAAGCTGAATTTTATCATAGTTGGGATAAAATTTTATTGTTAAATCTACTGTATTCATTGTTTTGGACTACAGGGCTGTGCTGAAGATCACCATGGAACAGACTGTTGCTAAGTGCATGTCTCTCCGTGATAAAATGTCCCGAGATACACAGCTGAAAGACAAACTTATGCAAGTCCTGAAGAGGAATGAACTGCAGCTGAAACAGGCCAGAGACTCTCTCGCTGATACTCAACAGAAGCATGAGAAGACCCAGGCTCAGGTGAACCCAAACAAAATCTAGTGTCTTATACGTATATACATCTAGAAGCCCACATCTAGATACATTATTGTCACCCACACTCTATCCTAACAAAAATAAATACACAACATCAATAATCAAACATCACACTGTAAGAGGATTTTCCAAGGTTTACATATCTTGCAACATTTACAAAAATGACTGCAGATGCAAATATTTTGTGATATGCTGCATTTCAGAACTGCCATGGAATCATTTCGTTCTCACGTTATGTACGGAAAGACTGATGAATCATGGTCATTTTATAATAACAGGAACTATCAGTTCCTTTGGATTTGAAAGATTTTCATTGTGTCATAGATGTGGCCTGGTGTTTATTGCAGCACTTGTTAATTCTTTTCAAATATACTGTATTTTATCACCTAGTTTAAATGTAGTGAAGTTACAAAGTGGATGCCTATATCTATGGACATATCAATTGATTATTTCATATATGTTATTTTTTTGTGCAGAGAGACACAGTCCCAGATGATGACAGCTTGTTGCAGAAAAGAAAAGATCTGGAAAAGGAAGTGGAAAACCTAAAACGCAGCTTGATTAGCAAGGTACCATGTACAATATGACAAGTGGCTTGAAGTTTACTTTATCTATGAACTTTTCGGCAAATTTGGTATCACATTTGTGTGTGTGTGTGTGTGTGTGTAGCAATCTATGGCAGGTCTCGAGGTCCAGCTGGTTCAAGAGTATGTTGAGAAGGAACAGGCTTTGATTAAAGAGTGCTATAAGCGTAGAGATGAGCTTCAACACCTTTATCATCTCATACCTATCAAAAGAGATGAAAAAGAGCAGAAGAGACATGAGCTGCACAAAGCACAGGTTACTCCCTTTATTTACAACTCAATCCAAAACAGTTATATCAGCATTACTGAATTTTTTTCTGAGCTCAAAAATAATTAAATATGAGAGCAACCAACTTTTTAACTATAAATTACATCCTGTATCATTTACTCACCCCCATGTCATTCCATACCTGTATGATTTACTTACAAAATTAAAGGTACAATATGTATAAATTTTGTGATAAAATAACAAGCCCTCCTTTATAGCACAGTCATGATAAAAACATTAACGTATTCACTCATCCATAAACATTATTGGATACATCAGATTGACAAGTTCCAAAATTCCGCTGGAAATTTTGCATCATCAACCTACGCCTTTGTTATTGTAAGAGGTTAGCGCCCCCTAGCAGCAAAAAAAAAATACATTTTGTATCTATATACAATGACTAGGGCCAGAAAGGACAAAAACAAGATAAAATTACAATAAAATGGCAATATCTTTTTCTCATGCTAGTTTGGAGCAACATGAGTTTGAGTAAACTTTGTCTTAATGCTTTTTGATTGATATGAATATCGTTGCAGGTAAAATATATGCATTCTAAAGAAGATCTGCAAGTGAAAGAAATGGTTATTCAAGAACACTTGAAACAGACTCAAGAGACCCAGTCAAGGTACTTACTGGTGATTGGCATGAACTGTTTATATGGGATGAAATTGAACTAAAATGCAAGCAAAATATGTAATTATTTCTTTTTATTATGCTGATTTTTCGTATTATTAAAACAGAAAATCACTGGCTCTTTTGCCTGATTTAGAATGAATCTACTTTGTTTGCCTATAGTCTGCTCAGTAAATGCATTCTTAAATCCAACCTTACCCTCACCAGGCTTGGTGTGTTTGCGAAGCTGTATGAAGTCACAGAGACTGAGCGGAACAAATACCAAAGTCTGATCCACATCTCAACACAGAACCTGGCAGAGATGGCAGAGAAGCTGGCTATCCTGGAAGAAAATCATAATTCTCTGCAATTGACTGCTATCAACACAGACAAGTACCGTAGCTATCACGTTACTTGCCTTGTATCCTCCCCCAAAAAATACATTCTGACAACACCACACATCATAAGATATTGGGTAACGCTTTACAAGTTTAATTTAACATTAATTAACTATATTAGTTAACCTGAACTAACAAAGTACTTCTGCATCATTACATCATGCTTTTCTCAGCATTTACTAATATTTTTTTGTAAATCAAAACTTGTATCTGTTAACATTAGTTAATGCACTGTGAAATAATATGAACATGCATTTTTATTAGCTAACATAACAAACAGTGTTGGGGGTAGCGTTATGTAAAGTGACACATTACTTTCCATGAAAACGTAACGAAGTAATGAGTAACGCAATATTGTAACTCATTACTTTTAAAAGTAACTTTCCCCAACATTGTTAACAAAGGTTCATAATAAATGCTGTAAAAATATTTTTTTCAGCGTTGATTCATGTTAGTTAATTCATTAATTAACAATGGTGACAAATTAAATCTTATTGTAAAGGGTTACCAGATAAGGTTTCTATAACACAGAGATACCACGGGAACTGATTAAGGTGTGTGACATCGAAATATTTCCCAACGCAGATTTTGCAATGGTTAAAGTTGGTCACGCCATGTGGATTCACCGCATTGATCATCATACATCGCTATACTATTGACAATAGACAATGGACCTTTCTCCAAAATTTCACTAATATAGTGCGCCTTTAAAAATCTTGTATTGCTTGGTTTCACTCCAGAAAGCTGCAAAAGTCCAATCTACGGCACTCTCAAAACTTAAGGCGCAGAGACCAAATGAAACGTGAAATCAAACAGGAGGAAAATGTTCTGAAGGAAATTCACCAGAAACGAGAGGAGCTGAAATTGAATATCAGCAAGCTCACATACACAATCGACATGCTGGAGCAAAACCAGTTGCGTATTTGCAAGAGCTATGATGCCGCCAACCAAGAACGCAATAAGCGGTGAGAGAGAGTTTAAGTTTACAGATCTGTCAGGTGAATTCTTACAATTTGGACTTGCATGTGCACTATAACTTTGTATGTTGTTTTTTTTTTTTTTTGTGTTGCCAGGTGTGTGCAGCTTACAGAAAGAGAGAAGGAATTGTGTGTTTCCAATGAGAGACTAAATGAGCTGGTTAAAAGGATTGAAGAAAGCAACCTAAAGATAGAGAACAAGAATGATGAAATTAGCAAACTGAAAATTGAACAGAAAGAGGAAGAAAGTCAGACCAACCTGCTGAAGAAACAGCTGTCAATCAAACAGACCCTGGAGGAAGAGAGCATCTTATTACAGATACAGGTACCTGCAACCCAGATCTGAAATCACTGTAAAGCCTCTATCTAAAATATGTATATATATTAAAATATAACAGGCTTCTCAGAGGGTCTGCCAACTTTTGCATGTGATTGGGGAGAAGAAGCCAAAGAAACATTTTCATAGATACATAATTTAAAAAGAAGGTCCAACAATATAAACATTGAGTAAACGAACACACTATAATGCAGTAGAATTAATGTAAGTAAAGGTTAGATTGTATATATTGTTCCAAAAATGTATTGCCCTCTATGGTGCCAATGGTACCCACAGATGTGTTCTATTTACCATTTATAGTTCCCTTTAAAAGAGATAAAAGTGAAATAAACCATCCTGGAGTTTTATTATAACCTTCTGTTCTGTTTTTGGAAATAGGCTCATTTTACCACTCCCCCAGAGTTAAACTGTTGAGTTTTACCGTTTTCTAATCCATTCAGTCGATTTTCTGATATTTAGAAAAATATCTGTAACCAGACAGTTTCTGGTCTCATTGACTTCCATAGTAGGAAAAAAAATAGTATGGAAGTCAATGAGACCAGAAACTGTCTGGTTACAGATATTCTTCGCAAATGGTAAAACTCAACTGTTTAACTCTGGGAGAGTGGTAAAATGAGCCTATTTCCAAAAAAATTGGAGTATCCCTTTAAATATTAGATCATGTCTCTAGTTCTTGATACTGCTGTAGGACTGTAAAGTCAGGGATAAAAATGTCTTATACCCCCAGCCACTGCCTAACTAGTTGAACTAGTTTACAATTCCAAACTATGGTTCAAGGGCAATATTTCTCATTACATTTACATTTACACATTTACATATCCAACACATTATGGCTACAATGGAAATGTCAACTACCATTCAATTGTTTAGGGTCAGTAAGAATTTTTAAAAGAAATTATGACATTTATTTAGAAAGGATCATTAAATTGATCAAAAAGTGTTAGTAAAGACATATAATCCGCAACTGATTTCAACTGTAATGATAAGAAGAAATTTGAGCACCAAATCAGCATATTAGAATGATTTCAAATGGGTCACATGACTATGTTACTGGTTTTACCATATTTTTTGATCAAATAAACACAGTCTCAAGCTTTAAAATAAGCCTTACTGATCCCAAACCTTTGAATGGTTGTTTAATGGACTTTGCAGAAAATTTGACAAAAAAAAACAACCTTTTGGAGTAGCTGTTCAACACATCAAAATGGGAAGAAATGTAGGTAAAAAATATTTTACTGCTTAGGCACAGCCATGTGATGACCTTTCAATTCTTACTGGGTATCACAAAATGTCCTGTACTTGAACAAGTCTCTGAACAAGCAACAAGTCATCCTACTCTTTATGGAATGCCAGGGAATCCGCCAAGCAGAAACAAAGGATTAAGACTCCTGCATTTTTTTTAGTTCAGAGAACTAAATGATGACCTTTAACTCCAGCCCTTGGCCTGTCATGGCAATGTGTCTCTCATGTTGGTGTGCTGGCTTGTGTGTTGCACTTCCTGGCTGTAGTCTCACATAGCAATAATATCATATATTTCTCCCAGATCAAGTTCACAGAAACATCAAGCTCGATGTTTCAGCTTTTCTGACACCTGCCATGGATTATGATGTACCGTATAAGCAAATGATTTAAGACATCAGTTAACAATCATTGATCCAATAACATCGGCTTTGTTATGTTTGTGAAGACATTCCAAACCATTTGGCCCTCAAATGAGTACAACAAAAAATGTTGGCACCAGATGATTCCTCAGTTGTAACATACGGAAGCTCCACAGTATAGTCTGTTGTGACTGAAGAGGAAAATTACACATACACATACACCATCAAACCAGCTAAATGACTCAAAACACACACAAATAAACAGACAAGTTTACTCTCTAGGGTGGCCACACCTACAGAGGATCTTTATTATCAGTATGTAATACAGATAATACATCCGGTTCCTTCAAGCAGCCTGTATATCTGTGTAATGAGAGTATTTTTCATTTTCATTTTCATTGTTTTTCTATGCCATAGCTGTCTGAGATGAGAGACAGGCTGACTAGATTAGAAGGTGTGGACTATTACAGTACAAGAGAACTTAGTAGAGAAGATGCATCTCCTGAGGAGCTCATCAAGAAGATTGAACAGGTATAGATAACAGATTTGCCATCTACACAAAGGGAAATGTTTGGGTTTAATATTTTATTTGTAACACCTTGTTACTATTCCATTATTTAATAATTGTATAAATATAATTTTTTAATAATTATTTATATTTTAGACCTAGTTTGTGTTGTATATATTTATATATACTCTTTACAAATTTTATTGTATAACATGAGACGATGTTGACTTCATTTTAATTTATTCAGAAAGAAATTCTCAATGTAATCTAATCTTAAAATTCTCAGATCGAGAATGTTAATGAACTGATTAAATTAAAGTATCTTCAATAAAATGACTACATGGATGGGTTTATATGGTTAGCAAAATATGCACTCATATACAGTAGGTAAAAATTTTGCTCACTCGTGTGTGTGTGTGTTTAGCTTGAGGTGCAACTGGTAGATAAAGAGGCTAAACTCTTGGAAATGGAGCTTGTGTATGAGCAGGTTACGCGCCTTTCTCAGCGCATCCAAATCAAAGCTGAGAACGGTAAAGAAGACACACTGCATCTGGCTAAGAAGGTAAGATCACACATTTACTCTTAACACACAGCTCAGCAACATGGTTGGTTTAGATCAGTCCTAGTCTAGTTTTTCTTCAGGCCCCAGAATTTACATTGGACATCAAGTGGTGACCAACAAGAAGAGAAAAAATACCCGATGACTGATCACCGTGCAGACCTCATTATCTCCAAAATTCTCATTAACTCCACATTTATGAACCATAGCAAGCTCTCTTGCTCTAACCAATCCTTCAGCTTAACTAAACGTCAAACTCATGTACTGTGTTACTGTAAATACAGAAGGTCATGTAGCCAGTAGTTGTATCAAACTCATTAACAGTGTGTTGGTGTTTTAGGTGAATGAGCTTCAGGCTCAAATCAGAAAGCGCACTCATAAAATGATGGCAGTTGTAGCGGAGCTGTCCATGCGACAGGCGGAGTGTATAACCCTAGAGCAGCAGACGAAAGAAAATGAACTACAGCTGGACTTGTGTCAGAGGCGTGTGGAGCAGGGCCTGCCCCCCTCAGACGACATAGAGAAGGAGTGGTTGCGTTACCTTCGAGATCAGCAAAGACGCCAGGCAGACGAAGAGAAAAAAGCCAGGGTAAGACTCCAAATGCCATCCAAGAGACATAAAACTAATTAAACACACACTACAAGGACAAATGACTCAAATCTTACAGTAAGTGTTTTCATGAGATTCATATGAACTTCTCGGTCATTATTGGTTTATGTAAATTCATCCTACCATTATAAGGTCAATGTGTCGGATCAGGTCTGTCTCTCAGTTTCTGTTAAACCTTCAAATTATACTTGAATCGTACTTTAATTGAAATATAGGTAAATATTTCAACCACAGGGCTATTAACATCACGTCTGTGTGATACGAATGTGTTTCTATGTTTATGTTTGTTAGATGGCTGAAGAAGACGAGTGGAACCAGCTTCCAAATGGTGTTTACACCACAGCTGAGATTCGACCCAATGCTTACATCCCAACTGATGATCCTTTGCCAGTGCCCAAACACTACGGAGCGCTGGCCCCGTTTAAACCCTCCGAACCTGGTGCCAACATTCGTCATATCCGCAAACCAAAGTCCAAACCTATTGAGATCTAGCGTGAGTGAGACCTGCAAACTGATGATGCTTACAGATATAAATGTCATTTTATGTCCATTTCCTCAGAACTAGTGATGTTAACATAAGAGTTGTTTGGCATATGGGTCTAATTTCTAAGCTTAGCAGCCAATGCAATGAAGCTTCTGGTGGAGGCATGTTGGCAATTCTGAGAGATTCTTTAGAGATCTGCCAGAGCTGATGGGTGGGAGAGCAGTTAGACATGATAATATGCCCTCTGGAGCCATGCACAGCTGAATTATGCAGGGAAATTTATAA
This sequence comes from Cyprinella venusta, assembly GCA_038021265.1. Lineage (NCBI taxonomy): Eukaryota > Metazoa > Chordata > Actinopteri > Cypriniformes > Leuciscidae > Cyprinella > Cyprinella venusta. Next base: position 20,126,276 of record CM075885.1, on the reverse strand, counting down.
CATGGAACCGGACATTTAGTGGAATTGTTTAAGTGGTTTAAAGATTCTTATTCGTACAAAAAATCAACTATTTTTGTTGATCACTGTGCATCCTACAATGTGTATATATACACACATACACACAGGCCCCATTTCAAAATAGGAATATGGACTATTTCAATGTAAAATAAAAATATGAATATCATATAAAAAAATCCCCATAAGCCAGCTTAAAAAAATCAGAATGTTGAAAAGAAACCATTTCCAGCATTTAGTAGTTGCATTTGTAATAGTGTACTCTATTTGGAGGAAAGAAAATGCTCATCTTTAGCCAAATCAAGATGTTTTTATACATAGTATTTCAACAACCCCTGATCTAGACACAGCTGTAGCTTAATAATCAACTTCATTAATAGTGTGGTTTTCATACACTTTATGTACTTTATAGAAAGGTAACCAATAACCATCTAAAAACAGCTGCAAAGTGAATACCATGCCTTAGAGGCTCAACAGCATGATTGCAAACATACAGGCAGCTATCTAAAATAAGCTTTCAGGAAATTACTATCGACAAGAAGAATCTTATTTTGGAAAGTGAAGAGTCCAACGAATATATGATTTTTTTATTTCTTGTTTGTGAAATATTTACAGATGAACCCACTCGACTCCATATACAACATCTGGAAAAAAAATCCCTTTATGTGTCTTTTCTTGGTCCTCTTCCATTGTGTGTATAGAAAAGTGCATAACATTCCCCTTACGTATTGGCATCAGTAGAGTCAGTACGTGTCCACATGGGTACTAAAAAAAAGATATTTACAGAGCAGACTGACAGCCAGGAAATAATCTTTGGTCAACAGCTTGATTTTGTGCTTCAGTTTCTTGTATGACCTCCCCAAAACAGAAATTTATTACATTATTACATTAATACAGTCACCTAAATTAACCAAGCTTTGTACTTTGGCCAGGGGCCAAATATTTCCCATGTTTCTTTCTGTTTTTACAACTGTTTCAGTTGTACTTGGCTGTTTTTACTTGACTTCGAAGCCCAGCTTGATTAGCGTCTGCTTTAAAGCAGTTTCCTCCACAAACCTGACATCCACATTCTCCTGCTCTTCAAAAGGGTTCTGAGCTGAAATACAACACCAACACAATCATTACCTTACAGTAAATAATAACATTTATTAGCCCAGAACATATTTTATGAAATTATCTCTGAACCATGTACCTTGTTCCTCCCTGTTCGAGAGAATCTTGGCGAGGTAGTTTAGAGGCAGAAAGTCAGGATAGAAACTTGACTTGCCATTGTCCAACAGTACATAGCCCTAAAAAAAGAGCATGTGTTTAGCTGGTAAACATGGGAGCATTTGCTCTGATCATAATTCAGATTCCTAAGAATTAAAACATGTTATTCTTTGTTCAGGAAAAAAAAATACAATGTCTGAAACAGCAGTTATATTTCATTCAGTGTCAAGTCTAATAAGCTGTTTCATCCAAGTATTAGTTTCAGTTGTTTGGCAGATATTCAAACCTCTTTTATGCAGTTGTGTTAAAAAAAGAGACACCCCTTGCCATATTTACCCTGCTCTCTGGGTGTTTGTCCAACAGAGTCCTGACGTATTCTCTGGAGATGCACGCAGAGGTGAGGGGGTGATCCCACCGTTGACTCACTTTCTGCTCTATATGCTTATTACAAAAACAAAATATTAAAATCAAATTGCATTCAAAAACCATTTTACTTCCATAATGTGACATTTATGATTCAAAAAGAATATTCATTGAGCGGAAATCTTAGATGGAACTTCGGGAACCGATTTCACAGCTGGCACCAACTTTTGCAAAGGTTTTTTACGTTATTTGCCATTATTGCTGTAACCTTTATCACAATAACATTATCTGGCATTTAAATACTTTTAACTACTGTCAGCATTTTAGAAAAGCTGCATTGCTGTAGCCTGTAGCTGGTCGGCAATTGGTTAACATTTTCCTGGCTCAGAGTAAGTTATATTTTGATAAAAGATTCCTAAGAGAAATTTTAATTCTTTGAAATAACATGCACTGTGTTGAATCATTCAAAATGACACTATAGGAACCAAAGTGTTTCCAAAACAGTCCAATGAGGTTGCAAATCAGAATGGATGACTGCACTACCATTGAAAACAGCAAGACTAATCATTAAGCTGGAAATTGGCTTGTATTTTTGTAACACTCCTGCCGCACTTTCTCACTTGGCTGCCTTAAGACTAGAAAACAAAAACTGAAGCCCAAGCATATCCTGTGACTCAAAACACAACTGCAAACATGCTCACATTCCTTTTCTTCTACACAGGATACTACTTGGCATCTCTGAGAGCATCTTCACATTGTGACTGGAAAGTGAGGAAAGGCGAACCAGGACTTTACAAGACAAATATTTCAAGAGAAGAGTCAAGTAGGAAAGTTACCTCTGGAAGTCTCTTCAATATACTGAACTTCAGCTGCTCATTGGCATCACTGTTGTCTAAACCTGTCATGAGGTACAGTAGAGAGACACAACATACTGTAAAATTATCCTTAAAATAAAGCACTGGCTCCTAAATGACCTTTGTTTTTTGAATAATGTGGACATTTTTTTTCTTTAATCTTAAGGCACTTTTTGATTCAAATCTAACAAATTTTCTCCAGGTCAGGTTTTTGCCTATTTGAGTCCTTAATAGAGACCACGAATATGCTGTAGGAGAAAGTTCATAGGTGACAGGTGAAGTCTACCTATTGTATATATGTACACACAAATAAACAGCTTTTAGGAACATGATATAAATGCGTATGGTTAAATTCGTACCTGTCATTAGGCGTGAAACAAATGGTTCTGTGAGCTGAAGAAGGCCGTGGTCCACATACTGGAGGAAAGTGTGCCGTGGGAGACAGCGGACTCCGAGGACACTTAACAGTGTAGAATAACCTAGGAATAAATGCGCGCATAATAAACCACTTTTCTGATTTAACTAGTTTAATCAGTTATGTAATGGACAGAGTGTACAGAGCTGAAGAAGTCAATGATTTCTGTCTAAATCGTCTTCCAGACGGGTCTGAGCCCAGGCCAAATCATTTGTGTCAAAGACCGGATCCACCCACACAGATCTGGCACACTTCAGATTTCAGAAACAGCTTTTTTCCCTCACTGGGTCGTAGAATCTGTCAAATCAGACACACCCAGCAGCTAAACTATATGGAATTCATTGCGATTTTGGAGAGATGCTCGTTTGATTAATCTTCAGAGGGTTCAAATGTCTTCGGCCTAGCATAGGATAGGAGAACTAAAGGTTCTTTTTCCTTTCGACATTATTAAACAATCTCTAAAAGTGTATAAACATGGAAAGAAAACACAGCAGCTCCCTTTTTCTTACTGTATAAGAATATTAGCTCTGTAAAACCCAGTGAGCAGCCTACGTAGACTGCATTCAAGACTCTTAATTTATGCAAACTATTTAATGCAGAATCGTTTTGTAGAGAAAGCGGTAAACCAAGCCCAATGGGAAAAAATTAGCTAAAATTGTCAATTTGTCTATCCCTGTATTCAAATATGCCTACTTCCCAAATATATAGTAAGCAAAAAGTAGCATGTCGGAATCAATGCTATTCAAAAAGATAGCATTACTACTTCTGCCCAGATTCTGAAGTGCACATCTGACGATCGGTTTGACAGGTTACATGGCAGATGTAGTATGCCTGGATTACATTCATACTATTTAGAATGGGTGTCCAATCCTAGCCCACACTGTCCTGCAGACTTTAGCTCCAACCAACCCTAATTAAACACACCTGAACCAGCTAATCAAGGTTACTATTGTCATACTAGAAACTTCCAGTTGGATGTGTTGAGGCAAGTTGGTGCTAAACTCTGCAGGACGCCAGCCCTCAAGGACCGAGTTTGTCCGTCTGTCTGTCCGTCCGTCCGTCCGTCCATCCATCCATCCATCCATCCATCCATCCATCCATCCATCCATCCATCCATCCATCCATACATACATACATACATACTGTACATACATCCATCCATCCATACATCCATACATACATAAATTACAGGAATGTCTGTCAGTGTGTGTGTGTCTGACTGTTAATCGCATATCTCTTGAACCGTTAGTCCGATGGATCTCTAATTTGACAAGTGTCTTGCTATGGGCACGAGTAAGTGCAGTGCTGAGTTTGACATTGTTTGTATTAGAAATGCAAAAGATATCACTAAATACGGGCATTTTGCACTAGTCCCTGATAAAGAACATAATTTTCTATAGTCGCAAAGTTCTTACTTACCAAAATCAAATGTAGTACCTACATGCTAACATTAAACTCTATTGGAATAAATTGGAGTCACTTCATGTGAGGAGAGATATTTGTGAATTCCTGCCCTTTTAGAGTGTCACTTATATGAGGTCCAGTTAGGATTTTGTCTTTTTATGTAGGTAGTAGACAAAAAGCCTGTTTTCTAAGTGCAGTCAGATTGTCTGAGTCAGGCTTCCTCTTACCTGGGGGGAGTGGGAGACAGAGCCCTTTAGTTGCTTCCAGAATGCGAAACATCACATGAAACATCGCCCACTCTTCTGAACTACCCTGCTGCTTACTAGAACAGAAACAAGAATCGAAGGCTTTAGATTCAAACAAGCACTCTCAATGAGGAAGTAAAACATGGATAGGTACAGTACACGTACATGCAGAGCACCCAGGGGCCCAACTTCAGCTTCTGCCATACTATTTCCAACACATGCCAGATCAGTTCCAGCTAAACAGAGAATACAGCCATATATTACTACTAATACTTCAGACAAAAAGCAGAAGCAGAAAGACCACACACCATACTAAGAATCTATGAGGATGTTTAGTGGAAATAAACTCTTGCTGTCCTCAAGTGCCTGTCAGAGAGTATATTGGACAATCTGACTCACTTTCCCTTCCTGTTTTCACAGAGAGCACAAATTCACGAGCACCACCCCTGCTCACTTTAGTTTCACTTGAGCAAGTTCACTAACTCTGACATGCGCTTACACTAGTCCGATCACGCATGCCTTCTCACATCCTCATGCTCGCCCTGATCTGAAAACAGGAAAAACCACTAAAGGTCCATCTGCTTCCCCTCTGGTCTCCTGAATTTGGTGGAAACTTATCTGAACTTTTCTTCCCTAACGTAATAGAAGGGCAGCACATTATGGGGGTCTGTTCCAATATTCCCAGCAGGAAAGAGATAACTATGTTTTGGCAAAAGGATAAGAGTGCATCAAACTCCAAGTGCACACTACAAGATAGAAGGTCATCACCCTTAAAGACTAATTTTAGCCTGTACTTTACAATCTAAATGCAGATGAGGTGTATCAATTAATCTGGAACTTCTTGTAGCAAACTACTCACAGAAAGGGTCATAAGCTTTAGTTTTGTAGTGTGCGTTTGGCTTAAGGTTCAGCGCAGTTTTGTGTCGACAGATATTTGTATTGCAGTTGCCAATTGCTAACACGTGTATTGCGTCTGGGAGAGATCTCTAGCGTAATGATGTAAGAGCACAAACACATACCAGCTTTGCAGCATAATTCACCACCAGCAAATCAATCTTTTTCTTCCCTAATCGTGATAAATGTCTGTTCAAGTGTTCTCGGAGTTTGTCCACCATCTGAAAAAGACAAATATATAAACCTCGAGAACAAAGTCAAAATCGTAATTTAAGCCCATTTTAAACACATGCTTTAAAATTGCAATATAATAGTATCATTAAAATGTAATATAATGCTTGACAAATCTGTACAGTCTGCTGGTCATTGGTGCCAAAACTAAAAAAAACACCAAGCTGACAAGAGCAGGAATATATCATTTAGAAAGAAAGAGAAAAAAAAGAACACAAATATATAAATAATGAAGCTGGTCCATTTAAACCAGTGAACGCTACAAATTAAGCCCTAAAACGGATGTATCTAAATGGATGACCCACTTCTTATTTTGGTCCATTTTAGATTTGTATTGAGTGGTGCGAATAAGAATAATGCATCTTGAGGACTACTGCAGTCAAAAGAACATTTTAAGGATGTGATTAGGGCTTTTAGGTTTTATCCTCACTGTCATTCTCAAGGTTTGTATAATGATCATGCCTATTCAATCTGATTTCTGCTTCTTTAACCTATGACATGTCAGCTGATTTTGTGTTGAGATTTACAGGTGCTGATGGATGCTGGGAAACTGACAGGCTCACCACTCACCAGGCCCACAAGCATCCTCTGCTGTTGGTCTTCCTCCTGAAACAGTGGAACTACACGCCTATCTGAAAGGACAGAAAGAAGGTGAGCGAGCAATTGAGAGTGTAGTTTACACAAACCTGTCATCATCTACTCACTTCATGTACTCTCAAACCCATACAGCTTCAAATCTCATTCACACAAGCGCTCATTTAAACGTTGGACTCTGAATAGAGCAGCGTTAACATTCTCCAAAGCATCTTCTTTTGTGTTCCACAGATGAAAGAAAGTCATTCAGGTTTGGACCAAAATAATGATCAGTAAATGATGACAGGTTTTCATTTCAGATGAAATATTCCTATAAAAGTCAGAGCTGACCTACCATAATATTTCTGTCTATTTAGATTATATATGTAGGAAATAAAAAAATAAGCTTTGTGGGGAATGACAAGCTTTAAGTGATAGAAACATCCCGTCCTGAAAGGTATTAAGATAACACAGTAGATTTGTCTTGTGTGTGTGTTTGGTGAGTAGGGAGGAAGTACTGTAATCAGTCTTATACAACTCTATGGAATTCCTCCTCCCATTTCCCTCGTTTTTAACAAGGTTCTTGATCAACTACACATAAACCTGGAGACCGATTACATTCAAACCAGAGAATGTGACCCTGAAACTCCAGTCACTGGGACTTTCCATGAAAGTCTGAAATATTTCCAGGATTTTTAACAGGGAATAATAATCTCACAAGTGTACTTTTGTTGACCCGACTGGCCATTTAAAAAAAAAAAAGTTTCACTAACCCAAACGCCAGGTGTCCACCATGGACAGGACTCTGCATATAAGACACAAAAGAGACATTTAAATTGCATCAAGCTGCGTTTCTTTTGCCTTAGTCCGATTAAACATTAACAACAAACGCACTCAGCTCAGATAGATATAGATAAGATATTAAAAAGCAATTTCTGTAGTTCATTTTACATAGAAAAATTATTAGATGTACTGAAAATGGTCTTGTTATTCTGTTTTGAAAGTATAACATGCTCTTCTTGCTTTCCTAGTCATGCACACATAGCATTCAGTACATGCTGAACTCCACCCACTTTTTTGTGTTCTCCTCAATTTGGCGATAAGAGTGGGGAGATTTCTTCTTCTCCGAGTTCTGCAGCAATAACAAAAATGGATATTATAAAACATACGGTAGTTCTGGTAGGCTATAATCTTAGGTTCTGACCAGTCAATAATAGGCACTATGTTTTTTTTTTTTTACTATAAGGATGGCAATAAATAAATTTACTTAATAATATAATGTTTATTGAAATGTTTTAATTATCAATCATGTACATTTATGACAATATAAATATATAATTTATATTGCGTGTAATATTTTAAAAAAATACATAAATGTATTTATGTAGCACTAGCAACCTATTCAATAAATTAAAAATAATTAATTCATGTTATTGTCATAATTAATCAAATAAATAAAATGTAAATTCAATATAAATCAAAATCATATGGGTAATTATTGGGTTCTGCAATTAGTTTGAATTGTATATATTTTAAACTTCAATATTTCTCAAACCATCATGTAAATAATGCTGTAATTCAATAATAAAACAAATTTACCAATGTAGCCATAATTTAATGTTTCAAGATGTTTTTGCCGCCTTTAACTGGTCCTATAAATGATGGGATTTCACCCGTGGGTAATATTTCAGTTTTTTAACTTCACAGATGATTAAATTTCACATGAATGCAAATGACTTTTGTTAAACCTCTCATCTGGGTTTAATTAAAAAAAAAAAAATTATCTGTAAAGAATGTCTTTCTCCATTTACACTCTTCACTAGGGATTTTAGTGAATATGTCTGTGAAATGTATGCTTGTGCTATGGCTCCGATCAGTTCCAATCAGATTTTTAGAAATAACACAGAACAGAATAAAAGATTTTGACCAAACAGAATAAGCATTTTAACAAATTTTAGTGACGTTTAGAATGCTTTGTGTATGTCCTGATTCATAATGTGTGGTCTCACTCTCACCATAGCAGCCTGAGATCTGATCCAGTCCTCCTTAATCAGATTGGTCCTGAAGCGTGGGTTCGGTACCGCCTCAAAGTACTTCATCCTGTCCAAAACATGCTGTAGCTCCTCCCAGTAACCCTGCAAGCTTTTAGCCTTCAACCACAGTTAAAACATTATCACAAAATAAGATTTCCAAAACAGATTTTTTATAGATAAAGCAGTGCAGCATAAGTACTAGTAAGTGTTCCCTTTTGGCAAATAAAGCCCAAAATATGAAGAATCGATCTGGACTGAAGCCTTGGAAAATGTTTAGGGGGGGGGTTGCACTATTTCATTCTAAATGAACTACTATCAATTTTTGGTTTCAGTTGACAGTTTAAATCTATTTCACAACTCAAACATTTCCTGTTGATGTGTTTCCCTCTAACACCTCTCCCAACCAAGCATATTTAACGAATTAGACATCTAATGTCTGTACTAGGATCTGAGACTCTCCTGCCACTTAGTGTTGAGTTGGTAAACTGCTGCTCTTCAAGTTTATTTGTTAGTCATTTTACCTGTTACATCCCTGAATTATGTACAATATGCTCAGGAACATGTATTAAAGTAAATTGGATCAAATTTGACTTTAAATTTAAACAGTTATCATAATCCTAACAGCTCGATTAAATTAAATGCATAAACGCATCCCCACATCTGAAACGCTGTCTGATTTTAAACATGCCCTCCCGTTGTGCACGCAAATAATATTTTATGAAATATATAAATGCATGTGTACTATAGACTAGAGAGCATGTCTTACCTTGCCTTTGATTATTGGCTGACAGAGCAGTTCAGGGGTGCATTTCACCCCAGGGATTGCCGTCAGAGCCACCGGAAGCTCCTAGAAATGCAAGTGACACGAATGAAAATAAAAAAAGAAAATAAGATCTTCTTTTAAGCTTACATTAAACAGATAGAAATCACAAAAGATATTTTAAAATAAGTCATGTAAAAGCTTTTTATGAGTGGATAAAGTACTCCGTGCACCTTGAAATAAATAATAAAGAAGTACAAAACCATAGTTTACCTTCTTCTCAAGCACACAAGAGTATGGCAACAGTTTATCTAGGCTCACACACTGCTGGTAGCTTATTCTGTACAGGGAGGCTGAAATGAGAGTAAAACACTTATTTCTAACTCTACCTTAGCATGCAAATCCACATGAACACAAACCGCACTCACCTAGAATGAACTCCTGAATCTGATCAAAAGCATCAAAGCTCATGACATTCTCACTGATCCAGTTTATAATCTGGGCCGAAAGATAAATGAGAATCACATATGTGTTTCCAGCACATATCCTTGTTACAAATCTCTCTCTCTCTCTCTCTCACCTTGAGCTCTATCACAGGATTTGGCTGCAGGTAGACCAGCATGCAGTGCAGGGCAGCGAGCCGTTGGGCCTCAGGCCTGTCTGAACTGAGAAGCTCAAGCAGGAAGTCAGGGTTGAGTTCCATGGTGTACATCCTGCCAGCTCGGGCATCAAGCAGCCTGCTGCCAGACATACTCACAACCTCACTGCCCGAACCCAGTGCTTCAATATGACCATCTGCCCCTGAGCATAGATTAAGGTAATACACACAGAAAACACACAAAATACAGGTGAATGGGTCAGTACTGCCATATCAGTTTAAGCAAATGTATCAAGGACATATTATGTTACAGTTAAAACACCCCAAATATAAGTTAAATATATCATTCATATTGGCCAGCCCTAAGTAAGGCTGAATCCCAATTCACCCCTTGGCCCTACCCCTTAGCCCTACCCCTTGTTTTCGAGCGTAGCCTTGGCCCTTAACGGAGTGACAAGGGCCAAGGGGTTGGAATATTTATCTACGAAATGGAACGACCCTTCATGAACCCAATGCGTCATCAGTCGTCGGCGATGTACAGGATTTCTCCATGACAACAACTGACAATCATCAGCGCAGCTGCTCTTAACTTTGAATAAACATGATGATTATAACATCCCTTCCTCGAAATGTATGTCTTTTCTGATCGGAAAGGTAACTTATTATACCATTTCTTAATTTAAACGACTATAGTGTTATTATAAGAGTAAATAAAGTGCGCGGTGGAATCATCTGGCGCTAAATTTAAATGTTTAACCGTTTGCGATCCATCTCGCCGGTGATTTCCGGTGCATTCCGTGAATTTTTGTCTTAGCCCTCCGTTTGGAGTGTGCCTCTGAAAAATCTCCGTTTCGAGGGCTATGTAGCCCTACCCCTTCGCCCTACCCCTCGATCTCAAGAAGAATTGAGACACCCTACCCCTAGACGTGAACGCGCAAAAACGGAGGGGTAGGGCTAAGGGGTAGGGCCAAGGGGTGAATTGGGATTGAGCCTATAAGTCTAACATGCATTACACAAAATAAAAAATACAAAGAGAAATAGTAATGTAAAAAAAATTACAACTGGTTTTACCTAAATGATGCTTAATGATGCAAATAATACTCCAATAGTTCAAATGAAAACAAAACACAAAAAACTAACCCTAACAAAAAACAAAACAGAGCCCAAAACAAAAAACACTAAACAAAACACAAAAAACTTACTCTAACAAAAAAACAAAACAGAACGAAATACTGAAAATACCTGATAGGAAAAGACTATAGCAGAGCAGGTCTTGTTGTCTGCAGTTGATCAGGTGCAGGAAATGATCAGCCAGGTACACCACTATATAATAATCTGAAACAAATAAATCATCAAAAAAAAAAAAAAACAAGAAAATTACCCTTGATACTATTTACTTTCTGAAGTCATTGGTCTCTTTGAATGAAAGAGAGAATTGCAGACTAGCTTGGATAGATTTCTGTGGGTTAAATCAATGAGTGATGATGGCTGTACTGACCCAGATGAATGAAGATAGGATGGACTGTTGGTAAATTAGCAGGCGCAGAGCCTTTCTCTAGAGATACAGTGAACGTCTTACTGCAGCCTATCAAAGAGTCGATTTAATCCTTTATATAATGATCTATGCGAATGCTTACATTACTGTAGCTTGATGTTTTGTACCTCTGTGCACAAATGCGATGGTGTATGTGGCGTCCTTATGCCAGCGCACCGGATGGCTGTAGCACACACACATGGTTCCTTTCAAAAACAATCAAGAGATTCAGAACAGCAACTTACATCAGTTCAAATCAAATCAATTAGATGTCACACACACACAAATCTTAAGCCAATACAGCTAAAATGCAGATCAGCATAAATCATGTCGGCGATTTAAAGCATTTGGCAATTTACAGTAGGTGATATCAGGATCTGATTATATGCCAGCTTTTATTAACAAAGTGAAGCGTCTTTATGATTATCAATATGCGCTAAAAAGCAGAGAAAACTTACTCTCTATCCCATGATAAATAAAAAAAGTGGAAAAGAAAAAAAAAACAGGTAAATATGGAGTAAATGTATTAGTATTTCACAGTATGAGTTAGTGTTGAAGAAGTAACTTGCCTGATGGGCTGGTGAACACCTCCAACCTGACACCCTCGTCCTTCAGGTCCTGATAATGGTCATACCCAAAGTTAACAAACCTGTACAATCCAAAGACACAGCTTAATTATTTTTTCATAGGGTTGTCACCCTCGTATGGTTCTGTATTTATATATAATGAGCTGTTTTAACAGCAAATTAAGTCACTGACCTCACAGAAGCAACAGAAGAAATTTTAGGTATCTCCAGTGGAAGCTCAAACTGTTGAACATAAAGGCATTAGTTGTTTTAATTAATCAGATTCTCTAAATATGAAAGTGCACAAAAATGTTTACCGTGGTCTCAAAGTTGCGATCGGGGAAAAACTGTACACACTTCAGTGTGTGTTTCTCCTATAGGGTTGAGAAAAAAGGGCTTACACATACTGGAAAAAAGTATGTTTCTTTTTCAAGATGCAAAGAACGAGGGCAAGTAAAAACTAAAAAAGAGATTGTGACCCGTGCAGTGAGGTAAAAGAGTCTTTGAGTGTCCGAGTCCCACTGAACCCAACTGAACTCCTCAGCCACTCTCTCTCTGCTCAGACGCTCCGGATTCAGCATCACCTGTTTAAACCGGCACAAGTGCATGTGTTTCCTCAATGCGTACCAGTATCATTTAATCACTAAACATCCTTTTGTCACGAATATCATTTCCACAGCATGTCACATAGCAGCGCTCACCACCCTGTAGCCCTCCTGCCTCGTCAGAGTTATGTGGTACAAATCAACATCTGCAGAAACAAAATAACCATTCATGATAAATTATAATAAAACTAGTAGCTCCAACAAAATATGAGCAATGTATAAGGCATATTTATGGTATCTGAAACATTTTCACAATACATACAGCCATCCTCTGCCGCTAACAGCAAATGACTCTCCAGTACCGTGGTCCGGCATGTCTTAGGATAAAGAAACTAGAAAGGGGTCATGGGAAATATAAGACAATATCAATGTGAAGTGCCAAGGAATTCTGTAACGTGTTTTTCATCACCGGCTTCACGTGACGGATGTTTATTACCTGCACTTTGACCTTGCAATCCACTGCTTTCAGGACCTTTGTGTTGTTGATTGGGTGTATTTCAATGAGAAGTGTTAAACATTTTGACACTAAAGGAAAAAGGAAACAATGTGAGGAGTTAAAGGATAATCTGGACGGTGTGACTGCGAATCTGCACATTGATTTCGGTAGTTTTATCCTGCTAAACTCCTTTACATACATTTAGATTCTCTGTTTTTTGGCTGCGTTTTGATTTCCACCTGTATATGCCTCTTGAATAAAACAAAAACAACCCGAATAACCATTAAAAGTATGTTATGTAACTTTGTTTTTACGTTGGACAAATCCTTATGCCACATTTATTTAATTTACATTACTGTTACGACAGCAACCAACAAGGGAAGTGAAAAAATAATGGTATAAAACGGCAACTGCCTCTTCTTCCTCAAATGGTCCAAACATTAAAATATTTCAGACACAGAACATTGTGGCAATCATGCCATTCAGTCACATAAAACTGTAAAATTGTAACTAATAAATGAAAAAAAAAATACAATATTGTGGAGTTCAGTCGAATGTATTCAAGAGTCGATTTGAATGAGCACATGTGCACATAAAAAAAACGTTAAGGTAAAAATAAATTCAAAATTATTTAATTTATTAGAATACAAAAAAAATACTTAGAAAGAAATACTTTTAAGTATTTCTGCTTTAAACTGTATTTATTAATTACGGTATGTAATTGTTTATAGGCCTAATTTAAACTGTGTGTGTGTACTGTGGAGGCCAAAATCTGGAAATAAATACATTTTATAAACAGATAATAAATAAATTTAATAAAGAAACAAATAACTTGAATTAATTTGAATGAATTAATTTTTGTATACTTTTTTCTTTAATTTATACTTTTATTATTAAATGTATTTTTATTCTTTTCAGCTTTCGTTCTTATTTCATTTATTTTTATTTAATCCCAAGTATTTACAGGCGTTTTATTTATAATTTTAAGAGAGCATATATATATATATATATATATATATGCCCTCTTAAAATTATAAATAAAATACCTGTAATTACTTTTTACGTTTTACACATCGATTTATTTTTAGTAGCAATAAAAAAGATTTTTATTTTAGTTTTTAAGGAACTCTAAGGAGGATTCTCCTTAAATCCTTTAAGGAGAATTTTATTTATTTACAAACATCGATTTTTAGTAGCAATTATGAGTGAAATGCTCGCACTGTCGAGAAACCTGCCATAAATAACAATTAAAACCGTAAATGACATATTGTTATAATAAATTATATTCTGTACCTGGTTTAAAGCGGCCTTCTCCCTGAGTGGATTGTGATAGACTGACCGCTAGCACAAAAGAAGCTCACATTAGTAATCACCTTCCCAAACCCCAAAAGTAATAATGATGAACCAAAATAATTGCCACCACCAACACATTGATGCATGTGTCTGCTAAAAAAAAAAAAAAAAAAAAACTGATTTACAGTACGTATATTTATCAGCAGTCTTACCCAGGAGTGTTTCTTCTTTATTTAAAGAGCAGCTGCTGACACACACCTGCTTGTCAAAAGTGTAGAGGAGCTGTGAAGAAGCACACGTGTGTGTGTGTGTGTTAGAAGATCCTTCCTTAGCTTCATTCATGAAAACTGGAATAGATGTGCATTTATCATGTTTTTTATATACCAGGGGCCCAGTTGCATAAACTGCTAAGACTTACAAGTTAGTCACCAAATTTCGTTCTTTCAGCACAAAACTTCAAAACTTTGTTGGTCTAATTTGATAACGAAAAGTAAGACTGATAACCCCTAACTAACGGCTAATGGCTATGTTTATGCAACTGGCCCGAGAGTTTGAATATTACACTGTAAATTTATACCCTGATCCCAGATAGCACACGTGCGTCTGCTAGATGTCTGTTAAAGATCACTTCATCTGGAAAGCATCTGCTGTTTATTAACATCTGATCTGACATCTTACATCTTATTTAACATCTGACAGCAAACTAATAGACGGGATAGCACACGTACATCACGTAGACGTTTATTTGATATGTGTGTTTATATCTGAAAGATGTATTTTTAGAGTGTTTGCTCATCTACAATACGTCTATAGGACGTTTCCTGTTCAGATGTCAAATAGACGTTTAGAAGATGTCTTTAAGATGTAATGATTTAGAATGTATGTTAAACTGACATCTTAAAGACGTCTATAAGATGCTAGTAAACAGCAGATGTTTCCAGATGAAGTGATCTTTAACAGGCATCTTGCGGACGTATGTGTGCTATTTAGTTTATAATCATTTGAATATGGTTGAGTTACATATTTAGAGGCCCAATGTTCATCTCCAACATGGTAACCCATTCTGTACCTTATTCTCTGTACTGTGAGGATCATATTTCCCGATTCTTGTAGTTCCTGTTGCCCCCTAAACATGTGATTGGGAAATCAGTAAGTTAAAAAATAACTTTTAAAAAGCCAAAAGGAGCAAAAACGTTAATAGTAAGTTGACATTCATTTTGCGTGTATGCTATTTATTTTACTACAGTGTCTGTGTATGTATGGCATGATGCAGTGCTCTCATGTGTTGTAGGCTGGCGACAGATTGTGAACTATGAATGGAACGTCGCGCGCATGACTTGTCAAATTAAAGTGACATGTGAAACTATGGCCAAACTTACTCTCCAAGAGTACACGACCCCTCCATCTCTCTCCACACTCAGAATGCGAGGCTCAAGAACACCTGCACACATTTTAAACAAGTACATCATCTGTGCATGTTTAGAAATTAATTCAAATAAACAAAGAATGCCTCAGCAATATATAAAGTTAAACAATAATAATGTTATAAACATTATATTAAATTATAATAATTATTGAGTTTATAAATAATAATATAACACGCGCGTAATGTATTTATTGTTTTTATTAACTGTATTTATTAAGTCCTCTTACCTATATTCGCTCTTTCCTCTTTCGCCAAAATGCTTGGTATGACATCTTTCTGAGTGTCAAAAGTGGGGTTTAATCTCAACATGTGTGTGACTTGAGAAGTCCTGCACAGATTTAGCAGAAAGCAAGTGAATTACACTAGATTTGAGATTGAGGAAATGACCTGATTTCACGCGTCAGCAGAGACAATAACTCCACATAAACGTTCTGCCATAACACAATTAGAGCTAGAAATATTATTACATATGTAATAAAGTCGCTATAGTTAATCGACGTGTCGAACATAGACAGTAACTTGCGCTGAATATCAACAGATCTATTACAACTAGAATTAATTTAAATGAATCGGTCGAACTCATCGAACTTTAGGAGCTGGAAACGATCGTGCTGACTGGTTATTATACCTAAAAAAATAAAAAAAAAATTAAAAAACAACCAAAACGATCATTCAAAATAAACCGAAAGTACGTGAATCTGCCGCTCCCGACATCACATTCGGCGTTTACTCTCTGCTGCCATGAGCACATAGGCGGATCCCAAACACTCCTGAGCCAATGCGAAATCATCATATTATTAATACACGTACATTTGTCAAACTATCGATTTATATGATTACATTTAAATATAAAATATAGTATATATTAACATTTTTAAATATATAAACAGCCTTTGAAGGAAGTATTGAGTAAACTTAAAATAAATCCCATGTTGTGTTGTAGTTATAGAAATCACCACTAGAGGGTGATTTTCAGTCATATTTTGAACATTTATTTCTTGCTTTTACATTTTTACACCATTTAACAAATTAACATAAGTGAATATATTAAATAATAATAAAAAAACAACGATCCCATGTTGTGTTGTAGTTATAGAAATCACCACTAGAGGGTGACTTTCAGTCATATTTTGAACATTTATTTCTTGCTTTTACATTTTTACACCATTTAACAAATTAACATAAGTGAATATATTAAATAATAATAAAAAAAAACAACATAAAAAACAAACCAGCACCAATCTTTTACACATACGCTACAGCATTTGCTTTCCATTAGGCCAGTCATTTGTAGTCATGCACAACAGCAGAATGATGTCAATATACTAAATATCCTCAACAACTAAGACAGCTAGTAAGAGATCAGATGTTTAAATTTGGATGAAGATATTATTGGAGTGCTGTATGATGTCACTTGCTGTTCTTTTACTGTAAATTATAACTCAAAAACTTCAACAACCATGACCTTTTTTCTCTATCACTAAAACTTGCAACATACCCAGTTCACTCACCAATCTGATCTTAACCGACCATTATGTACTTGTTATTTGGTTAAAGTTTTGTTTATGTTAATTTTGCAAACAATGTGCTAAAATGTTCTTGCAATGTAACAATTGTATCCTTTTAAACCCTGTAGATTTGTAAAACTTAGGAGGGCACGTTTTTATCATGATTGATCTTCCCTTAAAAACACTGATTGAAGCTACATCTTGCATGAGTTACAACAGAACAACAAAAATGTTTGCATAGGTGAACAATGCTCACACTCAAACAAAACTGAATCAACTACACGACTTTGGGTGGATGAAATGCAAAGGAAATGCTGACGTTCATCTCCTCATCAAGTTTCTTCTAGGTACAGTAGGTTGCAATCATACAACAAAACAACTGCACAAATACACTAGTGGGAATATTCAGCATCAGGTAGTTAACTATATTATACAGTGTATACAGTATGTCTAACAATGTGCGTCTCATTTGGGTCTATACAGATTCTCAACTTCCTGGGGGAAAGAAGCTAAAAAGTAACAGAGAAATCAACATTATTGCAGTTTTGTCACCTAAGAGGCTTGAGGTAAAGACATCCTCTATTTTCTGAACATAAGGCTTCAGTGATGTATATGCTTCCCTTTTTTTTTTAAATCTGTGACCCTGTTTTATCCAGTGTTGAAGAGCATTTGGACAAACTATGTCTCATTTTAGCTGAGCAGCAGGACAAGATAATCTCTCCATGTGTTTGGCCATATAATTACGCTTTTTTTATTTTCATTTTCCTTTTTATCGTCGCCAGGGACTCCTCTGAGAACAGGTCTACTGTTTAGCACAAAGCGGCAGTGCATAAGCTTTTCATCTGCAGACATCTGCATAATTATGAATTGTCATTTACATTCGAATCCTTCTCTTCCAAACCATCTGTTCCAGTTTCACGCCTTGCCCGCCTTCATGTAAGTGGGGATGGTGCCACGCTGTGTCAGTCCCTCAAAGCGTTTGTAGGTGTAGTTGAGGAAAACCCAGTCCTTGGACTTGAAGTCTGGTTCTGTTACATTTGTCACTGAAATGATTGGTGAAGAGGATCGTCAGAACAACCAATAGAGACATGAAATGCATTTATGAAATTAAAGAGCTCTGCTTTTAAAGAGCTCAAGCATTTAAAGCGGCAGACAACATAACTGTAGTGTGCACTGATAAACAGAGTGGCATCGTCTGTTGGTGTGGATGCTAATAAAGTTCTCTTTATAGTCATTATATTAGTAAAGGAAAAAGTGTTGGTACTCTCGAGCATAGGATCATTATCACATTTGAAATATGTTTGACACATAAAGTAAACATATTTTAGAGCCAAGCTTATGATTTGAGAATCAGCCAAAATACATAATTTGGTCTCTCGGCCAACAGTCGGGCCACTCACGGTTACTGACGTTATTGTTAACATTATCATTGTCTGTGGTAGTAGCAGTAACGTTTGCTGCGGCTTTAGGTGTTTGCGCTTCTGCTACAGCAAACTTCTCATTAGTACCGCAGGTTAGCTTAGTTTTCTGCTCACGGATGATGTCTAAAGTTATTTTCTCTGGTTGAAGTTCTGTGTCTGACTCACACGTCCTTTTGGTCCCCTTCTGAAGCCAGGCTAAAATAGTAATCACAGAAGAACTGTATGATAGTAATACGGACTTCCTTCCACGACTAGCCTT
The DNA here is from genome assembly GCA_038021265.1 of Cyprinella venusta. Classification (NCBI taxonomy): domain Eukaryota; kingdom Metazoa; phylum Chordata; class Actinopteri; order Cypriniformes; family Leuciscidae; genus Cyprinella; species Cyprinella venusta. The sequence continues at coordinate 20,107,634 of CM075885.1, read as the reverse complement.
TACATTAGCTGTCAATGTCATTCATTCAGGTTATTCAAATTAGGATCATAAAAGAGAACTTCCGATAGGGTAGACCGCTTGCATCACGTGTCGATGAGAAGTAATTCATGTAGTGCGATGTCGGCAACATGTGTATTCTAAAGATTGCCTACTGGCCCACTTTGAGCACTTAACTATATAATATAGCTATCTTTATGATTATTCTGGCTGTGAACAGGTCTTAAATTTGTGCAGATGTACAATTTCAATGCCGATTCAAAGTAATTTCTAAGTTTTACACATATTTCTGATTATGTACAGTATGTCTGTAAGTTTGAACTTATTATCAAAAATGGTTTACGGTACCTGGCTGTAGAATATCTGACTCTGGAAAGTCGTCAAAGTTGGATGTATCATCAATGCTCTTGATGTCAATGGAAATAGCAGCAGGTCTCTCTCTGTGAGTAGTGAAACAGTTACATTTTAGTTATCAACTTCAAACAGTGGTTCTCTATGATCATGCGCACCAAAAGCTTGATTACATTAACATTTTGAGTGCTTTTGCCGTTCTAGACGACACTGCGATGATGTAAAGAACACTGAAAAGTGTGTGTGCACTGTGCAGATGTACCTGATATGCTCCCAATCCACGGACTCAAAGAAAAGGTGAGATTTGATTTCATCCACACTTCCTGATCCAACCCTGTTTTCTGCATCTGTGCAATACCTGAAAAACGTAATCATACATTTTGGTCAGATCAAATTTCAAATGATCTCAAGGAATGACAAGTTTAGTTTCTGAAAGCGGCAACACTCTTTACTTTTAAAAAATCATTTTAACCTCAAAAGTTAAACGGATTTAATGGATACGGTAATGTTTCTGACCTAAGGATCAAGTCCTTGGCTCTCTCTGAAATGGGGACTTCTGGGGGGAAAATCAGCGTTTCTCGCCAGTTCATAACCTTCCTGTAGGTTTCCTGTGGCGTCTCGGAACAGAAGGGTGGGTAGCCTGGAACAGGAAAACAAAACAAACACCTGTTTCTGCACAGGAAAAGGCTACAGTAAAAGGCTTTTACAGAAAGCGACGACTGGCCTGATCTGAACGCGTTAACTGAGTGTTTTGAAGTTACTAACCTATCAACATCTCATACATTATCACTCCAAGAGACCACCAGTCACACAGCTTGTTGTAGCCCGTCTGCAAGAAGACCTCAGGGGCGATATAGTCCGGCGTCCCGACGGTTGAATATGCCTGTATATGAGAGGAATCCGAATGAGCCATTGATACTATCAGGAATTGTCTGTTCGGTAACACAAAGACACTCTCTTACCAGCTGTCTTCGGTTCTTCTTCCATGTTTCTGCTTTCCGCTTTGAATTCATGTTTTGGAAGGCTAAAGGAGATTGAAGCAGAGCAAACTCAGTTATTTTTTTCTTTAAAAGGGTCGTACTTTTTTATCCCTTCAGGCCTGCTTATAACATCATGTTTCCATCCAAAGTTGCTAATTTAACTTTAAAATTGGAATATCGCATAAAACATTTGCGAATAAAGCAGCGTTCCTCCCTCGTGTTCAAGAGAACAAAACAGCAATTTCCTGGAAAATATAAAAATGGAAGTTGCTGCAATCAGGGAAGCCACTATGACTCTTTTGTAAATTATTTGAGTCTCAGAGCACTCAGACAAAACAGAATTAATGCGGTCATGCTAACTTGCGTTTGGATGTCTGGTGTACAGTCACAAAGAGTGTTTTGTTGCACATCGAGGGATTTACTCTTTAAAGAGATTAAACCCTTTTGTTTCCATCGTAGTTTGTGCATGTTTTCTTATCAGAATTTTTATTTATTTATGCACAATTTTAGAATTTATGCACATCTTTTTTAATGCGATATCCTAAATGCATATTAAAAATAGGTGGATGGAAACGTATCTCAGTACCGTTTCTCTGTATAATTTGTGTACGTATGTTGGTTACTCACAGAAGTCACTGGGAGGGTTGTGCGTGAGGTTCCGATAAAATTCAGTCCGATGGGCCTTCTTCAAGCCTGTGCAGAGGCCAAAGTCAGACAGCTTGACATGGCCCTACAAATCAAAAAGACACAGTCTGTCATGAGGTGTTCCCTTTTAGACTACAATAGCCTTCCTGAAACACTCATTTCAGTATAAACATGTTATTTTGTTTGTGTGTGACTAAGTAAGAGAGAAAAAGTTGAATTCCCACCCGGGAGTCAAGCAGCAAGTTGTCAGGTTTGATGTCTCTGTGAATGAAGCCCAGCTGGTGAATGGAGTCAATGGCCAGAACCGTCTCTGCAATATAAAACTGTGTGGCTTCTTCTGATAGAGTGTCTTTCTTCATCAGCAGAGTCATCATATCTCCTGAACACACACTCAAGAGTTACAGCTTCTGGCAGATGCTCTAAAAATAGGACTTTCCATAGTGCAGCTTTGAACAGACTGTTGTTAGTACTTTTCCAGTTCTAAATCTCTCACTGTTATATCAGTAAAGAACATGTGACATTGTACATCTGTCCTCACCTCCAGGCAGAAACTCCATGATGAGATACAGATTGCGTTTATCTTGAAAGCTGTAGAACATCTTAACTACCCAGGCGCCATCAGCCTCCACCAGGATATCTCTCTCGGCCCGGATATGAGCCACCTGCCCCCAGGGAGACATACAGGTGAGGAGAGATAATATCAGTGGATTGTATGGCATAGAGGTGACTGACGGAGATTGCTGAATTAAAGGTGCAGCAAGCTATTTCTGAGAAACGTCGTTAAAAGTGTATCGGACCGACCACCAAAACGCACTTGTATCCAATCAGCAGTAAGGGGTGTATACACTCATTAGGGGGCGGTACCTGTGTTGTATAGTGTGTTTGTGAATTTGGGGATGGAGCTGTCAGGATAGGGGTGTGATCCTACGTGTGTGTTTGTTTTGGTTTAGCAGAAATCGCTTACTGCAACTTTAAATGGAATTGATTGTCCATACCTGCTCTTTCTCTAGCATGTCTGCTTTCCTGAGGATCTTCATGGCATAAATGTGACCTGTGTCCTTTTTCTGAACCAGGCGCACCTGAATACAGCACAACATTCTTGGAGAACCATTGGGATTTTCAATGAAATGTAAGTTTAACTTTACTTCATAGTGATTAAAATCCTTTCTGGGAAAAAAAAAAATCTGGAAAAACAAAGAAGTCAATGAGAATGAGTACTGAAAACTAGTGTTTTGTTAACTGAAACTATTAAAACATTTTTGCTAATTTAAATACAGCTGAAATTAATAGAATATTAAATGAAAAGCTTAAATTAAACAAACATTTTTTAAATTTTGCCCTGACAATTAACTGAAATAAGTTTAAGTACTAAAATTACATAAATAAAAATAAATTAATGTAGAAATATTAAACAAAAAATAATAAAAAAATAACAAAATTATTTTAAAAAAATAACAAATTAAAATGAAATTAAAAAAATTATAAATATTATAAATTAAAATTTAAAAAAATTATAAATTAAAAAATTAAAATATAGGCTAATTCAAACTATTAATAAAAACTAGACAAAATTTTAAGGCATTATAGGTGTGCTCCTAAAAGTAGGAATCAACATTATGATGCCTCATTTTCTAAGGCAGTTTATCATTGTACTTCAAGGAAAAGTAAATCCCAGAATGCATTGCACATGCTTAGATTCATCCAATATGGCAGACAAGTTGAGAGAAAGATTATAAAGGATACTTATATTTCATTAAATACTGGAAAAATCCATATAAAACAGGCCTAGGTTTAACACCAAACTATTGGCTCAATTGTGAGTCGAGCAATAGACACACCTCTCCAAATGCTCCTCTCCCAATCACCTTGAGGGACTCAAAGTCATCAAGACCAAGGCGGGTCCTTTTGAGACGCAGAAACTCGGTCTCCTTACGAGCGTGCAGAGAGCGCCTCATGCTCTTCTACGACAAAAACAAAAAAACAAAAACAGACACTACTTAGCCAAATATCTTAAATACTATTTTGGTCAGTCATACATTAAATCTCTCTGGCGTACTCAAAGCAGGGTACTAAGCAAACAGTCTGAGTCCTATTCAAACCACTTCGCAGACAAGCAAAACTAGTTTTTTTTTGTTGACACTTCTGTGTATACGGTCAATATAGATTCTCACCTCTTCATCAGGTAAACCCTCCTCATCCATCAAATTCTCCAGCTTCTTCTGCCTGAAACGGGGGAGAACAGCTGCATTATGACCAGTCACAACAAACTAGATTTATTCTAATCCAATAACACTTGATTGAATTGATACGTTGAGTGATACGGCTGGAGGAAGCAGGTGTAATGGGTCGTTGTTTCCATGGTTACCTCATCTCCCGCTCCTCGTGCTGGGTGAGCAGGGTGCTGTAGAAGTGCTCCAGCGTGAGTTTGGCCACCGTGACTCTCTCACGTGTATGGTTGCTCATGGGGAGGGGCGCTGCCATGCCTCCCGTCATGGCCACGCTGGTCTGTAACAGGGAAATCATTTGCAAAGCAGAATACAAATGAAAGCAACCTCCCCCAAAGAGCCCTACTTATGAACAAAACACGTGTTTGACTATGCAATATTTTAATAATTACAGCAAATGTAAATGGACTCTTGAATTATATTATTTTGTTGATCATAATGTAATTATTAATAATATAAATAATTATCATTATAATCTTCATCATAATCACAGCACCACCACTATGACCAACAAATAAACCCAAAAAATAAATTTTAAAATATTTAATTTCGTAAATATGGGTTATGTAATCGGAATAACTTTTTATATCGCTGATTTGTATCGGAATTACAAAATAACACCGCGGTAAACCGAAATAGAGGCTCGTTCGTCATCGCTACGAGTGGGTTTTTTTTTCAATGGTAAAACCCGGAGTGGAGTTTGCAACGAGTGAATTCAGATCGCGTGTGCGCTGCTGTGTGGAAAAAAACACGCGCGACAACTTGATGGTTTGGCTTCTTTTGAACTATTTTCGTCCACAGAAGAATTATAGCAACTAACTGGCCAGTTTTGCCTGAGACGTGAGTTATTCGATATTAATTACTTGTTTATGAAACTGTATTTTTAGCAATATCACGAAAAAAGATTTTTGTTTAATTAGCATTATCATATAGATGTCTAAGCATTTTATTGTTTGTTGCATTGGCCCGTTGGACGTTACTGCACCTGCTCATGTTGCGGTCACTCATGTTTGAATGATTATGAATATGGACCATTGTGGGGTAAACGAAAACTAAATTTGAGCGCGCGCGGCCTCGCGTCTGCGTGCGTGACCTTGCGAACGTGACATGCAGTTTGACAGGTTGATCAAAACAGACACATTGACGCGGATACACCATATAGATTCCCGTATTCAATAAAGACTGCATTTATCAAGATACCTTGTCTATCTAAAACACAACATCGCAATGGACAGCAGGTGATAAATGACAACAAAAGCATAGCGATTATCACACATCTGCTTTTGTATAATGTATTATGAGCATTTAGTCCGCATAAAGCTGATGATTTACAACAGTACCACTGTGATTTATTTCCACCATCATATTTGTAAATTCTCACCTCCCCGTCCTCCTCCAGATTAGACAGTTTGCCGGACACCCGGGGATCAAAATAAGGATAAAATAAAGCCAACTGAATGAATGGCCGTACGTTGACAAGGCAAAGCAGAGTCGCTCAGTGATCGCTCATGTTTGTTCTCTATTATTCAGGCTGATGTTTGTTGAGCTGCTGCTGCGGCGGAGCTGCGCTGACTCTGATGATCCTCCTCCCCGCACGCGCTCACGCTGACAAAACAAGAGTCCTCGACGGACCATGACAATTTTCCAAAATAAAAGTTGACAAGAAAGACGATAATAAAATAAATAGAATAATGGAAAATTATAGAATTTACCATTTTTAACAATTTACCATTCTTAGTATCTGGTAAATTATAGAATTTACCAGATTGTAAGTGTTTTGCTTTGTCTAAATGGGTTACTATATGGGCTATTTTTTACCAATTTCTATTATTCTACATTATATTATATTTATAAATGTATATATGTAGGGCTACTGGTCAAAAGTTTGGGAAATTACTATGTTTTTGAATATAATATGTTTTAGAAGTCTCTTATGCTCATCAAGGCTGCATTAATTTGATAAAAAATACAGCAAAAATAGGAATATTTCACAATATTATTACAATTTAAAATAATGGTTTTATATTTTAAAATATCATTTATTTCTGTGATACAAAGCAGAATTGTCAGCATCATTACTCCAGTCTTCACTGTCACATGATCCTTCAGAAACCATCCCAATATGCTGATTTATTATCAATGTTGGAAATTGTTGTGCTGCTATTTTATAATAATACATTTTTAGTATGCATATATTTTTATTTTATTTTTAGACCTTCTGTTATTTTTTCAGGACTGATGCTGAAAATTCAGTTTTTCATCACAGGAACAAAATATATTTTTTAAAGTATATTAATTAATTGTAAATAGTAAAGAAATCTTTTATGCTCACCAAGGCTGCATTTATTTGGTGAAAAATACAGAACAAACAGCATTATTGCAAAATATTATTGAAAATGTTACAGTTGTCCACATCTGTCACCATGGTTACTATGGCAGTACAAGTGAAAACCAGGGATAACGACAGGCAAGGGACAGGCACTATTTACAATTTTTAATATCTCTGAATTTACAAATTCTTGGAAACATTTAGGACAATGTAGGTACATAATTGAGAGAAATACATAACACTTTGCAAGTGGTTTTTGGATATTTGGATTTAAAAAACAAGTTACATATATCGTACCTTCAATAATGCATAGTTTTTATAATTGACACATTGTGCAAGTTGCAGAACAGACAACCAAAAAAAAAACAACCAAAGATTTAAACACAACACATATTCCTGAAACAGAGACATTTTCATATATTTTATAAGTCCTCTGGTGACAAAGACAGCTGTGAAAAGCAATGTTAAATATTCCTGTTTCTCTCTCTCTCTCAAACACAGGCACACACATACACACTTGTGCGCTTTCCCCTGCTTCATATTGGCTAGAGAGACAGTCACTTACAGTCAGCTACTGGCCATAAATTCCCTTCTTTAATGTCATAGTTCAATGAAGCTTAGCTTGTGTGGGTCTCTTTTTGGTCCATCCTCTGATTTTTCAAAGAAGTCTCAGCAGATGTTTCGGTGTCAAGACAAAGACATAAAATCCACAAACTTGTCAAATGCAATGAGTAAAGCTACATACAGTACACTTGATATTAAAGACTTTTCACAGTGTTCTAGTCTAAACTCATATTAGTGCTTATTAAAACATGCTGTGTTGAGTGTGGGTGACTCTCTTGGGCATTTAACAGGCCCTCTGTCATCGACGGATGAGTGCAGACACTGATAAACAGGCTAGAAACAGCATGACGGATAGGCTGATTGCCACAGCCCCTCCGCAGTCCTTGGCATTTTCCTAAAACACACAAGATACACAGAATATGTAGGCCTATCAGAGATTTCTTAATATCTGAAAATCTTATTTTGTAGGTAGACAGATTGTAATCAGAACGCAGCGTTGCAAAGCATGTCTGAGAGCAGTAGCGTGTGTGTGTGTTTACTTGAGGGTGGTAAGCATGACAAGACTCAGGCCTTCTTCGTATCTTCTGAGATCTCATGCGGTCACATTTGACTGAGGCATTGTGTGCTCAGCGGTTAAGAAAAAATGAAATAAAAGCAAAGCATCATTATAGCAGATCCCAATTCATTTCATTTCAAATAGAATATACTTATACAGTTGGTTGCTTGTTTATAAAATATATAAAGGTATCTTTGAATATAAATTTGATCTGATTTCCTAAAAGTGCACCCAGAAATTTGAGTGAAATTTGTTCTTAATCATGAAGTACATTTACTGGTTGCACCTTTAAGTGACTAAACTGATCTCATTCAAAACAGTGATTCATCTCCTCAGTGTGTGGTCTGGGTAGCCTGATTTAGCTGGGGTTTTAAGGATATATTTGACCTCTTTGGGCTCCATGGTGATGGGTGCGTACTGCCGAGAACAGTCACAATCAGCCTGAATCACCACCAACAGCAAGTTACTGTCTGGAATCTGATTAATGACAAACACCCTGCGTGCAATAAAAGAAACAGAGAGATCAAGTCTAGTCAATGGCATTCTTAACAGTTAACAGTTAATCCAGAGCAAACGGACTGTTTTCAATAGCCACAAAATGTAGATATAGGTTACTTGAGCCGCTATCAAAATAAAGTCTCATGACCTAGGGAGGAGTCACGATTTCTCTGTGTTTTGTATTTGTTTTGACTTTGAATTTTGTTTGTCTTGTTAAACATAAGGCTCAGGTCCTGTATATTTAGTTCCCGTTTCCCTTGTCTCCATTGTTATCTTGTTAGTTTCCATAAGTTGCCCTTGTTTGTTACAATCTATATCAAATATATATCGCAAATCTGAGAAAACGGTGACGTCATGCGCATACATAAGTAATTTACGCGGGTCTGTGTGAACGGGGATCGTTTTGACAGTGTGTTGTTTGTACTTGAAAAACGAACAGGAAAAATGTTTCCGTTTTTAATTCATCGTTGTCATGTTAACGTACTCTAAATGTGATTTCATGGTTTATCCGTGTCAAGCGTCTTGAATCTGGATTATCAAGTCTAGCCAGTACGTGACAGGAGGTAACCATAGGAACTTTCCACTAGAATCCATATCGCATTGTACATTTACCAAACATAAATAAGATCCTTTGTATTACTTCATTATAATGTTTCTAAAATATTCGATATTACTGTAAAAAAAAAATATGTTCATGATTTGTAATCACAACATTTTTTCTTTTGTCAAATCAACTTAAATAATTGATGTAGTTCAGATAACATTATTTTGAGTTTCTGGTGATTAAATCGTTCTCCTTCATTGTATTAACTCAATTTTTCAATTTCAATGAACTTAAAATTTTAAGGCAACCAGGTTACTTACTTTTTTAAGTTAAACCAACAATATTTTTTTACAGCTATCAGTGCCAAATGAAAAACACACTATGCACGAAAAATACCTTAAGTGAAATCACCTTAACATAGTTGTATTGTACAGAAGTTTGATAAATATATGCATGTACCATATTACTTTTTAAAGCATTATAATACTCCTAGCTATTATTAGTTACTAGTAAAATATTCTGGAAATAAAGTAATATGCTTTAAAACGGTTATTTTCTTTCATTTTTTTGGGCAAATCCCAGGGTGATTCTAGGAGTAAAAAATAAAATAAAATAAAAAAACCTGGGCTCACCCCAAGGGAATGATCATACAGTAGGTTCTACACTAACTATTAAGTCTACCCTGAATATTGATTTAATTTCTAAACATTTTAACTAACCAGCTAATAATAATTTATATTCATTAAGAATATAGACAAACCGTATATTACTGGAATTGTCTAGATTAGCAATATGCTCAATCTGGCCTAAATTAAATCATTACTTTTTAGTTATACTATAACCTTATTTTCTTAACTTTTAATTTGTCATCACCACTAGAGGGCGTCAAATAGAGAGGAAGGCATTGAGCTGTCTAACAGCGTGTGACTTTATAGTTCCACACTTGCAACTTATTTTTTAAGAATAGGCTGTATTTCAAAAGTGTGGTTGAAAACAACAGTATGTATTTATAAATCTACGAACAATTTAAGGCTTTTGTAATTACAAATTTACAAAATGGACTTGAATTATATAGATACAAAATGTATATTTTAATGTTTGAATAACAAGAAATTGCATTGCAAATCCATCCTTGGCCAAATGATCTATGTGAGTTCTTACTTTTGACATCTCCCACACTTGATCAGGCTGTTGGTTTCTTTGATTGATGGCTCGTAGACGAAGCTGGGATACTCAGTGTCACATGGCTGCAGCATGCCCCCCTTTGACTTCTTACCAGCTACAAAGCAAACCCACAGTTATCTACAGTACGAATTAAAGAATGGATTTTATCCCCAAATAACATCAGCTACAGCATACTTTCATTATAAAATGAAAATCACTTTTGATCATGAATAACAACATGAAAGCCAATTTTTTCACTGCTTTCTCTTTGTCACACACAGCACAAGCAATATCACACACAGTGATGGAAACGGCACTTACATGAATGGAATAAGGTCTTGGCTGTGACACATCAAGATGAAGGAGGGTTACAGAATTAAAGAAATAAAAGGGCAAACGATGAAAGTGAAGATGAAGGAAAACACAGGAACAGCCATACAAACAGGTGAGTAACATATGAATCTTTGCAGTATTTATATTTACTTTACACATACCCTCCACAAAGTGATCGGAATGCCATAGACCGTAAATGTTGAAGTCCAGTAAAAACCTGGCGGAGAAAAAACGTCTGATTTTACAAGGGATTTTACGAGTCACTGATGTTGTAAAGAGCAGAAAAACAGCCACACTTACAGCAAGAAGTTCGATAGGAACCATTTCAGTGCTGCCATGAGATTATGAAAGGGCTGAGGGAAGGGGAAAAAAGAATAAAAGAATCACGATGGCATCCTTTCATTTCAGTTACACTGACAATTTTATGTGCAAGAGCTCATGACACATCTCTCCCTTTTGTGACCATGGTGTGAAGGCCAAGTCTTTTTTTCTAGATCAGCCCTGACCTGTGACCTTCACTCTTATTGTCATATACCACAATGGATTGCAAGAGCAGCAATGTAATGTTACATAACACTGATAGCATCTGACTGTTGTGTTCTGGTAGACGTTATTAAAACAGACAACAGAATGCTTACACTTAGCAGGGGTCGAGCGCCGCTAGCAGAGTGACTATTCGCCTTACACATGCCCTGATAGTCATACAGTAACACTCTGTGGAAAACACACACTTTAATACATTACATCACATTTACATTAAATGCACATTTTAAAAATAAATCTTCCGAAGGTTTTGATATTCACACTAGGAAAATGGTTCTCTGAAAGGTTCTTTCCATTTTTCCAAGTGTGAAGATCATAGATATAGTTCTAAAGAGCTTGTAAAGTTGCAATAAGGTTCCATGAATGTTAAAAGTTCTTCATGGAATCATTAGTCACTTTTCCATCGCTGCCTTGGTAGCGCAAGAATTTGCATAATATAACCATGTTAGAGAAGATGATCAGATATTTCTTTTAATTTTATTATTAACTAATAATGTGCTTGTCCAGATAGGAAACTGGCAGCCAGGCAACAGGAAAGTGAGTGGCGACGTCACTACACGCACAGTTCTACCTACCAGTATCATGGTTTCCACAAAAAATATCAAGCAGAACTGTTTTCAACATTGATAGTAAATTAAGAATTCTTTCCTAGAATTCCAGTTTGTAATCATGAATATAAAATATAACTGGAACCGTTCCTTACTGTGTTTAGAACCGTTCTGCCTGACGGTGGAAAAGCGGCTAAGTGTTTCGTAACAAAATAAAAGTTCTCTAACCTTTTAAACATGCCCATTCTCAAGAGCTGTGACATTACCGACCCATCGATTTCCCCCAGAAACCTGCCAACCTACAGATACAGAGAATAGAGTGACTTCAAGACATTGTTATTTATTATTTATTCCACCAGGATCTCTTTCTCGTTCAGGATAGGAACAATGACAGCTCAGAATGAATGCGTCTGTATTAGCTTTAACGCCACATCGTGACTTAACTGTTTGATAAAGCACTGAAATCAAATTTTAAACGTCATTTGGACCCTGTAAGGCTGCAGCCCAACATCAGAGTCAGCGTTTACCGCATCAGCACGCTGAATTATTCAGATAACCTGTGTTATCCCTCCCCTTCTCTAAATTTACCCTGATGATGCACTGTTCTCCTTCTCTCTCTCTCTCTCTCTCTCTCTCTCTCTCTCTCTCTCTCTCTCTCTCTCTCTCTCTCTCTCTCTCTCATAGGACCACTGCTAATGATGGAAAACACCTCATGCATTTATTTATTTATTTATTCATTTCCACAGTCACTTTCCTATGCTGAGTCAGTGGTAAACAGAGCTTTTTTTAAACTGTGTTATTCACAGCACAATGTCTTTATTTAGGAACCGTTTTATTTCATGACTGTTTTTTTACTGTGACCTGCTTTCAATGGAACCATTTAAATGGCCAAATTTTATTTTTACTGTGTGTCATTTCCCCCTCTTTGTAACGGTTATGTTCAGTTTGGTTTAGTTGTCACTGTGTTCTGTTCTTGGGCTCAGATATTTTTGCATATCTTTATCATCACTGAACCAGAACATGACAATCTTAACCTAATTTTCTAGTGATTTACACTACAACACACACACACACATCCTAGCTTGGTTTTCTATCCCGGTGGGGACTTCAAACTAAATGCACACAGACCCATGGGGACTCGTGTCACGGTGGGGACCTAAATTGAGGTCCCCATGAGGAAACAAGCTTATAAATCATTCAGAATGAGTTTTTTTTAATGTAAAAGTGGGGTAATTTTAGGGGTAGGGTTAGTGTAAAGGGACATAATGTGTGTGTGTGCACCCTTTTTTTCTAAGAGTGCAGAATGAAGCCAGACCTGAAAGTTTAATACTGACTATTTACATGCTATTACATTTAAGACATTTTTACATGAACGGTTATAAGGATTATATATGAAGAGTTCAGATGCAAAAGCCTCTAAGTGCCATTTTAAATTTTCTTCTAAAATGATCATTTTTATCAAGCTTGTATATTTAAGTTCAGTAATTTCACTTAAATGGCAATGAAGATTACCCATTAATTGTCATTTAAGTGATATTACTGAACTTATATATACAAGTTTGATAAAAATGATCATTTTAGAAGAAAATTTCAAATGGCATTTAGAGGCTTTTGCATCTGAACTCTTCATATATATATATATATATATATATATATATATATATATATATATATATATAATGTCTTAAATGTAATAGCATGTAAATAGTCAGTATTGAACTTCTTTTCCTACATGTTAGTGTACAGTTTCACTTGGAAATGCCTATTTTTGCATCATTACAGATGTTTAGTGGGTTGCAAATGGCATTTTGCATTGAACTTATCCTGTCACTTTAAGTGCTCTTACATCAGTCTTGTCCTTCGAGATGATGATGAAGCCATTACTGTCAATGACGTAGCAGTTAATGTCCTGTAAACACAAAAAAGAAAAAGCATTTTGTCACATTGGATTAGTTTGATGGAGGCATGGTGATACATATTTTCACCGATATATCCACAAATGCTCTAGATACCGAGCACTTGTGCATTATTAATACTATATTGTATAATACTCACCGGATTATCAGTACAGCTTAGAGGACAAAGCCCCTCTACACCAGAACACTGTGATAGACATTGATAAAGACAGAGAAACTAAGCATTAACTTTTGTATATTGTGTAAATTCTCTTGTTTGTATTGAGTACATACGTCTGTGTCATTCGCCTGGTGTCCATCCAGATAATATGCAGCAGTAGTAAAAAAAGGAAGAAAAAACATTTATTGATATCATATCACTGGCTCAGGACTGATAGCTTCAAACTCAACTCTTGCTTATAACACTGCTGTCCTGCCTTTGAGCCAACATCACATGATCTGTGCAGGCTCTTGTGTGCGTTTACTCTAGCCACATATCAGATGAAAATAGGGACAGGAAAGCAATCCTCTCATAAGGACTTGTGAATATTTAAAGCAGCTACTGTTAAAGATCCATAGATCATATGTCAATTTAATTTGGATTAATCCGGATTAATTTGGATCTTATCTTAATTGAAGCATTTGAGTGGGTGACTGAGAGACTATTGTTTTCCTGTAAAACATAAATTTACTTAATAATATCATTAAGAGTTTTCAGATCAATATTAATATACACCACTGTTCAAAGAAATGTATAGTTTTTTTTCAACAAGGATTATGTATCATGATTTCAACAAAAATACTTAGCAGCACATTGTATTTAACATTGATACTAAATTAAGAAATTTTTCTTGAGCAGCAAATCAGCATATTAGAAAAATGACTAAAAAAAATAGTAAGGATATTTCACAATATTTAATTTTGATCAAATATGCAGTCCTGGTAAGCACGTGTGTCCTTGTAACAAACTAAGCTTGCATGTGTGTCTCATGTAAAACTATGGCTGAAAATAACCTTTTACACACAGACATGCTGGTCTCTTTCTAACAGCATGCATGTTTCATCTTACAGTGCGTCATGTTCTGCACTGTTGTTAATCATTATGGATTCTGCACTGTTATTGATCCTTTAAGATTTACTTAATGGATTTGCATTTCAACATTTCAAACATTTAACAGTTAGAATAATCACTGTGGTGGCAGTAGTTATTGCTGTCGAGAGTGAACAAAGACTCAGGGGTAATGTGCCAGCTGAGGTGGAAGAGCGTTCAGGCATGGAAAATCCCAGAGGTACTAGAAAAAAGGGAGAAAGTTCTCCCTGAGGAGGATGTAGAGAGTGATATCACCTCCTCTCCTTATTCTTTTCGAATGCCTTCTGGACTCTTCCACTCCTCTCACAGCACTTAACATCTTCTGTTTGTATTAGACATATCAAACAAAAGCCTGTGCTAGGAGTGTCACCGCTAACAGTATTGTGTTTGTTTTCACTTTCCATCAAATGCACAATGTTTAAACAGATAAGACCCATCCGGCCAGTATCGCACACATGCTGGTGTATATCCTTGTGGAGAGAGACATCCTGTTGACATATATATATATATATATATATATATATATATATATATATAAGGGCATCCAAAATAAAAGTTTACATAATATATGTGGGTGCACTGTGTAGAATTATTTTATATATATATATATATATACACTCACATGCTTGTATCTATTTAAGAAATATTTTCATATATATAATTTTTATTATATAAATATTATATATATATATATTCCTAACTATACATGCATGTGTGTGTATTTATATATATATATATATATATATATATATATATATACACACAAAATAATTATACACAGTGCATCCACATATATTATGTAAACACAAACTTTTATTTTGGAACTTTTATTCATCATTTGACAGCCCTAATATATATATATATATATATATATATATATATATATATATATATATACTATATATACTATATATATATATATATATATATATATATATATATATATATATACTATATATATATATATATACTATATATATGAGATATATGATATATTAGGTTTAGTACCTGAGTGGCTATGGACCAAAGCCTTTTTTCCAACATCTCAAGAGACATCTGTACACCTATGGCTATGCAGGAAAGAAACACAAAAGATAAGAAAATTATTTTCATATTCAAATAGTATTATAATATCTCAACTGAAATGCAAAAAATAAGAAATATGTTAGTATAAATGCATATGTAAATACGACTTAGACTGAGTTTTTTGCCCCTGAAGATTTTTTCCGTTTTTTTTCTCCGACCCTATTCCGTTCGACTTGCAAATATATAATCCCAGCATGCATCAGTGGGTGTCCATGCACTCTCACAAGCTTAAAAATGCAAAATGTGCTGATATGATATCCCATGCGTAAGTCCTGATACTTCATATATAACCTCAATTTGTACATCCACGTACCCCCATAAATTGCTGCATTTTTACAGAACCAGGTTTTGTTGTTTAATGACCCTGAGTAATTAGTAGGACAGTAAAATTTGCAGTGAGCTGACAGGTCTAATTGTTCGTTTGAGTAAAAATCTTTTTTAACTTCAATAATTCAGAGAGAGAGACAGAGAGAGAGAGAGAGAGAGGGAGAGAGAGAGAGATGGCCAGAATAAAAGCATCTATCATAGAAGCTAATTAAGAGATGTGGATAATAAAGAGGCAGAGAGTGGAAGGCAGTGTGGGTAATAGCTGCTCGGGGCAGGGAAGATGGGTAAAAGGGCAGACAATCTCTTGAATGAGTAGATGTGTATTATAAAGCTCTAGACATACTGTAATAATACTGAAAGATTACAGTCACCATGTCTCCCCCAGCATCCTAAAGATTTAGACAACCCTGCAATGAAGATTACCCGAAATAGTGACGAGCGAGCTCGCAGACGGATCCGAGCACAGTTAGAAGTGTGAATGACGGAAGACATGTGACTCCAGCAGAGCAGATAATTCAGTAAATAGCCAGTTTTCTGAGCTTCTGTCATTCTCTTTTCCACACAAACATCCCACACACAAAAACAAACACAATGATGTGATACAGCATGGAACCTCAACCAAACGCTCAGGACGACAACATGGCAAGCAATCAGCCCTACTTAAAATACACAGATTGTACAACTTTACAGGGAAAGAGAGAATAGGCTATACACCATCAGAGCTTGAAACTCCCCAAAATTAGATAGATGATAGACTTTATTTAACAACTTTTAATGGATGCATGTGAATATATTTGGGGGTGAAAACCCACTTATTCTTGCTCCCTTGTTATGGATGGATGGAGGGAGGGATGGATGGATCACATGTTGCTATTTAAAGTATGTAAAACAATACCTCGTTAATTAAAAATGAGATTCTTCGGGTCATAACAGGCCGGGGAGTGCCGGGGACTTAACAGGACACTTTAATGCTTAGCTTAATATAATAATAAATTATATGCAAAATTATGTAAATGTGGTTCATATCTATTTGAATATGACAGAACTAAACTGCAGTGTGTGTGTGATGGCTAACAGAGCAGCAGGG
Source organism: Cyprinella venusta (assembly GCA_038021265.1). Classification (NCBI taxonomy): domain Eukaryota; kingdom Metazoa; phylum Chordata; class Actinopteri; order Cypriniformes; family Leuciscidae; genus Cyprinella; species Cyprinella venusta. The sequence goes on along the minus strand of CM075885.1, from coordinate 20,090,872 downwards.
TCTTTACATTGCAGATTATCACGAAGAGCTCAAGTAGCATACGCTAACAGTGAGTCAAAAAAAAAAACACCCTCTCAATTCCCCCACCTCTCTCTCTCTCTGTCTCTGTTGCTTAGGTAACATGATGTCAGCACAGCCCCTATCGACACCTTGAAGACTCACCACCCAAATATGACACTGTCCTCAACGTGAGCAGCACACAGTATGTACACACCCCCACAAAACACTCTTCATAACATAGAGGGCTTCTGATAAGGAGAGAAATGGCATGGTAAGGATTTAATGGAGCTGTAGTGCTTTTTCTTGTCAATGTCTGGCATGTGAAAGCATGTGGGCGGCACTGAGGTCCTTCTGAAGTACACGGTGCGTTGCAACAGCCCACAACATACTGGAGGTAAACGCTTCTGGTGTCGCAGAATGCTTTTCCTCTTATAAATAGCTGCAATGGCTGAATTTCTTATTTTTTTTTTTTGAGGTGATGTTGCTGCAGCGTGGCCTGTGTGCCTTTATGCATTATTCAGCACACCAGGCAATTGCAGAAATGTTTGTATACATGGGTGACATTTGGTCCAGTTTGTCCACTTGAACAATGCTGAGTACATGTATGATTATGTTCCTGAGCTTGTTGCATGATGTCAGCACTCTGATGACATCACATGCATCACTGATGGTGATGGCAACATGTGATTGGATCCATCCATAACAAGAGAGCAATCCCCCCCTGAGATAGATAGATCTATCTATCTATCTATCTATCTATCTATCTATCTATCTATCTATCTATCTATCTATCTATCTATCTATCTATCTATCTATCTATCTATCTATCTATCTATCTATCTATCTATCTATCTATCTATCTATCTATCTATCTATCTATCTATCTATGCATGTATGTATCTATGTATGTATCTATATATCTATGCATCTATCTATCTATCTGTCTATCTATCTATCTATCTATCTATCTATCTATCTATCTATCTATCTATCTATCTATCTATCTATCTATCTATCTATCTATCTATCTATCTATCTATCTATCTATCTATCTATCTATCTATCTATCTATCTATCTATCTATCTATCTATCTATCTATCTATGAGAGAGAAAGAATCAGCTGTTTTCTCTACCCCTCCTCAATCCCCTCATCCCTCACTAATGTTACTATCTTTGACGAGGCTGGCACACGCTTACACTGCACGCCTCACCACATGCACATATGGAGAAAGCAACACACAAACACACACACACTTACTCACACACATACTCACACAGACATGCGCACCAAAGGCTAGCCTGAGGACAGTATGCGCTTAAGAGACAACCTCCTGACATACACACACTCACACACACTCAAGTGCATTCTGTGGACTCAATATACAAACACAGAGGTGAGTCGATCTGCTGGAAACCACAGATAATTGAAAGACTGGAGCGCGCCTCCTCCTCCCCTCTATCTCTTACTCGCTCACTCACTCACACACACTCTCTCTCGCTCTGTCATCCTCTCTCTGAGCATTACAGCAAGGCATTGCGCAGGATTTAACTCCCCTCCTTCATCTCCTTCTTCTTTATTTTAATCGTTTTTTTTCCTTCCTCCAATCCACCTCTCCTTCTGTGGCAGCCGTTGCTCTTGGCAGCGGAAGGATATTTTCAATTCCATATTGGAGCGTTACGAGAGCTGCTATTCGCTCATTTCTCCCACAACCGTGTGTGTGCGTGTGTGTGTGTGTGAGAGAGAGAGTGTGTGAGCTTGGGGGGGACGGCGAGAAGGACAGCATCTAAAGACGGTGAGTGAAACACTGTTAACCTATAACACACATATACAAGCACACATTACGATTTGCCTTAATTATGATTACGTTGTCTGTGCATGATGTCTGCCAAGGGATTTTTTTTTTTTTTAGACCGACACATTCGCCTGTTGTTTTGGGTTACAGAGCATGATATCCAGTTTTTTATTTGGACACAAAGGAAATATATGTCTGTGTGACCACAGGTGATGTTCTGGAATGCTGCTTTTGAGTGTATTTGAGCATGTTGGAGTGAGATGGTCTCTACAATATGCAATCCTGTGAACACTTGCGTATTTATTGTATAAACAGAAGCATTTGTGTAAGTGGTTCGTATGTTTTTACACATAATCTATGTGTGTTGCTTGAATGAGCCTTTATGCGAGCGTGTCTTTGTTTGTGATTCTGCTCTTAATAATTCATCCCCGTGGCCTCCGTGTCTTTGTTTCTAACGTTTCTTCGCTCTGTTCTTGCCGCCGTTGACTTTGATTGCCGCCTTCTCTGTGTGTGTGCATTAGAAAGAAAGAAAAGGGATCAGCAGGACTGGTTCAGAGGTGAACATCTAAAGGGCGTTTCTATTTACTTATGAACACACATGCATAGTTGACCTGCGCATTCACAGGAAGTTGGAATGGCGTGGGGTGAGAAAGTGTGAAATATGTGCTGAACTGGACGTGGAGAGAGATGCTGCTAAAGTGAGAGACTGTTAGGCTACATCACGTGTGAGTGTGTGTGTGTGCTGCATGCTCGGGAGTCAAATGATACAACCCTAAACTAATTATCCTCTCTTCACACACACACTCACATTATCATACCCTCAAACTTGCATGTTCTAGGATAGGTAAAGTGCTGAAAAATATTCACGTGTTGAGCAACTCCAAAAGGTGTTTTCAGAAACTCTCACTCACTCTCTCACACACACACATGCAATATAACCTCTAAATGTCTGCACATTTTTCCACTGTGCCGTTTCAGATGACAGGCTGGTGAATTGGTGTTGCGTTGCGCAAATACGCACACACAGACACATGCCGTGATGGATGTGGCAGGTGACAAGGCCGAAGTGTCACAGTCTAAGACAGCAGCGGCCATTTTACAGCAAACTGGCCTGGCATAAACAGAAGCAACTTGTAACCTTGTGCTCAATGATCTGAGACACACACATTCACAGCATTGCGTTACACAACTAGTATTACATAATGGTATGCCGTTATAATAATAATATTCCCCTCTCTGTCATGTGCTGTAAGGGTTTCAGTGTCATATTACTGTACCTCAATTAACCAAATCGCATCTGCAGCGCCAGTTCTACTACTACGGTTTTGTACCCTGGAGAGCTGTATTACAGTAGCTCTCAGTACAGTAAACACACAACCAGAGTTTGATTTGTTCAAAAAAATGTAAGAATAGTTTGAGACATTTTTGGGAGCACTTTTAAAACTCTAGTCTAGAGGAAACGCATTGACATCTTTTTCGTAGTTAAAGTCGACATGAAATGAAAGTTGCAACAGACTTTTCTTTCCTATTGAGATGTATATCTGAGTGAAACGACTTCTTGAAAGAGTAAAATGTAAAAATGTTGATTTCGTCCTTTGGGAATAGAGTGTCGAAGTTACGACGTCACTTTCTAGGCAAAAACGCGGAAGTGAGTTCGCATTTTAGTACTTCCGGTTCCCTCACCCTAAAGTCTATAGGTTTTTTGAATGGGTTTTTGCTAAATCGCCTGAAATAAGGTCTGTGGTTAACAAAGCCTCTAAATTAGAGCCAGACCGATACATCGGCAGGTCGATATTATCGGCCGATATTAGGCATTTTCCAAATTATCGGTATCGGCAGTTATAATGGCCGATAAATGAATATTTCCAAAAATAAAATAAAAACGGACGAAACACGCTTGAACCATGTCGTGAGTGTTGAAGTTGTATAGTTTGTCCACCAGAGGGCACTCTACACCGTCCCTGTTGGCAACACTCGTTGAGTTGGTCACGAGACATACATTGCTTGAATAACAATTAAAAGAACATCCCCATCAGTTCTCTTAACTCAAATAAGCATGTCAAATTTGTGACTATCACGTCCAGTTTTGCTGCTGTTAAATAAGCCGAGAGTGAAGCGGAATTAGCTAGTAATAATTACATTACGTTGTTACAGTGTAGTTGACTGACTGTCCTTTTAACTTTTGACAATGTGACTGAAGTATTTGAGTTATAGCAATGAGACGTATCATCTCTCCTTGGCCTGTTATATTGAAAATGTATGTTTTACAATTTGCAGTATGACGTTATCCATTGTTAAATTATGGCTCATCATAGACTAGCTAACCACAAAGCTAGGTAATGCCACTATTATCAGTGTGTTCTGTTGTGACAAAAAAGCATTATCATATTATTGTAGTAAAAACTCATAAATAACTACAAATAACTAATGTTAGGGAAATCTGTTAATGTTTTGTTCCACGTTTCTGAAAAAAAAAAAAAAAAATCGGCCGATATATCGGAATATCGGATTTTAAAACCAACAAATATTTGTATCGGTATCGGCCTTCGAGATCCTTTATCAGTCGGGCTCTACTCTAAATATTTTCAGGAAGCGAGGAAAGGAAATGAGGATGCACAAATAAGAAATGAGAAGCACCCACTGGCTTCAAAACGTATAAATTTTGTATTAGCTTGTAAAGATCATCTTGATAGACAAAACGTGTAAGGGTCACAACTCTTTGTTAAACAGAGATCTTATTTTTGAGATTTTCCAAAAGTCTATGGGGTAAATGCATAGCTTTTCGATCGAGGGAACCCATGCGCCGCTAGCTTCCGTGTTGTCCTACAAAGTGACGTCATCACTTCGGCACTCTTTTAAATGGATCATAGGAAGTTGGACGTTGCTACCTAAATAAAGGCAGATCTGAATGCCAGTTTGCAGTCTGTTGTGGAGAATATTAAGCTCCACCCTCCACCGAGACACATGAAAAGAACAGATGTTGTTTCAAGGGGGTTAATGTTTTTGATGAAAGATTATGTGTATACATGAATAAAAAAAAGATGCGTACTGATAAATTATATATATGAGCACTGAAATATTCTGAATTTTGATTTCATGGAAACTTGGAGCTGGAGATGTAAGCTTAGTCTCCGTATGATCTCCATTTAATCTCATCAGATGAAAATAATACTAAATATTCAATAATAAAATATTGAAATAAAATTAAAACACCATTCAAAAGCTCTCCTATGTGATTTTTCTTCTCGTTGGTTAGAATGTAACTGTATTGTCCATCACCGCACACTACTGGAAAATGTTAACTAGCCTAATATAATATTGAACAGATTCGAGAAGCATTATGTTGCGAGGTCTGTGTGTTAAAAGTTAATTGCTAATTTGATCTTTACTAATTTAAGATGTTTTCCATTGAGCCTAAAGTAGAGAGCACACAGAAGGAATCAACTTTCACGGGAAGTGAGCTGATTCAAAAAATAAGCTTTGACATGACAGTGATACTGCCATTGCCAACATGTCAAGTTTTGTTTGAGTTTCAACCCCCGAGATACTTATTGGAGGAAAAAACACAAACCACACAGCTCACACACTCATCTATGCTAAAACGGACTTTATTTAAATGACTAAATTACTGACTATCCTTCAAACTCTCTCTGCAGTCTCATCACTGGCCCCGTATCGCTGCCTGTGGAGGCTGGCATCAGGGCCAGCTGATGCCACAGCGAATCTAAGGGCAGCTGCAGTCGTAGAAGCGCAGAAATGCAGCTCAGCACTGCACCTACAGTGGGTCGCAGGAGGAGAGGAAATCCGGACAGTCAAGGTGAGCCCAACTAACACACACACACACACACACACACACATTCACTCTTCTGAAGGTGTTGGGCTTTAAGATGATTTAAGTACAGATTCCATTCGTACGGTTTTAAATGCTTTGTCCAAATAGTGAATATCAATTATCTAAATTATTTACACTTTCCGAAATCCATCAGTTTGCGTTCTGTTTTATTAATGTGTTTGTGGAAAGAAAGGTGGTGTGTGTTGACGTATGTGCCTGTGTGGGTGTGTATAGTGGTATAGAGTGCGGCGTATCACCAGCTGCCCCTGCAACAGATGGATTAGGATGGCTTTAGTTAATGTGTGTGTCTGATTGAAGATCTGCATGAAGCAATGCAGTGGCAACTCACACACAGTTTTGCTGCATTGTCATTGTCATGGTATAGTGGAAAATATTGACCTGCTACCGGTTTAGAGTCCAACTTAAAATCTCTATGCTATATATATTTTAAGCCAATACTTATTCTGTATAACTTTGAAAGAATATCCTAGACACTGTTGTCAATTTAATGAAAGTAAAGGTCCAAAAGACACTATCAAAGACGCTATTCAAAGTCTTCTGAAGTCAAAAGCTTGTTTTGTGTGGGGACTGGGGAAAAGCCTAAAATTTAAATTATTTACTGATTATTTTGACATTCGCACTAGCTCTACTTGACGCATTCATTAAGAGATTGTGTAATGAATTGTTCTCTTGAATCGGATCCTTTCAATATGTTGATCCATTACATAAAACCTGTCTGAAATATTTAATTATAATGACAGACCTGGTTGTTCAAATCAGTTGTCCACTGGAGGAAAATAAGCTTTAATAAAAAACAGACTACAGAGTATAGAATATAGAGCAAAGAGAATATACGTAACTACTTTAATAGTGCTTTTGTGTCTTTTCTGTAAAGCTGAAGTCCCCATTTATTGTCATTGCATTGAAAGAAGCAACCAACACTTATTTTTCTTTTGTATTACAGCAATCTCCATTATTTATTCTGAAAATCGGAGATCTGCTTTTAAAATGAGCAAATCCAGTAGGGTTAAAAAAAGAGGTAGCCATCATAAAATTTGAGATGAAATATGAATGTAGGCACAAAATAGACATTCATCCTATTTTTAATCTAGGTCCACTCACAAGGAGATTTCCGTCCTCACCACTTACATAAAGTCAGTCTCTGTGGTTTTCAACGGCGTTCTGAACACATAGGGAGGGAAAAAAACACAGAACGAACATTGTGTTTCAATGTCAGCAGCCAGTCATATGCCTATCCTGACACATTTTGTTCTCAGCCAAACAAAATAAGGGATGAGAGGAGAAAGGGATATACTGGAAATTGAAGGTTGACAGGCCAAAACAGCAATTCTAGAATCATTCACAACTACATAGTTTAGAAGGACGGATTAATTATTGAGATTACACAGAATTGTGTGAGTGAGTATTAGAGAGAGCGTGTGTTCGTGATGATTGTGTGTGTCTCTGATTACAAAGGGATCAGGGTGTTGAGGCTGGTCAGGATCAGATATCCAAGTGCTGTAACTGCATCTGTCTGCACTTAAATTGCCAAACACTCACACACACACGCACACACACACGTTCAACGAGGCAACTGGGATCTCAATGTTTAAACTGTCATATCATATCCATTGATAGCATCTGATTGTCTCAGACGCAGAGAAACATTGCCCCCCACCTCACTGTTGCATAAAAGAGAGAGGTGACAAACAGTTGGCAAATGTTTGCTTTATGGCAGAGTAGAGGACGATCTCTGTTTAACTCTGAGGCACATTATATTCCCATCTTACAAAAAAGAACGGAAAAGCCTGATGCCGTAAGAGAACCTTTTTAGGTTCTTTAGGTAGAACTAGGCCCAAAAATATGCAAAATTATCCAACAACAAAGATATGGATGGAAAGCATTTTCTGATAAGCCAATTTATTCTACTATCCTGTACATTGTTTTTCACTGCTAACTGAATAGACCTATGCAGGGTTGGAAGAGTCCAGTAACCCAATTGACCTATGGCTAAGCCACGCCCCCTCCACTCACTCGGACAAACAGTCAACATTCGGGCAGCTGTCACAGTAGGAGACATTTCACTAGTGGCAAATGGTGATTTTTGGAGACAGAATGATAATATACCATTTCAAAGTCTGATACTTTTCATATTTTTTTTACAGAAAATGGCACTATCTACACCTGTCACATCTTTCACATCTGTCAACTCTTTCAGACGATAAACACTTCTCTTTTTTCTTCATTCACACAGGTCTGCTAGGTGTGCTGAGTGTGTGTGCTACGTTGCTGCAGTTATGCTCTGGCTGTCCTTCAGAGTGTGTGTGTAACTCACTGGAAGCTAACTGCAGTGGGCGGAGTCTGGTATCTGTGCCCGCTCTCACTTCTCTCCCGGAGGGCACACATACCCTCTTTCTGGCCAATAACCGCCTCTCCTCCCTGCCCGTCTCGGCCTTTGCCAATCTGAGCACCTTTGAGAGCCTCGACCTGTCCAACAACTATCTGGACAACCTGCCTTCCAGACTGTTCCGTGAGCTGAGTAACCTGAGCGATCTGAGTTTGCGTAACAACAGCCTAACGGTTTTGGATCGGGAGTTATTTCGTGGCCTGACCCAGCTACGGAGGCTGGATCTGTCTCTGAACGGCTTGGCCACTGTGCCGCTGGGCCTGCTGGATGAGCTGCAGGGGCTCACCTGGCTCTCCTTGGCTGGGAACAGACTTCACGCCCTGGAGAGAGCCACATTCGAGCCTCTCATCAACCTTCAGCACCTGGAGCTGGGCATAAACCCCTGGGAGTGTGACTGCAACCTGAGAGACTTCAAACACTGGATGGAGTGGCTAATATACCGAGGTGAGGGTTGTGTGTGCGTATGTTTTTATTCTCTGGAGGTGTAAAAACACGTAATTTGAGCAATAAGTCACAAGAGGCTGTAGGTTAAGGTGTGTTCTTTGGCACAATCCAAAGTGGACTGTCTTAAGGCCTTTAACAATGGTAATTATTGTACCAGTAAAGAGGTGACAACAGCAGTATGATTATAGACATCAGTGTTCAATTTTAATATTTAAAATCTGAATAAATTATTCTTCCATCAAGTAATATATTTCAACTTTATCGAATTACTGTATTGCATTCAAATTTCATGTACAATCATGTAAAGTGCATGTTTATTGGCACTTTGCAAGGGCTATAAACCATTGAGAATTATCTGTTTTAAAAGAGGTTTATTAAGCCTCTTAACAGATGGAGCTGTAACCTAATGGTAAGTGCATGTACTCCAGACTTATCGTAGGAAATGTACCCACTCTCTCCCTAATAATTTCCATCTTTTGTCTACCACTGGCAATGAAATGTGGCAAAACCCCAACAATAATTGTGAAGCAGAGCTTCAAATTCTCCATACCTCTCACTTTCTATTTTTCTCTGTCTGTCTCAATCCTTCAACTCTGAGTCAGAGAAACTCATTTAATTCTGTTTCAGACCAGCTTTGAGAGGGAGGGGGATTTGAAACAGACATAAGAGGCTGAGTCACAAAGCTTTTAGTGTGTGAGAAAGAGACTCCAGTCATGGTGGGCTCTGAGTCTCTTGCTTTGTTCCAATACCTAGTGAGCTGCCTACAGATGTGGCATATAAGGCAACCATAATACTTTCTCAACGTTACTTACACTACCTTCCAAAATACTTTGTTTTTACCAACTTCAAGCAGCATTGCATGTTTTTTTTTTTTTCATGGAGATCCTACGATGCAACAAACTTATTGAGAAAATTTAAGATTTTGAAGGAAATTATAAAAAATAACATTGTATACAGTGTGAGCGGTAACTCATTACATGTTTTTTTTTAAGTAGCTAGTAAAGTAACATTACTTTTAAATTTCGAAGAAAACGTCTGTAATTTTTCAAATAAGTAAAGCCAGTCACTTTGGTCTCTCATTTATTGACTGACATCTCTCCTGTCCTCATGTTGAGAGTGCGCTGCGGAAACATGATGGTTATTGTCGTTCTAGACTAATTTTGAGCAATGCATTTACTCATGTCACTTGCACAAAAACAGATTAAGTTTTCCTTAAAAAGAATAAAAACTGAAATGCAATCTCAGAATATTACGCAAACGTGCAATAATTAATGTTAAATTACACAAACTTTAATTTCACTTTATTACCTAATGTCTTTAATGCTGACCTTCGATGATTTAATTCAACCATACAAATTAGAAAAAATGGCTTTAGATGAACATCACATTTGTGTTTATTTTTTTTTTATTATTGCTGAAGAGTGAAATTTCTTTTCCTGTGTCCTATTCTTCTGCAATCCAGAATGGCAGCACAGCGGAAAGGTTTGTTTGAGCTGTGCCCTCTACTGTACAGGTGTGAATTTGCATTTCCCTCAGCCTGAGGCTTATTCATTTCACTTTTGGTGTGAAAGGGCTTTAACATTTGAAAAACAAACAAGCAAGCCCAGTCCAAATAAGAAAAAGTAATATAACTTTCCATAAAAAGTAACAAAATTTGAATACAGTTTTGTAATGCATTACTTTTACATTATATATCATTCGGTAATTGAAAATATTCTGAAAAAATAGATCAGAAAAAATATATATATATATTTTATCCCAAATTTGTTTGTAATGTCTGTTTTATGCATACTGGATCATTGCACCATTAGCTGTGTGATTTGTACTGGATTAGCGCACCATTCGTGAGATGCAAATTACAAGCTATTTTAAATTCAAGTGCGAGTCAACTACCCTGTCCAGAATTATATTTGTACGGCATGTGGAGTTGCTACCTATGCACTCCAAATTAGTCACTCCATGACAGTTAGCATGTTGCCTATGTAGGCAGTGCGGCAAATCACTAGGTTTTGGAACAGAGCTTCTGTATGCATGTCAGGCTTTTTAATTATACGCAAGCTACCACTCTTTCTCTCATACAAACACACACGCACATTGAAGTGGGTTTCTGACCCTCCTAGCTTTGCGGTGCTATTTTGAAGGGCTTGAAGCCACCATTTAAATTTATTAGAGGTTACTATTGTTTAGCTTAGAGAGTATTATTTTTGATTTATCTTTCTCTATTGCTTTCTGTCGTAGGCGGTTATGTTGATGCCGTTGAGTGTACGCTTCCGAAGGACTTAAGGGGCCGTGACATCAGGGGTGTTCCTGTGGAGATGTTCAACTACTGTCTGCAATTGGAGGATGAGAATGGGGGCGGGGCTGGGAGCAAAAGTGGATCTCCACCATGTTTTCGTGGGACACCCACTCCGTCGTCCGAAGGTGCTGTGGTGCGTACGGAGGCAGAGCTACCAGACTGTGTGAAGCAGCGTTATCGGCCGGTCAGTGTTCGCAGGGCGATCGGTACAGTAGTGATCGCTGGTGTGGTCTGTGGAATCGTGTGCATTATGATGGTAGCTGCCGCAGCATACGGCTGCATATATGCCTCTCTAATGGCAAAATACCAGCGAGAGCTAAAGAAGAGGCAGCCACTGATGGGTGACGCAGAGGCAGAAGGCGACTCGGAGGATAAACAGATCTCATCAGTTGCATAGGGGAATGGGGGATTCAGAGTTCAGAGGTCATTCACAAATAGAAAGAATCCTTTACTGGTTGGTCTGCGCATTTGATGATCATTTAGCTGCCCAGTAGAGGATTTATAATCCCTGTTTCCTGTTTCTCTGTCCTTCTTAAGACTCTCTCTGACTCTCAGACTTACACTTTACTCAATCGCTAAACTTTGGCCTACTGTATGACCTATTTGCCCCAGGAAATGAGGGACCACTCAGCACTTTAGAACTCCCCCACCCTCCTCCCAATGTTGAGAGGAGCTCAGCAGAGGAGGCGTGGATGCAACTGTTCACAGTTCCTGAATCCTGATGTTTCTAGAGGATCATTAGCATTTGCCTCTGTAGCAGCCTAGCTATCAATCCAAACCTATAATCATAACTCTAATCCCAACCCCAGTCCTAGACCTTTAACTCTAATCCTAACCCTCACAACACTAATCCAAACCCCAAACTCTAACCCTACCCTTCAATACCAATCCTAATCCTTACCATAAACCTGCAACCATCACCTCCAACACTGTGTCTACACCGGGTGGTACCCGTAAGTGGTACAGTTCACCAAATGCCAATCATACTCATTATAATCGATGCTGTCAACAGTGGATACATTCCAATGCATTGCACCGAGTCACAGACATAGACATAATCGGATGCCCAGATTTCTGAGATACTACATGCGCTTGCTCTGCTTCCGGCAAAAGGACAATTTGATTTGGAAAATTCACTTTTAGGTTTCCAGTGTAGGCAGCCTCAAGCCGTTGCAGCATCAGTGTAGACATGGTGTAATCTTAAACTTCTAACTGTACTCCAAAACTAAACCCATAACACAAATCCTTATCCTTACCATAAACCTCCATCAATAATCTGAATCCCTAACCCTAAATATCCATCACTATACTTAACCACCAACTCTAACCCTAAAACACTAATCTGACCCCCAACCCTAAACCTCCAACACCAATCCCTACCCTTACAATTACCCTCCATCATGCCCCTGGTTTCACAGACAAGGCCTAAGCTAGTCTCAGACTAAAATGCATGTTTGAGTTTTAACTGAAATCAACTTGCACTGATATTTCTTAAAAAAAATGTCAGTGCCATCGTTTTGTCTCAGGATGCACACCATTTTTTTTAGAAACATTATACCATATAAACTACTTAATTGCCATAATTAACTAGGGCCTAATACTGGCTTTGTCTGTGAAATGTACTCTAACCTAAACCTCCATAACTTATCATAACCCACAACTCTATCTCTACTCTGAACCCATAGCTCTAAACCATAAACACTACCCTTACCATAAACCTCCATCACTAATATGAACCCCAAGTCTAAAACTCCTGCCATCGCAAATCCAAATAACTCTTACACTAAACCTTCACCTCTTATCCAAACCCAAACATTAAACCCCCAATCCAAATCCCGCTACCAACTCTAATTTGAACCCTTAACCCTACCCCAGTGTGAACTGAACATCATAACCCCCACATATCACATTTGAAATATTCCCACCTTATTTATCAGCTATAATATATTCTGTGCAATGTGACGTGACCCCAGTTTTATGTTTTTAAGTGTGAGTTTTGTCCTTTGTATCGTGTAATAATTTGTGTTTACGGTTTGTTGTTTCTCCATGTTCATCTCTAGAGTTCAGACATGTTTTTGTAAGACTAGAAGAATCCAGCCCTGGCGTCTATCGTGAAGTGTCTTGAAGTATTGTGAAGTCAAGTGCTAATATAGAGCAGGCTGATGACTCTGTTGATGTTAGTGGAGGGTGGCAGATTGTGGCTATTGGAACTGTTAATTACACCTTGGTGGCTATAGAAGCACAGTGATAGCTAAACAAAAAGAGAAAGGCAATAGATGAGAGGGAAATAAACCTTACATTTATTAAGATAGACTTTTTCTGTGCAATATAAATCAATGTCTTTGTTGATCTGTTGTTTAATTCTGGACTAGGATGTCATAGCTGATTTAGTCTGATCTTTTCTCTTGGGCTGGCAATGGAGGAGAATCGATTGAGTCTGTGTGATCAATTTTCTGCTTGTGGACCAATTTGCACATTTCGCTTTTCCTTGAGGGCAGATGTTGTTTAGACGAAATCATTCAGATAAATTTTACTTGGGCTTTCAGAAGCCCACAGATATAAGCTTTTCTGCGGCAATCAGCCTCAGCAACTGGTCGAAAAATGGAAAGAAAGACTTTCGGAAACTTGCTGCACACTGTTAATGTGAACCAGCATATTTTCTTTCCTCAGTATTATTGAAAATTAAGAAACGGATTATAATGTCAAGAGTAACGTCATCATTGGGTGTTTTGCACAATGCTGCCATCTATAGGAAGGATGTGCAGTAGGCACAAGGGTGTGGAGCAAATATCTCACCACCTCATTTGGATTTAAGAAACGCTCTTCTGCTGTAACTATAGCAACAATCTTTCCTACACACTATTTATTACCAATGCAAATTACTGGTAAGGTTGCTGGCAAAAAAAAAAAATTGTAAATCAAAGTGTAACAACTAATTTGTGTGCAAATACCCACACCAGCAGTTAAGCATCTCTGACGTTTATCTGTGTGTTCAATGATATTTGCAGCCATATGCTGAGTATATATAAGTACAGATATACATTTATTCAAAAGTATGTTGAATATATGTATCTATTTTAATCTGTGTCTTACAAATTATTTATGAACAATAACTTGATAGCAAAAAAATGAGTATACTTTTCCCTGTGTTTCCTGTGAAAACTCCTTTTGTAGAGGAACTCCTAAAAATTCTCCATAAGAGAATTCAGAGAAAACTCATGGATTATTAATTAGAGGAGTTTTGTCTAATGATTGCAGTAATGTATTCTCTTGCCATTAGGTCTAATTTTATACAGCATGTGTCATGGGCCTGTACTCTGCACGGGGCAACAAAACACATACCCTGTATCCTTCGTTACGTAAAAAGAAAAGACGAAAGCACTTTTGCCACCGGTGGACTAATACTTTCCCGTCAAATAGCACTTATTGCGAATAATCTCAAAAGTGAGCACATGCTTGTTTATTGACTGTCAGCAAATATGCCAGTGAAAATGAAATGAGCATTGACTCTGCTGAGGTCTGTTTACTCTCGGTCCTGGCCTTACATTTTAAGAGCAGGGACACCACACACACACACACACTTCACTACACACTTTGTAAACCCCATCGGATTGATGAAAGTAAAGGATTTGCCCATTTTACTGAGCTGAAAGCATCTTCAAGATCTTTATAAAGTTCTGGTTTAATATCTTCTAGCTTATCGATGTGACCCTTTCTTCACTTGACCTTTTTTCTAAGACTGATATAAGATCCTTCTTTATATTTTCGCTTGATGAAAATCAGTTTGAAATATGATTTGTGATCTGTGATATATTTCTGTGTTAAAAATGAATAAAGAATGTATTTCTGTAAACGTTGAAGTGTAAGATTCAGCAAGCACTCGGACAGTTTGCTCAAAGTAAAATTATAAAATATGCTTCTTCAGATTCTCACACAAATGGAGGGAGATCCAGATTAAAAAAATCGAAACAGATGGATAAATGAAGGGGTCAAGCGGTGGCACAGTTTGCCCCTGCTGGTTGATAGTGTAACTACACCATTATGGTGGCATTAAAAATCATTTTCCATTGACTGCCATTCATGTATTTCTCTAGAAAAAACATCTATATTACAGTAGACAACAGCTTTGCCTGTGACTATTTTTGAGGGCTCTACAGGGTTTCAAAGCAAATGCTAAACGAAATGAGAATACTAGCATATAACGTATCCCAACTCCCTATCCAGTGACTTCCTGTCCTTTCTTTTTTTTTCCCTTTTCATGAATGCATTAATACAATACAAGTCATCAATTATGCGTGTCTGCATGAGTAATGAGAAAATAGCACAAGCCAAGGTTGTGTTGAGGAAAAGAGATGTTCGTGTTGGAGTGGTGAACTCCATACATGGTTGCGCATCCAAACATGGGTACATGTGCTCACTCACATACTTAAAATGGACAAAGATAATAGCAACTCGATGGGTGTTCTTTGATCACCACAGACTAATAAAAAAGATTAAAAGATAATAATAGCCAGGGAAGGTCATACCTCCAGCAATTGCTGTCTTTTTGTTTACAGTGACTGTAACAGACGTGACGGCAATCAAAACCCTTCCATCCACTGCGGGGAAAGAAAAAATAAATACTGAGCACAATACATTCAATAGGGAGTAGAGTCTTTTGATATGGACTGCAGGGTGCGGACTACCTCCTGTGTTGTCCTCGATAGGAACGTAGTACAAAAAGCTTCCAGCTGGATTCTCTGCTGCACGCCGATACCAAACAGGGAAATGGTCCAGAGTAAAAATATTCTCCTTATCAGATGGAGTTAAGAATTTTCTGCAAAGAAACCATCAAAAAGAGATTCATATTTTATTGTATATAAACCTATGTATGTTGATTATATAGATTAGCATTTGTTGAGTTATTTATGTATAGCCGCATCAACTAATGTTTTTTTTTTATTAATACCACATTCTGTTTTTCATGTTATTGCCTGTTCCTCTTTACCTTCCCGAAGTTGAGAATTTTAGAGAGCATATTATGTGAGGCACTGTGGCCATGGCCTTACAGAGATATTTCACCAAAAATGAGGGTAACATTCTTCAAATAAATTCTTCTTCTCCCATTAGCGGAAGAAAGAAATGGGTAATACTTTACTTGAAGGGGTGTGCATGAAGGAGTGCATGTTTATGACAACTGTCATTAAGGTGTCATTCGCTGAATTAGGTGTCATTCGCTGCAAATATGAAATTGTTTGAGATGTCTTTGTTATGACACCTTGACATAAACCAATACATCATAACCAGTCAGTGTCTTTGTCATGATAACTTGACATTACTAAGACAACACAACCAGTCATAAATATCAAATTATCAAACTTAAGAAAGCACCTAGCTTTATGGGTTAGCATTACATTAAACTGTCATGTGGTTGGTTTTGACATTGGCTGTCATGAGGCCTTTGTAACATTTGAATGACAAATTTAATTTGCACCACAGTAGTTGAGGTCAAGAAAAATACGCCCTCATGTCAAAACCAACCACATGACAGTTTAATGTAATGTTAACTCATAAAGCTAAGTACTTTCTTATGTTTTATATAATAATTAATCTACTATGACATATTTATGACAATTTATGTTGTCTTGGTAATGTCAAGTTGTCAAAACAAAGACATGTCAATGTCATATTTGCATTAAAAATGTCATAATTCAGCAAATGACACTTAATGACAGTTGTCATAAACATGCATAAAACCTCCTTCACATTCATGATTATGAAGATGCCATGTCAGTCTTATGCACACCCCTTCAAGTAAAGTGTTACCAAGAAATGTATAGGTTTGGAACAACTTAAGGGTGAGTAAATGATGACATATGTTTCATTGTTTCCTTTTAGGAAAACCTATGTCAATGCAGATGTGGTTTATGTGGTTGAGTTGTGATGCGGAGTTCCTAATTAACTGTACTCACTTCCCCACACGTTTCTCTTCGCCAACATATCTGGTCATCCTCATGAGGCCGGAGCGTGTGCCCAGGAACGCCGTCTCCACACCCGCATCAATACTGCACATCGGAGGCGTGCAAAAGAATGAGAAAAGTCAAGGCCGAGCACATATTTCACTAATGAAACTTGTCTGTGATGCTGTGTGTGTGGGTGGGAAATAGTACCCGGAGGCGTTGAGCAGCAGTGCAGTCCAGTAGGCTTCCATGGGAGCTGTGATGACTGCGTCAAACAGGGTCTGCTGCAGGAGTCTTTCATCACCTGAAGAACAGACAGAACAGAACCAAAGAGCAAATACGGTATCATCATGCATCATCCAGATCAAATTGTGTGTAATTGCCTACAAAAGTGGTCATGCTGTAGAGAATTACAATTGCAAAGATATGAGATGATTTATAAGTGCAACTAATTATTTAGCTTTGTGCCAAAACCTAGTGGTCACTATGAAACACTACATAGGCAACAAGTAGGTGCTTTGTTTTTACTCATTGGTAATTCTACATGAATAAAAATCTCAAATACTATGCTAAAACTTTGAGTCTAGTGTGTAAAAGCCTCTGAGGCAGAACTCACACTCCAGGTCTGGTTCTTTCCCTAACAGATATCGAACCACAGCCTGAAACTGTGTATATTTACGGTGATGTGGATCGATGTCTGTCTCGCAGTATGTCCTGAAACAGCAAAAAAAAAGTGCAATAAAAATTATCAAATCATTACAGATTCTAATCTAGTTAGCCTTAATTAACACCCACCATTCATTAGCAATAGTGACATCAGATGCTGTCAGGTCATGTAGGCCTGTAGACAGAAAAAATACACGGCTGAGATGATTTACAAATGAAAGCAGTACACAGAGACAGGCAAGTGATTTATTATTTTTGCAGACAATAATCTGAAAATCGTTACCCTCTTCAACTGAAACATTTCCGATGAAAAAATTCTTCCCGTGACCATTGGAAAGTACAATTCCAAGACTAAAAACATAGACACACAACATACGGTACAGTAAAGCAGAACTTAAATATACAGTCAGCATGTTTTAGACTCACCTGAATGGAGTTTCGTTGATGATGGTGTAATAATATTCATTTTTCAGGAAGACAACTCTCTTCTGAGAAGGGAAGACGTCGGCATGTGAGTATGACAGTCATGGCTAGGTTTTTATGGGATAGAAATGAATGAATCAAACTAAAGTAATCTTAAAGGACAAAATCAACTCACTCCTTTATCTACTGTTGCTCTGACATCCAGAGAGATTGTCCCACTTTCCCCTCTTACCATTGCCGTTCTCAACTAGAGGACACACAAACACCTTGAAGCAATTGATCTAAAAATGGTGTGATGGATGTGTGTGTGTTGTTCCACTCACTGCGTATTCTGTATCTTCCCACTCCACCTCTGACAGATCCACACTGTTATAGTTAGGCTTTGGCCTCAGCTTTTTACCGTCTTTATACTAACACAAAATATCGAAAACATCAACGTTAATGATATACAAAACTAATAACACAATGTAATCAACTCTTATTGTCAATAGGTGAGATCTGTGGAATATTGTGGAGCTTACCAGAGGTCGAAGGTCAGGGTGAGAGAGGATGTAACCATTATTAGTATTTAGGAATGCATAGCCGTGAACTCCCAGCTGAAACGGCGAAGAAGTCAAAATAATAAATTCAGTAAAATCACATTAATCAGTCAGCCGTTTAAACAATCTCTGTATGCAGTAGACATGGGTATAGTTTGCCCTGTGAATGAAAAGACCTTTTGTGATCGGGTTATTGTGAACAGAGGACTGCACCTTGTATCGAGGAGCCAATCTCATGAGCTCTTTTAAAGGGACATCTGTGCCAACCACACCAAGGAGGATGCCGTGAGACAGCTAAAGTTACACACAAAGAGAAAGAGTATAGTCAAAAATACAATACAATTTTAAAATAAACGGATGAATTGAACTGATGATCTACAATTGTCAATGGTCTAACACAGGTCACATTACATCAGTTTGTTGTAGAAGAGTTTGGAGCATAAACATATGTCTATATGGACTTTGAAGGTAATCAACAAAACAAACTAGTTACTTTTATAACGTTTTATTCAGTTTTAATATATTAATTAGAAGAATATATCAATGTGTATATGCAATTTTCATCGGTTATGCTCATCTTTGGAGGCTTCTCAAGTAAACAGTTCTGTTTAACAGAGACCTAGACCTGGACCGGAAGTAATGCGAACCTTCATGATTTATTGGTTTTTGGTTTTCAAAAGCAAATTCGGAATAATTCACTTATAATCGTAATGAAATTGTATTAGATGCGAATAAAATATATTTAATTAAACGATTCCCTGCTGTCAAGGACATATCAGTTGATTAGTTCTGTCTGGTCAGACAAGGCTAGCGCATTCACGCGCTGGCCGCGCTCTTTTTCGTCATCAGACTAGAGAAAGCCGTTTGGAAGCGTCGACTGAGAATGTTATTTACAAATGGTCTTCGTCCTTTTTAGGTAGAAAGTCGGGTCATATATTCAAATTGTAACGGAATAATTTGTATAAACATGTTAAGAGTGTTTAATAGTGTATATTTAATGTTTTTGCTGGATTATGAGAGTTTGTGTTAGATTTATAGTCATGTGACGAACTCCCAGCAGGCTATAGTATAACGTAGTCCCAATATCACAGACTCCCACTGTAGTTTAACTGAAAAAAAGCTACATTTATTGTTATGTAACAAAATTATTTAGTGGTGAGCATTTTGAGGATATTTTTTAATATTGTTTTGTTGTTTTTGTTTGTTTTTTTGTTTTGTTTTTTGTTTTGGAGCCTCACTTTCCCTTATTCAACTCACTGTTTCTTCTTTCTTGCTGAACACAGGCATGGCCACAGAGGTCATCAACAGCAAACTCTCAGCCTGTGTGTTAAAAAGCTGAAAGACGAGAAAGAGAGAGAGACAACAGACTGAGCTAATGGTAAATCCCAGCCAGGGCTGTGTGTGAAGTGGATGAAACCCTGAATGAGACCAGCAGGTGCTTCACTGGTAGGTAGATTCCTTATTGTTCTACCTTGCAAAAGCAAAATACTGTAACACTTCGCAATACAGGTGCGTTAATATACATTTATTCATGCTTAACTAATGCACAGATTATGTTGAGTTAATGTATGACTCATGAAGAACTAAAGCACTACCCAACTAAAGCGTTACCCAAAATAAAGTGTTATCCAAAACACAGTAACTACGCCAACACTGAAACTGAGAAAAATGGCTTCAGAGTTTTTGAATGAATTTCTCTCTCTAAATTTGAGCACAGCTTACCAAACAAATTTGTCACAGGACAGACCCGATTTTAGTCATAACTCAGTTTTGACCAAACGTGTTACTGTCTATATTGAATAATTTGCATGGCATAGTCATCGGCATCAACAGAAAGAATTATAAAGAAACTCTGTGTCTGTAGCTCCTTTTTGCTTCTGTAGCTAGCTATCATATTAAATATAAGACGTGTTGACCCATTAATACACAAATTAAACTCTACCAGACATTTGACAAGGAACTTGATTAAATTAAAAACTTCACAGAGATCTCAGAATTTCTAAATTCAACTAAAATATATCTAAAGGAGAGGCTATGAACTCTAAACTGCAAGAAAACATGAACTACAATATTGCATTTGGATTTATACAGGATATATTTCGATCTACTGCGGAGAATGAAATAATTTACCTCAGCTGTATTGGGTAGCTGGAATGGGATGACAGGAAATAATGACAGACATAATGAAGTAACAGACATAACAAGATCACATTCGGAATCAGATAATGAAATCACAAAATGGGAGGTTCAAGATTATTGTAGACTAAAATGATCAATATGAAGGTTTGGGACAATATGCAACATCATCTTTTAGGTACAGTACCGACTTCTGCAAAAAGAAAGAGAGAGTGAACGAGAAAAGGTAAGCAGCTCACCACACTGTCCATGTAAGCCTCTGTCCAGATGATGTCATGATCATGGTTGATGACCATTGGCCTGCTCAGCACATGAAGATATTCCATTACATTCTCCTGCACATCCGCCAGAGTAGAGATATGGGTGTAGTAACCTAATTACAAGCACACAAAAACAATGGTAATATAAAAAATGTGATTTATTGATCTGTTACCAGCAGAGGGCACAGCTGTCACAATATTTAATTAAATTATTATAGAACGGGTTGTGGAAAGCATGGAAATATCAATACTTTTTATAATTGTTATTTCCAAGCTTGGAAAATGCAGGAGAAAAAAAGAAAAGATATATATATATATATATATATATATATATATATATATATATATATATATATATATATATATATATATATTGATGAAATAAATAAATACAGGAAAATATTAAACTTAGAAATTAGAAATGTTGTCTTGCCAATAAACTTAAGTTCTAGTTGAAGTTCCAAATTACTAAAAATAAAATAAAATAAAATTAATTAAAGATAGAAATAGCACTAAAAATTATAAAAATGAAAAAAAAATGCAACAAATTACAAAAATTAAAATGTAAACTGAAATAAATAAAATTACTATAATGATACATAAATAAAACAAAAATATAAATATACATTAATGTGCTTTTTTAATTCTGTAACAAATGACTGGAAAAGAAATGGGAATTGAAACCATTGTGCTCACAAAAAAACATTTAGATTATAAAATCTGTACAAAGTGTGCACATCGCACGTTTTCTGTACAAATAATAGAACTCACTAGCTCAGGTAGTTTCCCGCAATGCCCTGCTTTAATTGCAGTAGGATCTCACCTTTATTGTTGCAGGCAATCCATTTGACATTGTCAGCAAATGTTAGCTCTCGTCCAATTAGATATGAGAACACGCGCACCTGTTTGATAGCGTATTATGTTATCAGATTATATACACAGGTAAAGCATGTATCCATAGTGACTCTTTGTTTGTCTGTGCACATTTGGTACCTTGCGGTCTGGCCAGTTGAACTCCTCAAACACCTTCTGGAAATCCTCCATGGCTCCATCAGTAATCAGCATTATTGCCTGGTTACATAAACTACCCCTGCCTTCTGCTGCTGCCTACGCACACCCAGAGCCTTTTGATATATCAGTATTTCTATATGGATAAATATACATCCCTCAAACACCAACACACACTCACCTCGTTCAGAATCTTAAATGACTCTTTCATGGCTTTCTTCACCTTTCCTTCACCTTTTACCTGCAATTTCTCCACCAAAAGTTTGAAGTGCTAGAAAGAATTAGAATGCATGAATGCAGCAAATATTAAAATTAAAATTGGCAACTGAAATCATTGCTCAGAGGAAACGTTTAACTACCTCACGGTTATCCAGGTCGGCCTGTACCAGCGTGCCTTTAAAACAGGGCTCTACATACCGGACATAATCACTGTACTGGAAAGGGAGAAAATATTAACTCTTATTGATGAGGACAATAACTTAGATTTACATGGAAGGAATTGTATTACGTGCCACCTGTTTTGTGTAAAACCTGCCCTTATGAAAAATACGTTTATTCAAGTGTTCTATTAGTATACTTCTTTTCAATAAAAAATAAGAAAGCATACTTTCAGTCTACATTTTACATACTTATTAAAAATATACGTTATGTACTTCTCAGAAATATACTTAAAATTACACTTAAGTGTAGTTGACTTTTACTGAGAGAAAAGTCCAAGTATATTATTTGGGCTGTATATTACATTTGTTGATCGAGATATACTTGAAGTATACGAAGTATACTTGGCTTGTAGTTGTGTTAACACTTTTGATCGAGTAGTGTATTAAATATACCTTTTTACATTTTTTTATATACAGTGTACATTGTTTGAAAATATTGATTTAAAATATTGATATACAAAAGATATGTTTCTAAATCTGAATTGTTGTTTAGGGTAGTCCACTGGTAGTGTACATAGGAATTTACATTAATTTTACGTTACTCTTTCCCCAGAAAGAAAACTTGTAGTATGAATTTATTAAACTTGTTGTTTACTTCAAAGTGTACTTTTATAAACTAAACATGCTGTGCTACAAGTGTTAAAATAGTAAACTACTAATATACCCATAAGTTCACTTGCAGTTCAAATGAGAAACATAATTATGAAGTACTTGTGCACTTAAAGTTTACTACCGTTAAACTTATAATACACTTATATAGTATACATAGTAGTATAGTACTATAGTACACATATACTTTTATATACTAAAGTGGGCCAATTTAGGTATTAAAATAGTACACTTACAACTTTACTACTAGTATATACTGACATTAATATACTTAATATATAATTATTATACTTTAAAATATACTTGAACATTACTTCAAGTACCTCAACATTACCTCATAAAATGAACTTGAAGTATACTTCTTTTGGTGGTTTAGTTTGGAAATTTCTGTTCTTACCGCAATGACGTTGACAAAGTCGTTTTCTCCGAGTGTGTCTAGAATGGTGTTGATGGTGTGTTTTGCAATAGTGAGCCTCAGACCCTTCATGCTGCCGCTGATGTCCACAGCGATGATAATGTCTTTGGGGGACGTGGCTGCCTGGATGTACCTTAGAGAGAGAGAACAAAACAGTGTTCTCTTAAATGAAGGATACTTTGTCATACAGTTTGAGAGAAACTTTTTTAAATGCTTGCAAGCTCAGATCAGTGTTATTAACTAAAACTATTACAAATCGTTAATTGAAACAAAGCTGAAAATAAAAAATATATATATATTTGATGAAAAACCTAGAAATATTGCCCTGGCAATAAATTAAATAAGTTGAAGGACTAAATTGACAAAAGCAAATTAAGTTAAATAGAAATATTAAAAAAAACTAAAACTAATAAAGATGACAAAAAAGATGGCCAGAATAACTCAGATTGCCATTAACAAACAGTCAAGAGACCTTTTCACTAATAATTCCTCAAACGGATAACAGTGCGTGAAATCTCATCTGGGTAATGTTCTGAGAGAAGGAAATAATGAGATCACTTTGAGAGAGTGAGAGAGAGACTGAAACTGAAGACTGAACATTACATCAATAGTCCGCTATTCACATTTTTAATTGCCTTACTTGTAGTTTTTTAACTTACTCGTGTCTCAGAACTACTCAGAATATATATACACACCAAGTAACCATTGTAGCTCTTAGATAAAGGAACGTAACACAATACAACAGGTCAGTACTCTGCTTTCATTACTGCTAAAGAGATTGTGTGCATTAGCTGTAATAGTGTTAGTCCTGGCAGAAGGTGTTTAAGGAAAACGGGCAGATGAAGCAGTCAGTCACGGAAAGGAACCTAGATTAAAATCTTTCAGTGAGATCCGACCTGCTGCTTCTTGACCCTGGACTGTGGCCAAAACGCTAATCGTTTCATGTTGCCTTAAATCCTTGACAGTTTTTGAATTTCTGTCAATTCTGTCACATTTTTAAGGTGTCATGTTAAAATTAATTCAACTTTTAAAGACACAAGACCTCTTCATTTTGATTCACTCTTTTGCAATACATTCAGCTGCCACTTACAGTACGCATCCCACCGACTAGTTGATGTTGAAGTGGACACTGCCATTCAAAAGTTTGGGGTCAGTAGTTTTTTTAATGACTTACACAGAAGTCTCTTATGTATGGAAGCTTGTTTCCGCCATAGAATGAAAAATATAAAATGCAATTGTGACTTTTTATCTCACAATTCTGACTTTTTTTCTCACAATTGCGAGTTTACTTCCCGCAATTCTGACATTATTTCTCAGAATTGCGAGATGAAAAGTCAGAATTGTGAGATATAAAGTCAGAATTGTGTGATATAAAGTCGCAATTGCGAGTTATAAATTGGGTGTTATAAAGTCATAAATGCATGATATAAAGTCAGAATTGTGAGATATAAAGTCAGAATTGTTATAAAGTCTCAATTGCGTGTTATAAAGTCAGAATTGCGTGATATAAAGTCAGAATTGCGAGATATAAAGTCAGAATTGCGTGATATAAAGTCAGAATTGTGAGATTTAAACTATTCTGAGGGGGGAAAAAGTTAGTCTTTTTTCCCATTAGAATTTGCCTGATAACTCGCAATTGCGAGTTTATATCTCACAATTCTGAGAAAATATGTCAGAATTTCGACATATAAACTCACAATTATGTGTCATAAAGTCAGAATTGCGAGATGTAGACTCACAATTGTGAGAAAAAAGTCAGAATTGTGAGATAAAAAGTTGCACTTCTGTCTTTTTTTCTCAGAATTGCGACTTTATATCACACAATTCTGACTTTATATCTCGCAAATCTGACTTTATATCACCCAATTCTGACTTTATATCTCGCAATTTTGACTTTATAACTTGCAATTGGGACTTTATATCAAGCAATTCTGACTTTATCTTGCAATTCTGAGAAATAGTCAGAATTGCGAGATAAAGTCAGAATTGCGTGATATAAAGTCACAATTATTTATTTTATTTTTATATTCAGTGGTGGAAACAAGCTTCCATACTTATGCTCACATGAGCCTTCGTAAATCATTCTAATAAAAATGTAAATGTCACTTTCCCATCAATTTAATGCATCCTTGCTGATTAAGTGTTAATTACTTAAGAATTAAAAATTACTTATTGAAGAAAAAGAAAAAAACTGAATGGACAATGGACACTATTGTAGTTTTATACAGTATATCCACACACACACACACACACACACACACACATGTTCAAACTCACCAGTTGCGATTCCTGCCATCAAAAGTGACAACTCCATTTTCATCAGGTGTCCACTGGATACCTTAAAAATTGTAGAATTGAATTAATTTACTGTCTCCTCTCCATGAGAGAGATGGAGAAGGATTTCTGTGCCCATATGCATGTAAGATATGGGAAGCCTGAGTTTATCAGTTAGTTTACTGTGTCAATACTGTAATGACATGGTGATGAATGAGAGAGGCAGAGAGAAGAGGCCTGAGTCATTGTCACAAATAATTACACTAGTAATTCTGTGTCATTCAGACTCTCATTTCTCTGTCTCGTGTCTGAATGAGCAAAACTGCATGTTCAGTAACCTGCAATGCTGCGTTTGAAGGGCTAAGGCTGTTGATGATTACCAGGGTAAAGTCGGAAAAATCCAGTTGAACTGCCGAAGTATTGCCAGGTTAGAGTCGGGTCCTTCTCAAAGTTACTGATAAATACCTCATTAAGTGCTTCTGACATAAAGACTCCATTCAGAATATCAGGATCTGAGAGACAGAGAGAGATCTGCGTTATTTTCAGTTTCTAATCAGGGATGAAAATGCCCTGTGTCTTTACCTTTGTTATAGACATTGGTGGGCACTTGTATGACACTTTGCTGAGTATTGACAGGCAGTTTGTTGAAGTGTTCATTCTCTTCCAGAGGAAATTCACCCCCCAGCTCCACATTGTTCCCATCCTCGTTTACTTTGTTAATCATCATGGAGTTGTAGTAGTCAAACTGCAGAACGATAAGTGTAAATGTATGAATACAGACTCAGGGATGAACAGGAGAATAAGGGGGAAGGATGGACGATGGATAGCTCACCTCTAATGTGGCATTATATTCATGATATAAATCTGCATCCTCTGCAACCTCTGCCATTCTCTGTATAAAACACGTTAAAATAGATTCAGGAGATTGCCTTCTTTTTTGATCATCCAAAAAACAACAAACAGCAATTAAAAACGTATAATATTTTGTTTCTAAACTGTTTAGAATTACACATTACTACAATATACTGATTTCTCTGACCTTGACCGACTTCATCTTCCTGCCCAGCATGTTCTCCATTTCTTCAGCAAATTCCTTCACTAATTTTTTACCATCCACTTCCACCATCTTGATAATGGGCTCCACATCTTTATATTTCTATGAACAGATGCAAACAAACACTCAAACACACGCACATTGACATTTGTACCGTACAAACTGAATATTCCCATAAACACAACCCTCACAGAAAAAATATCTGCATTTTAACAATTTCAAAAAAAAAACTAAATTTAGTATGATTTATGAGCTGTTTTCCTAATTGGGACCAAAAAATTTCCCCACAAGTAAAAAAATTGCTAGTATTACTATCTTTATGGGGACATTTTGTTTAAAGCAAAGGTCAAACGCTAGATCAGCACCCAATGAATCCTCTCCACCATGGCCATTGGATCACAAGGTCAGACAGGGATAATCCACCTCCACAAAACACTGTAAGAGTACCAGGCTTTATTCTGAGCTTAGATTAGACCCACAAAAACAAAAAAAGAGAGAGAAGGAATAGAGGGAGGAGGAGATGCTGCAGTCTGGGAAGGTTAATCCTCTTCCTGCCTCACTTTTCTGGCACATTCTGCTGTTGTGCTGCACTAATAAAGGGCCTTAAGGTGAAAGAACACCTACATATTCAGGTCAGATACAGTACTATAGACATGTCTTTCTGGTATGCAGATGGGCTGCTCGTAGGCACCGGGTCTGTGGTTAACAGTACAAAGTAGTGTTAATTAGAGTGTAGTGTGAATTCAAACAGATGCCAGATAACTGGACACAGCTGCACATAACATTTACCAGCAGTTAGACTCATTGCTAATTTAAAACCTGCTTCCTCTGCAGATCATCAGAAAATATCAGAAATGTCCCTGATTGCTTTGATATTAGGATTGAAATAAGGAGGTAAAACACATTTCAGTAATAATCAGGAGTAAAAAATATAATTGCAATGCTAAACAGCAGAAGAGTCATAACTCATTCTTTTACTGTCACAATAGACAAACCTTTTGTAAGAGTTGGGCACCTGAGTATCTGTTTGACAAGGCCTGGATCTGTTTTCCAAAGGCAGTGGCCCACTGTTGGACCCTGTTCAAAACACAAACGAAAAGCATTAGACATTAAAGCTAATTAATTTTAAAATGGATCTTAAAATGAATTTGAAGTAACTGCCATTTCAGACAATAAAATGTCTAGGAGAGGGACATTCTCATTCTATAGAACATTTGATTGAATGAAAATATGTAGTAATATGTATATTGTTGAAAGAAATGAATACCTTTATTCAGCATGGATATATTAAATTGATCAAAAGTGACTTTAAGAACATTTATAATGTTACAAAAGCATGCTGTTTTTTCCCATTCATCAAAGAATCCTGAATTTATCACTTTCTCAACAAACATTTTAAGCAGCTCAACTGTTTCCAACACTGATAATAAAATATTTCTTAAGCAGCAAATCAGCAAATGATTTCTGAAGGACCAAGTGATACTGAAGACTAGAAAAATGGCTGCTAAAAATTCAGCTTTGCCATCATAGGAATAAATTACATTTTTAAAAAGAAGAGAAAACAGTTATTTTAAATTGTAGTAATATTTCACAATATTACAGTTTTAACTCCAAATAATAATTAAATGTACCGTTGGTAAGCAGATTTCTGTCAAAAACATTTCAAAATCCAACCACAAACTTGAATGGTAGCGTATATGTTATCTAACACATGTGGACTAAACCCTAGAAAACTCACATTTTGATTAATGGCAAAGAGATCCTTGAAATCTGACAACAGAAGCAGTTAGCAATTTATTTCTCAAACATGAAGGATTTTAACTGATGGTGAGGAAAAACATTGTTATTGAAAACACAGAGGCACAATTTTCTGCTTTTGCTGGCAGCATGACTAAAGATTTTAAGCTAATTAAAGTTAGCTTGTTTTCCATAATTTGACTTTCAGGAACGAAATTAGCCCTCAGAGAGATCAAAAAATCTGTTCAAACAGGCTGTGTGTGTGGATTTTGTTGCCAATTGGAGGTTAAGCTTTGGCTTACAGTGCTTTTACAGTTGCTGTATTGAAGCAGTGACAGGAGGTGTGCGGGTCATGACCTGCACGCATTAAGATGAGATCTGGGGACATACTGGAGTTCTGCACAAGGATTCAGAGGAGTGCTATAGTGGTTCATCTTAAATGTGTGTGGGCAAAATCCACATTTATGTTTCATTTAGCAATACAGGGGCGTATAAAGATGATTGTTTCTCTCACATTGTGCATATCTTGTAGCTGTGTGGTTGTTTGGAAGTGTTTTGAGGGTTAAGCTAAACTTGTGCTGTGATGAACTGGACTCACGTTTCAGGCGGTATCCTCATCTGAGCTTGTGTTTGGATGGTCCAACTTGAAAACAGCACCCAAAACAGTGTGATGCCCTTCATCCTTCTCATCAACACCTGACAGGTGCATAAAACAGCAGTTTGTGTGATCTCCAGCTCACTATCTGCGGTAATCCCAGTCTAGTCTTGATATCAGATTGTAGCTGACAGACACTCCGGAAGCTTCAGAAGTGTGTTTTGGATGGCACAGAAATCTTCTTGGAAAGTTCTTGTGAAATAATGACATCCGGCTTTTTTATCCCCATTCCTGATCATCCCCCCTTGATGTTTACATCTCTTCTTTCCATTATTCTCTTCGTCACACCATTTCTTTATACAAATCCTCTAAGAGTTCCACCGATGTCTTCTCTTCTCTCTCATGCTCATCTTATGTTCAACACAGCTGGGAGGAACTGAAACAGAAGCAGAAACACTTACCTCCCTTTGCCCTCCCCACTATGATAATCCACATGGATTACACTCAACTTCCACAGTGGGGGAGAGAGAGATGTGGAGGATGTAGGGTGGGTGAGGGGCAGATGTATTGGAATAGAGAGATAAAAAGAAAGAGAAAAGGGTGAGGGTTTCTGTTAGAGGATAATTAGTGTTTCGGGAGATGGCCATTGTCTGTTCAGTCAGAAAGAAGGAAACTAAACCTTGCACTAAAAAGGGACACTGATGTTGCACTTGTCATTGCGCCAGTAGTACCTACAAGCAAATTATGCTAGATATTTCCTTTTAACTTTTCTTCATACTTTCTAATTTTTCTGAGCTATTGGTATTGACGTTTAAACAACTGCCCAAAGTGATTTTTACTGTATGGAGCCACTAAAGGGACATGGTGATGGTTAAAAAAAAAAAGAGAGATGGGATGGGATGAAAAATAATATTTTATTGTTTTTGCATTCTCTTGCAAAAGTATTGTATCCTCTAGTATTGCTTCCCCCCGAGAAACTTTCAGTTCGCTTGCAAAACATTTGCACTTTCTATCTAAACTATTGTGTTCCCTTGAGAAACTTTGCATTCACATGCCAAAGCATTGAAATATATTGTTTCCTTGACCCAGGTTTTGAGCCGACTAGGGTAGACGAGAGATTTAAACAATGGGTTTGGAGAGGTATCTTACCGTTCAATCATCTCTAATGGGAAGTATACAAGCTTCCAAGAACCATTCATCAATATACATTAAACAAAAATGGGAGAAAGAGTCTGACTTACAAATAACAGATGAAGACAGATATATGTGTGATACAGGCTGATACCACAAACTCAAGATCCTGGAGGGAATTTGGATGGAAGAATTTAGTAAGATGTTTTATAACTCCCAAATTAGCAGCACTTCATACGGGTTCACAGAGCCGTGGCTTTTGCTGGAGGCAATGTGAAACCTCGATGGCTAATCATTATCATATTTTCTGGGCATGCCCGAAAATAAAATTCTTTTGGCAAGAAGTAGTGGCAGAGATTGGGAAAATTATAGTAGTAGAGATGGATTTTTTGTTCACCATTATATATTTAGGTAAAATACCAGGAAATGTTTTGGATAAGGATAAATATTTATTAAAAATATTGTTAGCAAGCAGTAGGAAAGCAATAACCAGTAAATGGTTGCAGGTGGACCCTCCAACTAAGGATCAATGGCTTGGGATCGTAAATGAAATATGCAGTATGGAAAGGCATACATTTATATTAAGGCTCAAACTTGACAAATGTAACACGTTTTGGGAAAAATGGATTATGTAAACCATTGAGGAAAGTGCGATATTGTATATCAAGATGTTGGGATATTGGAACAAAGACCACAAAAGTTATCATGGATTGTTGCATCCATGATAACTTTTGTGTTCTTTGTTCCAATAAAAAAAGTAAAAAAATAAAAATAAAAAATAAGAAATATATTGTTTCCTCCCAACCTATTTTATTTCATTACAAGTTTATCAAGAGAGCAGTTTTTTAATAAAACAGAAAAGGTTTGTGAGCAAATACATTTTCTTGGGGAACACAAAAACATCTTTACTGGCACCTGTGATCACTTTAATGCCTCCTTGCTTAATTAAAGCATTTTAAGTAAAAAAAAAAAATCTTACTGACCCGAGTTTTGAACAGTGCATGGCATAAAGTAATTTCACACATGTTGTTCATCACATAAATTGTGAACACATTACACTAATGTAATTTTTGATATCTACTGAAGAAGAGTCCAAATGTTTTTGTCTTGATACCATAACATGACTTCTACTTTATTTTAAAAACAATCTGTATGCATCGCTCATACTATTTCCCTAAAACACACTCACACACACACACACACAGGATTGTGAGTTTCAGTGTCCAGATGGCATGCTCTTGATTTCATCCGCTGACCTAGTTAGTGTAGATAACGGCTTCCATCCTTCAGAAAGATGCACACCTGCACTAAGTGTGCTTATGCTTGCAGATGTGAGCTGAGGATTTCAGTCTTGTGACAATGAAGGAGACTGTGACTGATTACATAATGATGCATTTTGCACTGCTCATGCAAGAGAGAACAATTTTAAGCTTTATTGTGAAAGATATATTGTGAGATTGGTTTTGATGAATTTAATTGCTATTGACAATATGACTGAGGATAGAAGAAAGTTAAAAATGTAAGGTCAATAAGATTTTTTTTATTAATATTTATTTCTTTTATTCAGCAAGATGGCATTAAATTGATTGAAAAAAGTGTCAGGAAAGATTGCTGACACTTTTATTCATATTCATTGCTGTTCTTTTAAACTTTCAATCAGTTTTTCTCATATGGTGCAAATATTTGTGAATGCAGTCTTAGCATAAATGGCTTCTAACAAAAACATGGAAAAACTTGATCCACACAACAACTGTACAGGTAAACTCTAGCTGATGAATGCTAAAAATATTGTCAGCCAATCAGAATCCAGCCTGCTTTAAAGAGCTTGAGCATTAAAAGCAACAGACAACAAAACTGCATCACACGTAGAATAAACAGAATGACACTGTCCGCTAGCGTGGACACTAATATAGTTATTGTTCTTGGTGTGAATTGGCCTTAAAACAAAGAAAGTCCTGAGATTTTAATCCGGTTTAATCCCGTTAGTGTCACATGATCCTTCAGAGATCATTCTAAATTGCTGCTCAATAAACTGTTCATATTATTAATTTTAAAAACAGTTGTGCTGCTTACTATTTTTGTGGATATGGTCCTATTTCTTTAAGAATTCTTTGATGAATAGAAAGTTCAAAAGAATAGAATTTATTTAAAATATAAATATTTAGTAACAAATATTATATGTATATATATATATATATGTATGTATATGTATATATGTATAGTCACTTTTGATCAATTTAATGCATCCTTACTGAAAGTATTAGTTTCTTTCAAAACAAACTAAAAATATCGTACTGATCTTAAACATTTGAATGGTAGTGAATGATGAAACCTTTCACACAGGCTTCAGCCATAACAGATAACATGTAGCATGTTAAACCAATAAGATCAGAGAGCATACACTATATGGGGTGTTGAAACGTTATTTTAATAAGAAAAAACAAATGGAAGAAAATAATTGTTTTAAATGTTAACCCGTTGATTGGAAAACACTGATGACATGGTATTGGGTTGTTGTTGTTTTTTTAAAAAAAGGGAACCTAAAATATTCCAGCATGTTGATATAAGAACAGAAGTAACACACCATAGAAAAATAGAATATATATATATGTACACTCTTATTTGTACATTTAAACAAAATCCATTTTCAATGTAAAGATGTGATTAAAATGAATAAACTCTTCCTGCTGGCTCGTGAAGGGATGAAGACGCCTTCTGTCGGTGTCGGCTGGGATTTTGATAGATGATAGAGACCAAGACAAAACTTGTTTGTCTTGTTATTCGTCATGTTATTTCTATATTTGAGGCTAGGGACCTGTTTTTTTCTTTTGTGGGTCTGTTTAGATATGCAGAGGTAAAAATGCCTTCATAAAAAGAAGAATGTCATCCATCTCAACAGACAGCACATTTCCAGCCCTGATGGCTGAAAGCTAAATTAAATTTCCATTATAAAATTCTTCTTCCAAAAACCAAAATACTTAAGATTCCCACTTGTTAAAAAAAATGTCAATTCTAAAATGAACACAATTTGCAACCAAGCTGGTTTTCCTGTTGTGAATCTGTTGCTGAGGAGCTGAACTCATTGGAAGCTACACTCAGAACAGTAGGGTCGTCCTGAGATGGGATGCAGATATGTGTTCAGAGCGTGAAAGCTGCATGTATATGTGCACGGTCAGATGGTGTTTCTGCTTTAGAAAGGTTTCGAGCTGAAGTCTGTTGCGAGACGGGAGACATATGCTTCATAAATGGTGTCCAGGAATGAGGCATCATTCTGAATCACAGAAAGAGAGAAACAAATAATTAGAGGTAGTGCAGCAATTACAGTCAAACACACTAAGACTGAGGGTCCCTTTTGATAAAAAAAAAAATACTGCTGGACTTAAATAGAAAATTAAAAATTCTATTAATGTTAGATATACTACTGTTCAAAAGTTTTAAGTTTAAAATAATAATACTTTTATTTATTTTTCAAATTAACGCTGTTCTTTGGAACATTCTATTCATCAAAGAAACTTGAAAAAAGTGTATCAGTTTCCACAAAATTATTAAGCAGGACATGGATTAATGGCTGCTGAAAACTTAGCTTTGCCATCACAGGAATAAATAAAATTAAAAAATATATTCAAATATAAAAGTTATTTTACATTTTAATAATTTCACAATAATATATAATTAATTACAATTTTATACATACATGTATGCAATTTTATACATATACTGTGTATATATATGTGTGTGTGTGTGTGTGTGTGTGTGTGTTTGTGTGTAAATATATATATATATATGTGTGTGTGTGTGTCAAAATGTTGGTGCATCTCTAATATTGTAATAATCCAAATGGACATGGGGTTTGGTTCTGACCTTGATAAGATGGATCAATGTAGCCTGAAGTTGAATCTTGCTAAGTGCTCTGGGTTCAGCTGGTTCTGCTCGTGTGGCTTTAGTCTGGACGAACACACTGGGTGACAGGAGGGTGGGGGCTATAGTTGCTGGGATACGCTGTGGTGAGATCACCTGCACCCATACCCGGACAAATACACACACAATAAATCACAGGTTAGAGATACAGGATGCTTCAGAATGACTTGCTATTTATCTGAAAGTTGAAGATGTCTATGTAAGGAGCATAAATGCAACAGATCCCTAAAGATTCCCAAATAGTTTAATCAAAATAATTGGCAATGATTTATGTCACCTGAGTCAAATTGGGTTGGCTGGGACTGCTGACGGTCAGGTTGGGCTGTAGGAGCTCCTGACGGGGATTGAGCTCTTGCTCCTGCTGTACCAACGTGAGCCTCTGCAGAAGCTCATGAGGCGTCACCACATTCCCTGCCACTCCAGCAGTTGGCGCTTTAGTTGGGACATAGCTCCGGTGCTGAGCCATATTGTGGAATTGGGGCCCCACTCCACACTCTCCCTGACTTAATAAGGAAGGCATCCCAGGGGTGCCTGCCACAGGAGGAGGGTTCATTAGCAGTTTTTGTATTGGGTCAGGTTGGTTCTGGGCTGCCCCGTTTTCACACAGACGACTCTCTGGGGATTCAGATAGAGGCTGCAGCAGTGAACCAGACATGAGCTTGTGGATGGCTGGACAGTGCTGCATGGGGGTGCTGGACACCACAGCGCCACCTGCCGGAGAAGGATCGTCATAAGACAGGGAGCGGGCCACCGCAGAGCGTGCTGGACCTACCCTGATGCCAGATGAGCTGGACTGTGGTGAGACACACTCCAGCTTTGACTGAGCACCAAACAAAGTCCCAACTGAGAGGTGCTTTGAGTCCATTTCTGTATCCTAGAGAGAGTAAAATGTTTTTTTTTTACACATTCAAGCATTTACAGATAACACAAACTGAGTCACAAACATGCTGAGAGATTGCACCTGCTGTGTTTGTCCCTGAATGTGTGCATCCTGTGCTGGTTTGAGGGGAATGGGTTTGATCAGATGGGGGTTTCCATAGATGACACCACCACTACCAATTTCTTTCGGCTCGCTGATTTTTCCCTAAAATGAAAGAAAAGGGAAAAAACATAAGGAAGAGAAGTGTAAGGCAAGGCAAGTTAATTTACATAGCACATTTCATACACAATGGTAATTCAAAGCGCTTTACATAGAAGAAATTAAAATAATCAAAAGAAATCAGAATAATTAAAACAATTTAGAATAAAAAATATAATAGAATAAAATACAGTAAATAATTAAAACAGTTTAGAATAAGAAAATTTAAATAAAATACAGTAACAGTTGGACGAACAGTGGCACAGTGCTCATTCAGTAAATCCATAGCTAAACTGATGTGTTTTGAGTCTGGATTTGAATGTGACTACTGAAGGAGCACACCTGATCTCTTCTGGAAGCTGGTTCCAGCTGCGGCTGGCATAATAGCTAAAAGCAGACTCTCCATGCTTAGAGTGAACCCTTGGTATTTCTAGCTGATGTGATCCTAATGAACTGAGTGATCTGTTGGGTTTATATTCAGTGAGCATATCTGCAATATATTGAGGTCCTATCACCTTGAGGATGCATTCACCTTGAGAACTTCATCTTTGTTTCCAAATGCAATGACTTTGAAAAATTTGCCACATCCAACTGTTTAATTCATCAGTGCATTGGCACAGGGAGTCAATGGGGCTGTAGTCGTAAGGCGATAGGGCTAAGTAGAGCTGTGTGTCGTCTGCATAGCTGTAGTAAGCGATTTGGTTCTTTCTCGTTATTTGGCTCATTGGGAGCATATACAGGTTGAATAGGAGTGTCGCAATAATTGAGCCTTGAGGTACTCCGCATGTCATGGATGTCCACTCAGACTTAAGGTCCCCTATACTCACATAATAACCTCTCCCTACCAAGTATGACCTGAACCATTTTAATGGTTCAGTGTACTGTGCACTGGTGACCTCTAGTGCATATGAAACACCTTAATAGTTGTGCAAGAAAAGAAAAAAAACTTTAAAACGTGTGTTTTACCTTGTCATAGTCATCTCGTGCTTTATTAAGCATCTGCATTATATCCACACCCTGCTCTGCTGTTCGTGGAGAGACATAGCCAGTCGCTGTTTGTGGCTGTAAATGCTGTTCAAGCCCTGCCAAACTGACACACACACACATAAAGAAAGAGTGAGTGTGTGAGATTGTAGTGACATTTGGTCTTTAATTATATGCCAAAATGGAACCAAGTATTAAAATACTCAGTGTTTCCTTTGCCTAAAAAAGAGAACAAAATAACAAAGACAAATTGTAAGCTTGAAGTTGGAATTTATTGTGATGAGATAAGATTGGATACTGGCTGCTAAATCAGGGATGTCTAATCCTGCTGTCT
Organism: Cyprinella venusta; assembly: GCA_038021265.1. Classification (NCBI taxonomy): domain Eukaryota; kingdom Metazoa; phylum Chordata; class Actinopteri; order Cypriniformes; family Leuciscidae; genus Cyprinella; species Cyprinella venusta. The sequence goes on along the minus strand of CM075885.1, from coordinate 20,054,559 downwards.
AATTCAAGCATATGCTGCGTCCCAATTCGCATACCATCCGTCCTAAATATTATTCGAAATTAGAACTAGTGTGTCCCAAACTGTTGTGTTGAAATGAGTATTCCAAGAAAACCTCGATAGTCTATTTTTTCTGGTTATAATCTGAAGTACAGATCCATGTACACGAAAGGCTAATATTGTCTACAACCCATTAAATGTTGGATGAGAAATTTCGATTAGAACAAAATCGACAAACAAAGCAAATGTGCGAGACTGACCCAGAGTAGAGAGATTTCGTAATTAGTGAGGTCTTGAGATGACAACACGTGACGTGACATTCTATTAGAAACCGTTCATGTCCTCGGATTGGGAATTATGTGTTTCTGTGGCAACAATCGAGGCTTAAATTGATCTGCAGCGGTCAGAAGGTACAGCATTGTCAACTTTTATAAAGATACTTTTGGTCATTAACTTTTAAAGACATCATTACACAAATAAATAGAGAGTTCTCTGCATGACCCACCACTGAAAAATCGCAGATTACTTCATTTCTCTCCAATACAGTAGGAAATTAAATTAAATTGAATGCGGAGAATTTTAAGTGCAAAAAGATGATTGACAGGGCAGTTTATATAGTGACAGGATGCACATAACTAAGCGACAGAGTGGTCCGTTAAAGATGCAATTATGATGAATTAGGTCCCAAAGCTTGCCTACTTTTCTGCAACTTACTCAAAAGTATGTCCCTTTTATTCACAAAAACAGTACATACTTTTAGGGCATAGTATAAGTAGACGAATTGGGACGTAGCAAGAGTTTAAATCACCTAAATCAAACAATCAAGGTCTTCAGTATCTCTAGAAACTTCTAGGCATTTGTGTTGAAGCTTAACTTTGAAGGTCAGTGGCCCTCCAGAAGCAAGATTAGACACTTCTGCAGTAAATCAGGTTTTTTATTGCATCGCCTTCGTCGTTTAGAGCAAAATAAGTGTAATCCAATTTGGGAATGAATGAATGAGTAGGATTCTTTATTAAGTCTAAAAAGTTAAGTCTTAAATCGGTCTCAAAAGTTTTGTTACTATAAGCTTTTAATTATTAGACATATTCTGGAAATAAAAACATTAACATGTGTTAAGTATGTTATGATTCATCATAAATGTACTAGAAGACTAATTAAGAACATTAAGGAATAGGAATCATTACATTTAATTTAAATCAGAACCAGAATCATCCCAAGTTAGAGGAGAGAAAGTTGTGTGAGTTTGCAAATAGAGGAAAAACTCACTTCTTCATGAGCTCCGCTATACGCTGACAGTCTTCTTTATCATAGAACCAGATGCCAAAGATGGACACTGCCAACATATACACACACACATGATTAATATAAATATCAATCACATTTAAACCAAAACCAATAATGATTAAAAGGAAAAAACAAATGTTTAGCACATGATCAGAATAACCAGTGGAAAAGGACCACTGAAACTGACAGCATACATGCACTAAAAATGCCATCGTACATACACACACTCCATTAGCCAACATTCCTTTCCCAAACAGTCCAAACTCCCAAGTGCCCCAGCAGAACTCGAGCCAACTTCTGTGCCAGTACACCAAAATGTCCAAGATGAAGTCTTCAGATGCTTGTATTAACAGTCACTGGTCAATCGTATTGGGAACAATTAACAGAGATTTCAGTGATGGGTTCAGATTGTGGTTCCTCATGAATCCCTTATGAACTAACCTAAGAGACTGGTGCTGACAGCTGAATCAGGACCTGTTCCATTCACCTCTACAAGTAGCAGAGTGATAACAAAACCCAGAGCAGTAAAAGAGAGAGAGAGAGGGAGAGAGAGAGAGTGGAAGGGCTGGTGCTATATTCACAACCGTTCATTCTCAGAGCAGAGTGCACCACATGGGTCAGCGCCTGGGGGAAAAACCCAAACAAAATACTGCCTGGGAACCGAGGAACATCTCAGAGAGAGTGAGAGAGGGGGATGAGAACAAGGAGGAGGACAGAGAGAGTGATGAGAGGACACAGCAAATGCTTTTGAAGTTGAACTTCGCAAAACACAACAAAGAGAAAAGAAAAACAGAGGACCAAACTCTACACCCTTGCTCGGGTCAGACGGACTGCAGGAGCGTTTGCTGCAAGTTTTTCTGAATGGAGCTGAATCCACACACCCACTGAGGAGACTGTGAACTTCTGACCGACTTCAATCTGCCGAGGATTCAAATCTCAGAAAGAGAAAGAAGATGCTGCGGGGGCTGTTCAGTCGGCGCAGGCCGAAGCACGAGCGACTGGAGGAGGAAGTAGAGGTGCGGTTCAAAGGAAAGCTTGTGTCAGAGAGAGAGCTGGGCTACACGTTTGTACGGCCAGGAGGTAAGAGCTTTGTATACTTAACAGTCCTGCTGAAAGACTCCAGCTACACTGTCACAAATCACAACCACAACACTGCGTTTGTTTAAGAGACGAGCAGACAGAATCCAGCACCCTTGGCACATGTTGTGTAGAAGATAGACAGTGCAGGTCTTACTTCCCATTGTCTAAAACCTCATTAGTAATGTTTGCAAAGTATTATTGTTGCCCATACCAAGTATTATAAAAAGTTTTTTTTAACCGTTTGATCGGTTGGCATATGAACAATACCTCAAACTAGGTCAGCGTGATATGAAATTTTTTAAATCCAGGTTTTCAGAGTTTGTAGGGCTGTACAATTTGGCACTATTGTGATTATATATCGTTATGGTAATTATATAAAGTAATAATAATAACAATAACAATTTTATTATTATTATTACTATTACATAAAAATGACTAAAAAAACTAAAGAAATTACTTGGTGTAATTTCTCTTAAATAAAAGGAGTATTTAAGGATCATTTTATTTTACAACTATAAAATTCCAATGCTAATATTTATGTATGTCTTAATTTTTTTTGTGAACCGAGCCACTCAAAACACTGGCAGATAATGTGCTGCTGACAGCTAGCCTAAAAGTGAAGTAATTCACTCTAAAACATGAGGCGCTTTTATTGAATTAATACAGGCAAAAGGAGATTCCTTTGACTTGCATCGAATGACGGACAAAAGACATATCTAGAAACCAGAACAGAGCGCAGCAGGAACGAGTCTAAAAAACTGTGAATTGTTTTTTTCTGTGCTTTTGGTTCCATCACCTTAAGTCAGTTGGTTTTTTGAATGGGTTTGCTAATAAGTGGGAAAATGGGACGATAGAGGTTTCCGGTACGCTAAATGACATGTCGAAAACTCACCGACTAACTAGTCCGCTTTTACAGCCTTTTTGTGTTTATGCTTGCTTTTATTTCAGGCAGTTGTATTTAGACATTAAAATTCATAAACATTAATTTGTTAAGATTATCTTGAAGAACAAACAGTGTAAGAACCATAAACTTTTGTTGGCCACTGAGCTTATTTTCTGCAATAATCTCCAAAAGTCAAAGGAAAAAACCTACATGCTTTTTGTTGAGGGAACCATGATGTTAACTTCCAGGTGTCCCTACAAAATTATTTCATCCCTGCAGGACTCTATAATTGAGACTTGTTGGTGGGCTCTTTGACTAAGAAACTACCCAGAACACCCTAGAATGAGCCAGAACACCTTAGTAGTCACATACAGCATCAATTTAACTACTTAAAACATCTTTATAACTGTAAAGCAAGGCTTTTGGCTACCACCCACAACAATCTACCATTGAGGCAGAGGAGATAAAAAACAAACACTTGGTGACAAATAATTTCTATATGTCAACATAGAGGCAGCGAGCATTAAGTTCCCGTCAGACAATTAGCAGTTGGAGAGATTTTCACCATCACTGCAAAGCTCAAACATCAGTTTTGGACTGTTTGAAACATCAGGATCTACAATGATTCATGTAATCAGCCTGAAGTACTTAAGGCTTTTCCGCATGCACTCTATTTGCAGGTCCCTTTATCATGAATTTCCTTGGAAGTCTGTGCATGTGTACGTGTGAGAGGGGCTTGTTATCTAATCACGATTGGCTGGTCGGGTCTGTGATGCTGGCAGGAAACTGGAAGAGAAACACACACACTTCTCTGGACCATATAAGGCACTGTGGCTCTGGAGCCTTTCATGCAGAAAGGCCTGCCAGCGATCTCTGATCTCCCTCTCTCTCTCTTACACACTCAGACGCCAGTCTGACAGCTCTCTCAATCCAGACACACTTTTATCGCTGTTAAGTTCTTTTTTTGAATGGATATAACCGTGTGCTCCTGCCCTGTTTATACCTGGTGGTATTAACATCCGTTTCCAGCCATCTGTTTGACACTGGGTGCTTAATACACACCCAAATGGGGTCCAAAACATTTTTGAAATTCATTCACATCAACCACATTCAGGGTGGTCAAAACCATAGCATTTATAAAGCCCAAAGTTAACTTCCCTTGTCCCCATTTTGCTTCGGCTTTCGGACAGTCTGAGCGATGTGATTTTTGTCATCAGCACAGTTGGTTGATGTCTAATTTTTGTGTCTGCGCTGCCTTGTGCGTGGAGTTGCAGTGATTTGAACATGGAAAATTAAGTATACCGGGATCTTACATGCTTATGAGTTTGAACAAAGCAAAGAACCACCTATTTCAGATTCAAATTAAGTTTATTAAGTATTCCTTGCAAGCATAGACCAAGAAATGATAGATGAGGCCATCTCCCAAAATCTCAAGCAAAATCCCTCATGAAGGCATTCTTGTAGCTTGAGCATTTGAGCATTAGAGCATGGCAATGGCAATTGAGTTTGATACCTAGGGAATGCATGAACCGAGCAAATGTATATCTTGAATGTGATGTCGCTTTCGAAAATACTGCATACATGTAAATGTATAATTGAGTTTTTTTTAGGTTTTTTTTTTGTTATAACAGACATTTCTGACATGGATACTTAACTCTCATCTCATTATGAAGCAATTCATTTATGAAAAACAACTCATTTTTTTACTCTTTTAGTTTTACTTTTTAAAACATTTGACAAAAATAGAGACTTACGGCGAGCATTCCTGTACAGGAGAAATGGATGCTGCAGCTGGAAATCTAAGTCTTTTGTGATGGGTTCGGTCAGGTTGTCCATACTCAAGCGATTCAGGATGGTGAAGCCATGCCTGGGGGAAGCAAGCCTGATACACAGAAAACTGACGTTAAAGCTCACAACATGAGTGGGAAAATAAACCTTATAAGTCTGAAGGACCTAAACATCTATGAGTGGGAGTTTTGCAGTGTTAAGGTCTGTTCCGATGTTTAACGCCTCGTGACTAAACAAAGGGTGCCAATGTGAGTGTGCGTCGGGAAGAAATAAGACGAAGAAGAAGCAAGGCAAGATGAATGTAGAGCTGCTGGTCTCGTTGGTGTCGAAACATAAAGAACTATATGACTGCAACTTCAAAAAAGGACTATTTCTTTTTTACATTGAGCGCCATCTAATGTCAAGGAATTAATTGGTATGTTCACTCAGCTCATCGTCAGCGAAAATTGGGTGAAAATCGGGTGCTTGGGTGTCGTCCTGGTGTGTACGGCCCTTTAGTGCAGTCAAGTGTATTATATCAGAAGGCTGAAAAATATCAAGAGGGTTATTTCTGTGAACCACTTCAGATATCTACAGTAGGGCTCTGATTCAGGACCATGTGTGTATGTGTGAGTGAGGGTTGTTTCACTGCTGAAAACATACAAACCTGTTATAGACAAACAGAGTTCCCTCAACATCTGTCTTTTCCTGTAGAAAAAAAAATACATTTGTATTTGTTTATTTATTCATATTTAATGTAGACATAAATAATTCTAACATTAAATAACAAATCCAACTTTTTTTTACATTCAATCATTAATATTTATAGCTTCTTAACAATAGTAATTAATCTACCATTATTATGTTATTAATGGTAAATAATCTACCATTAATACAGTCATTAATGGTGTTGATATCATTGCTTACCCATTCATTAGTGGTATTGTTGAAGGTGTAGAGTGCTACTTGGCTGGCCAGGTCTGTGATGCTGCTGATATAAGGATCGAGTCTCTTCAGGGCAGACAGACTCATGGACAAACAGTTCCCGACGCCTCCTGTGATTGCAGTCATGGCTCCAGCCCTTTTCTAGAAATAAAAACATTCAAACATTCAGACTCAAGATTACAATTAAAAACATTCAAATCAAAGAGATTATTTTAATAAATACAAGGCCGCTTAATAAATAGTCTTAGAATAACTATTTTACCCCACAGGCACTTGTTTGCATGCACACCATCATAGCCTATTTTTTTCTGCATACCTGCATATTGTCTTGTATGCAGGGCTCCAGACTAACTTTTTGCCTTGGTTGCACTGGTGCGCCTAACTTTTTTATTTAGGTGCACCAGCACAAAATTTAGGTGCACTCAATTTTTTTTCCGTCTCGCATCACATTTAACGCCACAATTTCAAGGTCACCTTTTTATCACGCTCCGTATATTCATATATATTATGTAAATGCTTTTTAAAAAAGAATAAGATGTGTTTTTTTGAAGCACAATTATATTGTATATAAAAATATAAATCTTTTAAAAAATTAAAAATTTAAAGTGCTGTTTTTACATTGTTCAAGTAAGGGCAGGGTATTGACACCAATTTCACAATTCGATTCAATATTGACTATTTTGGATATCAGGTGCAATACATGGCAAATTTTCTCAAGGAAAACAAATCTCAACTAATGCTGTAAACTGCAGTCAGTTGTAGCCCACTATGCTTCATTAGCCTACTATAATATTGAAGGTAAAAATTACCTGATTATTTGTACACAAACACTTAAATTACACTTTTATTTATTTTTATAATAATAATGTAATATGAAATATAAACATTTAAATGGTGGCTACATAAAAGCTTGTCAGATTTTTTTTCAAACAACATGCATTAAATATTGAAAAACGTTAAAAATTATAATGAATATGTAATATGGTGCATGTATTTGGCAAAATGCTGATCTAGAGTTAATTTTTCTAGTTGGCTAACGAGTTTATGGTCACTGGATGTTTTTTTTTTCTCTGAGGTAAATGTGACGTTACATTACATTGTTTACACGCCTTTTACTGACGTCTTTCCACGGTTGAAATGAATCACTGATTGAGCGATTCTATGTGAAAGATACGGATTTCGCTAAGTTGTACTATATCTTTTAACACGCTTTCAGATGCTCGTTCATGTTTATTTCACGCTGTAAATGATTTTATTAAGGCGGAAGAGAAGCTCATGTGCGCTCCGCGCTGCTGCTTCACTTGAGCTGAGTGAGCGATCTCACGCCACAGCGTCACTACACTATCTATTTATGTTCTTGAATTTCGTAAGAAAACTGACCTAATTTAAAATCTGAGACTTTGTTTCATATCAATAGTAACAAAGCACAAAGATTATTGCGATGTATTGGATGGGATGCGCGTTGCACGCGCTACAATCTTCCGTTCATTCATCAGCTGAACACAGCATAGCCCAACGGGTTCGTATAATTAGAATTAGTTTTTGAATATGAGAATATATTTTACCTAGCCATAAAAAGTAGCCAACGTTCACGTTCAGGTCGCAATTTATTTCGTATCACACAGCAGCGGAGCATTTTACTACATGTGCAAGGAGAAAAACATTTTCGTTTGGGGAGAGTCAGCGGATGGGATCATGCGAGAACGTTAGGTGCACGGGTGCGACCTAGGAAAAACTTTGGTCGCACCTTTTCAAATTTTGGTCGCATTTGCGACCAAATTGGTCGCACTCTAGAGCCCTGGTATGTCTTATATATATGATCAATAGCTGTACCTACAACAATCTACACCAGCCCATTTGTCTCAACTCTCAATAGACCGCGGTCAAGCCAGCCGTGGTTTGAAAATACACGGTCAAGCCAGCCGCTAAAAAAATAAGCGTGTGCGCCTATTACTATGAATACGGTAATTTCAGTCACAACAGAGGAAGAACGCGCTTCAGATCGCTTGAGTTGCCCAGATCGATCCTTCCGTCCGTCCGTCTGTATCTATCTCATTTCTTTCTTTCTTTCTTTCTTTCTTTCTTTCTTTCTTTCTTTCTTTCTTTCTTTCTTTCTTTCTTTCTTTCTCTATCTATCTATCTATCTATCTATCTATCTATCTATCTATCTATCTATCTATCTTTCTTTTTCTCTTTCTTTAACTTTCTTTCTTTCGTTTTCTCTTTCTTTCTTTTTCTTTTTCTCTTTCTTTCTTTCTTTCTTTCTTTCTTTCTTTCTTTCTTTCTTTCTTTCTTTCTTTCTTTCTTTCTTTCCCTTTTTCTTTCTTTCTTTCTTTCTTTCTTTCTTTCTTTCTTTCTTTCTTTCTTTCTTTCTTTCCCTTTTTCTTTCTTTCTTTCTTTCTTTCTTTCTTTCTTTCTTTCTTTCTTTCTTTCTTTCTTTCTTTCTTTCTTTCTTTCTTTCTTTCTTTCTTTCTTCCTTCCTTCCTTCCTATCTATCTATCTATCTATCTATCTATCTATCTATCTATCTATCTATCTATCTATCTATCTACCTACCTACCTACCTACCTACCTACCTACCTACCTACCTACCTACCTATCTACCTATCTATCTATCTATCTATCTATCTATCTATCTATCTATCTATCTATCTACCAGAGGCCTATAAATACCTCATTTCTAATGAGTAGAAAAAACTAATGGCCAATTCTTATAGGGGACATCCCATACAGTATTCACACCTCATATCAAACCATTGTACTGCAGCATTTTGGAGAAATGTCGCATTATTCGACTTCAGAGGCCTATAAATACCTCATTTCTAATAAGTAGAAAAAACTAATGGCCAATTCTTATAGGGGACGTCCCATACAGTATACGCACCACATATCAAACCATTTTACTGTAGCATTTTGGAGAAATGTCCCATTATTCAACTTCAGAGGCCCGTAAATACCTAATTTCTAATAAGAAGAAAAAAAGAATGGCCAATTCTTATACGGGACATCCCAGAGAGTACACAAACCTCATATCAAACCATTTTACTGCAGCATTTTGGAGACATGGCCCATTATTCGACTTCAGAGGCCCATAAATACCTTATTTCTAATAAGTAGAAAAAAATAATGGTCAGTTCTTATACGGGACATCCCATACAGTATACGCACCACATATCAAACCATTTTACTGTAGCATTTTGGAGAAATGTCCCATTATTCGACTTCAGAGGCTCGTAAATACCTCATTTCTAATAAGTAGAAAAAAAGAATGGCCAATTTTTATACGGGACATCCCAGAGAGTACACACACCTTATATCAAAACATTTTACTGTAGCATTTTGGAGAAATGTCACATTATTCAAATTCAGAGGCCCATAACGACCTCGTTTCTAATAAGTAGAAGAAACTAATTGTCGGTTCTTGTACGGGACGTCCCATACAGTACACACACCTCATATCAAAACATTTTACTGTAGCATTTTGGAGAAATGTCACATTATTCGAACTTAGAAGCCCGTAAATTCCTTATTTCTAATAAGTAGAAAAAACTAATGGTCTGTTCTTGTACGGGACGTCCCATACAGTACACACACCTCATATCAAAACATTTTACTGTAGCATTTTGGAGAAATGTCACATTATTGGACTTCAGAGGCCCATTAATTCCTCATTTCTAATAAGTAGAAAAAACTAATGGTCAGTTCTTTTACGGGACGTCCCATACAGTACACACACCTCATATCAAACCATTTTACTGTAGCATTTTGGAGAAATGTCACATTATTCAAATTCAGAGGCCCATAACGACCTCTTTTCCAATAAGTAGAAAAAACTAATGGTCGGTTCTTGTACGGGACGTCCCATACAGTACACACACCTCATTTCAAAACATTTTAATGTAGCATTTTGGAGAAATATCACATTATTCATATTCAGAAGCCCATAACGACCACATTTCTAATAAGTAGAAAAAACTAATGGTCTGTTCTTGTACGGGACGTCCCATTTAGTACACACACCTCATATCAAAACATTTTACTGTAGCATTTTGGAGAAATGTCACATTATTCGACTTCAGAGGCCCATAAATACTTCATTTTTAATAAGTAGAAAAAAGTAATTGTCAGTTCTTGTACGGGACGTCTCATATTGTACACACCTCATATCAAACCATTTTACTGTCTCATTTTGGAGAAATGTCACATTATTCGAACTTAGAAGCCCATAAATTCCTCATTTCCAATAAGTAGAAAAAACTGATGGTCAGTTCTTGTACGGGACGTCCCATATAGTACACACACCTAATATCAAAACATTTTACTGTAGCATTTTGGAGAAATGTCACATTATTCAACTTCAGAGGCCCATAAATACCTCATTTTTAATAAGTAGAAAAAAGTAATTATCAGTTCTTGTACGGGACGTCTCATATTGTATACACACCTCATATCAAACCATTTTACTGTATCATTTTGGAGAAATGTCACATTATTCGAACTTAGAAGCCCATAAATTCCTCATTTCTAATAAGTAGAAAAAACTAATGGTCTGTTCTTGTACGGGACGTCCCATACAGTACACACACCTCATATCAAAATATTTTACTGTAGCATTTTGGAGAAATGTCACATTATTCAACTTCAGAGGCCCATAAATACCTCATTTTTAATAAGTAGAAAAAGTAATTGTCAGTTCTTGTACGGGACGTCTCATATTGTATACATACCTCATATCAATCCATTTTACTGTATCATTTTGGAGAAATGTCACATTATTCGAACTTAGAAGCCCATAAATTCCTCATTTCCAATAAGTAGAAAAAACTGATGGTCAGTTCTTGTACGGGACGTCCCATATAGTACACACACCTCATATCAAAACATTTTACTGTAGCATTTTGGAGAAATGTCACATTATTCGACTTCAGAGGCCCATAAATACCTCATTTTTAATAAGTAGAAAAAAGTAATTGTCAGTTCTTGTACGGGACGTCTCATATTGTATACACACCTCATATCAAACCATTTTACTGTATCATTTTGGAGAAATGTCACATTATTCGAACTTAGAAGCCCATAAATTCCTCATTTCTAATAAGTAGACAAAACTAATGGTCTGTTCTTGTACGGGACGTCCCATACAGTACACACACCTCATTTCAAAACATTTTACTGTAGCATTTTGGAGAAATATCACATTATTTAAATTCAGAAGCCCATAACGACCACATTTCTAATAAGTAGAAAAAACTAATGGTCAGTTCTTGTGCGGGACGTCTTATACTACACACCTCATATCAAACCATTTTACTGTATCATTTTGGAGAAATGTCACATTATTCGAACTTAGAAGCCCATAAATTCCTCTTTTCTAATAAGTAGACAAAAACTAATGGTCAGTTCTTGTACGGGACGTCTCATACACACCTCATATCAAACCATTTTACTGTATCATTTTGGATAAATGTCACATTATTCGAACTTAGAAGCCCATAAATTCCTCATTTCTATTAAGTAGAAAAAACTAATGGTCAGTTCTTGTATGGGACGTCCCATACAGTACACACACCTCATATCAAAACATTTTACTGTAGCATTTTGGAGAATGTCACATTATTCGACTTCAGAGGCCCATAAGTACCTCATTTCTAATAAGTAGAAAAAAGTAATGGTCAGTTTTTGTACAGAACGTCCCATAATGTATAAACACCTCATATCAAACCATTTTACTGTATCATTTTGGAGAAATGTCACATTATTCAAATTCAGAGGCCCATAACGACCTCTTTTCCAATAAGTAGAAAAAACTAATGGCGGTTCTTGTACGGGACATCCCATACAGTACACACACCTCATATCAAAACATTTTACTGTAGCTTTTTGGAGAAATGTCACATTATTCAAATTCAGAGGCCCATAACGACCTTTTTTCCAATAAGTAGAAAAAGCTAATGGTCGGTTCTTGTACGGGACATCCCATACAGTACACACACCTCATATCAAAACATTTTACTGTAGCATTTTGGAGAAATGTCACATTATTGGACTTCAGAGGCCCAATAATTCCTCATCTCTAATAAGTAGAAAAAACTAATGGTCAGTTCTTGTACGGGACATCCCATATAGTACACACACCTCATATCAAAACATTTTACTGTAGCATTTTGGAGAAATGTCACATTATTCGACTTCAGAGGCCCATAAATACCTAATTTCTAATAAGTAGAAAAAAGTAATGGTCAGTTCTTGTACGGGACGTCTCATACTGTATACACACCTCATATCAAACCATTTTACTGTATCATTTTGGAGAAATGTCACATTATTCGAACTTAGAAGCCCATAAATTATTCATTTCTAATAAGTAGAAAAAAACAATGGTCGGTTCTTGTACGGGACGTCCCATACAGTACACACACCTCATATCAAAACATTTTACTGTAGCATTTTGGAGAAATGTCACATTATTCAAATTCAGAGGCCCATAACGACCTCTTTTCCAATAACTAGAAAAAACTAATGGTCGGTTCTTGTACGGGACGTCACATACAGTTCACACACCTCATATCAAAACATTTTACTGTAGCATTTTGGAGAAATGTCACATTATTCAACTTCAGAGGCCTATAAATTCTTCATTTCTAATAAATAGAAAAAACTAACGGTCAGTTCTTATATGGGACGTCCCATACAGTACACACACCTCATATCAAACCATTTTACTGCAGCATTTTGGAGAAATGTCGCATTATTCAAATTCAGAGGCCCATCACGACCTCATTTCTAATAAGTAGAAATAACTAATCGTCGGTTCTTGTACGGGACGTCCCATACAGTACACACACCTCATATCAAAACATTTTACTGTAGCATTTTGGAGAAATGTCACATTATCTGACTTCAGAGGGCTATAAATACCTCATTTTCAATAAGTAGAAAAAAATTACGGTCAGTTCTTATACGGGACGTCCCATACAGTACACACCCCTCATTTCAAACAATTTCACTGTAGCATTTTGGAGAAATGTCCAATTATTCGACTACAGAGGCCGTTAAATTTCTCATTTTTAATAAGTAGGAAAAAATAATGGTCAGTTCTTATAGGGAACGTCCCATTCGGTATACACACCTTATTTCAAACCATTTTACTGGAGCATTTTTGAGATATGTAATATTAATTGACTTAAGGGGTGTATTAAGACCTCATTTCATATGAGTAGAAATTCAGAATTCGTGGAATGGGTGTGTCTACAACACAATCTATAACATGCATATAGTATGGGACTTTGAAGTAGTAAAATGTGATATATATTTAAAATGCTGCAGTAAAATATTTACTCTATGGGACGTCTCCTAAAAAAACTGAAAATTAGTTTTTTCTACTTATTAGAAATGAGTATTTATTGGCCTCTGAAGTCGAACAATGTAACATTTCTCCAAAATAGTAAAATGTAAAATGATAAAAAATTATTTGATACGAGGTTCGTATACTGTATGTGACGTCCCGTAGAAGAACTGACCGTTATTTTTTTTTACTTATTAAAAATGAGGAATTTATAGGCCTCTGAACTCGAATAATGTAACATTTCTCAAAAATGCCACAGTAAAATGGTTTGATATGAGGTGTGTATACTGTATGGGACGTCCCCTACAAGAACTGACTGTTATTTTTTACGACAGAAATTAGGTATTTTTTATGGGCCTCTATAGTCGAATAATGGGAGATTTCTCCAAAATGCTACAGTAAAATTGTTTGATATGAGGTGCGTATACTGTATGGGACGTCCCGTATAAGAAATGACCGTTCGTTTTTTCTACTTATTAGAAATGTGGTATTTATGGGCCTCTGAAGTCAAATAATGAGACATTTCTCCAAAATGCTACAGTAAAATTGTTTGATATGAGGTGCGTGTACTCAATGGGACATCCCATATAAGAACTGACCATTCGTTTCTTCTACTTATTAGAAATGAGGTATTTATAGGCCTCTGAAGTCGAACAATGTAACATTTCTCCAAAATGCTACAGTAAAATGGTTTGATACGAGGTTCGTATTCTGTATGTGCCGTCCCGTATAAGAACTGACCGTTAGTTTTTTCTACTTATTAGAAATGTGGAATTTCTCAGCCTCTGAAGTTAAATAATGTGACATTTCTCCAAAATGCTGCAGTAAAATGGTTTCATATGAGGTGCGTATACTGTGGGACGTCCCCTATAAGAACTGACCATTATTTTTTTCTACTTATTAGAAATGAGGTATTTATGGCCCTCTGAAGTTGAATATTGTGACATTTCTCCAAAATGCTGCAGTAAAATGGTTTGATATGAGGTTTGTGTACTCTATGGGATGTCCCCTTTAAGAACTGAACTTTATTTTTTTCTACTTATTAGAAATGAGGTATTTATGGGCCTATGAAGTCGAATGATGGGACATTTCTCTTAAATTCTACAGTAAAATTAATTGATATGAAGTGTGTGTACTGTATTGGACGTCCCGTACAAGAATTGGCCATTAGTTTTTTCTACTTATTAGAAATGAGGAATATATAGGCCTCTGAAGTCGAATAATGTAACATTTCTCCAAAATGCTACAGTAAAATGGTTTGATACGAGGTGTGTGTACTGTATGGGTCGTCCCGTATAAGAACTGACTGTTATTTTTTTCTACCTATTAGAAATGAGGTATTTTTGGCCCTCTGAATTTGAATAATGTGACATTTCTCCAAAATGCTAAAGTAAAATGTTTTGATATGATGTGTGTATACTCAATGGGATGTCCCCTTTAAGACCTGACCGTTATTTTTTTCTACTTATTAGAAATTAGGTATTTATGGGCCTCTGAACTTGAATAATGTGACATTTCTCCAAAATGCTACAGTAAAATTAATTGATATGAGGTGTGTGTACTGTATAGGACGTCCCGTACAAGATCAGACCATTAGTTTTTTCTACTTATTAGAAATGAGGTCGTTATGGGCCTCTGAATTTGAATAATGTGACATTTCTCCAAAATGCTACAGTAAAATGTTTTGATATGAGGTGTGTGTACTGTATGGGATGTCCCGTACAAGAACCGACCATTAGTTTTTTCTACTTATTAGAAATGAGGTCGTTATGGCTCTCTGAATTTGAATATTGTGACATTTCTCCAAAATGCGACAGTAAAATGTTTTGATATGAGGTGTGTGTACTGTATGGGACGTCCCGTACAAGAACTGACCATTAGTTTTTTCTACTTATTAGAAATGAGGAATTTATGGGCCTCTAAGTTCGAATAATGTGACATTTCTACAAAATGATACAGTAAAATGGTTTGATATGAGGTGTGCATACAGTATGAGACGTCCCGTACAAGAACTGACCATTACTTTTTTCTACTTATTAGAAATGAGGTATTTATAGGCCTCTGAAGTCGAATAATGTGTCATTTCTCCAAAATACTACAGTAATATGTTTTGATATGAGTTGTGTTTACTGTATGGAATGTCCCGTACAAGAACCGACCATTCGTTTTTTCTACTTATTAAAAATGAGGTCGTTATGGGCCTCTGAATTTGAATAATGTGACATTTCTCCAAAATGATACAGTAAAATGGTTTGATATGAGGTGTGTGTACTGTATGGGACGTCCTGTAAAAGAACCGACCATTAGTTTTTTCTACTTATTAGAAATGAGGTCTTTATGGGCCTCTGAATTTGAATAATGTGACATTTCTCCAAAATGCTACAGTAAAATGTTTTGATATGAGGTGTGTGTACTGTATGGGACGTCCCATACAAGAACTGACCATTAGTTTTTTCGACTTATTAGAAATGAGTAATTTATGGGCCTCTAAAGTCGAATGATGTGACATTTCTCCAAAATGATACAGTAAAATGGTTTGATATGAGGTGTTTATACAGTATGGGACGTCCTGTACAAGAACTGACCATTACTTTTTTCTACTTATTAGAAAAGAGGTATTTATGGGCTTCTAAGTTCGAATAATGTGACATTTCTCCAAAATGATACAGTAAAATGGTTTGATATGAGGTGTGTATACAGTATGAGACGTCCCGTACAAGAACTGACCATTAGTTTTTTCTACTTATTAGAAAAGAGGAATTTATGGGCTTCTAAGTTCGAATAATGTGACATTTCTCCAAAATGATACAGTAAAATGGTTTGATATGAGGTGTGTATGCAGTATGAGACGTCCCGTACAAGAACTGACCATTAGTTTTTTCTACTTAATAGAAATGAGGAATTTATGGGCTTCTAAGTTCGAATAATGTGACATTTCTCCAAAATAATACAGTAAAATGTTTTGATATGAGGTGTGTGTACTGTATGGGACGTCCCGTACAAGAACTGACCATTAGTTTTTTCTACTTATTAGAAATGAGGAATTTATGGGCCTCTGAAGTCGCATAATGTGACATTTCTCCAAAATGCTACAGTAAAATGGTTTGATATGAGGTGTGTGTACTGTATGGGACGTCCCGTACAAGAACAGACCATTAGTTTTTCTACTTATTAGAAATGAGGAACTTATGGGCTTCTAAGTTCGAATAATGTGACATTTCTCCAAAATGATACAGTAAAATGGTTTGATATGAGGTGTGTATACAGTATGAGACGTCCCATACAAGAACTGACCATTACTTTTTTCTACTTATTAAAAATGAGGTATTTATGGGCCTCTGAAGTTGAATAATGTGACATTTCTCCAAAATGCTACAGTAAAATGTTTTGATATGAGGTGTGTGTACTATATGGGACGTTCCGTACAAGAACTGACCATTAGTTTTTTCTACTTATTAGATATGTGGTCGTTATGGGCTTCTGAATTTGAATAATGTGACATTTCTCCAAAATGCTACAGTAAAATGGTTTGATATGAGGTGTGTGTACTGTATGGGACGTCCCGTACAAGAACCGACCATTCGTTTTTTCTACTTATTAGAAATGAGGTCTTTATGGGCCTCTGAATTTGAATAATGTGACATTTCTCCAAAATGCTACAGTAAAATGTTTTGATATGAGGTGTGTGTACTGTATGGGATGTCCCGTACAAGAACCGACCATTAGTTTTTTCTACTTATTAGAAATGAGGTTGTTATGGGCCTCTGATTTTGAATAATATGACATTTTTCCAAAATGCTACAGTAAAATGTTTTGATATGAGGCGTGTGTACTGTATGGGACGTCACGTACAAGAACTAACCATTATTTTTTTCTACTTATTAGTAGTGAGGAATTTATGTGCCTCTAAAGTCGAATAATGTGACATTTCTCCAAAATGATACAGTATAATAGTTTGATATGAGGTGTGTATACAGTATGGGACGTCCCGTACAAGAACTGACCATTAGTTTTTTCTACTTATTAGAAATGAGGTATTTATAGGCCTCTGAAGTCAAATAATGTGATATTTCTCCAAAATGCTGCAGTAAAATGGTTTTATATGAGGTGTGTGTACTGTATGGGACATCCTGTACAAGAACTGACCGTTAGTTTTTTCTATTTATTAGAAATGAAGAATTTATAGGCCTCTGAAGTTGAATAATGTGACATTTCTCCAAAATGCTACAGTAAAATGTTTTGATATGAGGTGCGTATACTGTATGGGACGTCCCATATAAGAACTGACCATTATTTTTTTCTACTTATTAGAAATGAGGTATTTATGGGCCTCTGAAGTCAAATAATGGGATATTTCTCCAAAATGCTGCAGTAAAATGGTTTGATGTGAGGTTTTTGTACTCTATGGGATATCCCGTATAAGAATTGGCCATTATTTTTTTCTACTTATTACAAATGAGGTATTTACGGGCCATTGAAGTCGAATAATGGGACATTTCTCCAAAATGCTACAGTAAAATGGTTTGATTTGTGGTGCATATACTGTATGGGACGTCCCCTATAAGAATTGGCCATTAGTTTTTTCTACTTATTAGAAATTATTTATTTATGGGCCTCTGAAGTCGAATAATGCGACATTTCTCCAAAATGCTGCAGTAAAATGGTTTGATATGAGGTGTGTGTACTGTATAGGACGTCCCGTATAAGAACTGACCGTTAGTTTTTTCTATTTATTAGAAATGAAGAATTTATAGGCCTCTGAAGTTGAATAATGTGACATTTCTCCAAAATGCTACAGTAAAATGTTTTGATATGAGGTGCGTATACTGTATGGGACGTCCCGTATAAGAACTGACCATTATTTTTTTTTCTACTTATTAGAAATGAGGTATTTATGGGCCTCTGAAGTCGAATAATGGGACATTTCTCCAAAATGCTGCTGTAAAATCGTTTGATATGAGGTTTGTGTACTCTCTGGGATGTCCCGTATAAGAATTGGCCATTCTTTTTTTCTACTTATTAGAAATGAGGAATGTACGGGCCTCTGAAGTCGAATAATGGGACATTTCTCCAAAATGCTACAGTAAAATGGTTTGATATGTGGTGCGTATACTGTATGGGACGTCCCGTATAAGAACTGACTGTTAGTTTTTTCTACTTATTAGAAATGAGGTATTTATGGGCCTCTGAAGTCGAATAATGGGACATTTCTCCAAAATGCTGCTGTAAAATCGTTTGAAATGAGGTTTGTGTACTCTCTGGGATGTCCCGTATAAGAATTGGCCATTCTTTTTTTCTACTTATTAGAAATTAGGTATTTACGGGCCTCTGAAGTCAAATAATAGGACATTTCTCCAAAATGCTACAGTAAAATGGTTTGATATGTGGTGCGTATACTGTATGGGATGTCCCCCATATGAATTGGCCATTAGTTTTTTCTACTTATTAGAATTGAGGTATTTATAGGCCTCTGAAGTCGAATAATGCGACATTTCTCCAAAATGCTGAAGTAAAATGGTTTGATATGAGGTGTGAATACTGTATGGGATGTCCCGTATAAGAACTGACCGTTAGTTTTTTCTACTTATTAGAAATGAGGTATTTATAGGCCTCTGAAGTCGAATAATGGGACATTTCTCCAAAATGCTGCAGTAAAATGGTTTGATATGAGGTGTGTGTACTCTATGGGATGTCCCGTATAAGAACTGACTGTTAGTTTTTTCTACTTATTTGAAATGAGGAATTTATGAGCCTCTGAAGTTGAATAATGTGACATTTCTCCAAAATGCTACAGTAAAATGGTTTGATACAAGGTGCATATACTGCATGGGACGTCCCGTATAAGAACTGACAGTTATTTTTTTCTACTTATTAGAAATGAGGAATTTATCGGCCTCTGAAGTCGAATAATGGGACATTTCTCCAAAATGCTGCATATACGACGCTTTTGCAAAAGCGTAAATATCGAACGCACATGGCACCCTTTAGCGCCAAATGAGACGCAGAAATATTAGGTCCAAAAGCGCCCCCTAGTGTTCTAACCCTCACCCCACCCCATACCTAAACTTAACCAAAACGAAAGCGTCTAATTAGACGTTAAAGGGTGCCATGAGCGCCGCATTTTTACGCTTTTGCAAAAGTGTCAAATATAACACTTTGGGATGAGAATGCGTTGCAGGTGTGTATACTGTATGGGATGTCCCGTATAAGAATTGGTCTTTACATTTTTCTACTTATTAGAAATGAGGTATTTATGGGCCTCTGAAGTCAAATAATGGGACATTTCTCCAAAATGCTACAGTAAAATGTTTTGATATGAGATGTGTGTATACTGTGTGGGACGTCCCCTATAAGAATTGGCCATTAGTTTTTTCTACGAAGCAAGAAGAAAGAAAGAAAGATAGGAAGAAAGAAAGAAAGAAAGAAAGAAAGAAAGAAAGAAAGAAAGAAAGAAAGAAAGAAAGAAAGAAAGAAAGAAAGAAAGAAAGAAAGATAGATAGATATATAGATAGAAAGAAAGAAAGAAAGAAAGAAAGAAAGAAAGAAAGAAAGAGAAAAAGAAAGAAAGAAAGAAAGAAAGAAAGAAAGAAAGAAAGAAAGAAAGAAAGAAAGAAAGAAAGAGAAAAAGATAGATAGATAGATAGATAGATAGATAGATAGATAGATAGATAGATAGATAGATAGATAGATAGATAGATAGATAGATAGATAGATAGATAGGAAGGAAGGAAGGAAGGAAGGAAGAAAGAGAAAAAGAAAGAAAGAAAGAAAGAAAGAAAGAAAGAAAGAAAGAAAGAAAGAAAGAAAGAAAGAAAGAAAGAAAGAAAGAAAGAGAAAAAGAAAGATAGATAGATAGATAGATAGATAGATAGATAGATAGATAGATAGATAGATAGATAGATAGATAGATAGATAGATAGATAGAGAGAAAAAGAAAGAAAGATAGATAGATAGATAGATAGATAGATAGATAGATAGATAGATAGATAGATAGATAGATAGATAGATAGATAGATAGATAGATAGAGAAAAAGAGAGAAAAGAAAAAGAAAGAAAGAGAAAAAGATAGATAGATAGATAGATAGATAGATAGATAGATAGATAGATAGATAGATAGATAGATAGATAGATAGATAGATAGATAGATAGATAGATAGATAGGATAGGAAGGAAGGAAGGAAGAAAGAAAGAAAGAAAGAAAGAAAGAAAGAAAGAAAGAAAGAAAGAAAGAAAGAAAGAAAGAAAGAAAGAAAGAAAGAAATGAGATAGATACAGACGGACGGACGGAAGGATCGATCTGGGCAACTCAAGCGATCTGAAGCGCGTTCTTCCTCTGTTGTGACTGAAATTACCGTATTCATAGTAATAGGCGCACACGCTTATTTTTTTAGCGGCTGGCTTGACCGTGTATTTTCAAACCACGGCTGGCTTGACCGCGGTCTCAAAACGATAGATTTTTTACCTCTAAAAATGTACATATAAAATGTAATACAAATTATAGTTTAAAACTATCAAACCTGAATGCATTTAAAATTGTTGATAAAAGTAGGCCCGTTTAAGTTGTGAATGTCATTACATTTTCAAAAAAAAAAAAAAAATACACAAATCAGGGCTGTAAGTTTATGCATTAAATTAACGGAATAAAAAAGGCATTAGGTTGATAAGGAGATCCTATGCGGTTGCTACAGTATTCTAACCGTTTGTTTACTTGCCTGGGTCAAAAGATCCCACCCCAAGTATTTTAATGTTTCAGACCATAGACTATAAAGAAAATTCAGACTCCTTGATTTGATTCTGGTCGCACCCCAAGCCGTAAATGCGATTGCTTTAAAACATAATAGCGCGTCTCGATTTGAGTCACTATTCTGTAGCACATCGTGAAAGTAAACTGCACACAGAAGTTTCATATTGCGGATTAGCAGTTACCCAAATCCCCAACAGTGTATGAAAAACAATACTGATGCTTGCTTTAGAAAGTATCAGTAATAATGGAATAATTCATGCATCTATAAGTTTACAAATATAAAATGAGGCCTTGGTGAGCTGCTGTTGCTCCTTTATGGATAGAACGAGAGTGAAACTTACCTGCACTTCAAATATCGCACAAACCCTAAAAATCCTTTAAAACGAGGTCCAACTCTGTAAAATAGCACTGAGGCACTTTATTTCACGCTCCGGTCTACTGGTATATGTTTCCAATGTTCTGCAAATCAGTAAAACAGGAATATAGCGCTTCATTTCACTTATCTAACTGCTGACCCACTGCCGTTCTCGCCATGTTTTCGCTGTCAAGGAGACAGAACGAGCTGATCCCCGAGTGGGTGCGCACACAGGAAAAGTAATCAATGAGTACGAATAACCGATGAGCCCGAAACAGTGCCCCCTACACCTGAAACTCCGCCAGACCTTTAATTCACATCATGGCCATTGGTAGTAAACAAACGAAGTGACTTGACGCTGCATCCAGTGGAGATCTTGAGGATTTGAAATTCTCAAATTTCTGCTCTATTCCTGTTCTGGTAGGCATTTTCCAATTGTTTGTTTGAATATATTCTCTCTAAGACTCATTTCGCAGCCCAGAAGTCATATACTGGCTTGTTGCAATTTTAATAGTCAAAATTGTTTGATAATTTCCCCCACATTAATGACTCTTTTGACTTAATAAATTGATGAAATCTCACTGCAAATAATGCATTTTTACAATTGCACTAGTAGCTGAATATGACTTTGCATGATGCTGCATTCCCAACTATTGTCATAACAGCAGCAACATAACAAAAACAAAACAAAAACCGAGTGCACTTTCAACCAAGGACTCTACATTAAGGTTGCAACAGGGAAAACCTAGAAACTGAATGGTACTATTATGCCCTTGAGTGAGACACCAGGGATGCTTCAGGGTGACTGTCAAATTATATAGTGTTTTCTTCCATCTAAAGGTCAATTTACTCAACAGCACTTTACTCACGCGCCACTAGAGGGCATCACTACACAATTACTCGTGGTTTAACATCGTTCTCGGCAGGATTTTAAACCTTTCCCAGATAACACATCAGCCAGTTGCAAGTTTTTTGTTGTTGTTGTCAAAAATGTTCCTGAATTTAAGTAAACATCTGTATGTTTTAGCTGATAAAATCTTGTTCAAAAAAGTTATTTAACTTTGTCAATTTAGACCCAACAAATAGTTTAAGAAACAGTACAGTACAGAAGGGAAGAGGATGTGTCGCCTCAGTTCTGTTTAGTTAATTAGTAAATTGGTATAATTATAGTGTTAGTCAAAGAATCATGTAGAGCACGACCACTGTTGTATCATATTCCGTGTGCAGACTGACATGATTAGTCTTGACATTTGAAATGTGAGTCTGGAAGCTGGGAGGATATTTGTAATCTTTTAAGTGGCAAATTAACCTAACAAATTTTTCTTCTGTACCGATGCCTGTGATTCTCTGGACCCCTGGATTCCCAGAGGCTCATGATTGGGTGGCACTGAAAAACACTTTGCGAACTGTGCTTTGTATAAGCATACCAAAGTTAATCAATTATTTGGGGATGCTGAAGGGAAATCGTTGACCTCTGTCATGAACTTTTGTTCAAAGCCAAATCCAATCAAAGAACTTGGCCGTAGATTAAATGTCCGGGTTCTTCCTTCATCCATGCAGGGGAACATCGGAAAACCTGCAATTCTGAGTATCTCTTCTTACTTATACACTATAATTCTTCTGACTGCTTGAATATTTAAAAAAATCTAATGCACAGAGACTGCAAGAGAGAGAGAGAGAAAGGATTATCTGGGGCCAGGGGTGTCTCTTGGGATATGTGAAGTTTTCTCATGGCTGGAGGGAGGTACCAGGGAAGGGCCTGCTAAATTCGTACAAGGCCGTTTGCTGATGAAAGATTCTCAGTCATCTTGCAGAAATTCCCAGGCCCCATCGTCCCCTTTATCAGAGCCCACCAGTCCTCAGGAAACCGCTTGTCCTGCCATAGGAGGATCAGGTCAGTTAAAGCTCAGATGAAGGGGAAAAAATCGTCCCAGCACCTGCTGCTGCTGCATGGGGAACTCAACATTCACCCATTTAAGTGGCATCACAGCAACCAGCAGGATGTGGATAATGTCTAAACATGGTGCATGGAGCCGTGACGGTGAGCGTATTTACACCAGATTCGTTCTGGTCCAGATCACCTTCTCAAATGTTTCTGGACTGTAAAAGAAATTGAAACACTTCACTGTGTTGGAGCTGATTTGACTCGATTTCCCCAAGTTTGCTCTCTCCCTCAAGAGAGAGGCTACAGCCCCGTGTGGAAAAGCGGGGAGGATTTATTCTCCTTTCTAGCGCAGTCACATCTGGAAGCAGTCAGGGAGTCTACAGGGGAGGGGGTTTGGTCGTCAGATCATTGCAGAGAGGCTGGTGGTGTGCGCTCTCTCTCCGCAGGGCCACAGACTGACTACTCCCCTTTCTCTCCAATATGGACTGGACGCGGCCGATTCTGCACTCTGTTTCCTAACGAGGCGCGACGCAAACTACGCCTGTTGAGGAACATCTCAGATGGAGTCGATCGTATGCGAAGATCGAAGCCCGTGAGATCTGGAATATACACACCTTTTATCTTTTGCTGCGCTTTCTGAAACGGTCTCTGAAACTACGCCCGCTTTTCCTGCGCTTCTTCTGGCTGTTGCAGCATCCTTTTCGAACCGTTCCCGAGCCAATCGCGCCGATTTGATTATCGATTATCAGCAAGCGGCGCTGGTATCATGTTTCTTAGGTAGGGCCCGGATGTTCCAAAGATGCACTGGTTCGTTTTCTTAGGTGGCCCCTGCGAATATCCTTTCCTGATCTTTAGCTCCATAATGGGGATCAGGTAATATTAACTAAGCCGCGAGAGAAGGAATATCTTACGCTTTGCGTTTTTCATTTTTTTTGCTTCCCCCTTTTTCTTTCATTTCTTTCCCTTGGGTTGTTTTTTCCTACCCCCTTCTCTTTTTTACAACCTTTTCTTCATTCACCTTCGGATAAAGCTGGACCACATATATGGTAAATGAAAGCAAAAACATGTACATACCGGAGGACACCCTTGAAAACCATCAAGGTAATTTTTCCATTTGTCTTCTCTCTGTTTGGAAACTATGTGTGTGTGTGCCATATGGATGTGTTGGGGGTGTATGATGAGTCTGTTGGCATTATCATGGGCATGACGCGGGGGTGTACCCGCACCTATCCATTTCCAAACACACTATGCGCACTGAAATCGCTTTTTTGGAGGACGATCAACAAATGTCATGAAATTTAGCCACTCATGCCCAACAGCTATTCTAATATTATTTTTGGAGGGAAATGCATATATGTAGTTGATGAACTTGTTGGTTGGCTCGCGCGGCTGCTTGTGGACACGCCACGGCTTGATCATGTATCATGTGGTCACAGACGCGCGCACAAATGTCAATCGATTATCCTGTCAGCTGCTTCAGACTTAAAATGGCCTTTTAATCATTTTGTGCGGCCAGATTGCATTGATCACAGTCCAACAGCTCAAATGAACTCGGGGTGGTGTCATCGGCGCATCAGTGATTATTCTGTTCAGAGCATCTCAAATGGTGAAATGAAGCACCATCACTCATGCCCCCTCATTCTCGTGTTCATCTGTTGAATTTGATTTCTTTTGAGACAGCTGGTGTGGCGCAGCAGTCTCCACAGGTTGCGTGCTTTTAACGCTTGCGCAAAGCGAGGAGTTTCAGTCTTTTCCCTTCACAAGATTCCCCTCCATCCAGGGCCTCCTGTTGGCGCCGTGGCAACGGAGCTGCCGACCCATAGCAACAGCGCGGCTCATGATAAGCCCGCTCCCGGCGCGCGCACCTGCCGCACCTGAGTGAGCAAACGCATCCGAGCAAAACCTGTAAATTTGCGGCCAATAATGTAGCTCCACCCCTTCAGGCCCACTGCACATCTGTCATGCAAAAAGCTAGTTAATTATGTCACCTGAAATAATGATGTTTCTTTTGCACTGTCTGTGAGGGACAGTTGTGCGTTTTCATAGATGATTGAATACACTGACAAACTCTCTTTGTTGGTATTAAAATAGAAACAGTGCCACCAAGATGGGAAAAGGATTTAGAATCCAATTTTAGATGCTTTGTTGTGTTAGCTTAGACAGTAAACGTTTATCTTTTGATCTGCATGTTATTTTGTCCTATTCAGATTTGTGTCTTACAATTTTTCTCTTGATCTTGGAACATCACAACAGTTTCCTGTCACTTTTCAGTTTCTTTAGATGTGCACTCAGTAATTGTTTGCTAAGTTGAACAGTTTTATTCCTAATGACATAAACAAAGTTTTTGAGATGCATTCTTACATAATGTTTGGTCTTTTAGACCAAACTCTTTTATTCAGCTTGAAGCAAGTCACCCCATTATAGGCACTGCCAAACTGTGATCACATGACCAGCTGTGTACTGTAATAGACTGTTACTAATAATAATTATTACAATAATGATATTAATCTATAAAGCGCCATCAGACACTTTACAAAGCACAAAAAAGTATGTTTGAGATTTATGTTCGAGATGTGTTTGGTATGAGACAGGGTAAAACTTTGAACAAAACTGAAAGATAAACAAACAGCTTTGGAAACAAACTTCATGCATCCAGGCCCAGGTGTCAGTAAGTCCAAATGTTCACTGTTTGCACCTATATCATTATCTAACTAAATAATTTACCTAGCCTTTAGTAGACAGAGCAGGATCTCCATGGTGGCGTGTAGCCCAGCAGATGTTCATGTTTGTGTTGTGCTGTCGTCTGCCGCTGCTGACAAGGACTTACTTTCAGGTAAACACAACCTCAGTCAATCACAGGTCCAGGGAAGAGCAACATATCACAGCCAAACATGAACCTCTTCTGCTGTACAAATACTCCAACAGCAGGAAAATTGAAAGCGTGTTTTGTGCACTAAGATATACCGTCACTTTCTGGAATGTTAAATATGACTCATGAAGTGCTTGAATGCCTGAGTCTGAACTAGCATTTACTGAGAAAGACAAGCATACACGTTTTGTAAGATTTTTACTTTGCAGTTGAGGGGAAAATGCAGAATAATGAAATCATTGCTGATGTCACTCTGCTGTACTGTGATGTAATGATGCTATTGAGTTTTCTTGTCACTCCAGTCATTTGAGGCACGAGGAGACGGAATGGCTTTAAAGGTTTTGCGAGTGCTTAGTATGTGCATTCCTTTCTCTTTGGCTCTTTTTCTCTCTTGAAGGTTGTTGGTTCCCTTGATGCTCATTGGTAATGAGGGTGGCATTATCTGGCTTCTTCCTCGGCTTTGTGCCAGGTTCATTTGACAGGTAATTCATGTCATTAGCTAAATGAATATGTTTATGATAGATTTCAAAATGTCTGACGAGCCTCTAGGACGCCATCTCGGATGACTGACTGACTGATGTCTGACAGGCGATCTGTCCCGGACTTTTCCTTATTGTGCAGAATGATCAAGCACTTCTTGCTTCTGTTTCACTGTTAAACACATGCACGTCTCCAAAGTCCCATGCAAGTGCACCCAAGTTATTCGATTCCTGGAATACGTTTGCTAATGTTGTTTGTTCAAAGCGTTGTTTAATGTTTACCTCACAAATATTTAAGGCAGCTAAACCTGCATCAACATAAATCCTTCATGAGCATTGTGAAGTCGAGAAAGTTGTCAGTTTGTTTATTGCCGTGGCTGCAACTAAGAGCATCTGCCGTCACACAGAGATCGTCACCGGTTTCTTGCCTTCCTCATTTGACACTGTGTATTCTAAAACGTAAGGACAAAGATCTGGATCTTTACAGATCCAAATGATTTTGGTTCCTGTCCTGCTATAACGACTTATCCACTTTAGCTTGTTCTATTTAATCACTATTTATTCGTTCATTCAAATCTGAAATGTAATTTGAGATCTGTAGAAATATGCCAAAGTGTATTAGGATGCCAAAGTAATTAGGCTTCTCAATCTGCGGAGCAGTTGGTGCCGGTCACTGTGGGATTGTGGGACACATTAGGTGTCGTAACATAACAATCACAGGAGAGCGTTTGGTCTTAGCAACACTCAGGACTTATTAGCTGTCTGTAAAAACACGCATGTTGAGCACAAATCATCTGCTCTCGCTTCTGCTTAACATCAGTGCTTGTGTTTCCAGCCAGAGTGCTTTCATATATGTTTACTGTATTTAAATTATTATGGCATGTTACTTTAATATGTTGGTAATCAGATGCTGGATACTGTAGGTAGTCATTTAGCAGAGGCTTTTATCCAAAGTGACTCACAGTAGACTTGTTGCTTTGGAAATCCCCCTGGAGCAACTTAAGGTTAAGTGCACAATTGTGATACTGCATGATTTGCTCATAATATGACCAATATCATCCTTACTGTTATGGAAAATACGTTTACTAATAAGTAAAATATAGCTGATTTTTAAAATGGTCTTACTCTTCTACAATGTTGGTATTCTGTTAATGTTGTATGAGCATTTTTAGGAAGAATATATGAATAGTTCATGTCTGTGAAAGAGTTCGCTATATGGTTGGTTGGTTATATGGTTAATGTTAAATTTTAACATAAAAAAGTTAAAGTTATAACACATGTTTTTAGCACAAATTGCAAAAGTTTCATGGCAAAAGATTGAGTTACAAATTTTAGGGATCCCTATACGGACCCTACCCACGTATTTAGACACAAATATATGCAATGAAACACTCTTTCTGCAAGTTTGAAGTGTGTACTCTCCACCCAGCTAATAAAACGTATGTTTGCTCCGCTTCTCCCAATGCCAGTGCTCAGTGTCAAATCCAGAGCAAGGAGAAGTAGATAAATGGAAGAATGACAGACTGCATGAATAAATGCGTATATGTTAATAAAGCAGAAAACAGCTGCTTGTGACACATTGGCACCGCAGGCACCTCTCAGCATTATGGGAAATAACCAAAGCCCCCCGTTAACATGAGTCATCAGCGGGTCACGACATGGGAGTCTAACAACCATCTCTCACTCCTCTGAACTGTAGTCCCTCTAGCAAAGACTGCACGAGTGTGTGCGAACTGTGCGTGAAAAGCTCTGAACTGCGCTAAACGAGTTGCGACTGGTCGTAATTGTCGCTGTAACATCAGTTCATCCTCTTAATATTTCGTCAGTAATGGTTTCCGTATGAGAGGCACTGTTCCTGTGAGCTTTTTGGAAACACACTTGGATTTTGCACGCACAGTCTTGAATTTTTAATCTAAAACTAAATCTGCCACGTCCAGCTCGAGTAAAAAGCTCTGTTGTTGACTCAGCACTTCGTCACAGTACTGTATTTTTAACACGCATGGATTACTTGTTTATTGGTAAGCAGCTCCTTGTTTAATTGTTTTACTACATAAAACGCAAAAAAGTATAAAACGCATAAGTCAAATGTTTAAATGTTTATGGGCTATACAAAAATTTAGGCAAATTTTGTAAAAAAAAAAAAAAAAAATCAGGCTTAGCCATGCCATATTGCGACTGGGTACCAGTGTGTTTCTGATGTGTTGTGTGGTTTCCAGGATGTTTTGAGTGGTTGCTATCTGTTTTTTTACTAGCCCATCCCCAAAGGTGACCAGATATCCTAATAAAATCATCACAGTCCATGTTTTACAAGCCACGTTCCATAGACGGAATTACACTCAGGATGTCATTTGTCTGTATTTGCTTTAGCTTTGGCTTGATTGCTATAAATAGATGTTTTTAATTGGCATTGCTGTGATCCATGTTTTTCTTTTCCTCATAAGAAACTAACAGCATGATGTGCCTAAAGTAACAAGAGGTGGGTTAGGTAGTTATTTGACAGCAGTCAAGACCAACTGAGGGGTAAACTGAAAACATGATAGAACTAAGTTGTATACAGATTCTTTTTTTATTGGCCACCTTCTGATAAAGTCATATATATGATCTAATAGCTTTTAAGTACAAACCTGCTCACTTCTGGAAATCTGACAAACCATTTCTATTGCCAAGCATCTTAAAAGCTTTAAAAGGAAAAAAAATGCTGCCTTAAAAGTGGTAGGAAGTCACACTAGTCTTTGACGCCGCAAAATTTCTAGGCCGGGATACTGCAGCGGTTGCAAAATGACGTGACTACTCCGTTGAACCGCGCAACACGGACCATTTATCAGCCCGGCCCAATAAACAGCAAGCCTAGACCAGGTGCGTTTACATGCGGACTGATCTCCATCACGCGACCATTATTAAAAAGACCTGCGAGATCCAGTGAGAAGCAGAATTCTCTTATCTCTATGATAAGCCCACATATGTCTCTGTGATTTAAACCAGTTTAAAGCCAAATGAAACAGTGCTGACATTCTCAACAACACTCATGTTGGAAACAGGATAAACATTGTGCCATGAACAAACTAGTAAGAAGGCTTTTCACTCCACCCATCATGGATTTACTGTAGGAACAATATTTTGGCAGAATTGTGGTATATTATTATCGAGTGTTATTATGTATAGTAATGTATAACAGAATATAATTGCAGTATATTCTTTCAATATATACAGTGGGGAGAACAAGTATTTGATATACTGACGATTTTGCAGGTTTTCTCACTCACAAAGCATTTAGGAGTCTGTCATTTTTTATCATAGGTACTCTTCAACTGTGAGTGACGGAATCTAAAACAAAAATCCAGAATATCACATTGTATGATTTTTTTTAAGTAATTCATCTCTCACAGACCTGAAGCCCTCTTGTTCTCCACTCATTACCTGTATTAACTGCACCTGTCTGAACCCATTACCTGTATGAAAGATAACTGTCCACACACTCAATCAAACAGACTCCAACCTATCCACAATGGCCTAGACCAGAGAGCTGTGTAAAGACATCAGATAAAATTGTAGACCTGCACAAGGCTGGGATGGGCTACAGGACAAGCAGCTTGGTGAGAAGGCAACAACAGTTGACGCAATCTTTAGAAAATGTAAGAAGGTGACGGTCAGTCTCCCTCAGTCTGGGGCTCCATGCAAGATCTCCCCTCGTGGGGCATCAATAATCATGAGGAAGGTGAGCGATCAGCCCAGAACTACACGGCAGGACCTGGTCAATGACCTGAAGAGAGCTGGGACCACAGTCTCAAAGAAAACCATTTGTAAGACACTACTCCGTCATGGATTAAAATCCTGCTACGCAAGCAAGGTCCCCCTGCTCAAGCCAGCGCATGTCCAGGTTCAGGAAGAAGGATGTGTACAACCACAAGAACACCATCCCAACTGCGAATCATGGTGGTAAAAACATAATTTTTGAGGATGCTTTTCTGCAAAGGGGACAGGATGACTGCACCGTATGGGGAGGATGGATGGGGCCATGTATCGTGAGATCTTGGCCAACAACCTCCTGCCCTCAGTAAGAGCATTGAAGATGGGTCGTGGCTGGGTCTTCCAGCATGGCAACGACCTGAAACACACAGCCAGGGCAACTAAGTGGCTCCGTAATAAGCATCTCAAGGTCCTGGAGTGGCCTAGCCAGTCTCCAGACCTGAACCCAATAGAAAATCTTTGCCTTATTGCCCAGCGACAGCCCCGAAACCTGAAGGATCTAGATAAGGTCTGTATGGAGAAGTCGGCCAAAAGCCCTTCTGCAGTGTGTGCAAACCTGGTCAAGAACTGCAGGAAAGGTATGATCTCTGTAATTGCAAACAAAGGTTTCTGTACCAAATATTAAGGTCTGCTTTTCTGATGTATCAAATACGTATTTTCTGGATTTTAGTTTTAGATTCCATCACTCACAGTCGAGTACCTATGATAAAAATGACAGTGTATCAGCTAAAGGAAAAATTCCCCTATTTACCAGCTTTAACATGTAGACCAAATTTTCTTATTGGGTCGATATCGATAACATTAAAAATGAACATATATCAAGTCCCGCTGTCAGATTATTTAAATGTTTCCCTATAAAAATTAGGATGTTGACAGATTGACAGGTGTTGTAGATTTAAATAAATTTACATTTGCATAACTTAAACTCACTTACTGTCAAATATCTGTTTCCATGAGACGAATTATGTTATTATTAGTAACTGCACTTATTTGTGAAATACAATAGTACAGTTTTAATTATTAGTTTCTGTCCCTTCCCCCGGTACAAGGTGCTGATGCCAGCATCTGTAGAATTTGTTGGCACTGGTGCCACTGCTCTCATGTGTTAGTCTGGCCGAGATGTGCAGGGATTTGGGTTTAATGTAAAAGTTTAGGTTTGGTGTTAGTTCAAGGTGTTGTGAATTACAACAAAATTTTTCTTTTTCAACCTTTTTTCTAAATGCATCATAATGATCTTACTGTGAACGATTCCCCTTTGCATATGACATCTCATTTTTTAAGTTAATATATCATAGCAAGGTTTTCTGGTAAAAGAGAGACTTTTGGTGACATGAAATAACTTCTTTAATCATTTAGTCCGCTATACCGTAATCCCGTCCCTTCACAATCGGCTGCAAGCTTGCATTCAGATCTGCCTCCATCCAATCTACAACAACCGATGAAATCATGTCCACGCCCAACATTTTTAGAGTTTCACTGGGGTGTATGTTACTACTTCCGTTACATTGCAACTTTAGCTTTAATTTAGGTTCAGACCTCCTGTTTTATTCTCCACCTTGCAAAATCAAGTTTGATCACTCAGTCAAGTAATTTTAGCATACTATATTGTGTCTGTATATAACTTTCAAAGTTGTGTTAAAGGTAGTGTTAATTCCTAAAAATAATAGTTGTCTTTGCCTAATAATAAGTGATATGAGACTGCATGTGAGATAAAGAGTTGTGAAAGAGTTAAGAGGGTTCTTTTTTCTCCTCTAAAATGTGGGTGGAAGTGTGAGTATGGTTGTGTATGTAGGCCAGGCCTGATGCGTTTGCTCTGAGTGAATATCAGATCAGCTCCCTGCAGACTGTCGTCTCTTTTAAACCATCAGTCGTACAGCACACTGCCTCGCTCAGGATATTAACCAGCACTGTGAATAATGGCGAGAAAAGGAACCAAATGTTGGCCCACAGTTGATTTTCTTCTTGCGTCCTGTGTTGGTTCTTGCAGCATATACTGTGTGGGTGTTGAGTCACATCCAGAGAGCAAAAACACACAGATTGCGGGCCTGAGGTGGAGAGAACGACCGTCAGGAGGTTTAGCTTAGGTTTTAAGTCTGACCTTGGGACATGACAGTGGGGTCTTTTGTGTGGATGTTACAGTATTTGCTGTCTCCTTCATACCCCATCTCTTTCTCCTCTGTCTGTCTTTAGCTGTCCCTCCTGCGGCCTAGTTTAGGTGGTGCTGAATTCTCAGTGTACTGTAGGTTGCATGTTTAATTCATCAGTTTGAGCTTCGCTCAGCTTTGAGATCGAGACTTTATGGGTCTTTATGACTGGCACTCAGAGTTCATAGTAGCACATTTATCACATGGCTTTGACCTGATCTCATCCAACTCACCCAGGTGTCCTCATGTGCACAAGATTACAGTTATTCCCCTCACCTGGGTCTCATCGCAAGTTTCATAATGGTTAGTGAGAGCTAAGATTCAAGTGGTAATTCAGCTTTGTAACTAATTAACGTTTTGCCAAATTGGTGACAATTATGAATTTGTACAATCTCATTTGTACATTTGACCAGCCCACTGACAGTTATGTTTAGGGGGATGCAGGTTCATGTTTTGTTTATTTATTTCAAATTGTACATATTTCAATCAATCTCATCATACAAATTTGTTCGAAGAGTAAAGGGAAAAACCTTTCTGTTTTTAGTACATTGTTGTCGTGTGAAAGTACCCTTATATTGAGAAAATGTTGTCGACTCAAGACCCTGGAAAACATTTTCAATAATCAAACCTCCCGATTAACATAATTAATGATGCATACACTTGAATTTTAATTACTCATTGGTTGTATATTGTATTCTTGTTTGGGGTTATTGAATGAGGGAGTGATGGATGTGTGTATTTGTAGGGGGAATGGAGTGGTTTTCTCTCCCAAGATGGCAGGGGCATATTACATCGAGTGATTTATGTACCACGTCAGTCATGCCAGTATCACACACACAGTCTGAAACGACTGCTGCTCTTGTGTCTCCATCAAAATCCACTCAACCCAACCCTGCCTGAAATATGGGTGAAAAACAGGCCCCAGCTCCATTCTGTGATGAATCTGAAACAAATTCAGTGGTTTTCAACTTTTTAATAAACCATTTTGTTTGAAATATTTCAATTATGATTGATATCTTTCGCAAATCTGAAACAAAATGAGTACAGGTTTATGCTTAATTTTATTGCACTTTATACGAAATTGCAAATTGCTTCATAAAACTGTTTTCTTGAGATTGGGTTGACAGTTCATTCATATTTTTCAAATTTGGTCAAAGTTTTTTGTACGATATATTTACATCCCCCTAAGTGTAAGGTTCAGCAGTGGGTTCAGGGGTAGACCTTCATGGCATTTTACCTACAAAATCAAACATTTTCTTCAAGACAAATTGTACAAACTCATTTATTGTCATGTCTTTTCATGCCATACTTCCTCTTTTGTCAAATCAGGAAACTCCTGAGCATTTCCTAGCAGTTTCTGTCATGCAGTAGCATGTTAATGGCATGTTGTAGGTCTTTAGTTCATTTTAAAAAATCACTTGATGGATGTTGTAAGGCAGATTTACCACATACAGCATAATTAATAAATGCCAGCTCTCTCTGCGTCCCTGAGACAAATGTTTGTTCGAGTGACTCAAGGTTTTTCTGCCCTCTACCTGCTGTCTGTTGCTCCCTGCCTGTCCTCCACCAGCTGTCTGTCCCTTTCTCTCCCTGTCTGGTCTATACCCACAGTCTGTCTCTCTTCCTGTCTGTTATCCACCCACTGTATGTCCCTCTTCTGTCCATCTCTGTCTTGACAGCATGTTGAGCTTCTCCTTTAGGCTCGCTTCATTTAGACTAACGTCGGATCTCTCTCATTCACTCTCTTTCTCACTCACTCTCTCTGACACTCACAAACTCCCTCACAGTCACACACGCAGACACTCATGCAGGAGATGAGTAGATAAGTGTTGAAATATTGGCGCCATCTAGCAGTTGTGCCCCAGCAAGTCATCATCACCATGGCAACTGAGAGAATTTAAATCTGTTGAAAGCATAAAACCAAACCTTTGCAAGAAATGGTGGATATATTTCTACTGAAACCAAATTCAAAACTATAGTTAACATACGTAGATGAAGCACTAAATGTTTTTTTGAATTGAATTATGAAGTCTTTAGCTTTTGCTGCCTGGCGGACAGACTGAATAGCAAGGGCGTCAAACTCGCCCTTCACACATGTTCCAATCCTCCCTCAGGTGAAACTGCGCGGATAAAAGACCTGCTCAATAAATAAATAAATAAATAATATGGCTGTGTAGTCCTCCAGGTACATCAATGACAAATGTTATGGTTGGAATGATGATAAAATAAACTAATGAATACCTCAAATGCTTTTATAATTAGGTTGGTGACATTTCATATAAAATATTATTATTATTTTTTATTAGAGACATGTTAGGGTTTCTGGCACACATTTTTTTGCTGTACCTACGTCTTGTAAAATGAGTAATATTTACTAATGAGTTGTGGGTTTGCTGTTGGGTCAGTAAAGTTTGGGCTGCCTCATCATTCAATAACAATCTCATTGCAAAGATGTTACATTGTGATCAATAAAACTCATGTAAGTTGAGAAGAAAACTCTGATAAAAATAACTGAGATCCTTCAGAAGGGTATGCAGAGACACAGGTGCTACTTTTATATCATAAGATCAAGGGAAATTTGGTCTTTCATGGTATGACCTTTTAAACATCGGTTCCTTTGGTCAGGGATGAAGCTTTTTCTGACTTCACTGACACTTTGGTGAGTTTGATTTACCCGATGTACTGATTTTGTCAGCATAATTTGTAAAGAGAATAAATTATAAAGAACTGATGAATTGCCTCAAATAAAATAGTAAGGCATTTTTGATTAGCAAGTCACAAAACATAAAGATTTTTTTAAATACAAAATAGATATTCAAAATCTACTTCTGTATTGTTAGAAACCTAAACCTATATGCACCATCTCATTCTCTAAAAATTGAATACTTTATTGAAACTGGTGGTTTGTTAGCATTGCCATCATTCTAAAGGTGCAATCAAATTTCTGAAAGTTCACAGGCAAAATTCAGCAATTTCAATTGGAAATGCCGCAAAAAGACTTTCACCTGATGGTGAAGATATTTGCCTGTCAGGTTCAGATTTGGTGAACTTTGACACAGGAATTTGCAGCACTGACCAATAGCAAACCTCTTGGTTCAGCAGTGACCGTAATATGGGTGGAGATTCGTAACTTTGTTGTGTTGTCTACTCAGTCAGTTTTGTTTAACACGGCACTTCAATATTATATAATGATTGATAACACAAGTTTCTTTCTACCTCGTGATTTCAGAGTCTGATGTAATGATAAAATCACAACACAGTCATGTTAGGTTTGAAAAGGTAAAATGGACATCTTGCTATAGCAAAATATATTTCCCTGCCTCGTATGCATGTTGTTTTGAAATATAACATTCTCGCTATTCATTCCCCATGAAAACAGTTATGAAATCCTGTTAGAAAGGTGTTCTGCTGTGGTTGCTTTGTTTGGGCACTTATAACTTATAACTTTAAATTTACATTTGCAGTCAGAATGGCTAAGGTTATGAGAGTTGTTGTGCTCATTCTCTCTTCATTGGATTAGTGAGGGACCAAAACTTTTCAATTTTTTTACACTTAATAAAGTAAAACTGCTGACAAAGGGACTGCAAGCATAATTGTTTTACCTTTTGGTTTTTGCTCATTTTGTTAGAAAATGTTTAGCCTAAACCATTTAAATTGTATCCTCTGAGAGGATGTTACATTAGTAAAAAGACCAATTTGAGACAGATACCATAAAACTAGAATTTCATGAAGCCTGATGTTACATTCAGTATGTGTACATTTACATTTTAAACCCTACTAATTAAATTCATAATAACATCAGTGAAGCACAATAATCATTTTACTTCACAGTAGGCAGTAAGAATTTTTAATTAATACTTTTTAATTAAAAATTTCCTTAATAAGAAGCAAAGACAATTATAATGCTATAAAAGATTGTAATTTTTTAAAATAAATGCTGTTTTTTCTTTACTTTCTATTCAGCAAAAAATTGGTTTCCACAAAAATATTAAGCAGCACAACATGTGACACTGAATACTGGAGTAATGTCTGTTGAAATTCGCATTTTAACATTTTTTTTTAGTTGTAATGATATTCCACAATATAGTTTTGACTGTATTATTACAGTATGAAATGCAGCCTTGGTGAGCATAAAGAGACATAATTCAAAAACATCTTACCGACACCAAACTTTTGAAAAGTAGTGGGAACTCATGGCAAATGCCCTCTTTTGATCAGAAAACAACACAAAAATATTATTTATTTATTTTTCATTCCAGGTTGAAAAGGTCACATGACAGAAACGATGAATACAGTGTTTTTAAACCTTATTTGATTAAGCTTTGAGTTCTGGAGTAATTGCATTAGACTGAAAAGATTTCCTGGTCAGCAGGAAGACAGAAACTCATGATCATCTCTCTCTCTCTCTCTTTCACCCTTTCATTTCTCCCAGACAATTTGATGCTTTTCCTGTGTCTTGTTTCTCAATCAATACTAAACCAGTTAATTAACTAACAGTTAATTTTTTGATCATCAGGACTAAATCCGTTGGGCCTTTGCTGGCTTTACCGCCTCAGCAAACCTGCACAACGGGCATGAAAATGTGCTCGAAAACAGGCTCAGTGGTCCGTAGTAACACTGACACTGTGTTTACACAGGCATTAGAAGGAACAAGATCCTTCTGCCTTGTTGCTGCAATCAAGTCTCTCGTGACAACTTATCGTGATGGATCATTTGGCTCCGGGCCCAAGTCTGTTCTGGCACAAGGATCAGAACTTACCTCTCTTTTCCCTGACCCATGTGCAATAGACCAACGTCCATTTGTATCTTTAAACGACTGTATATGCACGTGTGTTTTGTTTTAGCGATGCTTAAAGTCCTACATTTACAAGCGTTTAGCACACATCTGCGGCACAAGAACGGTGTCAGCTGCAGCATAACCCCGACTAGCATGCTAACTGCTAACGCCGTGTTGTCTTACTGTACCTCTGCAGCCATCTGCTTCTCATCAGTGCTAATCACCCAAGACTCCCATAATTCCCTGTGACGGCACATAACGACACAAAAACACGGGCTGCCGGTGGAAATAATAGCACCGGCCATGATGCCGAGCAGCCCAGGAAAGCGAAGACCCGAAGTCGGTTCGGTCTTCCTCTCCTTTTCCGCTTGTTCTCTCGACCTTCAAGACAAATAAATGAACCGGGGGGAAACAGGCATGTCATGACTCTGTTATCGGCGTCCTTGGCTGATTAATCACAATGCTTGAAAAGAGCCTTAGAAGTGCACAGCGAGGCAATAAATCTACATGTGGTGAGTGAGATGGTGACTCGGCCTTGATTAGAGGGTGCCGCTGTTTTCCAGACGTGGGATGTCAACATTCATTGGGTCAGAACCATTCCAGCATGGAAGGAATAAAAGTGCTGATGTGACACATTTGAGACCTGAGTATTGAGATAAAAAGAGCGGAAAGAGAGTCATAGCGGTGCGCTTTTAAAGGCCACATCTTCATATATCTTCCATGCATTTTTCCTTTGTTTCATCCTGGATCCATATGATACGTTTCCTTGTGCATTGTCCTAAAGCTGCTGACTGGACGCCTCTGTATTCTCCGCAGTGCCGAGCACAGATGGACTCTATCTAAACAGTTTACTCGCTCTGGCACTCTCTGACAAAAGCAGACACACACCTGCTGTCCCAGCCACATCAGCATGGCACAATGCAGCTCTCCTCCAAGGCATTAGGCCCCGGGGACTCAAACCCATAGCCCTCTGAATATTAGCCCGACAAGCATTTGGCTAATATAGAATAGACTACTGAATTAGCCCTTCGGACTTTAAGGGATAGTTCACCCCATAGGAAAGATTCTGTCAACATTTATTAACCCTCATGTTGTTTCAAAGTAGTTTCTGTGGAACACCAAAGAAGCTATTTTGATCTCAGTGATATTTGGTCCATACAATGAAAGTCAATGGGGTCCAGTGTTGTTTTAGACCCCATTGACTATCATTGTGTAGACAAAACAATTCTTTAAAATATCTTGTTTTTGAAATAACATCAATCCCACTTGGACATCAAATTTACATTTGCAAACCTAAGTTATTATTATTATTTTTACACTTGAAATAGTTTTAAACACAGAGTTAGTGTAATATTGGGTTATCTTGTACATATTGTTCATACCCTGAGTTAGGAATTAACTTTAAGTAGTCCGATTTCAAAATTACATCACGTTCTTCTTTGCTTATTTACAAGCTGAATAACATTGATTGGACAAGTACAGCACATTTTCTATTAACTGCTTGTCAGTCTGTGGAAATGTCACCTTGTAAATCTGTTCTGGTCTTCTTAAACACTACAACAAACAAGAAGCTACAAAAAAATATAAATGACGAAAATAGAAGGAAAACGAAAAAAGATGAGCGTTTCCTGTCATTGTTCAACATTTTAACTGTCGCCTTCAGACGCTTAAACTAAACAGAGCATGAATGTTTCTGTGACTCTACAAAGCATATGAATATTTAATAAGATGTGCACTGAGGCAGTTTATGATTAGTTGTCAACTCCTGCACTACATTGTTTTACAATATGTACCTTGTCCATGAAATGAAAGGCTATGGGGTCCAATGTTGTATGTTGTTTGGGCACTACAATTTTGAGTTAACCCAGTAAAACA
Source organism: Cyprinella venusta (assembly GCA_038021265.1). Classification (NCBI taxonomy): domain Eukaryota; kingdom Metazoa; phylum Chordata; class Actinopteri; order Cypriniformes; family Leuciscidae; genus Cyprinella; species Cyprinella venusta. Next base: position 20,015,383 of record CM075885.1, on the reverse strand, counting down.
TAATCCAGTGTTAAAAACTGACTGAACTATATAATTTATATTTAACTATATTTTTTTCTGCTTAACACAACAGTCCATACAGTAAAAGTCAATGGGGTCCAGTGTTGTTTTTGGACAAACACTCTTCAGAATATATATATATATATATATATATATATATATATATATATATATATATATATATATATATAGTGTGTGTGTGTGTGTGTGTGTTCCACAGCAGAAAGGTCTGAGACACGAGGTTGAGAAAATTAGATTTTTTTTTAATGAACACTCTCTTAAGCATAGCATGAATCAACTTAAGTTTTACCCCTTTATTCAATCTATCAGCTACTTTAGCTACCATGCATACTCTCCTCTGGAACAAACTTGCATGTGGATAAAATATTAATAAGCCTCAGGAACCTTTCATTTTCTGTTTTTTTTTTTTTTGTTGTTGTTTGTTTGTTTTTTTTGACTGAAACAAATTTCAGTACAAAACAAAACAAAAATAGGTTTCTGAAGCCTAATGCAGTTCATATTTGATAGTCAGCTGAGAACCGTGTCGTCTTGCAAATGACATGAGCAGATATTAAGTCAACAGGAGAGACTCTTTTATTCCTGCTCATCTGAAGATGTCGTTTGAATTCTCAGCAATTGGCAGTAAGTTGTGTGTCCTGTCTAAACCATGTACTTCAGCAATAACAGAATGTTCAGATGCAGACATTTGCCTCTCGTAGAGGCCAGATATTGCATCAAATTGACTTAAAGTCTGACTGCTGAGGTCAAAGATCTGTTTTCACTTGGTCTGTTGACGTAAAGGAATGGTCAGTTTGATGAATTACATTTCAGGGTCTTTTAAAATTTTACTATACATGGCAAAACAAATGGATTTCTTTAGATATTAAAAGAGTTTTTAAAACAGGTACAATGTCTTACGACACTAGCTCACCATGTTCACTTGTTCCTTAGACCCCTGTATTTTCTAGTATTCAGTATCAAATGGGCCCTTTTTAAATTAAATGGACAATTGTAATGTATTTTTTTCCTGTGCTGGTGCGTTTTGTAACTGGAAGTTGGTGTGGGATATCGAAGTACTTGTATTTTGTATTCATACTTTTGGTTTAATTGATATTCCTAGCTGTTTGGTGGAGGGACATTTCATTCGACAAAGATTTTGTTGTCATCCGATATTTTTAATGGATTTCCTGGAAGAGCATCACTGTAAACAAATGTTGTCAACATTTAAGAGGACTTCAGCAAATAGATTTGCCTCACATCTAACAGACACAAGCTAAACAACACAATACTACATTCATGAAAGCATCTTCTCCTGGAGAAGCACCTAAAATCTGGCTAATTGTGTAATATATTTCTTTGTGTTTGCTCTTGGCAGGTTTGATCTTTCTGCTTTTCTGTTTATGCAGCTGCTCACACATGTGCATGACTCTTATCTGATTATAGACGGACAGGCTTTGGGTAGTGTACGTAAGTGGCACGTGGCCATAATTGCGTGTATGTTAATCTTGTCCTTAGTATGCAGGTGATTAATTGATTAATTATTTGAATACATTGTGAGTGGAAATATATTATCCCAGAGCACAATTTGCTGTGTTGTAATTAGATGTTGAAGAAACGTGGCCTGCTAATGAAATGCCTGAATTTCCTCAAGGTGCCCTTCAGGTGCAGTGGAAGGTTGGCCCAGAAGGAAGTGTGGGTGTGTTTTATGCCTGATGAACTTCAGTTCTTCTGCCGAATCCAGGAATCCGGTTGGATTTTTTGAGGATGTAATTGTTCGTGGAAAATGAATAGGGGGCATGTTTCCAAAGAGTAAAACCTCCTTTTCCTTTTTTCCTCTTTTCCTCAAACACATTGTCTCGCTTTGTACTCAGTGTTGTTTAGATGGTTTTGGATACAGTATGTCATTTGGAGACCACAAATGAGATGCTTTCATTGCTGGGAAAACCAATGTGAGTTAAGAAAGAAAAGAAAGAAAGCATTTGGATTACTTCCACTGCTGTCAGCATGTGCTGCTTTCGGCTTAACAGGGATGGAGAACTTTTCATGACCTGATTGATTTCTATGAACAAGCTGTTAAAAGGATCATTCTTTTCATACCGTGCCTTTTAGCCCTCATGATATGTTGAAAAAATAGTGGTTTGGATCAGATTTTTGCATCAGGATGTCTACTATTTCAGCTGCAGTTAATATGTTTGAAATGAGTGAAAATGTGGTAAAGGTGCATGGTGCCAAAATTACTTTTAAATACGTTAATTTGTCAGCTTGCAATTGAATTACTAATATTTAAAACACTGCATTGTATACTTTCCCCTGTTGCTGAACAATAAATGTTCAATGAATAGGTGGTAGATCAGTAGCTGATCTTGAACTTCATGTTAGAAAATTAGAAAGTTTTAAAACTGAATTGATTTCCCATGATATTTTTTTTCTTACATGGTGGAGTGTGTATGAGTTGACAAGCTAGATATGATATGATAAAAAAATGAAGTGTTTAAATTAAGTGAGGCTTGTTTAATGTGCCATCTAGAAATTGATACCAAAGCTGATGTATTTACTTATTTTTGGGTTAATTTCTTGAGGCTGCCATTAACCGAGGGGAAAGAAATACTGGACACAGACTGAAAACAACATTGAGGAAATTAATCAGGACAAAATAGGATTTATTTAACAGATCTCAGTTAAGATCTTTTTTTAAGTTTTGATTTGAGGGTGACAAGTATATATATTATACATATTTACACTGTCAAAATATTATTTCCTTAAGGGGTGCAACATCTTGTCACTGCAGCAGTAACCTCAAAGTTTCAACTTTGCACCTTATTTACCCCTAAAATGTGCGTATTTGAACCTTTAAAGATGTCCTTAGTACCTCCATGCCCCTTTGAGGGCACTGCCCCAGTGACAAGCTGGTGTACGCCTTAAGGTTCAATTTTTGCACTTTTGTTTTCTGAGAGTGTAAGCTGTAGTTTATACATTCACATACTCTACGATTCAAAAGTTTGGTGTCAGTGTTTTTGACAATGGTCTTTTATGCTGCTCACCAAGGCTGCATTTATTTGATTAAAAATACAGTAATATTAATATTATTATAAATTAAAATAACTTTTTTCTATTTGAAAATATTTGAAAATTTTATTTATTCCTGTGATGGCAAAGCTGAATGTTCAGCATCAGTACTCCACTTTTAAAATAGAAATGTTTTGTAAAATTATAAAATGTCTTTACCGCCTCTTTTGATTAATTGAATGCATCCTTGCTGTTGCTCATATATTTCTTAAAAAATAAATAAATGAATAAATTCTTACTGACCCCAGAGTGAGAGTGTAAACAATTGAACTCAATCCTCTTGAGAGAAATTTTAGTCCATGTTTTGAATGTAATGTGAGATTATTTTTCCCTAGGGCAAGAAATACAGTGAATGTGTGTAATTAATAATTCAAGATCGTTTTGACAGTACACTGTGGTCAATGCTAATATATTTACACTCTAGAATCAATATTTTAACAGCAACAATGCACATTTGTGATCCACAATTCCACATCAGAAGAAAAATAATCTTTCTGAGTCATTGTTTTAGATTTAGGAACAAATCGTTCATTTAACCAAATCAGTGTTGACCAAGAGTTTAGAGATTCTTATCAGTCTGTGTTTGTTTGAGTTGGATTCATTTGAGCCTAAATACCTAGGCATGTTATAAATGTCTAGTGGGCTCTGTCTTATTAAAATCAGGACCGGAATCCTGTCCCACCAACCAGAACTAATGAATAACTCATTTTTATTTGACCGTAATGGATGTCTCTGCTCTGAAGGATCCAGTTGCACATTCCAACAGGACACAAACCTCAGTTTAACACCTCTGATTAATACAGTCTGCAGTTTGATCACTGGGGAACAGGTAGTGGTTGAGCGCTGGGGCTGGGCCGCAGCCAGAAGTAATGTATCGGGATTTGTATTCATTACAGATACACTGTGGGCTCTCCTGTCTCAGTGCCAGGATAAGAGAGATGGAAGAGCGGCCCGGTGCAGTATGAGCACAAGGAGCGAGTGAGCACACTACTGGAATATGAATAAGACAGAGAGAGAGAGACAGGGGGGCAGATTCATTTTCCTATTGTCAGCTTCAGCTTTCGTTCTATCAGTATCCTGTTCACCTTTTGGAGGTGCCAATCAGCTTTGTGTGTATAATCTCATGTTAAACCTCTGCTTTCTCTCAGAAATGCACTGCTCCATTTGAAGTGCGATCTTTTATCCCTAAATCTCAGCAGCGGCCTTGTAAAATATGATATGAGACATGTAGGTTCTGACCTTAGAGCAGCTGATGCGTCAGGCAGATGGTGCTGAGGGTCTTTGGGCCCCCTTAACTGTTATAAACACATTGGTCCTGTTTGTAAAATCATTCTAATGCTGCAAATGTCTTTCTCAGCATACCCTAGTCTTGGTCTTAATTAGCAGTTGCAGTTCATTTCCAGTAACTTTGTAAGTCAACATTAAATCAAATTTGAAAATTTCCTTTAAAAATCCCTAACATCCTTTAGTTCAGTTCAATTCAAGTTTATTTGTATTGCGCTTTTCACAATACATATTGTTTCGAAGCAGCTTTCAGCTTTCGAAGCAGCACAGAAAGTGTGTTTCAGAAATGTACATGAAAAAAAACACATTTAGTTAATCATGTAATAATTTAGTCATTTAGGCGTTTAGTCATCTCTTCACAGGCGTTGAGTCGTCTCATCGCAGGTGTTTGGGTATCTGAAGTCTCCGTGAGAGGCTGGATACAAACTGGAGCTGACTAACTCTATTTTTACATACATAACAGCAGAAAAGAAAATGGGAATAATTAGCATAGCTGATGTTCATAATGATTTCCATTACACCAGAGTAGATGTTAAAAACTTGAAGATAGTGCTTTGGCGTCCCAGGGTCACCCTCCTCCGTCCCCCACTCAACTCAGCCCTGCTTACGGATTTCTACATCCCTCCTGCTGCTAAGACCAAACCACAATCTCTCCGCTACCCAACCATACGCGCCAACCCGTTTGACTAAGGCTGTCGAGCTCCACTGGTGCATTAATGCAGTTTCAGTGGCAACGGTTCCGTATGGTATACCACCTACCGCAAAACACAATTTCTGCCCAACCGCCCGTCATTCACGCAATATCCACAGGAACATAATGACGGTAAATACTATGCAACCTATACAAATAACCTACAGACTCTTCAAATTTTATATTAAATTCAATCTGATTCAACATAGGAATAAAAGCATTATGTGAATGCTTGGCTAAAGAGATGAGTCTTTAATCTAGTTTTAAACTGGGACCGTGAATCTGAGCCACGGACAATATCAGGAAGGCTATTCCAGAGTTTAGGAGCTAAATGCGAGAACGCTCTCCCTCTTTTAGTGGACTTAGATATCCTACGAATGACCAGAAGCATTGAATTTAGTGATCTTAAAGAACGTGATGGATTGTAGGCGTGATAGAAGGTCCATTAAATACACAGGAGCTAAACCATTTAGGGCTTTATAGGTCAGTAGTTGTACTTTGTAATTGATACAGAACTTAATAGGTAACCACAAGTGTAGAGATGATAAAATTGGTGTTATATGATCATATTTTCTTGACCTAGTAAAAACTCTTAACTGTAGCTTGTTTATTGAGGATGCAGGACATAAAGCATTACAGTCATCTACTGTAGTCTCGAGGTCATGAATGCATTAACTAACTTTTCTGCATCAGAAACAGATAGCATGTAGCTTAGCAATGTTTGTAAGGTGGAAAAAGGCTGTTCTTGTAACATATGTAATACGAACTTCGAAAGACAAGTTGCGATCTAGTATAAACAGGACATGCTTCTATATTAAAGTTGTATTGTAAGAGGTTTCGTAATATAGTATAGTGTAATATAGTATACATTTTTAGTTAAATTCCCCATTAAGTTCATTTTAAATATTTAATATACACCATATGCAATCTTTTAGTAGACTAGTTTTACATGAACTGATAACAAAGAAATATATAGTTTTTTATGCTGTGTTAATTTGGGATACATTGATTTAATTTATTTCAGCAATTATGCATACATCACATTTACTGCATTAAATTGTATAATGAATTCATGTATTTAATTCCGGTCCACTAATTTGATTAGACAAGTGTCCCAAGAGTTTTACGTGGTTTGTAAAGTTGTATCTTGTTATGCAGTTTAGATGTTATGGGAAGGAGGAGGCGGGAACAGGCAAACATTCAACAATTTAATAATAAAATAAACAAATACAAAATGAAAGTAAAAGACAGCAGCCCCTCACGGACGACTGCTGTCACATAATAAAACACCAACAAAACAAAACACTGGTTCAGGCCTGTTCCTCTCTCGATCTTCACTGTCGCTACTCCTCCTTTATGCTTCCACTCCTCCGTGAGAGATGCGAGACCGGAGCGTATCACAGGCGTCTCTCACGTTCCTCGGCCTCGTCCTGCTCGCCACATATCCAAACAATGGGATTTTTTATTGAAATGTAAACCTACGCATGGATGAATTGTTCCTAATAAGATCATTAAGATGTATTTAGAAAAGAGATGAAAGGGTGAATTTCCATTTAAGTTTTTTGTGAACCTCTAATTATTTTATGCTAAACATTTTTTTGTTTCTTTCAGATATAGATAACATTACAGTTGGTAACAGTCTTGTAAAAGCTGTTTAATCCTTTCTTTAAATTTCCCTATACATTTCATATTGGCATTTAAAACAGCAACACTGTGAAGTGAATTTTAGCTGTAATGGATGCTCTGATGATGAAGGATCCAGATCCTCAAGCAAACAGGACTCTGGGCTGTAGCCTGACCTAAGTTTGCTTTGCTTTTCCTGTCATTGTACCCATAAGCAGCCCTTAGGCTTTTCATCTAATGTTATAGCTCAGAGGAATGAGGTAAGACTCTTCAGGGTCAATAGAGAAGTCATTTCAGGACTGGCAGAGATGATGAATTATCAAGCTTGTGCTTGTTTTTTTTCTTCATCTCTGCTGCGCTGTTGCTTTTGACTCTCTGCCTGTCTGCGGTTTGAGTGCGTAACAGATGTCAATGACGGCGTCTCTGTGAGTCTGGCAGTCAGTTTTTATTTTATAGTTGAACCTTCCCCTAAGTAGTTTTTCAAAGAACTATCTGACCCTTTCCGTGAAATAAATCCTGGAAGAACCATTTCCGAGGGTTAGGGCTATATCAGAGGAATGACAGCCGTAGTTTCCTCGCAAAGGCTTGATTCCCTTGTTTTTATGATCAGAAATGGCTAGGATTTTTTTCCACCACCTCATTTTGCCCCCACCAGCCCACCCTTTCTCATGCGACCTTTCACCATTCCCTTCTAACACACATACACACACACAGGTGTGCAGAAGGGTCAGTGCGGTCCCAAACCTTCCTCTTCGTCTTCTTGGACCCCAAAATAACTCTGCTGTTCTAATTAACGTAATTAATTTCACTTATAGCAGTTAATTATTTCAGAATGGGTGAAGAACAGAGCGCTGGAATGAAGTGAGAGAGCGAGAGATGAAAAGAGAGAAGGTGGTGGTCTCAGGAGTCTGTCTAATCTTGGTTTAGGGCAGTGGAGGAAGATTAGAGCTACTCATGCACTCCTGAAGAAAAGACGTGAACCCAATTACATCTTCTGTCTTTTTTTTCTGCTTCTCTCCCTATTTTAGCCCTCCCGAGTGCTGCCGTGAGCGCCTGTGTGTAATGATGACTGTTAAACTGGCTAATAACATCTCAGAACTGAAAAGAGTTTAGGTCAGCTCAACCCAGTTCCTGTTACAGTCCTGTTACAGGTGGTCAAATATGCAGACTTCCTTGCTACACAGTACCAGCATATTTAAAAGATTGGTGGAGAACTGTAAGCTATGGCAGCTCTTGTCAAGTATAAAGGCCTGTTCACACCAAGAATGATAACTATAAATATAACTCTATTAGCGTCCGCACCAACAGGTTTTCTTTTATCATAAGTAAATAAATAAATTATATATATATATATATATATATATATATATATATATATATATATATATATACAGTATACTATATGTGTATATATATATATATATATATATATATATATATATATATATATATATATATATATATATATTACTTATAATAACAGAAGATTATCACCTGTGAATCCTTTTTTTAGTGAATCCAGTGACATCAGTCTTCTGTGTTAAAACCTGGATGTGAATAAATAAATAAATAAATTGATACAGGTTTGGAACAACTTGAGAGTGAGTAAATGATGACTGAATTAAAATTTTTGGGTGGTTATCCTTTTATATTAAAGTACAGGAAATTGGATGCTGCATTCATACAGTGGACGAGAGCATGATTCAATAGTGTTTGTAACTTTGGGCATGTCCAAATGCTCCTTCAGATCACAAAAACAAGCAACAAAAGTGGAACCTGTGCAACTTTTCACAATCACTTCCTTCTGCAGTGCGGTTCCATGAGGGTCTACTTACCTTATCAACTGCAGGCTTTTTTTTTTCTTCTCTTTCACACTGCAAGTAATGCAGTAGAATGACAATCACATTTTTTTATTTTTTATTATTCAGACCTATTCAAACCACAAAGGATACATCACTATAGCATGATGAAAAGACTAGTGCCTTATTAGTCAACACAGCAGAGAGTTGGACCAGGAAATAGTACTATTGGAAGTTCGATGCGTCAAGCAAATAGTGACTGATTTGTGTGTGATGTGCAGTATTGTGTCTTTAAATATGTCATTGTTATTCTAAACTGCATTTAGGTACCCTCTCATAAATAAATTGCAACAATTCTAGAGTACAACCACTTATAACTTTGGCAGTTACCCCTAAATGGTTCATAGTAGTACCTTATGGGTACATATTATAAGTCTAATGCAGTAATATGCACTTTTTTCAAGATAAAGGGCAACTTTGTACCTTTTAATGGTACTGCCCCAACGACAAACTGTTGTTCCCCAGAAGGCACCTTTTTTTCCTGACAGTGTAGTTGCGGGCTCAGTTTATGTTTCCATTTTTTTTGTCCTGCGCTACTTTCCTCTTTTTTCTTGTTTATTTTTCCTGTTTAGCACATAAATCCAGAATCCTGAAAATTTTAGCTTGTTACATTGTCATGGTCACATTCTTTCATATAACTAAACAATAATGACAACTCTGTTCTGCTGTTTTGAACATAACCACAGTTTCGCCTGCATGGTATTCAAGAGCAACAAAAGGTGTGTGAATTTACCCAAATATTTAATAATGCAACTCAAGGATTGCCCCATACCCTTCACATCACATCACAGAAGAGGGCAAAGGTGTTTAGAGAAAGATAGGAACAGACAGGGTGAAGGAGTTAGACAGAAGAGATGATATTGGCAATGGCGGATGGAGAGGAGAGAAGAGAGAGAGAGAGAGCAGAAGAGATGGTCTGATGAGTTATGTATAATTCAGTAAGTTATACATTATTAAAGAGAGTTCATATTTAGCTGTTATACACACAGGCATAAATTAAGAGAAAGAGGGAGAAAGCACGGACAGAAAGAGAGAAATGAAGATGAGATAAAGTCGGTCTGAATGTGTGTGTGAGGATTTAGGAGAGAAACGGGGTTGTTCAGATCAGCATTAATGCTCCGGGTTAAACGCAGCGTTAATCTGGACCTGCGAGGTTTGTGCTGCGAGGCTCTTTTCGTAACGGAGATTACCGAATCCCTCTGCACCCCGGGCCAAATTCCAGTACAGAATTCCAGGACTCTCATTCATGTCTTGACTTTCCTTCTAGAAGCATCGAATTCCGTGAAAACCAGCTGCACTTTGGTTGGATTTAAACAGGCCAAACTGCATCACGATGGAACATTTTACTCAGTGTATGAAAGGCCTCATGACGGCATATGTATATGTGTCCAATATATACGAGGCAGTCGTTCAGACGTCTGCAAATGCAGATTTGTGGTTTGGGTTGGAATCAAGTTCAGTTCAGGATCAAGTGCCAATTTTCCAGTTTCCATTCCAGTTTTTGGGTCTTTTTTATTGTGAAAGCAGGAGTTAATTTAAAGTCCTGTTAAGCCATGGGGCATCAAATAAACAAAAATGATATGTTCTAAAATTAACACTCGCCAAATACAAGTAAAAAATGGCTTTGGCGAGTAAATGCGCGAGTTCCTGGCCAGTTGGCTGGTAACTTATTTAAGAATTGCAAAAGAATTAATTATTTACATTGTGAGAACAATAGTCTGACCTTTTTTGGTGTAAGCGATGGCCATGAATAAATTCAAAGAGTGTGAAAATGATGCTGTCAATTCAGGGAATGTTTTTAAAGGCACTTCTGCTTTTCATTTTTTGTGTTTTTTTAGCTACAGGCCATCTATCGTAAATACGCTTTAAACAAAACACAGAATGACAATGACAGTATTTATGTTCTATCAATGCACTTTCTGCATTCTGACTATTAGTCAGTATGGCAGCACAATGGCAGTACTGTAGTTACTGAGATGTGACGTAAATGTTATTTAAATGTTCCAGTGATTAATATTTCATACATGTATTTTTTTTTATTCATCCCACAGTCATGTCCACTCTGTAGATAGCTTCAATTATGTCTCTTGTTGATGTTGATGTGAGGTGTTTTAACTTTTACAAACAGATTTCTGATGTACTATCTAGCAAAAAAAATACCATTGGTTTAATTAGACATTGAATAACATTATTGTTGTAACTCAAGAAATTCATAGCAGCACACTTTTAGCTCTATTTCAAAACCAAACACACAAATACGAGGACAATAATAAGTTTTGTCGTCGCAAAATAACAATAAATAGGAATCTCATTGTAGTAGGTTACTTCTCTGTGCGAACGTGTGGTTAAATTTCATGGTAGATGTGTTTGAGTATAAGCTACGATCGCTGCCATCTCTCTGGAATCCCTCACTCTCTGGCACCTACCCATGTGTGTCTGTGTTGATGACCAATATTAAACAGACATGCTTTGAACTCCATAGTGACTGTTGTCTGTTTCTTAAAATAACTGGACTGTGACCTTATCTCCTGGTCCTGTAGTCTAAATGTTTGTGAGCAGTCTTGTTTTGGACATCAGGAATGGATGGAAAGAATAAAAACATAATCCAAAGGAAGAAAGAGAAAGAGAAAGGGTATATGTTTGCTTATATAAGCAGACTCATTGTTGTGCAAATACCTTGTTTAACCTCATCCCAGTAAAACCACTGTAAGCAATTGAACAATTAAATAAATACAAGGTTTACCTACTCGCAACATGACCTAACTACACACGGCACAACTCATTTTAAGCAAGTAATTTGTCTGTGCGATGTGGAGCAGCATGATTAGGACAAAACGTTCACTATATGTTAGTGTGTTGATGGACATTATTTTCTAATCTATAGCTTGTCGATAAAAAAGATGAATGAGACGGCAGCATTTTAGTGGATAAATTAAAGTCAGTTTGAAATCAAAACTGACCTATTTACTTTATTAATGTGTGTTACTATTATTGTTGACTATGGCTGAATTTTTATGAACCACTATTTATTAATTTTCTCTATTCTATTCTATTCCATCTCATCCCATCCTATCGACTTGTTTATAATTTCCCAATAAATTGATTTATTTATTTTGCAGATGATGTCAGTTTTTTTTCACTGGCTAAATAATTTTGCTGCTGCTGTGCTCCACTGTTTTGCTGTCTCTGGTGTGTTTATGTCAATATCTCAGGTCAGGATGTGAGTGTGCGTAAGTATTGTAGAAATGTGAGCTCAGGTGTGCGAATGTATGCGTCTATGTCCAGGGTTTCCCATACATTCATTAATTTGTGGCGGCCCGCCACAATATCAACACTGACCGCCACGCATTGATTTTCAAGATTTTTTATTTTATTGTAGAGCTGCGCGCTGCGCGCTCCTTCCCTCCCTCAGTCCCTCCCACTCTCACAAACTGACAATGAAGACGGATTGTTGCCAGTGCTTATTCCTCCAGAATCAATCCGGAGTTGAATGGTCAGTATAATGAACACTATGACTCTAAAAAGTTAGTCTATGTTAAATGCTGTCGCGTTTCCACCACAGATTCGCGCAATTTACTAAAACGTCATTTTTTCCTCTCGCGATCAGTCATTCAAAAATCATTGAGACGGAAGTTGGTAACGTTAGGTATAAATATATCACAGAGTCACCACACTAGACATTATTATATTATTAGCCTACTGATAAAGAGACGGCCTAAGCGTGTTGTCCAAGCATTAATGGCAAGGAAAGACTCTTATGCTGTGAGCGGTGTTTTCTCATGGTGCATGAGGTGTTTTCTTTCTGCTCCGTGCCTCCGAGATCTTGATTATGGCATTTCTTTGAGGTTTAGAAGCCAGTATTCCTGTATTTCGTCTTTTATGAATTTAATAAATAATTCTCTCTCGTATTCTGTCCAAATACACATTTTGGGTATCAAACGTAGCCTATACTTTACCGGAGTAATTAGGCTATTTATTTTTCAGCCGACTTTTTACTTCTACTCACATAGGCTATCTGTCGGCTACACTCTACTCCATACATTTTAATAAATAGCCTGCTGTTATGGCATTTCGGCTTGTTTTCATTTCTGCTTGACATAAAAAAAAACTATCCAGATAAATCGCGCCATCCAGATAGAATGCATTTGATTGTGTTTGGATGAGAAGTATAAACATATTATTCCGGTTTGTAGCCTATACGGTGCATCACACCTGCAAGAAGTGTCACGCATTGATCGTCACAGTCACTCGTTTCGGTCTTTTGTATTTATCTATTTATCTCGAGTAAAAACTGTTTATAATATGTTTAATATGCGCAGCACCATAGTCGCAGCACCCAAAATGTCTCTGGCCACGCCGCTCTCACTATGGAAACCGGCCGGCCGGAATCAAGCGCGTCTTTCCTGAAGTTCTGCCGTCAAGCCTGCCATTTATCAGCCTATCAAAAAAGAAGAAAATTGCTATAAAATAGCCAATCAGAAAATAGTATTATTGTATCCGGGTAAGATTTAATGCAACAACCAAAAAAAAATTATATCCTGAAATTGTTCACGTAATTCTCTCACTCCTCTGCTGCCTTTCTTCAAAACTTGAGCCCTGCTATATAATTCAGCATAGTGAAGGTATCAATCTGGAAGGTATCAATCAGGATTATGAGTTACTTTTATTTTTAGATAAATCACTTTGATCGAAGCATTCAATTTGACAGCACTAATATTTAGAGTATAGTATAGACAAGAACCATACAAGGGTTTTTGTTACTAGGCCTGGGTACTCCAATTTTCTTGTCAGTGCCCTCACAGATTCCTGCAGTTAAGCTTATGTACATCTATATTCCAATGAAGGTTATTGATAACATGCTTACAATACGTACAGGCCCCTGTGGCACATATAAGAACCCCCCCCCCCCCCCCCCCCGTACCAAAACACCCCACCACCACAAATAGAATCTAATTCTGTGGGAAACACTGATGTCTCAGGTGTATCTGTGTGTAAGTCTCAGGTGTGTGATTTTGTGTGTTTGTCGCCTCGGGTGTGTGTGTGTATGTTAATGCTGAATGACGGCTAATTATGTGAGAACACATCCTGGGGCGTGTAAATATGTTGGTGTTGGCAACTTGCTTTGTTAAGGTTTATGGTCATGTTTTGGTGTGTGTGTGTGTGTGTGTGTGTGTGCTATGGCTGAAGGACCAGTGAAGCGTGTCTGAGCTGCTTGATTTGATTGGCTGGCTTTGATAGCAGTGATGTAATTGAACAGATGGTAATGGATGACACCTTCAGTGTGCCCCGCCTACTCTTCTCATGCCACAATGGCAGAGTTTTTGAATGTGCATGTGTTGTTTAGTCTGTGTCTCTAGCAAACACTCTTTGTGTCAGTGTGTGTATGTGTGTGTGAGAGAGTCAAAAAATCAGGTGGCCAAAGCCAAAAGAATCTCATCTTTATTATCACTGATATATTTATTTTAGCTTTATGGCTTTAGAACATCATCAACTCCATTTCCCACAATTCCCTACTGAGTCATGAACAGTGAGTATTTCATGCTTTACAGCTCACTACTGCATGTGTGACATCATCGAGCAATGACTCAGTGCCACATTAACTTGGCACACATAAAGTCAAAATTAAACTTTTATGATGCACAGCTCAACCTCACTTTAAAGGGCTTTGTTCCACACATAATATTCTGATACATTAAAATGATTTAAAATTTTGTGAATATCAATAAACCCATTGACCTAACAGAGTTTAAAGTGTCTCATCTGGGTGAAGGAAACTTAGGCTATTTCACCAAGATGCGTTACAAGATCTGTTGATGCCACCACATTCAGATGTTTCGCTCTCTGTCACTTCTTCTCTCTCTCACTCATGCGTTCCTATACCTCAGAAAGAAAGATGACACTTTCTCCCTATGAATCTGGGTTATGCTGGCCTTGTATCTCTGCAGATGAATTTTAAACAGGATGTTATTAATACTGTGTTGTGTTGCGTTAGTGTGTTTGTGTGTGCGTGCGTGTGTGTGTGTCAGTGTTCTGGGTCCACAGGGTCCCATGTCTCTTTCTGTGTTTGGATCTTTCTGGAAGTAATGTACTTGGTTTTAAGGCTTAACTTGTGCCCCCTCTGCCACACTATTAAAATCTTAATCTCAATTTAATATATGGATAATTAATGATTGTTTGAGATGATTATTGATCTTTGGATAGATTAAGATGCTTGCAGAGGCCAAGGGGTCAGATGTTGTTGGTTATAGCATTGTCCAAGTTGTGTGTTTTTCCACTGATGGCAATTCAAAAGTAGCTATGTACATCGAAAAATACTTTTTTCTTTTCTTTTTTTGAAAAACAACTAGAGGTCGACCGATATGGTTTTTTTCAGGCCGATACCGATCTTTTGAAATCCAGGTCGGCCGATGGCTGATTAATGCCGCCGATTTATTTTGGCCGATATTTGGCTGATATTTGCTTGGTTTTTAACCTTTATTTGAAAGATAAAATGTAAAAGAAATGATAATTACTTAACATAGACAAACTTTCTCAACAAAAACATTTTATCCTCTTAAAAAATGTCCTGAAACATGTATTTTTTGTTTGTTGATGGACAAAGACAAATGGACATAACCTAATTATCACAAAAAAGGAGAAAAAAAACTTTAATTGATTTGATTTTTTATATAATTTTTAATGACTCTAGTGGCAGCGTGTGTCAAACACGTGTTCCACGACAACACTAGGCTGCCCACAGATGCGCCTGCATAAATAATCGGCTTGATATACTTGGATATTGGCCGATGCTGATTATGTTAAAAAATACCAAAAATCGGCCGATTAATCGGGTCTACCTAAAAACAACAAACCATGTGGTGGTGATGGCGCAGTGGATAAGACACATGGTGTGAAAGACCTGGGTTCGAATCCACAGTGAGACACCAATGTGTTCCTGAGCAAGGCACTTAACCCCTAGTTGCTCCAGAGGCGTGCAACCTCTGACATAAATAGCAATTGTAAGTCGCTTTGGATAAAAGCGTCAACTAAATGAATAAATGTAAATGTCATGTTTTAGATTTGGTCACCTTTACAGAATAATCAACATTGAACTTTTAAACATGTTATTCAGTGTTTTAACATCTGAAAATGACTGTTTCTTAGACGTAGTGTCTATGCTTTACAGAAAAACTCTATCCAAGGTATGTAGAAGAGATGACAGAGACAGCAAACTGACTAGATAAAAGTAATGTTAATGGGTAACCTGTTTATATTCTGCTTTATGCTGCTATAGTTTCATATTTTCTCACCTCTAAATATCCCAGTCTTTTTATGTCACACAGATTGTCCCATACTGGCTAACTGAGCAGAACCCAGCAAATATAAGCTGTATTATGGTTCAGACATTCTGTGCCAAAAAAATATCACAGCTTTAACCAAACCCCCAAACAATATCCCACGAGATGTGTTTGACTTCGACTGAGGCTGGATTTAACTGATCTGTGAGGGGAGGTGTTGAAATGGTGACGTGATGAAAAAGTCGAATTTAGTTTCTTCAGTGTTTGCACACTTTATCTCCGATGAAGTGGATTAGATGCAATATTTGTCAAATACACAGATGTTTTTTTACGTACACTTTTCATTCGATACTTTATGTACTGTTTAATACAGCGCCTGTACTACGAGTTAAGATTAATCCCAGCCCAATAGCACTCCCTTAACACCTCCAAACAATGCCACAGTGTGATTAAAAGGTGTATTTATCTTTTGTGTTGTGACAAAGATTGTTTTCTCGTACAATAATGGTCAAATCAACATCTGACATCCGTAATGCAACAGTGGAAAAGCTCTTACTGTACAGCTCAGAGGGGAAGTGAACGAGTGTATGTGTTTTCAGTGGTGAGATGAATATATGAATGGTGATGCTGACTCATAAAACAGTATGCGAAAGAGTGTGTGACTGTGGTGTTAAAATGCACTCATCCATGCAGTGCACTAGATTAACACATGCTGAGGGATATGTGTGTTTGCTTAGTTGCTGGAGTGAAAATGATGACATATGGTCAAAAATGCCAAAAAAATGATCCTCTGCCCGATCATTTAGCCCCCCTCCCTGATTAAATTTCAGTCTCTTTTTTTGCTCATCCAGTACTTGCATCGCTTACAAAATGTTGAATAAATAAATGTATTTACATATTTTAAATAGCTCATACTGTAAGAAAATATATAGGTAAATAAAAATTACATTTGCTGAAGGCTTAAAACTAAAGACTAAAATATAAAAACCATTATATTTTTTTCAAAAGTTAAATCACTTCCCCTTGCTTATGTTGCTCTTTTATGTCTTTTATATGTGTCCATTGTAGTGTTCATTAATTTTATTCTTCTAGTTAAAATACAATGTTAATCTTTTTTTAAAGTCACCCTTTATTCAAAAGCTCTGAGAGAAGCCCAATACTGATCTCAGATCAGAGTAAAAGGGGATCCCCTGGTGTCTGGGATATGGTGGCAGAATGTGATTGAATCTCAGTTCATCCATCCATCAGCAATATGGATTCCAAGCCGAACAGCTTTAGTGGCTGTCAGAGCTGATGGCTCATACTTTTGAAGGTTTTCAGTGAGGTGCAGATTTGATATCCGCGTATGATTGTGGGATTTGAAATGTGGTGATTTTTTTTTTCTTTTTCTTTTCTTGACGTCCTCTTTCCTTTGGGTGAATTCAAGTTTACAATGTGTGTGTTGTATAGCTCTTTTTGTGCTTTTATGCATGATCGTGTGTCTCATGTTAAAACACAAACTTAATTCCCAATTAGAAAGTGTGTGTGAGAGTGTCTCTCAAGTGAGTGAATTGAATGTGGGCGCTTTAGACTGAGATTCTTCCTTTTGAACGTACTTTTAACCAGAGCATGGCATTACTACGGTAATTAGAGAGAGTGTTTTAGGAGAGTCAGCATGTCATCGAGAAAAGCCCACTTTGACTTCCTGCATTTCAACAGTCTGATAAGAGACAACAGCCCTTCAGTGCTCTTCTTACTCTCAAACATACTTTACTGAATCATAATGACCAAAACTCAGCACTTTCTCTTATCTAAAAACGTCTAATTTAAAGCTGAATTATGTCATTTCTGCACCTCTAGCACTACCCTACAAATGACTCACTTCTAGGTAATGCATGTTTAACTCACCTCATTCTTAAATGATGTTTCAAACTAATCTAGATTTGGCTTTTTCGGTGGGCTGAACCATTTATCACAAAGAGAGGAGGAGAGAAAAAGGAGTGTATAGGATGGGAGAAATTGTCAGTTCTGTGGTTTACTGCTGAGATCTCACTCTGTCTCTCATTTTACACACACACACACATACACACTTCAGTAGGGTGGTTGATGGTGGTTGGATTGTATGCTCTTGGACTACATGGAGATGAGACACAGTCCTGCAGCGCTGCCATGTGTGATGTTTAGTGTGATATCATATGTATACTGTTGCTATTGGTCAGTAATTAATTTGGAATACCACAAAACAACTATCATTGTTGCTTCATTGGCTTTTCACACCTGAAATTGGTTACCCAGGGGACATAAAATATACACCAAGTAAAAAATAACACCAAGGGTATTAAAACTTGGGTTCCTTAGCTTTGAGATTTCACGCTGTACAGTACGTTTGTTAACCCATTTGTGGATTGATGGTCTTATTTGCATATTCACAAGGATGATTGAACAAGTACAGCTTGTGACAAACACACAAACTGTTAACTGCTTGTCCTTCTGGCTGTGGGCTTTTTTGTTATAAAATGATATAATAAAATACAAGGGTAAATAAAATATTTTATTATCATCATTATTATTATTATTTTACCTTTTTAAATCTACCCTAAAAGACATTAGAAAAGATGCCAATTAAATCAATATATAAAAATAAAAATGGATATGACAAAACCTTCACAGAACTTGGTGTTTTGTGTGTTTCTGCCACATGAACGTCCCTCATGCTATCTCATTCACTATTTCCTTCTTTTCCTCTTCAGGCTCCAACTATTCCAGTCCGTCGTTGGCTCCGGTCCCCAGTCTGAATGAGGACGAGGGCGTGGGGGGCGGGGGTGGGGTGTTGGGTCTTGCACCTGAACACATTCCCACCCCTGGCGCCCCCCTTAGCTGGCAGGCAGCCATCGATGCGGCACGGCAGGCCAAGCTGATGGGCACCAGCGGAGCCCCGATCTCCACCGTGAGCTCCACGCAGCGCAAACGCCAGCACTACACCAAACCCAAGAAACAGGCCAGCACTGCCTCCACACGCCCTCCCCGAGCCCTTCTCTGCCTCACTCTTAAAAACCCCATCCGCAGGGCGTGCATCAATATCGTGGAATGGAAGTATCCTTTTCTGAACTCTGATAATATACTACTGTTCAAAGGTTTAGTGTTTGGAAAGAAGTGCCTTTATTTAATCCAAAATAGAGTAAAAACAGTTATATTGTAAAATACTATTGCAATCTATAATAACTGTTTTGTTTGTTTAAAATTGTGCTTAATTCCTGTTATTACACCAGTCATCATGATTCTTGTTAAATAAGTCTGATATGCTGATTTGCTGCTCAAGAAATATTTCTTATCATTATCAATGTTGTGCAGCTTAATGTTTTTGTGGAAACTGTAATCCGGTTGTTTTCAGGATTCTTTAATGACTGGAAAGTTCAAAAGAACATAAATAATTTGAAATAGACTCCGTTACATTCTTTCTTGTGACTTTTGATCAATTTAATGCATCCTATGCTAAATTTAAGTATTAATTACTCTATTTAAAAAAAGTACTGATCCCAAACTTTGAACAGTAGTGTGTGTATGTATGTCTGTACTGTATCTGACCACATATTTAGTTTGAAAGAGCGCACATGAGTATGACAAGCTGATGAACTGATGCTCAAACTGATGTCACATTAGAGAGCAGCCAATACTTATGATGGTTCTGTTTTATCTTTAATTTATACAGTTGCATTCTTGGCAGACACTTTCCTCCCTGACCGACAAAAAACCCTCACATTGACATTGGGTTTATGATGATTGCTTCAGCAGGTAGCAGAGGATACTGTCGTTTTTTTGTGTGTTAGAAATACACACTGCTCATAAACTCTTCAGGAAAAATGTCTCAGAAATAGATCTCAGTCGTAAATGCAATTTCACAAATTCACAGAGGTGCATTTGAATACACTGTATGCAGATATTATTAATTGCTGTATTATCTGCTTGTTAGAATTACAGATGCGTTATAGCCACTTTATTACACCTTACTGGTGTAAATGCGATTTGTTGTGGTTTGCTTTTTATAGTGTTTTTTTGTAATGGTGTAATTTGGATATGATTCCCTCCCCAAATTATAAACAGGGTTAAATCAAGATTAGCTTTGAGTCATTTAAATTCTCCCCTCAACTGTCCTTTTACTGGAGACTGTAGGACAGCGTGTTCCCCTGTCCTTTTCCCCTTTCTTCTCTTCCTTTCTTTTTTTTCCCTCTTGTGTAATAATTTCTGCCCACAAGAGACACTGATAGGCTCGCAACCAGGAAAATATGTTAATGTGGATTGATTGGTTGAGTAAAATGCTTCATTCATCAGGAAAAGGAGATCCAGCTCCCATTCACAGTTTCAGCCAAGAACTGATCACATCATCAAAGATTTCCTCATAAATTCGCAAACCGGCATGAGGGAATGGCTGAACTGTGGAGACAGTGAAATATTTCCCCTCATTAGTTTCTGTGGGATATTTTATAAAAGTTAATCTTTTGCCGGTCCCATCCATATTTGTCTTCAGTCTTGCACACACTTGACTGGATCTGTATCTCCAGAGACTCCGGAGCCTAGCTCTCCTGTCTTTGGCTTTGTTGCCATGCCAACAAGCTCCTCTCAACAAGCTGAACAGGTCCACGCGTACACACACACACACAAATATATTCACCCCTCCCACATTCAAACACAAATGCACACGCATATTGACCCCTCCTACAAACACGCATTCGGTCATGCACATTCATACTAAATCCACCATCAAGCAGCTTTCATATATAGAAGTGTTATTTATTTCATTGTAAGAGCTTTAAAGATAAAATTCAGTTTGGGGCTGCCTACAATGGGCTGTTTTTACTCCCTTAGGGACCTGAACTACTGATCTACAAGCATGTTTATCTAAATGGGTTACAGGGTCTATGGCTCTGTAATTCTGAACTAACCACAGAGAGCCATAACTCAAGGCCCAGACAGCAGATACAAGAGAAACATCCAGCAAAACAAGAACACATCTGTTTCTCCTCAGGACACGTGCCATGCGACTCAACACCCATCTCGGAGAAATCCATTCCTGTAACAAATGATGACACAGTTTGATTGCATTTCCAGCAGAACTGAAAGCCAAACAAACAATTTGGCCAGTGAAAAGAGAGAGGGAGAGGGAGGAAAAGGGTTGGGGGTTGGGGGGTGGTGAAGATCGTTGTCTTGATGAAGGCCAGGTTTTTGACGAGTTCAGCCGTGCTATTAATGGAAAAGAAAAGAAAAAGAGTTGGATGGAGAAAAAAAGACAATAGTGGATCTGGACCCTTAGACACTATCGTGTGCAATGTTAAGAGTTAACATGTACTGTACTGTATGTGTGTGCATGCACCAGCTCTGATGTCATTTCCTTTAACATTAACTCCTCAGACCGTTTGAAATCATAATTTTGATGACTATTTTTGCAAACTGTGTGGCCTTAGCTGTCTACATCCCTTTCCCCGAGGATGATTCCAACGCAACCAACTCAAACCTGGTAAGTAAAATGATAATGCTTTGATAGTAATCACAATGACGCTGCTCATTGTAATACTCTTTATAATTATATTGTTTGTGCTGCTCCTGGTAGTACTCGTGTATATACAGTATATGCCAATTGTAGTGTGGATGAGTATATATTGGTTGTGATGGTGATGATGATTTTGATGGTTATGTGAGGGGGTGATGGTGGTAATAGTGATTAATATTATGTGGTAATGGTGTTAATATTGCTGATTATGGCAATGATCGTAGAATTTAGGATGATTGTGACAGTGATGTAATGGTAATGATTGTGGTTATAATAATGTGAGGATGGTATTGTTGATGACAGTGGTGATTTTGCATATGCGATGATGGTTTTAGTGGTGAGAAATGAAAATGGTTGTCATGGTAATGATTATGGTGATGATGATTATGCCAATGATAGTAGCAACGAGGATAGTGTTGGTTGTGATGGTGATCTGACAATGCTGGTGACTAGTGAGGATGATTCAGTGGTGGTGGTGATGTGACTGTAGCAAAGCTACATGCGTTTTAGAACTTATACTGAATTTTGAAGATCTTGAAGTGCATATTGCTGAAACTAGAATTGAGAGAGTGGAGCTCTGTAAGCCTGAGAACAGCCTGTGTGCTTCAGTGCTCAATGTACAGTACATTCAGCTTGGATGAATGCAGAACGATGGAGTGTGTGGTTAATCTGGATGTTTGGCTGTGGAAAGAGTTCTCAGACCTCTCAGAGCTTCATGCCGTAGCCCGAGTAACACTAATCCATCAACCATCAGCTTTGAGATCTGAAGCTACATTGTGTTCCTCACCGGGAAAATACATAATGGAAACCTGTCAATGAATGAAAGCATGTGTCCACAGTTTTAAGGGCATATAATGGCCATGCAGTGATTGTGCTTACATTTGCAGAAGTCTTGGTTAATTTAACTTGGTATTTTATGAGGCAATAAACTGCACCCCATGAAGCATTTGAGAATTACCTTTCTGAGTAATAACTGTACTATATAAATAAAATAGTGGTGTAAAGATACCCTCATTCGATACATATCACGATACTGAACTCACAAAATAATATTATTGCGCTACTCCAAGACATATGGTAAAAGGTTAAAAAAATTTTTGGACTTGGTGCTGGTAACCCAATGCACAGGAAAATGGTGACACCAGAATCCCAAAAATATATTCATGATTCTGAAGCTGAAAATAGAGAATTATTTTAGACAAATATGCTTGCACTGACTTGTCACTGATTAGATATATTCAAAATAATGTAGGCCACTTTTTAATGGTACTACTAGAAATTTTGCATCATCAGGACCCACAAAAATACCTCCATTGCATTATACATATGTTCAACATTATATGTTGTAGTTTAAAGTAGTGTACTAAAACTCTGTAAACTTGATTTTTTTTCATTCAGTATTTTTTTTTATTTTGCGTGAACAAGGCCTATACACAATACAGATTGTCACTATCCACAAAGTGCTCTTTAAGTATACAATGCAATACATTTGAAGTTTATTTTAAAATATTAAAGCACATACAAATAATGTATAGCTGGCTATATAAGTTGTTGGAAAGGATACCCAATTACGTCAATTACAATGCTTCATGGGAGTGGGCTTTTACTTGATTACATCATATGCAGTGCTTAATGCCGGTGGGTTTTAACCAGTTTATCATTTTCATGGTTACAGTGTCTTCTCTCATTGTTAAAGCTAGCTCTCCTCACTATTATGGGTAGTGTAGTTTTTATAGGAATTCAGCAATCAAACATGTACACATTGACTTCATGGGTCAGAGCTGGTTGGTCTGTCATTTAAACCTCTAAATTTTCATTAAAAAATATGGAGAAAATGGACTGGATTTTTGCTTCCAGAAGCCGAATGCTGCTCACTATAGCTTAGGAAGGCTAGAAGAAGTGCAGCTTCCTTCATTTGATGCATACAGTACACCCATCTTCTTATGGGCTATGAATGGAATCTTTTGATGGGTAGAGGTTGTCATGGATATGGTATCCTTGGTGATGGTAAAATGCACAGCTACCGTGGTAACAATGCAGCCAACCTGCAAAGCAGAAAGTGCATTTACTCTGAAACAAAGAACTCTTCGTTAACTATCCACTTATCTGTTGCTCCCTTCCACGGATAGTATGTTTTTACGTTCAACCATAAAACTCTCTCCTCTTGGTAATGTTCACAGATTTCAAAAGTACCCATGTGCATTCATCTCAGACTTAAAGTTACTGGTCAAGCTGCTTTTTGTGGCATTTAAATTTGTGTAACGAGTCGCTTTCCCACCACTTCTCTCAGCGGATAGCAAACACCTGTGGAGCAGCGACTGACAGGAACTCATCAGCAGCCAGACAGCACATGTGAAAGGAGGCTAGTGTCAAAAACATCATTAATCAAGAAGGAACTTCACACCGTTATTTGTTAGGCTTGACAATCCAGATATCTGGGAACACTTTTCACATCTGCTTCTTGCACTCCATACAAGAATCATCCTTATTAGGCTTGTTGCTTGAACAAGTAGTCGAATAATTGGTGTTAAGAAAACCTGTATAATTGGGTTTGGGATTACCTGACCCCGTTTGGACATATTCCTTGAGGAGCATTTATGCAAGCGTTTATATTCTTGTGTGGAAAAACAGCTAGATGGAGTGCAACAGAATGGAACAGAATGCAAGAGTCTCAAGCTGGACTATTTTTAACATGACATGCCGCCTTAAAAATGCAACACTCATAGTGGGACGCTATAAAACAGTGTGAGATGTGACACAATGGCAAAAGACATTTGTCTTAATGTGTATTGTATGCCTGTAGTGGTGTTACTTTAAAGCAGAAAAAATATTTGATTTTATTGTGAGTAACTGGATGATATGCTAGTTAAAGCATCACGGCTAAATATCTGTAAGAAATCTATAAAATCTCATAAATTCAATAAACAAATATACATAACGACTAGTCAATCATCCAAACCTCGTGATGAGTTTATATGTCTGTTTGTGGATATTTGATTTTAATTTTCATTAGCTTTTTTTAATACTTTTATTAGTTACATTTATATGGACATATATATGGAATATACATGGAATATAAATGAAATATGAATGAATGTATAAATGAATATACACACTGTAAAAAGTGATCAGTTGACTTAACTTAAAAAAGTGAGGAAACCCATTGCCTTGAAAAAATTACGTTATATAAACTTGACATTTTTTTCAATTATGCATGAAGTTTATTTACTTAATAATTTAAAGGCAATGAGTTTCCTCCTATTTTAAGTTAAGTCAACTGATCACTTTTTATAGTGC
This sequence comes from Cyprinella venusta, assembly GCA_038021265.1. Classification (NCBI taxonomy): domain Eukaryota; kingdom Metazoa; phylum Chordata; class Actinopteri; order Cypriniformes; family Leuciscidae; genus Cyprinella; species Cyprinella venusta. The sequence continues at coordinate 19,990,762 of CM075885.1, read as the reverse complement.
AGTAGCATAGTCATAAAATCTGCATACATAAAAGTGATAAAAAGAAATAATATGAATATACTATATGATACAATACAGTTAAATAAATACATATATTTTCGCTGTAAATTCTGCTAATTTAAAGCTTGGCAAAATAGTACATCATGACTGAAGGGACAATGTGTGTTGAGGTATGTTTATATTGTGTGTATAGTATGTGTGTTTGTGTGTGTAAATGTGATCATATCGAGCAGGATGTGTCTGATTGGTGAGATCTGAAATAAAGGCGTTTTTATTTTTAGAGCACTGTGAGAAAACGGCTGTCGCTGAGACTCTGGCGACTGGCCAGCTCACATTCTGCCCATTTCATCTACACAAACATCATATTTAGAAGAGATCCATTCTCTCCTCACTGCAATACACAGCCCACACAACACATGTGCAGTGTGCACCCTGTTACCCGCAACAGTGAGCCTGTGCCATAAAGATTTGCCATGGTGTGTAAGAGATATGTGTGCAAGGTGTGTGTGTGGTGAAGGTGTGTGTGGAGTGAGTGGGAAAGGGTCAGAGCTCTGTGGGGACGGTGCAGTATTTTAAGACAGCTAAAAACATCACTAGTGCAGAGAGTGACCCACATACATTTCTTGTTCTCTCTTTCCACAGTGCCCTCTACCTACTCCACTGAGCACTGCAGCCTACTGTAGCTTAAACCGCCAGGTTTAACAACACAAGCATATCTCTGTAATGTGCTCTCTGTGACACCACATAGATGCATGAAGTTTTCATCTGTTGTGAGAGTGTGTGTGTGTGTGAGGGAGAGAGAGTGAGAGTGAGGGGGGAATGATCTTCACTGTGATGCTGCTGTGTCAGTGAGTTGGGGTCTGTTTCTCTCGGTCTCTCTCATCTTGCTAAATGTTCTCAGTTCTGCCACTGCTGTCACCATGCCTACCAGGAAATTTCCACTCCACTAGATGAGGTCATTGTTAAAGAGCTCACAACTATTTCTCTCTTTCTTTTCTGCCTCATCTTTTCTTTTTTCCGAGAGAGAGAAAAAGAGAAGATTAGGAAAAAAGTAAACCAATTCTCTTGATTGTAAACTGATTAATTTATGATCTTATATCCATCTATCATATCCTTCTATTTACCCATCATCCATCCATCTGTCTGTCTCTGTCTGTCAGTCTGATTTATTTATTTGTTTTTATTCCATCCATCCGTTTGTCCGTAATGAAAGTATGAGACAAAGAGAGGTGCCTGGGCTCTGTGTGTGTAATATACACCTTTAGCACCTGTTGTACTTTTATTGTTTGGTGATCCATGGCAAGGTCACTTGGTTGTCAAGATTAAATCCATGCACATCTAGTTCTGTCTTTGCTTTCTCTAGTTTGTGTTTTACATTCTCACTCCTCCATATGAGATCTTTGCTGACATTTAAAGCTGTTCATGTCCCTGGTGTGTGTTTGTTTAGGGAGGTGGAGTTAAGCTAGCTTTCTCTACTAAACAAATCAGAGGTGTTTCAGTTCAAATAAGCTTTCCTGATGTCACAACAAATCAGATTTTTTTTTGTAGTCTTGTATATGTAGTCTTTAAATGCACTGGATGGTTGACGAGTTGTCCAAAAAGTGGTCCACTTTTATAGTGGTGGTACTTTAAAAGTTGTTATATTTGACATATCCCTGTGGTGATGTTTATTTGTTTACTGTCTGCCGAGGGGCCGGGAGTGCCGATCAGATAACACATGACTAGTCATTTACGAAAATGTGGTTTTGAACATCACAAAATTTGAAGTGGAATAATCTTTGATCTTTGGCAGAGAGGGACAGTGCATGTGTAGACTTTCTGCATTGTTGCATGGGTCACACATGGCAAATGCAACAGATGTTTACTTCATGTTGCACAGAGCATGTGTGAGAGGAAGCTTGATTTATGTTTGTGTGTGTGTGTGGGCTGAATTACTTCAATAATGAGCATTTGATCTTTTGCTTCTGTGGTTGTTGTATATATCACTGGGTTCCTGTGTGTTTAGTGTACCTCACGCCAAGTCAGGATGTTCATTTATGGTCATTTTTGGACTTGAAAGTGGGGTGGTGCTGATAAAGCTGGGAAAAAGGAACACACACACACACACATACAAACAAAACAGTGTAGAGTTTCTCTAAAATATACTTGATTTTTTAAATCTCACCATGAGTGGTGTGTGTTGAGTGGAATGCTTAAAAAAACTCATTGTTATTTTAGTCAAGCAGCTGTATTAACTCTCAACTTCAGATGTTCCTGCCTCATATGATCTGTCGCTGATGTCAGGCTTACTGAAGATGTTCTGTGAAGTCTTGTGCATGTGTTTATAAATAAAAGGGGTTTTGCCATATTTTTAGATCACACAATTGCTATATTTTTTATTTTTATTTTAAGGCAGTTCATAGCTGGCTAAGTTTGAAAACCGACTATTGCATGTTAGGGGAATTTAAAAAATATGTTCAATATGAATGTGTGTAGTATACATGTAATCCGGACATACTACATTACATACATACTACATACATTTGTCATTATCATGTGACCTACCATTCATACTTCCATTCGTAAATCCTCTTCCGTGGATAGTTTTCACATACTATGTTGTATTTGATTTGTATTTGATTTCGGACAAAACGTCATTCTCTCTAAAGCCCTCCTTTGCATGGGCCTACTCTGCTCTAATTGGTCAGACAGCCCTGTCTGTTGTGATTGTCCATAATTACCATAACTGAATTTCAGATCCAGAGGCTTGCTCAGCTCTTGATACACAGTGATATGAACCATGGCGTCTGATTTCCGTATCAATGAAGTGAATGCAAAGTGGATTCACAGCACTGAAAACAGCATCTTCTCGACATATCGACAACACAAACCAAACTCTTCCTGTCAACGACAGTGTTTGAGGCATTTTGGCTGCGGCATTATGCCAATTTGTTACATTGTTACAGTAAATAGATTTACAAGAGTCTGTTAAAATACTTTCAATAGGATAGCCTCAAGATATTAATAATATGTGTGACAAAAAAACCCAATTACTAACCTTTTGTAAAGTTATATGCAATTTTACAACTTTGTCACCATGGCAAGCCAAAAACCCTTAACCAGCTTTACACCTCAAATAGTTCACAAGTTTTAAAGTACTGTAGATGATTTATTTTAATGATTAGCTTTACATTTCTGCTTTTAAGAACTGCCCCTTTCCATTGTAAGTGCAATGTTAAAGTTAAAAGTGCAAGTTCAAGTTAAAATTATTGTTTAGTAACCAACTTTATACCACAAATGCTAAAGAATATTTAATCTGAAAGCTCATCCCCTCTGCTAACCCATACCTCCCTCACCCTCATTTACGTCCTCACAGTTATGACCTTAAATGGGAATATATGAATAGTAAATCATAAATGCATTGTGTTATGCGAGTTTGCTCTGCAGATGCATATTTAATGCCAAACACAAAGACATGGAAGCATTATGGGAGCAGTGGGAGGCATTTTTTTCAGCTTGAACACAGTACCGTAACAGCATGTGACTAAACGCCCACCTGCGCCAGACCGCTGTTTATTAAACATTCGGATCATATGAAATCATATTGACTGCATTGATCGACTTGTCCTGTGGCCAGCAGAACAGCTACATCATCACCGACGTACCTGAGATCCGTTGGCACGCAACCTGGGACAGTGTGTCCTAAAGAACCGAGGAAGAGAAGCGAACACCGCCACGAACACGAGCATGTCCTAAACTCACTCACTCACTCACACAGCTCTGGGATTTCAGATTGAGGACGAGCAAAAAATCGCTCTCTTTCTCTTGTGGCGTTTCTCCTCTCTCTCCTTACCTTGGCCACAGTTTGTGAAGGGCACTTGGGTTGGTGTGAGGTTGTAATTCAAGCAGGTTAGTGACACATCCTCACCTCCTCTGAACTTGTCTTACACCTCTCCATCCCTCTTTCTCCTCCTCATCCTCCTCCTCTTTCTCCTGTTGTCAGTACTCGGGGGAGGTAACCCAGTTTTTGTGGCCGGTAGCTACAAGCTGATGTGCTAATACAAACGATGGCTGAACTATGAATAATGAATCAGCTCCCACTCTTTAAGAGCTCTCTCTCCCTCTCTCTCTCTCTCTCTCTCTCTCTCTCTCTCTCTCTCTCTCTACTCACACACTAATCAGAATGAGCTCAGAATGACCTTGTCGTCTTCCTTGTCCTCCACCAGTGGTGGCCTCAAGGGAAGGACGAAAAGTCCCTCATTCTGACAGGACTGTTGAATTTTAATCTTGCGACTTGACGTTTGGTCTTGAATCAATGCATTGGGGCAATACTGACTGACGGCTGAGCCGTATGAACCTGCGGCCCACCATGTTCTTCTGCACACTGGGCGTTTGGACTCTTAGCTCATCATGCTAAGAGAGTGATATTTGAGATTTTGGTGCTTATTGGTTTCTTGGTTTCTACTTCTTTGACATTATGATGGGTTGCACCGCCCACAGTGAAAATTCAGACAGCTCTTTATCAAGCATCATATGCTAGTATTGGCTAAAAAAATCTCAGACAATTTTCACTTTTATACAGACAACTCACTTGAAAATTTAGAAGGTTGATTCATAAATAATGTTCTCCAACATGCAGCCTCAACATAAGCAAAACAAAGTGCAAAAAGGGTAGCTTTTAGCCTTTTTGCTACGCACACCCCATATTTTGACACTAGTGCCCTTTTCAGTGATTCGTTTTCTGGCAGACACCTAAATTCAAACTCATTGATGTCCCTTTGTTTACTCTTTAAGTGAAAATTTTCAAGAAGACGAGGCCACTATTTTGAATGGATGTCAATGAAGGAGTGGCTTCAATACTCAGAATTCAGTTTGCTGACTTTTGTGAGAATACAGCTACTCACTTGACAGAATCGACAGGCTGACCATTAATCTTCAACACGTTTACCATTAAACATACATTTTTATATTATTTAGAAATTGTCGGGCTCCGATAGCCTCATGGGCAAGTGCGTTGACATATAGGGCCCGTTCTGCTAAGGGCCACCTGAGTTTGAGTCCCAGCTTGTAGACTTTTCTCAATCCACTCTCTCTCTCTCTCTCTCTCTCTCTCTCTCTCTCTCTCTCTCTCTCTCTCTCTCTCTCTCTCTCACATCACTTCCTGTCTAGCTATTGTCCTATCCTAATAGAGTGCCAAAGTGATGACGTTACTTTGTAGGACAACTCGGAAGTTGGCGCCGCATGGGTTCCCTCGATCAAAAAGCTATGCATTTTTCCCATAGACTTTTGGAAAATAGCAAAAAAAATAAGATCTGTGCTCAACAAAGAGTTGTGACCCTTAAACGTTTTGTCTATCAAGATAATCTTTCCAAGTTAATCAAAAATGTATACATTTTGAAGCCTATATAAAGTAAAAAAAGAAAAACAAAACAAAAAAACACAAGCAGACAATAAAGTTTAAAAAACCACAAGCAGCTGCTAGGTTATAATGGTGTGTTTTATGTCATAGATCAAAACGTGAAAATCTTTAGAGGCTTTGTTAAACACAGACCTTACTTCAGGCGATTTGGCAAAAACCCATTTAAAAAAAAACAAAAAAAACATAGACTTTAGAGCGAGGGAACCGGGAGTGGTAATATAACTCACTTCCACGTTTTGGCCTACAAAGTGACGTGATAACTTCGAAACTCTATAAAAGGCAAAAACGGCAGAAACAGTATATATATATAGATGGAAATGCATATATATGGAAATTACAGTAAAAGAAACATTATTTTTATATAAGAGAAGTTATAGATTTTTTATTATTATTTCAATGGATGTTGGTATCCTTAACCCTATGATTATTCAGGTAGAGTAAGTAAAATCAAATCTAGCCTATAAAAGTTTTTTTAGGCTCAGTTTGTAGTCCCAAACGAGGCAATTGTAACAAACTCCTTATTTAGCTTATTTAATTGATTAAAATCAACTAAGCTAAGAGCTCTATAATCAAACTCTGCTGTTAATGCTGGTAATCGTCCCTCGATAGGGTTTCAGGTTTCCTTCACACTTAATGCAGGCAGCATCTGAAGAGAGCTTGACCCCTCAGTCTTTTTTTACTTTGTTTAATTCCAATTACATTTTGTTAATCCAATCTTCCTGTTAAAGGAGTATCAATCTCTGTGATTCACAGTAACCGGATGTCCTTCCACCTTTTCCTACACTATTTGTAGTTTTTCTTACACTCTTCTCCTTCTTTACTATAGTCTTCATCAATCTTACCCCTGCTTGTGGGGGGTTTAAAATCTTCTCTTCGCCTCTGCGTGGCCTCTTGATATTTTTTGTGGTCAGTTGCAAACATTGAAATTTCTGAATTTACTTTTCACTCCTTTTCCGGTAGATCAAATGAAGTCAAGTTAGGTACATTTGTGTATACTCTACACCAATATTATTTTAATTAGTACGTATTAACTCTTATTTTAAGTACACAACATTCTCCCTTTCTGCAACCGAATATGCCTACTTCCTAATATCCAAAAAGCAGTACGTCAAATGACAGTATTCATAAAACATAAGTGAAAATACACAGGAGAGGGGCTGTCATATTTGTAAATAGCGGGGAACAGCGGCACAGAGGATGTTGGAGATCACATGACCATGCTAAAATGGATGATATTTCCATATTGTATTCATGTAACACATGAATAAATCATACTTTGAAAGGTTTGTCTCCGCACACAGTAGCTACACTATAAAAAAAATATTGTTGCTTTGACTTAAAGTATGATACCTTTGAGTTCGTTGAAATTAAAAATTAAGTTAATGTAATGGAAATTGGTTTTATAAATAGAAACTCAAAATATTATGTTATTTGAACCACATTAATTATTCAAGTTAATTTGACAAAAACAAAAAAAGTTGTGATAAATCATGAAAATACTTTTTATAGTGTATATGCACATATGTGATCACCTACACCTGTAGAATGTTGCGGATCAGTTCTTCATGTAACTTCAGTTAAAACACAAATCATCAGTGGGCGTGTTAGCTATGTAAAAAAAAAAGTTGCTAGGCAACATGATCAACATTTGTTTTTGAGGATCTTAAGAAAAAATGAGCTTTTAATAGTAGAGAAAGAAGGGAGGGTGTAAATAGTAGCAAGGCAAGAGAGAAATAGGGGGCGGGTGGGGAGGAATTTGGGGATGTGGAACAGCTGCATCCTCTCAGCCTGCCAGGGGGGCCGCCCCCCAACAGACACGCACACACACACCACCTTTGCCCCACGGCCCGAACTATAGTTAGCTGTCTAAGCGCTGCCTAGCAACCACATCCAAAGCAGAATGATGGAGGTTCAGCACGTCCCCCGTTCTATCTCCGTCCTCCTTTCTGTGTCATTTTAGTTTTCTCTGCATGTTAGCGTGTGTGTATGATTTGTACTGTAAAGTTGATTTAGGTTGGAATGAGTAAAGTGAAGTTTTGCTGCAATCTAGTTGGCTATCACAACTTACGGTCCATGCTGTCACTGCTGAGAGAGAGTCATGAGCTCAGAAAGGTTTGACAGCAGTGACACAGCTAAGATGTTACCTGTGTGCTTCAGCGCATGATATATATCCCATGAACACACTTTCATCTCATCCATAGGTTTGTGGCAGCCCTGAAGCATGACAAGATGAGATTGTATTCATATGGAAATGTCCTCTTACGCTTTACTAATGAGATATCAGCTCTCTCTCCTCCTACTCTTTTCTCTCTCTCTCCCTCTCCAAGGTGTTATCAGTAGGTGATGTGTTTGAGTAAGATGGATCTTGTGGCGTGTGTGTGTGTGTGTGTGTGTGGTTCTCTTTCACACTGTCCTCTATGCTGTCCATTCCAGTGATGTTTCTACCAACAGCTCATCTCAATTAACAGCTCTTTTTACGCGATTTCCCAGAAGGTTGTAGCATCTTGCATAGTACACAATTTAAAAAAAAAAAGAATTTAAAGCATATCATTCAATTGTTTTGATATGAATTGCAATTTTAAGGTATTTTTAATTAATTTAACTAATTAACAAAAAGTCATGTCATATTGTATACACATGTACACTTTTTAAAATTTGTCAGTTGTTTTGTTTTATATTTTGTTTTCACACATTTTATCACATTTTTTTGCTATTTAGTGTTACTTTCACTTGCCTGCTGCAACAGCTAATTGTCAATTCTAGGGTACTTTTTTCCTGAAATGTCTAAAAATGTCTCCATTAAAGTGTATTCTTGTTGCTATTAGTGAAATACACATCTGTCTTGCACATCACAATATGTTTAAATTGAAAGAAGTGCGATTAAAGCATAAAAATGCATTTAAAATCACTGTACTCCACATACTGTATTTTACTCTTACTGTAATTATTACCCTAATCACAGTATTTTGTTTATGTAACTTAATTTCTATTCTGCCTTTAATTGCTTAATAAGGGTGCATGTAAACATACTGTAGCCGTTGTCAGTGTAGAGTCACTAGTTCCTTCTGGTGGAAGTATTTACACCATAAAGATGTGCTTTTATTACTTTGTGTGATCATGAATCTTAAACAGACTCAAATTTACTGTCCATATACGGATAACTCACACTATGAAACTCTTAAAAAGATCTGTTACTTTTATGTCTTCCTATGAATGTAATTCACAATAAAACGCACACTCTTAATGTAGTTAAGTCTAGAGACCACTTGAACACGCACGCACATGAGTCTGTGTGTAAAAGACTGCTGAATGTCTGATTTCTTTTGCCATGTTTCTCTGAGTCGGCAGGCAGGTCAGATCTGAAAGTTGACAAAGGTCACAGTAATGCTCTGGAGTGTCTAAACACGCTTTGATGCAACATAAACATGCCATAGGCATCACACTGAAGTTACCATGGGTGTGTGTGTGTGTGTGTGTGTGTGTGTGTATGTAGATTGGAGTTAAAGTGAGTCAGATTAAATTGATGATAATCTGTGATGCACATCAGCTGTCTTTAATTACAGTGAACTCTCAAATAATCTCTCTCTCTGACACACACACACACACACACAATCCTACCTTAATAAATGACATACGACACCTTGCTGACATCAGCACACAAATGATTGAATAAGATCAGGAGGAGACATAAGTGTGTGTGTGTGTGTGTGTGTGTGTAAGCTGGATAAAGCATCAGGCTGATTGTTAAGTGTTTTTCAGACGGATGAACTCTAAGCCTTGGACACACACATAGCACATACAGTCCCTTTAGCCTCTCAATCCCTCTATCTCTCTACGTTCCTTGCACAATCATTTGTTCATCACCGCCCTCAAGATGGCTGAAAAGGAAATTGAGTGAAATTCTATTTGGCCCACTGTAATTTCCTTTCGAAATTTGTCCTCCCTTTTGTTATCAAGTCAAACCTTTTACTCTCTCATCCTCTATTTTGTTTTGCTTTTATAATATTAATACATGTTTGTGAATGTATTATTCGATAAATATTATTTTCAATAATATCAACCAACACATTTTTTATTTCTAGAGTATCAGTAAACTATATTTTTATTAAGTTTTATGAAGAAATTGGGAGTGGGGCACACCTTTTGAGGTGCAAGTTAAGGAACAAACTTAATGCAAAGAGAATGTAAATGCAAACTCACTTAAGCTTAAAAACTCGGAATTTCAGTTGTAAGGATGTTTTTATGTGGTTGCTAGGTTGTTGCTAGGGTATTCTGACTAATTGCTAATTGGTTGCTTACTAGCCCACCACTAAAGGCCAATTCACACCGCTCTGACAGATGTGGACAATCACAAGATCACAGTACGTCACTTCTCAGACATTCCTCAACCTGACAAGCACCGATTCAACATGTCCAGTCGGCAAAAGGCGAATACAAGCTCAGACAGACAACAACAGACACAGGTGTAACACACTGATCCAACAAAACATGACAAAGTTGCTGTCTGCAGTGTGAATTGGCCTTTAAGGTTTTGTCACATTTACTGGTGTTTGCAGAATTTTCACAGATGAAATCCAGTCATTTCAATCAGAATCCATGCAATCTCCTTGTGTGTTGACCAACAGAAAGCTGTTTGATTTGAAAGTGACTTCTGTGTGAGCTATGTTTTATACATCACTACTCTGTTGACAATGGACCTTTTGCTCACAAAATGTCATCAAAAAATGTTCTGCGATTTTAGTTGGGTGACAATTTTAATATCCTAATATCTAGGATACTAATAGCACACCTCTCCTGAAAAAATAAATACATAAATAAACATGATTTCAGGTATCCATCATGTCCATACAGTTTGGGATTTGTTTCTTTGGTCATGCTGCAAATGTTTTACACCGTTACAACGTCATATTTACAGCTTTTTGTGTCTATGAGTGTGTGTGAGGCTCAGTATAATGTGAACATGTTTCTCATTATTCCAGGTGTGTATTGACAGGAAGGTGGTAATGATGAATGTAAGAGAAGAATTTGGAGAGTTTTAGAGAAAATTAAAAGAGAGACTGTGTGTGTGTGTCAGAGAGAGAGTCACCTTGTACTGAAGTACAGAGATGCCCATAGACCCTTGTATATTACCTTCATTAGTCACAAGTACGCAATTACACTCACAGACACACATTTGCCAAGCTGTTCCATGTTTTATGGTGTCCATGCCACTGGATGCTCCTCTATCCTGGATTGTCTGTTGCTCCCTCTTTCTCTCTCAGACAGAATGAATCATGCTCTCATCCTTTAGTATCAGTACAGTAAATCAATCACAGTGAATGAATGCACATCCTTTACCTCAGAGAGTGAATGATTTGTTTCTTTCTTATTTTGCATCGTTTCATATAAATGTTGTCTTGGCCAATAGTTCTTTGGTAAATATGTAATTATCTGTTATACCAATAAGCTACATTAAAAGAGAGAGAGATTTCTACCTGGTAACCCTTATGCCAGGCTGCTGGCATCACTGCAGGCAGTGTCAGTGAGTGTGTGCATGTGTGTGTGTGTGTACTGTTCTTTGCTCTCTTTATGACACAGCGTTCATATCCTTTTTTTTTACTTTCGTGAAGTTAAATGCTGGGTATTCAAAGAGAAACAAAGTAGGATTTGATTTGACCATCTTAGTCGGGAAGTTATTGGATTGTGGAAAACTGTTTCCAAATGAAAGGTAGTTTGAGGGGAAGGACTGAAAAAATGCTTGGTCACATCAGCTGACAAGGAAAGTCATTTTAGAGCCGGATCAGGTTATTACATTTGATGAAAGATTATGAAGGCAAGAATTTATGTTTGTTTTTAGTTTGTTTGCTCAATTTGTAAGTCACTATGGATAAAAGCGTTTCCTGAATGTAAATATGTAACTGTTTTTTTTCTTCCCTCTATTGTAAGGCACTTTGGATAAAAGTTTCTGCTAAATGCATAGATATAAATGTTTGTTTGTTTGTTTGTTTCCACTAGTCACTTTGGATAAGAGTTTCCTAAATGCATGTAAATGTTTTTTTTTTTTTTCTTCCCTCTATTGTAAGTCACTTTGGATAAAAGTTTGTGCTAAATGCATAGATGTAAATGTTTGTTTGTTTGTTTGTTTCCACAAATCACTTTGGATAAGTGTAAATGCATGTAAATGTTTGTTTGTTTCTTCCCTTTATTGTGAGTCATTTTGGATAAAAGTGTCTGCTAAATGCAAAATGCTTGGATGTAAATGTTTGTTTGTTTGTTTGTTTGTTTCCACAAGTCACTTTGGATAAGAGTTTCCTAAATGCATGTAAATGTTTGTTTGTTTCTTCCCTCTATTGTAAGTCATTTTGGATACCAGTGTCTGTTAAATGCAAAATGCATGGATGCAAATGTGTGTTTGTTTGTTTGTTTCCACAAGTCACTTTGGATAAGAGTTTCCTAAATGCATGTAAGTGTTTGTTTGTTTGTTTGTTTCTTCCCTCTATTGTAAGTCATTTTGGATACCAGTGTCTGCAAAATGCATGGATGTAAATGTTTGTTTGTTTGTTTGTTTGTTTCCACAAGTCACTTTGGATAAGAGTTTCCTATATGCATGTAAATGTTTGTTTGTTTGTTTGTTTCTTCCCTCAATTGTAAGTCATTTTGGATACAAGTGTCTGCAAAATGCATGGATGTAAATGTTTGTTTGTTTGTTTGTTTGTTTGTTTCCACAAGTCACTTTGGATAAGAGTTTCCTAGATGCATGTAAATGTTTGTTTGTTTGTTTCTTCCCTTTATTGTAAGTCATTTTGGATAAAAGTGACTGCTAAATGCATGGATGTAAATGAAGAGTTCAGATGCAAAAGCCTCTAAATGCCATTTGAAATTTTCTTCTAAAATGATCATTTTTATCAAGCTTGTATATTTAAATTCAGTAATTTCACTTAAATGGCAATGAAGATTACCTATTAATTGTCATTTAAGTGAAATTACTGAACTTAAATATACAAGCTTGATAAAAATGATCATTTTAGAAGAAAATTTCAAATGGCGTTTAGAGACTTTTGCATCTGAACTCTTCAAATGTTTTTTTTTTGTTTGTTTGTTTGTTCATTCTATTATTACAAGTCACTTTGGATAAGTGTTTGCTAAATTCACCGATGTGAATGTTTGTTTGTTTGTTTCCTCTGTTACAAGTCACTTTGGATAAGTTTTTGGATAAGTTTGCTAAATGCATGAATGTAAGTGTAAATGTTTGTTTGTTTGTTTGTTTGTTTGTTTGTTTGTTTGTTTGTTTTCACTATTGTAAGTCATGTTGGATAAAAGAGTCTGCGAAATGCATAAATTTGGATGTTTTTTTTTTTTTTTTCATGGAATAATATGCAGCTAATAATCATTCTCTATTAGACCAGGATTGTGTATTATGAAAGTCAGTGGGCTGGTCTTCAGGAAGTTTCAGCTTATTTCAAAAAAATGTTGTGCTAGTGTTAAAGTGCACATTTCCCATAGGCTTATGATAATATTAAAGAGAGATGACAATGACTCTGCAATATTGATTTATTTATTGAAAAAGAGATCACCCTCAAAAAAGATGGCATGAATCATGTCAGGGTGATGTAGCTTAATTACAACCGTTTCTCAACAACCCGCTCGGTTCTTGCGTGCAGGTTGGCAAATGGTGGCAAATCTTATTTTATTACTCAATTTTAATGAAAACTCCACGAGTTTTCTCTACATTTATGTAACGTCTCCCAGTTTAAGGTGCATTCATGTTGACAGCGATTTAACCACCGGAGGTTGCCAAGTGTTTGTGTGGCTGGTTGCTAGTAGGCGTTCCATCTCGACTGCTGGATGAGGAGGTGGATCACATGTCCTCTACTGTGCCTTCCTTTCCATTGGTGTTCGCTGCATTGCATCACTGCTCATTTGCCTAAAGTTTAACTCCGGTGTATATGGTCTGTTTCACCTCACATCAGCAACTCTCATGAAAAAGGAATGACTTCCTGGTGTTTTGTTGTTGCAAATTGTTGTCAGTGTGAAATGCCTCTTTAGAGAGTTTCTGTTTTAGACTCACCTGCCACACGGCATTCATGCGCTCGCTTTCCTCTTCCCAAAGCAAATCTTTTCTCCTCTCAGTAACTGAACTGCGTATTTCGCTTTCTCTCTCTCTCACGACACCACCCACTACCTACAGTTTTAGTCCATCATAACCCACAACTGGTGTGTGTGTGTGTGCATTTGTGTGTGTGCATTTGTGTGTGTGTGTGTGTAGTTAAAGCATGACTCTGTTTTTCAGCCATCTGTTATGGAGTTCACAAACTGTTTTTATTGCTGTTCATCCTGTTATAAAGCTCCGCAAACACACACACACACACACACACACAATTGTATTTAGTTGTACAGTTGTCATTTTACTACATTTCAAGTAGCGTGTGTTACATTATCAGATTACTTTTTTCAAGTAACTATTAACGCAAGTTACTTTGTTTTTCCTTTTTTTTTTTTTGGTTGGCACCTCTTTTGTCACCATGTTGAGAGAAATTGGGAATAAGTGCAGAGGCGTTGTTCTAAAATAAATGTGATCAATGTATTTTGTCAGACTGTTTTAGGTATATCCAATATCCAATCAATTCAGTGTAGTTCTTCATAGCCTGAACAGCTAAAACAACATGAATTTTGATTATTAATTATATACGAAAGTTCACCCACATTCTTGAAAATAAAGCATGTTTATTGGCTATCTATGAGAGAGAACTGTTTATCTGTGGTTCCATGAAGAACCTTTGACCTCCATAGAAACTTTAAAAAAAAATGTTTTTCTTTTATAGTGAAAAAAAAATCTTCAGAAAAAAAAAACAGTTCTTTACGCTTGGAAAATAAAGGTGTTCTTCTTTGGGGAACCCCAAATGGTTCTTATATGGCATCGCTTTATATTTATAAGCTTTATATTTCGTTCACTAAATGGTGAATGAGTGAAAGAGTGAGAGGCTTCAGACGACAGTGTACATGAGTGTAAATTGTAGAGCATTTCCTCTGATGCTTATATATGTCATGAATGGATGTCTCTTTCTGGCTCCTGCCATTGTTCTTAAGTAATCTATTGCTTTGACAACTAATACAGTAAATAAAATGAATATTCACTTCCTTATGATTTGATTACTTTGCATTATTTCAGTATTAATTTTGTTAATATTCCCTCTAGTCTTACTATTAGAAGCAATAACCAGCGAAGAAAGTGCGTGTTGACTACTTGTGAGGGCCAAGTTAATATTTTTGACTTAGTATGAAAACCGTTGTGTCTAGTGATCCTCATGAAATATACTTTCCAAAGTGTGTGTGTGCGTGCGTCTTTCTAGTACGCAGGTATGCTGTTGTGACCTCTGAATCTTGAGCTTTTGGGAAAAGGCCGGAAATGAACTGCCACAATTAGAAAGGCTAATTTAGCCATGACACTTCAAAGGCCCAGATTCCTCCTTTCTCTACCTCTTCTCGCTCCCTCTCTCTTTCTCTTTATTTCTTTCTCCCCTCCTGGTGTTTGTGTGTACTGTAAGTATGCAGGTTGTGTTTATGTAAATGATTTTGTTTGAGCTAATTATTTGTTTGTGTGAAGTATAGCTTCTGTGTTTTTATTAGCTAATTAAGACCGTTATACATCATCCAGACGCCGGATACACACGTGTGCATGTGTTTTTCATACATGCGGTTGTCTATGCAACCAGTTAAATGTTCAGGAATTTGATTATTTGTGGATATTTCTATACTGAGGCATTCGGTAGGACACAGACACACAAATGTTGGAGAGGTGAAAGAGGAAAGAAGAGCTAGAAAGAGACTGACCTACTTTAGGGGGCTGGTTTCTTGTAACACACACCTCTCAGAGAGTATGAAGGGAAAAGAGATGGGAGTGTGTGGCAGCTGAATAGGAGATTTTGGATGACACTTGCTCTCAGACGCCACCTAGTGACTCCAGTAAATTACCTAACAGTGCTAAATGTATTTCTTACTGTTTACATAAATTAATTTTCTTTTTTAAAATCTTATGTATAGAGTATACAGTAAAAGTATTGAATGTTTTAATATAAAAGGAAAAAGTATTATATGTTCTATATTTGTACACCTTATCATTAGCTGGTCTCTTTCAGAGTCAAAATATGAGAATAACAATATATATATATATATATATATATATATATATATATATATATATATAGAAAAGCAAAACGCTCACAGGAAAAACCATACATTTATCAGTTATTAATATTTGGTTGGTACTCTCTTGCTTTTTTTGTT
This sequence comes from Cyprinella venusta, assembly GCA_038021265.1. NCBI lineage: Eukaryota > Metazoa > Chordata > Actinopteri > Cypriniformes > Leuciscidae > Cyprinella > Cyprinella venusta. The sequence goes on along the minus strand of CM075885.1, from coordinate 19,975,101 downwards.
TGTTTGTTTGTTTGTTTTTTCATGTTCATAATTTCTTTGAATGACAGTCTGTCCAAAAATATGCATAATTTGGCATGTTTTATTGGGTTATCCCAACAACTGACTCCAAGCACAACAATGCAATATGCTGGCAAAATCTTTAACACCTTTGAATAAAGGTCAAGGTTTCCTTGGCTGGGCATCACAGGCCACTACAGTATGTGTTTACATGTATAACACAATACATCTTTTTATGGTCTTAACTGTTTTAATCACAAATCACTGGTCAGGAAATTAGCAAGAATTGCATAAATACTGTAGATAAAGTTATTTAACATGGAACAGCCTTTCTCTTTGTTTTCTTTAAATGTTTAATCTGTGTGGGTAAACTTTACAGGAAGAAGAGTCAGTGTTGTTCCATGGCTTCAAACAGTTCATAAGTTGTTGATGTAACGTCTCTCAGTTAGTTTGAGTTTAATGTGAGTCCAAATTTTCAATATGGGTTCAAATCTGGACTCTGACCAGGCCAAACCATGAGCCTGATGGACTTGTGTTCTCAAGCCACTTCTTGGTTGTCTTTGCATTTGAGGAAGGAGCTTTGACTGGTTAAAAAAATAACATAATCATTCCTCTTTAGATAACAACTTTGCAGTTGTGGGAAGCAAGCTATTCTTCTGTACTCCAAAGCATTAAATGACCTTTCATAGTGCTCAAGTAGTGCTCAACAGTACCAGCCGTGCTTCACTGTGTTCGATATGAATTTATTATTATATTTCAGACTCCACTTAGCCCATGTTTTATGTGTATACGTATATAGTATTGTAATTGTCGTTGAATCGAATCTAATCATATAAACCCACATATTTACTTTATGTAAAAAAAAAATCATTTTATACATCTCCCTTTGTTTTATGTGACCTCTTGTCTTCAAGAATTCTGAACAAAAAATTTAGCACAACCCCTTTCTGCTGGGTAATGTAGTTCCTGCGGCCCCCAGCTTCCTGTGTCCCAGCAAAGGCTTACAGCAAGTTGCTATGACAACAGAGAATCGTCCGAAAGTGAAGCAAGTTTCTTAGTGTTTGAGTTTGAGTAAATCATATAGTTATAATGTTGCAAAGTGTGTTATATGAGAATTAATAAATACAATTTAAAAAGGAAAAAACATGCCTTTCTTCATGATGCTCCATAGGAAGTTGGCATAAAACATGAAAATCTCTTAAAGATTGAATTACCACACGCGCACGCATGTGTGTGCAGTTGCTCGTTATCATTTCAAGTTTCTTCTGTGGTCCAAAATTAAACAAGCCATCATGCAGCGACGTGCCATTTGAATATATTGATGTAATTACGTAATGCTATACAGAGCTGCACAGTGGCACCAGGACAGATGTTTGTGACAGGTGCATTGTGGGACCTCAGGCCACAAGTGTTTGGGTTTACAAGCAGCAGATTTAAATGAAGCATGTTTGGTTATTGTGGGCGAATGTGTCATCCATATCACAGAGTGACGTATAATAATCAATGCTCAGGTGTAAATTGATTTACTCTCCATCTGAAATAGTAAGCAGGTTTAGATTGAAACCTTCCGAAAAGTGTAAACCACTGCCACTACAGTTTTTGTAAATGTCCCACCAGAAAAAGAAAATATTTATAAAAATCTTTAGGGTTCCTTTGCATACAGTGCATCTTAGAAAAATATTAGGAAGTCTGATCTCTCTGTCCTGTGAGTTACAGATGTCCTTGGGCCAAAGACCTCTCTTTGGTAGATGACACTCATTTTGTCCTGTCTCCATCTTCACACCTCCTACTCTCATCTCTTCATAACTTCTCTCCTCACTCTCTTTTCTTCTCTGTCGCATTAGATTAGAAAGAGCTGTGCTTTGCTGTTAGGCAGATATTTATGCACTCTGAGTATGGTTATTTTTGTCTGTCTTTAGTTTGCGTACATTGTGTGTTAGTGCTGTGTCGCAGAGTTCTGAAACTGCATTGGTTTAGTTTTAATTTAATTGGAACTTGTATGAACAGTTACAGTGTACATCTGCTCTGTTCTGATGGTACTGGCTCCACTATGGTGGTCTTATATGTGGTGGAGATGGTGCAGTGGATAAGACACATGCCTTTGGTGTGAGAGACCCGGGTTTGAATCCACTGTGAGACACCAATGTGTCCCTGAGTAAGACACTTAACCCCTAGTTGCTCCAGAGGTGTGCAACCTCTGACATATATAGCAATTGTAAGTCGCTTTGGACAAAAGCGTCAGCTAGATGAATAAATGTCAATGTAAAGCCACAACATCCACCTTCTACACCTGTCATAATTCCCTGTCTGTTTCGTTTTTTATTTTGTCATTCTGTTTTCTTTCTGTGCCTGTGTTCTCTTCTCGTGGTTTAGTTCCTGTTTCCATCGATACTCTTGTTACCATGTCATCTAATCACTATTACCTGTCCATCATTTAGCCTCTTGTTACCCATGTGTATTTATACCTTAAGTTCTTGTCTGTTTACTGTCTTGTGTTAATGTTTCATGCTGGTATTTATCTGTTTTATCTATATTAAATGTGATTATATCACTGTCATCTCCTCCTGAGTCACCGGTGACCGCTACATTTTGGTGAACTCTGTTTTACCTGTGCTCCCTGTTGTCTCTGTCATGGCCAAGGACGCCGAATATGAACTCTTTGTCTGCCTTTAATGGCCAAAAAGGCCATCGTTGAACTTTCTGCCAGTTCAGTATGGTCTGTTTATACACCGTGATGCTCTTCTGCTCCACCGTGGGGATCTTCTGTACCATCTGCTCTGCTCTGATGGTACTGGCTCCACTCTGGTGGTCTTCTTATCCATCTGCTCCACCCTGGTGGTCTCCTGGACCTTGCTCTCCGCCTTGGGGTCTCATGCTCCGCCTGCTCCACCTGGTGACTGCCGGCTTCACCTTGGCTCCCTGAACTGGTGATGGTCTCTCAACAACCTTGGTCTATTGGCTCATTCCAGCACATAGGCCTGGGCCTCCATCCCTCCCCTGTTCCTTCTCCATTACAACACCCTCCTGGACTTTTTATGTCAGATTTAGGAGTGCCTGGAACCCATTCCTTAAGGCGCAGTTTTACAATTCACAATTCCCAAGTATTATTTTTGGATTATCAAGTCAAGCCAGCGCGTCACAACACCTTACATACTGTAAGGTGTACACCTTACATCGGTTCTATGTTTTTTTTTATGTTTATATAAAACCCTAAAACAGGCAACGTGACTCACGAGTCGCATCGTTTTTTGGGGCATTGGAATTATTTTTTTCATCCAATCCTTATATCACTTATGACAGCCTGGTCTGTCTTGAGTATGCTGGTCACATGATTTGCTTCAAATGTTTTGTGATCAATTCGTCAGTCTGACCTAAATCCAACATGGCTGCCAGTGGTGCAGAACATTCAGATTTTGAGATAAATAAATATATATTAAACTTACTTTTCTTCTAAAGAAAAAGAAAAAAAAGAATACTGCTAACATTAATTGTGAATATTGTCTTAAGGTGCTGAAGGAGACAATTAAGTAATATGCTGTTCATGTTGTTATTTGGCACGTTTTGAAATGTACTGTACGTGTCTCCTGAGTCACATTGCCTGTTTATAAAAAAAGTAGTATAAAAAATGTATAAGTATAAAAAATGAGTATAAAAGTATATAAAAGAGTATAAAGTATAAAAGTATAAAAAATGGGTTAAACTAGCTCTATTTAAAATGCAGTATTCAAACTTAGTTGATTGCAATTCAAGAATGCTTTGGAATATAGACCTAAGTTTGGTCTTGTTTCAAGAAGACAGTCAGTAGATTATTGCTGAAGTGAAAGTACTTTTGGGTATGTTTAATATCCAAAATATATTTATACTTATAATATATTTTAAATATATACTTATATTTAAGCCCCGATAAAATAAAAAAATTACATGAAATTATTTTTTGCTTAGCATTTCCTCTCTTGTCTGTTTTAAGTCTCATCGGAGTTTCATCAAATTTATCTTTTTATATTTCCTCAAAAATAGCTAGTACAATAATATAGTAAAAACCATGTTACATGTTGATTTTTCTCTCTCTATTGTTATAGCTTGGTGTTGTCATTATTTGTATTAGTATTAGTTTCAATTCTTCTTTAAACACAACAGGTTTCATTAGATTTTATTTAATGGACCTGAGTGCACAGTGATTTCATTGTTATATATATATATATATATATATATATATATATATTTCAATACTACAATAATACAGTAAAATCATATTTCACATGCACTTATTTATTTATGTACATTAACAAAATAATCAAATGCATGCATTTGTGCTACTTCCATTACATTCTTTGCACTTTGGTTTGCAGTTTGGATCTCAATGAGAACACCATGAGCGCAAGAAAGGCACCCTCCCTCTGAAATATTGTCCTCTGGTGTTTCTGTTGGACAGTGTTACTTACGAATGATTTATACATTATCCAATTTCATATTTCACTGCCTCCTGTGTCTGCTCAGAGAAAATGCCCCTGGCCAGTATGTTTTTGTTGTGGGTCTTTTATAAAGTTTGTTGTGTGCATTTCTTGAATATCTTGTGCAATCCTGCAGTCCCACGCTGCAGCAAACCTCTGTGACGAGGGTCAATGTCAGCAAACCCTCACACATTAACAGAGTAATCACATACTTAATTGATTCTTTTTGTGTATTTTGTGAATTACTGTATGGAGATAATAAGCTGCTGCTTCACATTTAACTTTTAACCAGTCTTTTACAAGAGTCTTCAACAGAGAAAAATGTCATGTTCTTGCCCACACACACACAGTGTGGGAGGATTGTGGTTTTGGCTGTTCATGACGTTTGATGGAGCCTCACTTTGGCATCATCACCAATCAAAACAATGCTCTGCAGAGTACATGGTCTCCATGACAACAAGTGTCATAGTTACCACAGACTTTCAGCTTTCTACCCAAATTCAGCTTTTTGTGCATTTGTTTATGTGCTTCATGTCTGCATGAGCTCTTCGGTCATCTCTGAATCAATTAAACGCATTTATGTCGGACCATAACATAAACTGTTACTATGTTTTGTTTTGTTTTTGGACATGTACCATAATGGTTTTACCATATGGCTGTATTATTTTATAAATTCTATTGAATATGAATATATCAAAGTATCATGCTTGTAACATCACTTCACCATGGTAACTGCACGGTGGTGCTATAATAATCTTCAGAAGTAAATAATCATCAAAGAGCACATTTCTGTTCGTTTTTATCTCAGGGTGCACAGTAGGACCCTAAATAGCAGCATAGAAGTGTGGAAACACACTGCTCAGAAAGGACGAGAGTGATTGAAGCGCTGGTCACACAAACCTCATCCTGGAATCAATCCGTCACCAGTCCCCGATCGCACAATGTGGCACTGTTGCCATGGCAAATGAATGCTTGGGAATGATGAATTCATGGTTCAGTGTTGTTTACGTAAAGACATCTCAGAATAATTCTCTCTCTCTCCTGTGTTGCGCTTAACGCTCTGTTTAGTTTCAGCATCTCTCGTCCCTGATGCCGGTGACATCAACTCCTCCTTACATGGTGCTCCTCTAAACTCATCCCTCTCTGTACTGTCGTCATGGCGATGCTCTTTAGCCATCTCACTCAGATTCCTAACATTCCTGATCCTGAGTAATGTGAGCATGTTGCTGTGGAGATGAGCTGGAGTGTTAAAGGTGAATAAACGGGGTAATGCAGCAACGTGAGAGCACAGGTCTCATTGTTTGTGTATTATAGATTCGTGTATACTCGATCAGCTCTATTTTGCAACGCATTTCTGTTTCTGTAGTTTAGTTCTGTAGTCCATGCTGTAGTTTACTGTCTGTCCAATAGTTTACTTTGCGTTTTGAATTTTAGTGTCCTACATTTCACAACCCAAAAAGAAAAGGAGAAAATAACTAAAGAATTGTATTGCCTTTTAATGTCGTTGCAAAGAAAATCATTGTCTACAATCATTGTAATTTGCAATCACTCCATTTTTAGCATGTGCTGTAGTTCATAATCTGTGTGAAACGGTGTTCAGGTGGAAGTCCTGTCCTGTAGTTTGCAATCTGTCTTGTAGTTCATAGTCTCTCATTTTTGAGTGTGTGCTGTAATTCAGAATCTGTCCTGTCACACAGTTTATGTCCTGCATTTCAGGTGGTAGATTCTCTTCTGTAGTTTACAATCTCAAAGTTTTGAGTGTGCCCTTTGGGTTAGAATGGTAGTGCAATGTTTGTCAAGTAGACAGAATCTGTCCTGTTGTTAAAAGTGGCTTGTAGTTGACAATCTGTCATGTGGCTCATGCCTGTCCTGTAGTTTTGGTGTCTTTCTTATAGTTTAGAGTAGGTTTTCTCAAATCTTGAGGTCCACTGTCCTGCAGAGTTTACCTGAAACCTTGATCAAACTCACCTGCTTGTATATTTCTAGTAATCCTAAACACTTTTATTATTTTGTCCTGGTGTGTTTGATTATGGTTAGCCCTGGACTCTGGAGTAAAGTGGACTTCAAGGGCCAAAGTTGAGTCTTCCCTGTATTTCAGTGCTTAATGCCTAGCCTTTAATTTAGAAAAAATATATATATATTTTGGTCAGTCTATTTTGTCCTATCGTTCTGTCGTGTATTTTTTTCTCTATTCTGTTCTTGACTTCAGCAATTGAAGAGAGTTCACTGAGCGCAGTGTTTCCACTGACTCACTCAGTTCATCAATGACTTCTGAGGTCATTGATGATTCAGTCTAAAGAGTGAGTTTGTTTATTTAATGAAAATTGTGGAGTGTGATTTCAATGGCTGCAAATAGATGTTGTAATACATGTGAAATGTGGCGCAAACTAAGCCAAGCTGCTACAAACCATGGTGGTTTAAGAAGAATATATGAAATCATTTAATTAAATTTAACTGGACTTTATACATTTTCTATGAATTTGCATCTCTCTGTGAATTTAATAGCACTTCTAAAAACCTCTGATGTTCCCGTATGAGACTGTCTGATTTACAATTCTGTTTTTAAAGCTAATCCCAATAAGATAAAGCTGTTTAGATGGAGGAAAGTCTTTCTCTCCTGTTAACACTTTTCTCCTGCTGTTTTCTTATTATATCATGTCTTGTTAAACTTTTTTTTAGTTCTTAGGCTCTGTGTGAGTGTGTTGCCATGGCAATAATGGATGTAAATGAAAACTTGTTTATAGAGTTAAGAGAGAAATTACAAGGACAGTTAGACTAGATTTCTCTGAATTGAAACAAAAGCATAAAGAAAGGTAGAAGGAGGTGGACAAGTGTGTTTTCGGACTGTGGTGTTTGTTAAATGTCTGAGCTTGGCAGCCAGAAGAGACTTCAGAAATATGTGGCTTGAGTCCTTCACTGAGATGTCACACCGGTCTCATCAACATTATTTACATTCCACTGAGAAAAGCAGACTAGCTCTTCCCCTCTCTTTCTTTGTAAGCGTGTGTGCTTCTCTGTGATCATTCCAAATGCACAAAAGGGCAGATGTCTCTGTTTATGTGTGTATAATTTTTACCAGTCTTATTATTGTGCAGACGCTGAGGTTATAGTCATCAGAATATCTTGTGAAGCATTTTAGGCTCAATATTATTATTGATCGAACTGTGAATTTGACCAAACCTGTCAAAAACATGTCCAGATAACATTTAACGACAAAATCAAAGGGGAAATTGTATGTTTTATACATGTATATCTCACAAAAGTGAGTACACCCCTCACATTTCAGCAAACATTTTAGCATATCTTCTCAAGGGACAATACTATAGAAATGAAACTTGGAAAGTTTTTAAAGTAGTCATTATTTGCTGCTTGTATAGCAGTATATCTTTACTGTCCTCTGAAAATAACTCAACAGCCATTATTGTCAAAATAGCTGGCAACAAAAGTGAACATGTCTGTGTCCAAAGTGTCAATATTTAGTGTGAGCACCATTGTTATCTAGCCCTGCCTTAATCCTCCTGGGCATGGCATTCACCAGAGCTGCACAGGTTGTTGCTGGGATCCTCTTCCACTCTTCCATAATGACATCACAGAGCTGCTGGATGTTAGAAACATGGCACCTTTCCACTTGAGGACGCCCTACAGGTGCTTAATAGGGTTCAGGTCTGGAGACATACTTGGGTATCCTGAAAACCAGTCAGTATCTGGTGTGATCACCATTTGCCCTTATGCAGTGCAACACTTCTTCTTTGCATAGAGTTGATCAGGTTGTTGATTGTGGCTTGGTGAAAGTTGGTCCACTCCTCTTCAATGACTATGCAAAGTTGCTGGATATTAACAGGACCTGGGCATACTGTCATATACACTGATCTAGAGCATCCCAAACATGGCCGGTGAGTATGCTGGTCATGCAAGAACTGGGATGTTTTCATTTCAGCAAACAGGAATTGTGTACAGATCCTTGCAACATGGGGCCGTGCATTATCATGCTGCAACATGAGGTGATTGTTCACCTGCTATACAAGCAGCAAATTGAGTACTCTAAAATATATCCAAGTTTCATTTCTATAGTATTGTCCCTTGAGAAGATAGTACACTGAAATGTGAGGGGTTCACTTACTTTCTTGAGATACAGTGTGTGTGTGTGTGTGTGTGTGTATGTATATATACTGTATATATATATATATATATATATATATCTGAACACAAAATTAACACATTATACTAATGAGAATTTGAGTCTTAATTGTCATGAAAATAAAGTCACCATGCATTATTAGGGCTGTGAAACGATTAATCGCGATTAATGGCGTCCAAAATAAAATTTGTGTTTACATAATATATGTGTGTGTAGTTTGTATAATTATTTTGTATATATAAATACACACACATGCATGTATATATTTTAGAAATATTTGCATGTATATACTTTATATATATTTATAGAAAATCTATATTATACATAAATCTAAATATTTGATATATTAATAACACACTTTTTCTTAAATATATACATGCATATGTGTGTATTTATATATGCAAAATAATTATACACACTACACGCACATACATTATGTAAACACAAACTTTTATTTTGGATGCGATTAATCGCGATTAATCGTTTCACAGCCCTAATTATAATCAGTAATCAGTGTTCCTAAAAATAGGCTTGATTTGAATGTTCACCCAGAAAAAGAGAGATATTGTAATATTGCTAATAGTTATTATAAAATTTACTAATGTTTAATAAATTGATTAATGTAGTAAAAATGTCCCTTTTTGATATATAGCTTACTTTGCACTGCAGGTGTTTGACATTGTCCTTTTTGAAGGTTGTGTGTGCATGTGTGTGAGAGTGAATTTGGCTTCTATTGATTGATTAATTTGCTGCAGAGACCCCTGGTCATCAAGGTGGAGGAGGAGGAGGGGGATGAAGCCCCGGTCGGCAGACACTTGACAGCCCGTAGCTTTATATCTAGTATATACTGCTGAAAGTGTGTGTGTGTGTGTGTGTGAGACTGTGCATATATGTGATTATGACCGCAAACATGTGCATGAACATCTGTCTGTATGTGTGTATCTGATCTCTATGAGTCTGTAGACATGTAATAGGGCTGGTGGCTTTGAGTCCCAACAGTTTACAGCTTCCTTTAAACCCTCCTTACTTCTCTCTCTGTGAGTCACTGGAACGGCAGAGTGAGTCATATTGCTTTAATCATGCCGTAGAGAAGCTGTCCGACAGATGGATAGAGAGAAGAAGACAGAAGGAAAAGGAAAGAAAGAGAGACACCCAATATCACTTATCCATTTTTCTCCCCAAATGTATAAATTACACAAGTGCTGTACCATAAGCCATGAAATCTATTTTTCTCACAAATAACTCGCATATTATTCACATACAGAGGCATGTGCCGCTTTAATCTCGGGAATGTAGCATCTTTATTATTTTTTTCTTGACCCAGCATCAAACCACAGTACGTTACACTCCACCCACCCAACCTCCACTGTCAATTAAAAGACTAACAAGATTTTACTCCTTTGAGAAAGGCAGCGCTACCTCATCCATCCTTAACACCGTTTTTACACCAGTCTCCTCTCCTGCTGGCAGCAACGTCCTCTACATTCACGCCGCGTTCAGTTTCTCATGAACAGAAGAGGGGAGTTGTTCCGTAACGGTCACTACAAGTGACATAATCTAACAAGCAACCCACAAAATCAACAGTAAAGCGCTTAATTTATTGTTGATTGCCTGTTCGTTTCTGCAAGAAAGGCAAGAATTACTATTAAGGCGCAGTCCCATTTTCTGCTTTTCACTGGCAAAATCCAGTCATTTTAAGCAAGCTAGAATTTCTTGTGAGGACAAAAGATTTTTACTGTCACACAAATTTGCTGTGTTATCTAACAGAAAGCTGATTGGATTGAAAGTGACATGCACACACTATTGACAATGGATCTTTTTTGTCTCTTTTTTTTTTGCTTGCAAAATCTCATTAAAAATGTTGCTATTATAATTGTACCTATCTCCAACATGTTGAACATCCTGATGTTTCTGCTGTAGATGTGAAAAAATACCTCAAACACACTTGGAGAAATGTTTCACGTGGTGGACTATAGGTACAATAACCATATCTAAATAGACTTTCTGGTTGGGAATTTTTACTTATACTCTAAAGAAATGGTGCTAAATAGCACTAAAAGTGGTTCATAGGCTTGTAATCATAGTCATATGGTGCTATGTAGAACCATAAGAGGTGCCATAGAGCATGTTAACCACCCCAGAGAACCACTGAAGAACCACTGAAGAACCAAACTGGGCTTAGTGGTGCTATATAGCACCATGACCACCGCAAAGAACCCCTGAAGAACCTTTTTTTTAGACTGTTGGCCATTATTAACCACTCTTGCTACTCTTGCAACCTTCTAAAGACCACTCAAAACGCCTTAACAATCACATAGCAACACCCTAGCAACCACCCAGAACAGACTAGCATCATGATGGTGATTTCAGCACAATAAAGAATCACTTACATTGTCTAAAGCTATAAAAATCTAGTTTTCATTTTTAAAATTGCCGTATATACTTGGTATAAGGTCCTACCAAGAGACCCTCCCGTTGAAGAAGATCGGACATAAAAGGAAATTAATTTCATGTTCACTTTTTACCTCATGTTTGCCTAAAAAAATGGTTTAGTGCGAAGCTGAGAAGTTGTATGTGTATGTGTTTCTGACTCTACCTGAGATAGTAAGACGGCCACCCAGCATACAGACGTACAAACTCGTTCTTAAGAACTAGAAGCTGCAGATAAGTCTGTTCCTATGGGACAGCATATTTTTGGTACCTGCTGAGACAGATAGAGAGAGACAAAGAGAGAAAGAAAGGGAGGGTATACTGATGAGTATGTGGTTAATTTTAGAATGTGGTGTGAAAAATGCAGCGGAACAGAGCGTTCCTCCTCTTTTCTCAGCCGTTTACCTCTGATTGGTCGAACTTTGCGCAGTGATCCCTTTTGGCCAATGAGACGTATCGTCATGGGGGAATTATGAGAGTAATAGACCCATCAGGGTCCTTCCTTAAATATACACACACTCAGAGAAAATATGATCCCCGCCCCATGTCGATTATTATATTAGTGTAGGGAGAGTGGGTGGAATGTGGCAGTCACTTTTAGATAGCATTTGAGCACTGCACCATAAATAATTCCTCTCTCAAACACACACACTCTCACACACACACACACACACACTCTGGGCTGCTGGTGTCGGTGCAGTGTGATGATGAATAGACCTAGTGATGTTATTTCTGGAGAAATTACGACACTGCCAGAACTCCCTTCATATCTGGTTTTAGAGCAGGTTCAGTTTGGATAGTTTGTCTAGGTTTGTTTGGGTTTAGTCCAGGAGCACAGGAACGTTTGGAAAAGTGGGGGGAGGCACATTATAAAAATGTAGCTTAGTTCAAGATGTTTGGCCCACAGTCTTCACGTGATTTGCTGAAAAAGAGTCACTGGTGAAGAATCACAATTCTTGCTAGGATTGCGGCTTATTGTTTGCGCATTGCCGTCACAAATATTTGGCAGAGACTTCAGCTGATGGCAGAGTTTTCAAGTTGTTGTTTGCACTTCAGCCAACCTAAATGAAAATTGTAATTAATTATTAATAATAAAAAAATTTAAAAATGATACAAAATTATAGAAATATATATATATATATATATATATATATATATATATATATACACATACATATATTTCTATAATTTTGTATCATTTTTAAAAAATTATATATATATATATATATATATATATATACAGTAAAAATACAGTAAAAATTGTAATTTTGTAAAATATTATTACAAAATAAAAGAACTGTCTTCTATTTGAATATATTGTGAAAGGTCATTTATAAAGGTCTGTGATGTCAAAGCTGAATTTCCAGTATCGTTACTCCAGTCTTCAGTGTCACATGATCCTTCAGAAGTCAGCATAATATGCTGATTTGTTGCTAAAGAAACATTTATTATTATCATCGTTTTGCTTAACTTTTTTGTAGAAATGGTGCTACTTTTTTCAGGGTTCTTTGAAGAATAGAAAGTTTAATTAACACCATTTTATTACATTTATTTATTTAATGTATTAAATCATTTTATTAAATATAAATCTTTAGTAGCATTATAAACATGAGTCTAAAATTGCTATAAAATCGAAGGCAAGTTGTGTTCCAAATTTTAAGCAGGACACTGACAGTTAACAGGTTGTTAAATCAATTATATTCATAACAATTTATTAATAAAAATGGTTTAAGTACTTAAAAAAATGCAGTTTAGGATTCATCCCAATAGTTAGAACGGGTCTATTCACCTACTTTTTCTTTCTCCTGCAGTAGATGCATGCTACAGTGACTCTGAATGAAAAGAATCAAATGGAACAGATTTGCGAGACCATAAAGGCTGAAAGCTTCCTTGTGCGTTGACTACAGGTGTGGTAAGCACGCATGTGGCCGTGTAACTTCCTGTCGCAGTGTGGCGTGGGGTAACGACAGAGAACGGCTTTCCTCAGTGAAATGAGCCGAGCCACACACGTGCGAACACTTACACGCATACGCAGGATTCACAGCAGGCTGCTGCTCACCAGCTGTCTCCATGGAGACCAAGATGGGCTCTGGTTGTCATGGAAACTGACAGCAGCATGCTGTGGGTTTTGCAACGTGTACGGCTCCCGAGAGCACTATTTAACTCTGTGCGTACAGTCAATATTTAATCTGAGTCAGGACTTCAGCTAAAATCTCCTAATTCATCGTGTCATTTCTCGCAGGTTCTTCGGCCACATGGGAATATAAATCCGATACAAATGAAGAGCGTGTCACGGCTGTAAGCAAATGATCACACAAGCACTTACACAAACCCAGCAGGAACGTATCAGATGTAAAAGCCTGTTGCCGGAGCCGTGGTTTAGAAGTTAGCGCATGCGTCCGAGTTTGAATTTGGCTTGCGACTTCATTCACTTGTTCCCGTCCACTTTATTTTATCCATGCTGTCAAGACAAAAAGAGTGTTTCTTTAAGCTGCCGTGTCCCTAACTAAGGAACAGTGTGTTGCTTTGTGACATCATTTGTCCGTCAGAAATGACTTGTGGGTAGGTGTGTCTGACAAGGCATCTGCTGACCGCAAATCCTGTTACCTTGGTTACAGACAGACCGGGCATAAAGGTAAGGTCACAAAGATCGGGAGGTTCTGTCCCCCGAGCAGCTCCTTGTAATTTGATTGGCTCGCGGCCCCGTTTGTGCACCCATCACAGAAAATTGAATTATCGTGACTGTCATCCAGAGAGCCGCACAGCTCACCTCTCCTGTCTGCATCCCTCCATCTCTCCCCTCCTCCTCTCATTTACTTCTCATTTTTGCCTCTCTGCTCTTCCTTCCATTCTTTTATCATGTCCTCTCTCATCTATTTTGTTTGCCTGCATTATTGTTGCTCATTTTTTAGAGAGTGGAAAAAGAAAGGGATGAGTTGCAAAGAGGTTAAACAACTTTATTGTTGTTCCTGTGCTGATGCGAGTTATAGAATACCCAAAAAGTAAATCTGTCATTTTCCCCCCCTCATATAACAACATTTTATAGAGCTCACGAATTACAAGCTCCAGATAGGATGAAAAAAACAAAGTAAATGTTTTTCCTTCTACATATTCAGACTGGTGCATCTTGTTTGAATACAACACTCAAAAACGAATGGAATTTGATGACAATTACGTCAAAACTGATGGCACTCCTCAGTGTGCCCTTTTTTATTCTAAACGTCGACACAAATTATTGGAGCCACTCAAGGGAAAAAAAATTGAGATGGAAGGACTCACTCGCAAAACTTATGTGTTCCCTCAAGAAAGTTCCGCTTGCAAAAGTTTTACGTTCCCCCAAGAAATGTTAAATTTGCCCAAAAACAATGCAAAGTTTCTCAGGGGAATGTAAAACTTGAATATTTCTTATGTACCTATTTTTTTTTTTATATGCTCCCCTTAGAGGCTCTGTAGTAAATTTCAGGTTGAGATAAAGATTATCACAATTTCTCAAACAAAACTATCAAAGGTGAACATTTGCAATGTGGTGCAAAAGTCATGTACCAATTTTATGATACTGTTATAATTTATATATGTGTGTGTGTGTGTGTGTGTGTGTGTGTGTGTGTGTGTGTGGCTTGGTAAACCCTATGTTCTGAGGACAAAATGCTCTCACAAAGATGGCAATATCTGAAATCCTTGTCCAGGGTAGTTTTTGGTCTCCATGAGGAAAACGGCTAATAAATCATACTAAATGTGGTTTTTTTTTTCTTTCTTAAGTTTTCTGTGATGAGTAGGGTTACACTGTAAAAATGAATACTGAATTATGTATTATGAATTATGTAAAATGAATACTGAATTACGACTGAACATGTTAAATCTAATCAATAAAATTGAGGCAACATATTACAATCAATATTATTAATCAAATTTAACAAATTAGAATTGAGTAATAACTAACCACATAAATTACTTAAATGTTAACCATTTAAAATGAGAAGATTTTACACATTTTTTAAACAAAAATTATCGGAAAAACAGACTGATGTCAAAGATGAATTAAGAACTCAAGAATTAAGAATTCTGAATTAAGTGTTGGCCCAACTAAAACACACACTGATCTCCATAATGGTGACTTAAAATTATGGTTTTCTCCTTCAGTGATTCTGCTTATCATCAGGTGTCTTCAGTGTTGGCAATATATATAAAAAAGAGTTCTTAATTCATCTTTGACGTTAGTCTGGGTTTTTTTTATATATATATTTTTGTTTTAAAAAATGTCTAAATTCTACTCTTTTTAAATGGTTAACTAAATGGTTAACTAAATTTAAATGGTTTAAATAATTCATTTGGTTAGTTATTACTCAATTCTAATTTGTTCAATTTAATTAATAATAATGATTGTTATCTGTTGCCTCAATTTTATTGATTAGATTTAACATATTCAGTCTATTCATTTTTACAGTGTAGTGTGGGGGGACAGAATATACAGTTTGTAGAGAATAAAAATAATTGTGTCTATGTTAAGTCCCCATGATACATAAAAACCCAACATGTGTGTGTCCGGGAAAGGTCCTGGATCAGAGGCAGAACCTGAGAGCGCAGAGTTGCACTGTGCTAGATGCCTCTGTGTGTGTGTGTGTGTCTGTCTCTGTGCCAGCTGGTTCAAAGAAACTAACACGTCTCGCCTTCTAAGAGTCTTAATAATACATTCTCACTCACACGGATATCTTACGCTACTCCAGGCTTAAATTGACCTTTTTAAATGTGCTATTGCTGCAATTATGGGCATGAGTGAGTAGCCCTGTAAATCTCTCTCTCTCTCTCTTACACTTTCTCTGTCTCTCTCGCTCTCGATCCGTCTTAAGAGAGCAACCGGTCAGTCTTGCTGAAGGATATGCAGCGTAACCTCATAATTATAAAGTCATAATACACATAAACAACACACACTCTCTTTATCTTCATTGTCTTTCACAGATACCTCAAAAGGAGAGATTAGATATGGGACTGTTGTGATAGGCATGATATTTTCCCTTGATGGGCTGGCTGATATATAAATGTGTTTAGTACAAATTAAGGCTGCAGGTGGAGAGAATACTGAAAGCATTTTGAGAGAATAGTGACTCTTTAATGCTTGGTTTAAAAAGGATCTTAATCACGATTTATGGAATTAATTTTCCCCTAAGGTCCTCATAATGCTAATCAGTAATAAAATAAAAAAAGTTGAATTTTTATTTCTATTCTCCACCCTCTCTGACACTTAAATTAAACTGGATGATTTTTGCTGATATGGCTTTAAAACGCATAGAAAGTCCTCTGAATGTAAATGAGCTTGCATGAGAAGTGTTTTCCAAGCTGATTTTGGAAATTGGAGTTGATTTTTGTAGCTTAGCTTCAACATGGTCTCTTTGGACTGAGAAGTAATGGGCAGTTTTGAACATTACTGTATGTTTTTATAGTACATCAAACCTTTGCAAATTTGGATCCCTTTAAACAAAGTAAGTGGATCACAATCAAGAGTCATTCCAGCATTATTCCACACCATTTTCTTTACACAACCAGGAAAGAAGAGGATTCTGGCAGGTTGTGTAGTTTGAATGGATCTGAGAACTTATGGGCCCAAATCCGGATTAACTATTGAGAACAGATTGACGATGCCTACAGTTATCGTATTTTGTAAAAGTTACTGTTGACAGGTCAAGCCATGGGAATATTTCTGTCTCAGTGAGAATAGTTGGAGGCCTTATTTTGTTCTGTAGACCCAAGCAGATCTCAGGGGACTAGACCGTCTCAGTGCAGCTCCCACGACCTCTGACCTCCTACATCCACACACAGACAGCAAATCAGGAGAGAAGGGGTGGAGTCAAGCAAGATTGCGTGTGTTCTAGTTAGACTGCATGGATATCCAGTCACATTGTAGAACACAGAGGGAATAAAGAGAACAGAATATCAAATTGTGAATCCATTATCAAATCTAATACAGCAGATTCATCTGTCTATTTTACTGTAATTGTTAGATTGAGTGTGTGTGAGTGCGTGTCTGTGTGTGTGTGTGTGTTTGTCTGTCTGTGTGTAATGAATTACTGTGGTGTTGATTGCACTGATGACCGAGGGCTCTTGTCAGTAATTGAGCTTAATTAATTTAAGAGCCTCGGATTGATTCCGGATCCCAGAGTTTAGTGTACAGTAAAGTAGGTGATAACAGGATCATTTAACCCTGTTTTTAAAGCAGTTGGATTTAAAATGTGATTCAACACAAACTAAATTCTGCTCCTGCTCAATTTCTGTTGAAAATCCATCATTATTAACTAACACACATGTAGTGTTTTTTTCTATATTTTTATTGTTGCAAATCCATGTGCTGCTGTTTTTTTTTTTTGTTAGTTTTTTTTTAACAAAAAATTATTTGAAATGATCTATATAAAGGTCATTATATATATATATATATATATATATATATATTATATTGTAACATTAATTAACAAACACATTTAGTGGACTCATTAATCAGCTGCATTTACTTAGTGTTACTCTCGTGTTCAAATTTTTTTTCAAAGAAAGTTTAAAAAGTGACTAATGCATTTTAAATGTAAGAAACATTTGGCTCTGTATACTAGTGTTTCTGTTACTAAGAAACATGTTTTTCTCATCTGAATTAAGTGGTTTTGATTCAGAGTGCAGCTTTGCAGTGAATCATCTACATATGTTGAAGTTTTAAATTGACTAGTTCCTTAAAATTAAGGCTTATCGTGATGTTCAGTCCACTATCACCTCCACAAAGGAAATTGCCAGCAGATTTTTTTTTTTAATAAAATTCAGCTACAATGACATTTATGGTAATTTCCAAGCTAATGTTCTCCCTTCTGTGTGTAGAAACTTATTTGACCTTTATCTTACGATTTATTTATTTTTTGATTCCCACTGAAAGTGTAATGGTCTAAATGTTATTTCTGAGCGTATAACAGTTGAGCTCCTTGTCTCTTTTAAGTCTCTTTCATCATTATTAAAAACTAATAATATAATTTATTGCAATTTTATATATTTTCATTCCACCAAATATTGATATGAAATCAATATTATCAATTAATCATCATTGGAGCGAATCACGTCCGAAATCCCTTTTTTTTCCCACAGTCCTGTAGCTCTAGACACATCCTCAGAGATGAATGTCTGTGTTTTGATTCTCACAGGAAAGTTGGGAGACAGTCAGCAAAGACTGAAATTCATCTGGCATTTACAGACGCAGCATTTCTGCTCTATAATCCACTCGAACACGGTGTCTCTGGTGCGGCGACATTCTGTGTGTTTGTGTGTGTGATATCTGTTCTCTTCTGATAGGCCTGATCTGTAATAAAATGTCATGCAGACAAATGGCTCTACATTTTCTGATGTTGGTTCAGAGCTTCGGGCGGCTTTACGTTTAAAGATATTAGAGATGTTGCAATTACAGAACTAATATCCTCTTTCACTCTGTTTTGTCTGTTCAGGAACGGGTGGAGTATCTCTTTCTGATCATTTTTACGGTGGAGGCGTTTCTGAAAGTTATTGCATACGGGCTGCTGTGTCATCCTAATGCGTACCTGCGGAATGGCTGGAACCTGTTGGATTTCATCATTGTGGTGGTAGGGTGAGTACAAGAACCCTGTGTAACCCTTGAGACACATATGGACGAGTGAGTGTATGGTTTGAGTTATCATGGAAACATCATTTTAATAAAGAAACATGCTTTTTATAATGCATCAGTGTATAGCATCATTGCGTTTGCACATCTTTAGTGGCAAATATATTGGAAAATATTATATTATAATATATATATATATATATATATATATATATATATATATATATATATTATTTTATTTGCTGTCATATATATCTCATTTGCCCTCATCTGTCGCAAATGACAATGAATGACTTGTATTTGAACATAGTTCATTTCCAGGACCTGCTGAAAAAAGTTTTTTGGGGGTATTCCCAATAAAAAGTGTCACTCTCATTAATTGTCTGAATGTAACTGTTAAGTTCTATGTCTCAATCAAAATAGAAAAACATCTTCAAATGGACTTTTCACTTCGTAAAAAGCTGTTTTATTTTGCATGATGCTGCATCCTCCTGTGTAAATTCAAGATTGGTATCATTTAAACAACTCATTACTTAAATTAGTTAACATATTTTGAAATGTGGAATGTAAAATGATAATGAGTCAGTAACTTCCTCTTTCATTCTCTCTTTCAGGCTCTTCAGTGCAATATTAGAGCAGGCCACTAAAGGAGACGGTGGGACTTCAATGGGAGGCAAGGCTGCAGGGTTTGATGTTAAAGCCCTGCGAGCCTTTAGAGTGTTGAGACCTCTGAGACTCGTGTCTGGAGTACCTAGTGAGTGACACACACACACACACACACACACACACACACACTCTCATCTGATGATTGCTGAGTAAGTCGTTTATGAGTCAGGGCTGAGAAACAGAGAGGACATGAATTTAAATTTCCTTTCTGTGGGAGGATCTGAAACGATTCTACAAAATGTAGATTCAGTAATCACAACCCAGAAATTCAGATGTCACAACTATTAAGCTGTTGTTATCTGCAGGTGCAAGCACAGTTTTTATTGTTATGTAGGAAAATCCATTTCCTTTTTGATTGGCAAATTTGTCCAGAATGTGTCTGTTCATTTCCCGTTATTATGCGTCTCTCTGGAATACTTCTGTTCAGACAGTTGCTTTATTCGGCAGTCTTTTTTTTTTTTAACACTTACGTATAATGACTGTTAAACTTTACACTGTAATTGACCATCCATTTTAAACTGTTCTGGCTTCACTTCACTGTTAGATTCATGATCAGCTGACTGTACATGATCATTTTATCATTTATCATATTCAAAGTATTAACAGTTACTTTGCACTTCATTCATAAAAAAGAAATTATTAGTTTGATGATTGGTTTTTTTTGTTAATACTAATTTCCTTTGTGGTTGCAGGTTTACAGGTGGTGCTGAACTCCATCATTAAAGCCATGGTCCCCCTCCTGCACATTGCTCTGCTCGTTCTCTTCGTCATCATCATTTACGCCATCATCGGCCTCGAGCTCTTCATGGGCAAGATGCACAGAACCTGTTTTTTCTTCAAAGATGGACACAAAGGTCAGGACTCTATCTTTAGCAAATGTTCCTCCCTTGTTCTAGTCATTAGCCCCTGGTTTTCACCCGGATAAACTGACAAAATCCTATTTTCGTTCAGGTCCTATATCTGAAGAGAAGCCAGCCCCCTGTGCCCCAAACTCCGCTCATGGACGACATTGCGCCAACTTAACACAGTGCATGATGGGATGGGAGGGTCCAAATGACGGAATCACAAACTTTGATAACTTTGCATTTGCCATGCTGACTGTGTTTCAATGCATCACGATGGAGGGCTGGACTGACGTCCTGTACTGGGTGAGTCTGCTCCAGTAACGGCACACCACACCTTATGATTGAACACATGAGCAAACATGGTCCAGTACAGTGAGACATGCGCAGCATATGAATGAGGTTAAAAATCATAAAGGAACCCTATTGGAATTTCTAAAGGGAATCCTAATGTAACATAATGGGAATGTTCTCATAGGATTTCACACAAAATCTAGGTATTTTAGAGCATGCAATTTTCAACAGGACTATAATGATTGCCTGCAAGATAAAATGCTTAAAATTTAAACTATTTAACTATGTGATTTGATTATGGATGGACATTCTGTGACACTCTGAGTTTCTGATAAAGATAAAATGTTGTAAGCATTTCAGATGTTTTAAAAGGATCTGCATTCATAGTTCCAAATTATAATTGAAATTATACACACATTATTTTGCGATTTTGTCTATTTGCTCGCTTGTTTGTTTGTGACGGAGCCCCTAAAGGGACATGTGAAGGAAAAAAAATATGAGATAGGAGGAAAAATTATTTTTCACTTAACATTTTTTGGGATAACACAATACATTTGCAAAATTATTTTTAAAAAAACATTGATAAATAATGTTTCCTCCCATCTCATATTTTTTCCTTCATGTCGCTTTAGGGGCTTGATAATTTGTTGTATGTATTTATTTATTTATTTAATTCATATATGTATATGTTTCTATTTTTATTTGTATTAGTAATTTTTTTTTTAATTTTTTTTTTTTTTTTAGGTGGGTAGTGTGTAGGTTAGGGCTCAACAACAAGGATGACTCGCTGTCCAATACTGCTTTGCCACTAAAAACTTTACATTTATTGATTTTGTACATCTATTTTCAAACTTAAACCGTTGGTTAAATTGAAAATTATTTTGCCAATTTTTCACCAAGATAATGGTTTAAATTTGCAGAATTAACTTGCTAAACATCAGTAAGAATTTGTTGAATGCGTTGAATGTGTTGAAAACATCCTATGACATTATTTCCAGCAAAAGAGTTTTTTTTATGAATTTATGAAGTTACACTTTGCTTTTTGTAAAGAAAAAAAATCATTTTAGTGCTCTAATAATTTATACATTATTTGTAAACTTATAATTTTAGTATATAATCAGTATATTTCAAGCAAATATATAAAACCATTGCTAAAACTAAACATTTAACATTCTTGTTTGGTGGAGCCATTGAAAATGTTTGCAAGACAAGTGAAAATAAGGACTACTTGCTCAACTCGCTTGCAGAAAAAAACGCTGTTGAACCCTGTGTGTGTGGTTTAGATCACTGCTGATCTCTACAGGCTATCTATACAGTATCTCAGTCTTCTGCACTCTCACAGATACTTAAAGTGATTGACGGTTTTCCTGATAACATCCTGTAACACAGTCAAAAAGATTCGGCTGAACGTTTCTCTCTCTCTCTCTCTCTCTCTCTCTCTCTCTGTCTTTCTCTCTGTTGAAGATGCTCTATGCTTCATGGGTTTGCTTGATGTTCTGGGTTTCAGAGGGACAAGCATGTGCTGTTCACTGCACTCGTTTCTGCTGACTGTCTTCCTCTTCTCTCCACTTTTCTGTCTTTTTTTTTTCTAACTGTCCCCTCCTCGTCTCAGATGCAGGATGCCATGGGTTATGAGCTACCGTGGGTCTATTTTGTCAGTCTGGTCATCTTTGGATCCTTTTTCGTTCTAAATCTGGTTCTGGGTGTGTTGAGCGGGTAAGCATTGTGTGCTGAGTGTGTCTGTGTTTTCTGTGGACAATACAACAAGCTCTCACTGAACCATCCAACATTTTTTTTTCTTAAAGCACTGGGATTGAGCGAGCCACAGAGGGTTTGTGTAGCACTGTCCATGTCCAGCAGACACATACTAATTGATCGTTCATCCCTCTGTACCCCTCCATCCATCCCTCTCTCTCCCCATATTTCAACCCTTCCCTCCATTCCCAGGTCAATGATGCTGTAGGGAATTCCTGGCCGTGGCTTTATTTTGTCACTTTAATCATCATTGGCTCCTTTTTTGTTCTTAATTTGGTTCTTGGGGTTTTAAGCGGGTAAGGGACGCTCATTCATTCTCTCTCCATATTTTATTCTCTCTTTCTAACTGAATTTGTATCTTTTTGTCGGAGAGAGCGTGTGTGAGAGAGCTCTGTGTATTTTCTGTTTAACACAATAGTAAACAATGAAGGATAAGAGGCGTTTTGTTTCCTTTTTCTCTTTCTATAAAAAGTTGACACTTTAATTTCTAATTACATGTGTGCATTTTAATAGCCAACTCTGATATGAATTTAATCACAGCTATTCAAAATGTGCCCAAAAGTCAACATGAAATTAGCTTTGATTAGTTTTCTTGTTGAATATCTTGTTCTGTTTCATGAAAAAGTTTGGGATCTGTAAGATTTGTTTTTAAAGAAATTGATATCCTTTGTTCATCAAGGATGCATTACATTTATCAAAGGTGACACAAAAGGCATTTATAATGTTGTGAAGATTTCTATTTCAAGTAAATGCTGTTCTTTTGTGCGACACAATGTTTAAAGGAGTAGTTCACTTTTAAAAAAAACTTTTGCTGATAATTTACTCACCCCCATGTCATCCAAGATGTCCATGTCTTTCTTTCTTCGGTTGAAAAGAAATGAAGGTTTTTGATGGAAACATTCCAGGATTTTCTCCATATAATGGACTTCATTGGAAACCAAACGGTTCAAGGTCCAAATGAGAGTTTCAATGCAGCTTCAAAGGGCTTTAAACGACACCAGACAATGAATAAGAGTCTTATCTAGGACCCTTCGACTCATGACTCGAAATATTCATTTTGATGAACGAGTTCGAACAGAAGAGTCATGAACGCTCATCACAGAACAGAGTAAGGCGAGCATTTGTGCTTATAAAACTTAAACTTTTTTCTTTATTTTTTTAAATGACCGATCGTTTCGCTTGATAAGACCCTTATTCATCGTCTGGTGTCATTTAAATCTGCACTGAAACTGTCAATTGGACCGTGAACCGTTTGGTTCCCATTGAAGTCCATTATATGGAGAAAATCCTGGAATGTTTTCATCAAAAACCTCAGTTTCTTTTTGACTGAAGAAAGAAAGACATGGACATCTTGGATGACATGGGGGTGAGTAAATTATCAGCAAAAGTTTTTTTTTAAAAGTGAACCACTCCTTTAAGTTGCACAACTTTTTTCAACATACGAAATGTTTCTTGAGCACTAAATAAACATTAGAATGATTTCTGAAGGATCATGTGAAACTGAAGACTGAACAGTTATTTTAAATTTTACATTATTCATGTTTTTACTGTATTTTTGATCAAATAAATGCAGCCTTGGTGACCAACACTAGTGTATATAGTGAATACCAATTTATGCTGACTTTATTCACTTTTATAATATTTAATTGCACT
Organism: Cyprinella venusta; assembly: GCA_038021265.1. Lineage (NCBI taxonomy): Eukaryota > Metazoa > Chordata > Actinopteri > Cypriniformes > Leuciscidae > Cyprinella > Cyprinella venusta. The sequence continues at coordinate 19,951,275 of CM075885.1, read as the reverse complement.
TTAAAGAATAATTCTTTAATTCTTAATTCAATGTAAAGGATGGATATTTAGCAGAAGTCTCTCCTCTTTTCAGAGAGTTCTCTAAAGAGCGAGAAAAGGCCAAAGCTCGCGGCGATTTCCAGAAGCTCCGTGAGAAGCAGCAGCTGGAGGAGGATCTGAAGGGCTACCTGGACTGGATCACGCAGGCGGAGGATATCGACCCTGAGAATGACGACGAGGGACTGGATGACGACAAACCTAGAAATCGTAAGTACGAAGCAGGGTAGCACCAGGGTTGGGAATTGATCTGCTCATGGTTTGTTAAAATCCGAGTTGTTTGTGATAACTTTGTCCATGCATATTTAAATATATTCATTTTCAAAACAAATGAGGACATTGAAATGTTTTAAGTGTTCCAATGATTGCTTTAATCTGAAAATACTTCCAAATCTATATATTCACACAAAATCTCTGGCTCTTCATGCATGCTCAAGGCCTGAAATTACACAGCAAGTCTGATGTACATTCTCACTCTCTACATATGCAAACAATCCTGAAATTTTAGAAACACTGTGTGGATTTTGGGTAATAGTCTCTGAAGAAACAAATTTGCCTATTGACTTGTTTTCTGTCTCTGTTTTCCATTTTTAAAATAAAGTACAGCTCACCTTAAAAGATTACCTGTGCTCATTGGTTGCCAAGTTCTAGTGGGCAAAACCTTTAGAATATGTTGTTCATCCGGATATAAATCATTAGCTCATATTACTGTATACTGCAGATGAGAGTTCTCCATCAGAAACTCACCACAAACCGACGTTTGTGCTTGAATGTGGACTGGCTTTGCAGTCCTTATTAGGGATAAAATAAAGCAGCAAACAGAAGCGGACCAAACCTCCTTGTGAGGATATTTCAATAAGGATACACATTTCAGAGAGGATCTAGATAGTGATCTAGATCGAGCGAGATGTCTAAAAATGCCAGTTTTATGCTTAGGGTTTGTTTAGAGTGCTTATAATTCATCTATGTTATGAATAATAGATGCAAACGATAAGTTCTTGCAGGGATATACTGTGTGTGTGTGTGTGTGTGTGTGTGTATTTGGACTTTTTTCATAGCCTGAGATTGTGGGAAAGGACTTTCACACACATACAATATATTCAGATATACCCTAATGCACATGCTGACGCACATCTAGTGCCACAAAATAGAACTGCACCTCATTAATGCAACAATTATTTGTGTGTTTTGTATGAACAGTGATGATTTATGTTAAGTGTTGGGTGTGACTTGCGTGCTCAATGGTCAATGTTCAGGATGGAGAGGACTGGTGGCGTCTCTCTCTCTCTCTCAGTGTCTGTGAATGTGTCTGTCTTTGACTGTTTGAGTCTTGCTCTGTTGTTTTCAGGGAAGACCCATCGTTTACAGTACATCCGTGGAGCGGTGAAGAAAAAAGCGGCTCTGCTTCGTAAGGCGTGTGCGTCTCAATAGCAACCACGGTTTACTTTTGCGTCTGCATGGCAAAAGTGCAACAAGCCTCCCAGACCTTTATACTGACCCCTAACCCATCCTCACCCTCCAATCTGGGTACGGAGGGTGATGGGGACTCCCTGCTCTGTTCTTTTAGATTTCTGAATGAGGATGATGGGCATGAAGATCTGAGAGTTTTGAAATTTTGGCCCACTGCTCTTTTTGGGTAGTAGAAGTTTTTTTTCTGTTTGAAATATCTGGACTTTTAGCATGTTATTTTTTATTTATTTCTTTTCTCTCCAGGTATTTTAATCAGAATCAGATGCTTTGTATTACATTTCAGTCACACATTAGGCTCCTGTTCTGATCTGCATGTGATGCCTAGACAGAAACAGTTCTGCTGTGCACACCACGGTCCAGATGGTTCTGACTCTGAGATTGTGGTTTCTCTTTGACAGCCATTGTGAGACGTTCATAGAGAGATAGGATGCAAAGTATTGTGGACCTTTTTTTTTTTTTTTTTGGAGTCATGTTGCCTCTCCCCATCAGTCTACGCTAGATTTGCATTAGTGTTTGTTATTTTTATATATTTAATAAAACAAGAAGAAAAAATTGCAATCATTTCCATCTAAAATACATTAATTTTCAAAATACATCATCAGTGTTGTAATGATGCAATGTTACTGTTCGACATCTGTAATCTTCTGTCGGAATATTCGATCAAACATAATCCCATAATCCCATTTCCAAGGGTGTATTCTGGTTGATAATGTTTTGTTTTTGTTTATCTGAGAAATAGAATTAGGGAAAAAAAGGTCAGAGCCAATGAGAATGCAGCATGGAATTTAGAGATCCTGCTTGACCCCGCCCCCTGTGCATGTTAATGAGATGGAATTGTAGGCCTGCATGCTGATTGGTAGATTAGAACTGTTTTGGCTGGCAACAGAATATTTTACATGACATATTTGGGTAAGTTTGTCACTGTTTTTTGTTTTCCTCCTTTTTTTTTTTTTTTTTTTTTTTTTTAAGGCCTAGTTTAATCAAAATTGATTCATAGGTTCAACACCCATAACACTATACTAAGAGTATAGTATGTTGTAAGTATGTGTCTGTTGATGAAATGTGGCATTTTATTCTTTGCAAGCACTTTCATCTTAATCATGGTTCATCTTAAACGTTGAAGGTCACATCTGAGCATGGATGTGGATGAAAAGTTGGCTTGGATGTTATCAGGACTGTCTGTTTATAAAGATCTGGCACAGTAACAACTATGTCTGTATGTTATGATTTAGTTTTTTGTTTTTTTATTTGGTTCTGTGGAATTTAGAATTATTCTTTTTTTATTATTGCATATTGCTGACAACCTATATGATGCTTGCTTGCAGCATCATATCCATCATATACAAAATTAGATAGTCTCTGTAAGTGAAACTGCACTTATGACAAAAATAGTGAAGTGAATTGCTCGCATTTGACAGTTAGTAAGTTTTCATTTTGGATCTAATCTCTGCTGTCAAAGTGTTCTTTACAGGTTGGAAGTCAGTTTCTTGTTTGTCAGTGCGTGTGTGAAACCAGCCTTTGATGAGCAATGAGTATCATCTTTACTGGTAATTCATCTCTCTCCCCCTCTCTCTCTCTTTCTCTCTTAGTGAGTATGCCGGCCAGTGAAAATGAGTCAGTGAACACTGATAATGCTCCAGCTGGAGACATGGAAGGAGAGACCTGCTGTACCCGTATGGCGTAAGTCTCCACAGCATTCCGTTCATCCTCTTTTCTCCCTCCCGATCACCTCCTCTGCTTTTCTCTAATTCCTATATTCAATTTGCCCGATGTTTAATCCTCTTCAGACATATTCATTTCACTATTCAGACATTTAGAGAAAGCTCAGTTGTAAGGTCGAGCTCTAGTTTTAAACGGAGTCCCAGGTTTTTGGCAGGCAACTGGCAGGCGAGGTCAGCATGGCCCAGTGGGCGGCTTCTGGCGCTCCCGTGATCTTCAGTGTCGTTTTCTCTCTGTGCATCTGTTGTTGTTGTCTGTTTTCCAGCTGATCTGCCCTGTCAGTGATCAGTGTTTTATGTTACAAACACAGATAGGAACACAATAGCCATAATTGTTATTATACATAAACATTCCCTCAGATATTCAAAATTGCTCTCAGAGTGAATCTATTAAACAGTTAAAGAGTAACTAAACCCTAAACCAACTTTTTTTAGTTAATGGTCTGTAAGAATGGATCTTTATTAATCCCAGTCATTGATTCGAGTAACTTTTTTGACATTTGTGTATAAGGTGTTTAATTTCTACAATATATGGTGTAAAAACGTCTTAGTGCTGCCCTCTTCAGGTTGAACGGTGGCTACTGCAGTTGAATTTGCCTATTGGATGTTCCGCACTTCGTGACGTACGCAGGTTTCAGCTCACCACGCTCTTGGTACGAGCGGCAGTATTAAAACCAGCTTGTTTCGTCAAAACCACTGTAGCGAGTCAGGAGTTGGAATTGGGAGTATTGAAAACGATCAGGATAGAGTGTTTTAGCAGCTATTTCGTCCCCTCTATCTCCGCTGGGGTCTGCCCACTTTTTCAGTATTTTTCAAATATTGCCAGTGGGTGGAGTCAGTTTCTGACCAGGGGTTTAGTTACCCTTTAAATCAGAAGAACTGTTCAATTACTCACTAATATGAATATAAAGTTAAACGGAACAAAAATGTATTTCTGTAAACTATAAATCTTTGCTGTAAACAACATTTGTCAAGCCAATGCATCACACTGAACCGAAACAGACCTGTTAATTATCTATCTATCTATCTATCTATCTATCTATCTATCTATCTATCTATCTATCTATCTATCTATCTATCTATCTATCTATCTATCTATCTATCTATCTATCTATCTATCTATCTATCTATCTATCTATCTATCTATCTATCTATCTATCTATCTATCTATCTATCTATCTATCTATCTACCTATCGACCTATCTATCTATCTATCTATGGGTGTCACTCAGTTGCTCCTGCTCATCATCTTTTGTTCCACATGGGGTCGCTGTAAGAGTGATGATGCATGAGCAAGCCCACCTGACTGCCCCCCAGTTCTACTGTCTCTGTGGAAACACTGTCCTTCATGATGTCGTGTCTGTTCTGAATGTATAATACATTCTGTTTTCCATTCCAGAAATAGGATCTCCAAATCCAAATTCAGGTTAGTACATTACATACCGTCTGAAGGCGAGGCTGCCTCTCATATATATGTGTGTGTGTGTTGTGTTTTGATGCCTGTGTTGTTTTGATCATCACGGTTGCCCTCTAATTATTCAGACTTGTTTGCTATAGATGCCAAAATAATTCAGAGCAGCAGAATTTCCAATCACTGCCAGTTGAAACACATAGTTATGTTAATAGAAAGTGCATTTAGTGAATATTGAAAGGATATTTATCCCGGCTGGTAAGAATTGCAGGTTGAAGAATCAGGTGTCAAATACTTTGAATTCTGAACTTTTTATATTACATTCTTCTCTTTGTCTCTCTATCTCTCTGTGTTGGTTTTTGCAGTCGATATTCACGCCGGTGGAATCGGTTATGCCGGCGCAAGTGCCGCGCAGCAGTGAAGTCAAATGTGTTCTACTGGCTGGTGATATTCCTGGTATTTTTGAACACACTTACCATTGCCTCAGAGCACCATCAGCAGCTAGACTGGCTCACCAATGTTCAAGGTACTCAACATTACAACACTGCACATGTTTCAAAATACAATACTAAAATACTGTAACTTTTGAAATATAAAACAATGCAGCTTTGAGCGGTCAAATATTTGTAAAAATGTATCTTTGATAAATGTTTGATAAACTAGACTGTAATTAGCTTAATTCCCTTTGGCAATGCTACTTTTATGTGTTCCATGTCTCTCGTATCTCTTTATAGCAGGAATGGGCAACTTTAAAGATCCACTGTCCTGCAGAGTTTCTAACCCAGTTTCTAACCTAGCATTCTTGACCCTGATTAGCTTAAGATGTGTTTAATTTGGGTTGGAGATGAACTCTGAAAGTGGTCCTCCAGGTCCGAAGTTGCCCATTCCTACTCTACAGTCTCTTGGAGCTCAGCTGTGAGCATCCAGTCTCATTAAACCCTGTTAAATGTTATGTGATTGATCTCAGAGCCTTGGTTTGGTCCATCTATGTTGAAATATGTTTTGAAATGTCTATAGACAAAATATTTGGCCAACCAAGGCTGCTCTGTTAATAATGCTACATTACTGTAGATGTTTAAAAAATCAAATAAATAACACAATGTTGATTCTGTGTGTAATGTCACACTATATTTGTTTTTTCAGATCCACTCAATGTACACTACTGTTCAAATGTTTTTGAAAGAAGTCTCTTATGCTTACTATGGCTCCATTTATTTGACCAAAAATACATTAGAAACAGTAATATTGTGAAATATGATTACAATTTAAAATAGATTGTTTATTTAAAATAAATCAAATTCATTTTCTGCTTCATTACTCCAGTCTTCATTGTCAGATCAGTATGCTGATTCGCTGCTCAAAAAACATTTAATATTATTATAAACGTTGAAACCCGTTGATAAATACCTATATAGAAAGTTCCAAAGAACAGCTTTTGATAAAAATTAAATTGATAAATATTTTGTAATATTATTAATGTCATTTCTGATCACGTTAATGTCTCCTTGCTGAATAAAAAGTATTAATTTCATAAAAAAAATAAAAGCTTACAGACTCTTTACTGAAACTTTTGAATTTGTATAAATCTTGAAGTGAATGGATGTGTTGTTTATGTGCCTACAGATATCGCCAATAAGGTGCTGCTTGCTCTTTTTACCGGTGAGATGCTGCTGAAGATGTACAGCCTGGGCCTACAGGCCTATTTCGTCTCCCTTTTTAACCGCTTCGACAGTTTTGTGGTGTGCGGTGGGATTCTGGAGACCATCCTGGTGGAGACAAAGATCATGTCACCCCTCGGCATCTCTGTGCTGCGCTGCGTACGTCTGCTCCGCATCTTCAAGATCACCAGGTCTGTGTTCGAGAAGTGTGTGTGTGTTTGCTAGTTGTGGTGTGTGACTTTGTATTAATTCTGACCGTCCATTCTCAGGTACTGGAACTCTCTCAGCAATCTGGTTGCGTCTCTACTGAATTCGGTGCGTTCAATCGCATCCCTGCTTCTGCTGCTCTTCCTGTTCATCATCATCTTCAGTCTGCTTGGAATGCAGCTCTTTGGTGGCAAGTTCAACTTCGATGAGACGCGCCGCAGCACCTTTGATAATTTCCCCCAGTCTCTCCTCACCGTCTTTCAGGTTCTGCCACAGTCTGAATCTCAGCACACACACTCTCCATGTGTCATTAAACTTGACCCATGTGTGACATGAATTCATTTTGTGATTGTAGATTTTAACCGGTGAGGATTGGAACTCTGTGATGTATGATGGCATCATGGCGTATGGAGGGCCCTCCTTTCCTGGCATGCTCGTCTGCATTTATTTCATCATCCTCTTCATCTGTGGAAACTGTATCCTTAAAAAAAAACTCCACCTGTTTCTAATCTTTATAAAACTGATAGTTCTGTTCCTGGATGTTCCTGAACTCTAAACAGACATCCTCCTGAATGTCTTCTTGGCCATTGCCGTGGACAACCTAGCAGACGCCGAGAGTCTGACATCAGCACAGAAAGAGGAAGAGGAGGAGAAAGAGAGGAAGAAACTGGCCAGGTTCATAAAAGTGCAGTGCTTTTAGATGGTCTGAGGGCCTATTAAACCTTCCTATGAGGGTTTCCTGTCTCTCGCTTAATGAGCTCATTAAGGCTGTATCGGTTATGACTTCATTAGGAAGTGAAGTATCATTTTACTGAAGTGTTTTTGCCCCTCTAAAGAGCTGTAAATACAGGTGCTTAGTGGGACGGTAGAGCACACACATTTATGACGTGATTTCTGTCTTACAGAACGGCTAGTCCCGAGAAGCGCCAGAACTCTGAGAAACCACCTCTGGAGGATAAAAAGAAAGAGGAAAAGATTGAACTAAAATCCATCACTTCTGATGGAGAGACACCAACTGCCACCAAGGTCACTAGCAGGAGGCAGAGAAACACAAACTAAAGCAATAATAGGCATATAGTGCACACCCACGCTAGAGTGAAATCAAAAACTAGTTAAAATCACTTATGTTCAGAATATTGTTTGGATTAATTGATAGTCCCGATAGTATATTCTGAAAGCACCACACACTGCATTTATATTTGTTTCTCAATATTAAGACGATAAAGGAGAAAGTTAATTAACAGAAAAAATCTCAATGCGTTCTAATATGTAAAGAACGGACCACATACACAAATATGCAGGCTTTTACATTTAGATGCACTGGGACCTTTTGTTTAAATACATCTATTATTATAGATAATTCTTCAAAATTATTGTCTAATTAAGTTTTTTGGGGGATTAATTCACATTTTCCAGTAATTTGGGCGAAGAAATAATAATAATTTTAATTTAGGGCTGGGAAACGATTAATCGCGATTAATCGCATCCAAAATAAAGGTTTGTGTTATAATATATGTGCGGGTAGTGTGTATAATTATTTTGTATATATAAATACACACATATGCATGTATATATTTAAGAAAAATGTGTTATTAATATATCAAATATTTATATTTATGTATAATATTAATTTTGTATAAATATATACAAAGTATATACATGCAAATATTTCTTAAATGTTTACATGCATGTGTGTGTATTTATATATACAAAATAATTATACACACTACACACACATACATTATGTATACACAGACTTTTATTTTGGATGTGATTAATCGCGATTAATCATTTCCCAGCCCTATTTTAATTATAATATTACTATCTTCAAAATCAAATCTTTATTCTGCGCACATCTTAGAGTGATATTTGTTTATTGTTGAAAAATGACGTACAAACCATACACACATACATGAATACACAGCCATTTACAGATGCACTGGGACTTTGTAGTTGTTGTACAATAATTAATTATTATGTTGTAATAATTAATTCTTCTAATGAATAGGTTTATTTCAATGTATATTTAAAAAAAGTATTTATAATATTAATTAATAATAAAAATATAATATTATTGCTAATAATATGCATTTGAAAATAATAGTATTAATTGTATAATGGTTAATATTATAACATTTTTAAAATGGTTTTCTTCTCTGATTTTAGATCAACATAGATGAGTACACGGGGGAGGAGAACGAAGAGAAGAATCCATATCCTGTGAACGATTTCCCAGGTGTGTTAAAAATACATTTATAAAAAAACAAGGAAACTGACAGAAGTAATTCCACAGAAGAGCCCAGGCCTGTTTTATTCAGCTCTGGGAGCACTCGATGTGAATTGTTTTTCAGTTGAGAAAAGATCTTCTCCACTGTTGATTTCCCAGCCCATGTCATCTTCACTATATGTTGTAGGTCATTAGAGTGATATGAAGACTTCGTCTGTTGGACTGTTGAGGAATGATGCAGTTCGTGGATTGTTTTTATTCTTCCACAAAATCTCTTTTGTCTGTTCTTTCTAGCAGGAGCGGAGGACGAGGAAGAGCCAGAGATGCCAGTAGGTCCTCGTCCACGTCCACTCTCCGACATTCAGCTGAAGGAGAAGGCCATCCCCATGCCAGAGGCCAGAGCTTTCTTTATTTTCAGCCCCAGTAACAAGTATGAAATGCACATACACGCACCTATAGACCTTGATTTTCAGTGGGTTATGTCACTCGGTATGTATTCTACAGTCGAAAATGTCTCTCTCTCATGTCTCTCTCTTCTGTAGGTTCAGGGTTTTGTGTCATAAGATTGTAAACCACAACGTCTTCACCAATTTAATCCTGTTCTTTATACTGCTGAGCAGCATTTCACTGGCAGCGGAGGACCCAGTGAAGAATGACTCATTCAGGAATCAGGTACACGCAAACACACTCACTGACACATACATCATATCTGTAGTGCTGCTGTTACGAGGCTTTGATATGCGCATGTCTCACTTTTCTCTGCTAGATTCTAGGCTATGCAGATTATGTGTTTACAGGAATCTTCACCATAGAGATCATATTAAAGGTAAATTTACATGTAAAGGTAAATGTGTCCCTGTTCATTTCATGCTAATAATATCTTTCCTACTATAACCTTCTCATGAGTTTCTTTCATACTCATCTAATTCCTCGCTGTCTCTCCATTTGTCTGCTCTTCCTCTCAGATGACAGCGTATGGAGCGTTCCTACATAAGGGTTCATTTTGTCGAAATTATTTTAATATTTTGGATCTGGTGGTGGTCAGTGTGTCTCTGATCTCCTCTGGAATTCAGTGAGTACTTTTTTCCAAGCTAACTGACAAAATAACCAGTACTACTGCTTCTCATGTCACAAATAACCTATCCAGTGCAACCCTTTTTAATATCTCTGTCCAATCAAATGCTATTCAGTTCATGTCCAGCCTATAACAGGTGATCCACTAGTTGTAGAACCCAAGTGTCATTTATTAATACTCAAAACAAGATCAAACGTACAAAGGAATGACTTGGCGTGGAACTCAAAACAGAAACATGTAGATGACGCTTACCAACAGTGGTTACATGGAAACAATAATTGACCAGGGCCGATACAATGAAGCCTGTTTAGGTGATCTGACGCTACCTGCACAGGTGGTGGTACCAACATAAATGGAACCACCTAGTGGTCAGAAGATTGACAAAAATGGCTATTTTTGCTTATAACTTCTGAACAGTTTAGTCAAAAAAAATCACAAACTTTTCCCAAATCGGCTATTTTAGGTGTAGGCCATTTAGAATTTGTATGACCACATTGGCGTATCCTTACGAATCTCAGTAAGTGGCTTTTCAAGGCTATTCAAAAAATGTCAATTGATACAGTGTCACTTTGTGATAAAAAAATTATAATGGAAATTGAAACGATGCCTTGGCAACTAATAAAATTATAAAAGTTTAAGTACTAAAAATGAAAACTGAAATAAAGATATTTTAAACTCAAATTAAACTAATATACATGAAAGCTAATCAAAACTATAAATAAATATTATAATAGTTTACAAATAATGTTAAAATAAATAACACTGGGCCAATAAAGATGCTGTCTGTTCCAAATTTCTAGCCCTAAATTAATTAGCATCCTATGGTAGGAGGTCAGCAACTACATTTAAATATAAATCCTTAATCTAAATTAAAACTAAATCCTGACTGTAAATGAAACCCTGTTGCTCACTTTCCATTTTTTTAGATATGTTTGTATATTTTGATATTAATTATTATAAAACAAAACGTTTAACTGTATTTATATGTTTAATCTATACATTTAAATGGTCATATCCAGTGTAATTAAGATTAATATGGAGTTGCATGCTGTCCGTGGGAATCTGCATCTCTGTATGGTGTGGTGTGTAGGTCACATGATCAGTAATTAGCCAGTCTGATTGGTGGTGCTAAACTGTGCGCTGTGATTCACAGGTCAAGTGCCATTAATGTAGTGAAGATTCTCAGAGTGCTGAGGGTATTGAGGCCCCTGAGAGCAATCAACAGAGCCAAAGGCCTCAAAGTGAGTCTCTCTCTTTTTATTCACAGAAAATTTGCACAAAAAGCTGTTCAGATGACTTTTTATGCATTGTGATAGATGTGATGAACATCTATTTTAATTGAGAGCTTTATTTGCATCTACAGCATGTGGTCCAGTGTGTGTTTGTAGCCATCCGCACCATTGGGAATATCGTCATCGTCACCTCTCTGCTGCAGTTCATGTTTGCCTGTATTGGTGTTCAACTCTTCAAGGTAAGTTCTGCTGCCTCTCAACACACTTCGGTAACAGAACAAACAAGTTTATTATACATTGAAAACCTATTTCTCTATAGAGAACCTAACGTGATTTTTTATAATTATGGAACCCAGCTGTTGTGTTGTATGTGCTGTTGGCACATTAGTCGATGTGTGTGAAATTGTGAACTAATGTTTGTTTTCCAGGGCAAATTCTACTACTGCACAGACACCTCTAAACAGACACAGGCTGAATGCAGGTAACGTGCCTGTGTCTTTGCATGCAAAGATGTACAACTGCTCAAAGCCAATTCATACGTATGTGTACACTGTGTGTGTGTGTATTTATGTTACAGGGGGTCATACATATTGTACAAGGATGGGAATGTTGGGAAGCCAGAGAAAGCTCTGCGTTCATGGGAGAATAGTGATTTCAACTTTGATGATGTTCTGCAGGGCATGATGGCTCTGTTTGCCGTGTCTACTTTTGAGGGTTGGCCAGCGTACGATACACAAACTCACGGACACTTTCTCATATGCTCACTTCACATACATTATATAAATTTTTTTTTATTTTAAATAAGTTTTAATATATCATATTTTTTTATTCAAAACACTGACAGAACCTTCTCTGTTCTCCCACAGGCTCCTCTACAGAGCCATTGACTCCCATACAGAGGATGTTGGGCCGATCTACAACTACCGGGTGGTCATCTCTATATTCTTCATCATCTACATCATCATCATCGCCTTCTTCATGATGAACATATTTGTAGGTTTCGTGATTGTGACATTTCAGGAGCAGGGAGAGCAAGAGTACAAAAACTGTGAGCTGGACAAGAACCAGGTAGACTGATGACAATAAATCGAGTTTGGTTAAATGAATGTTTTTGATAATGGTTGAAATGTATAGTATTTCTTCAGGTGTGACTCTGATTATATATGTCCATGTGTTTCTGTGTGTGTGTGTACAGCGTCAGTGTGTGGAATATGCCCTGAAGGCTCGCCCCCTGCGCAGGTACATCCCCAAGAACCCGTATCAGTACAAGGTTTGGTACGTGGTGAACTCCACCTACTTTGAGTACCTGATGTTCACCCTCATTCTCCTCAATACCATCTGCCTGGCCATGCAGGTCAGTAGGAACCTAACTAATGCATACAGACAAATTCACAAATCTTTAAAAAAAAAACATGTTTTGATTAATTTTGTTGTTTGTAGCATCATGGTCAATCTCAGTCCTTCAACAAAGCCATGAATATCCTCAATATGTTGTTCACCGGCCTCTTCACTGTGGAAATGATCCTCAAACTCATCGCCTTCAAACCAAGGGTACGTCCTCACACGCACCCTGCTTGTTTTTATGTATTATATATTATAAAAAAATTAATTAAGCAGTGAATTTTGATTTATTATTAGGCTTTTGTGTCCATGAAATACTCAAATTCAAGTCTTTAAAATAAAATTATATTATATATTTTTTTAAATATCAGATATTTAGACTGAGCTAATCCAGCATGCACTGTTTTGTATTTTATTATCAGTGCTTTTGTGTTCTTTTGCTGTGTGCCATTTAATAACCAATTTTTGCAGCTGTCCTCCAGCATAGATGTTTTCTGTTCATTTGCTTATGTTTTTATTTGTTTTGTTTTTGTTTTGTTTTGTTTGATCAAAAATGCAGTTTATAGTGGATAACTCTGCTTATCACCAGAAATGTCACGTTTCACTTATATTTACCCTATATGGCTTTAACTACAACCACTAGCTTTGCCCCAGATGATGACTGAGATAAAAGTAATGTAAAATGATAGTCTCTCTCATGCTCTTCTTCAGAAATGAGATACATCGCCTGCCTTAAGACATAGACAGCCAGTAATTCTATCAGTTAGTGTTTAAAGAGCTTTATTTCATGCATAACTTGGCAGCCATTTCCAGTCATTTAAAGGTTTCCTGCCCTATTAAGTACAAATCAAATATTGTAAAGATGGTGTCAGTAGAGATGCCATCCGCTCAGAATTACTCACAGGAAGAAGCAGACGTGCTCTCAGAATTCCTCTAGCCTAGCGCAATGAAAGCCATCTTTTCCCAGAGCATCAACACAATTCGAAGAGCATTTTCCTTCGGAAATGGATATATGTAATCAGTAACTTCCTGAAAGTCTGGATGAGCTGATTTTGTTGTGCTGAATTGTGATTGGCTAACGAGAATTTGGGATGTTGACTGTGCTCATGCATCATGGGTACGGGCAGCGCTAGTTATGGTCAAGTCTGCCTCTCTAACTGCCCTCTCTCACCCCTCACCCCACCTTCCCCTCGTCCTGTGTAGGGTTACTTTAGTGACCCCTGGAATGTTTTTGACTTCCTCATCGTAATTGGCAGCATTATAGACGTCATTCTGAGTGAGATCAACGTAAGTACATCGCCACCTCTCTATCTTTCTCTCTCTCTCTCTCCCTTTTCCCACCTCCTTTTCTCTCTTTTGCTCTCCTGTCCATCTCTGCTGTCTTTCATTCCCCTGTGCTTCCTGCCATTCTCTGCTCCTGCTATCTCCTCCAACTCTTCATTTCCTGTTCCTATGGCAAGATGGCTTCTGTGGCAGGTCGCCCTCTGGTGGTGAGAGCTTTATTTAGGGCACACAGCGCGCAAGAAAACGAATGGTACTTCGAACAGGAGCGTTTTTCAGTAGGCCAGTGAAAGAGAGAGAGAGAGAGAGCGAACGTTTGTATTCATCTTCCAGGCCGTGATGTGTATGTTTTTGCTGTAACTAACAGTCACACCTGAACTAACCCAGGAGTCCCGGCCATTCTTTTCAGGGTGGTTTTGATGGATGTTTGACTGCTGTTGTGGAGCATGACAGGTCCCAGGTCATCATGGGATTCTCTGATTTTGTTTTGATTTCTTCACACCCGTCATTTGATTTTATGATTTTTTTCCTCATGTCTTCTGTGAGTTAAATGTTCATGTGTAACTGTTTTCTTCCTTATTTTCTCCTCTCTCCTTTTCTTTTTCATTTTTTTCCGTCCAGCATTATTTTGTTGATGCATGGAACACGTTTGATGCCCTTATTGTAGTGGGTAGTGTTGTTGATATAGCCATCACAGAGGTTAACGTAAGTAATCTCTCTCTCTAAATCTGCCTGCCTGCACCCCCATAACCCTCCCACACTAACAAAGATGGAGTTGCTTTAACCCTCCACCCGCACACATAGGCATGAATGACCTTGTATAGCTCGCAGGGTGATATATTCTGGCTTCACAAGCAACATTCAATCAAATCGTTTTGCCAATCGGTTACATTAAGATGGTCAGTCTTAGCAATGTTGCCCATAATTCAATAAATTCTGATAGATGTTTTACTGTTGTATCAATTCATAAACCTTCAAACTCATTTGGACAGAAGAGCCCAGATTCTACTCAGTTTCCCCCCTCCATATTGGTATTAATGGTTAAATTAGATCTGGTGTATAAACAACAACGTGTATAAACAACAAAAGCGTCAAATGAGGTCAACGTTTCTCTCTTCGAATTTGGGCCACATTTAAATGTGGTTTTAAATTGGAAACTTGATGAATATCTGGTAGATTGGCTGGGTTTCACCTGAAATCATCACTTGTAAAATGTCAAATTTATAATTTGTTTTTAAATAAATCTGTAGTTAAATGGTTAGTTCACCCAAAAATGAAAATTAAGTCGTTAATTACTCATCCCCATGTTGTACCAACCTCGCAAGACCTTCGTTCATCTTCGGAACACAAATGAAGATATTTTTGATAAAATTTGAGCGGTGGATCACTACCACATAGACTCCTAAGGGTTTGAAACTTGACGGCCTAGAAAGTCATTGAAGAAAATGTTTAGATATTCCATGTGACTTCAGTGGCTCAACTATAAGTTTATCGAGCGACGAGAATACTTTTTATGCGGAAAAACAAACAAAAATAACGACTAACTAAAATAACGAGACTTTAAGACATTTCCACGACGCATGCGCGAGAACTATGTTATTTTTCTACTACTTCTTGTTCAGTTCTCGCGCATACGTCGTAGAAATCTCTTGAACTTCCATCTCAGGCCCAGAAGGAAGAAAAGGAATAGTCGAATAAAGTCTTTATTTTTGTTGTTTTTTTCGCACAAAAAGTATTCTCATCGCTTGATAAACTTATAGTTGAGCCACTGAAGTCACATGGAATATTTAAACATTTTCTTTATTGACTTTCTGGGCCGTCAAGTTTCAATCCCTTAGGGTGCCTATGTGGTAGTGATCCACCTCTCAAATTTAATCAAAAATATCTTCATTTGTGTTCCGAAGATGAACGAAGGTCTTACGGGGTTGGTACAGCATGGGGGTGAGTAATTAATGACTTAATTTTCATTTTTGGGTGAACTATTCTTCACTGTTTTTATTTCCAGGTACACTACCTTTCAAAAGTTTGTTTTGATACTCAAGAAACATTTCTCATTAATATCTATGTTGGAAACAGTTGTACTGCTTAGTATTTCCGTGGAAACTGTGATGCTTTTCATGAAAAGAACAGCATTTATTTGTATTTGTTTATAAATGTCTTAACTTTAACAATTCAACAAGGATGCATCAAATTGGTCAAAAGTTAAAGTATTTAAAAAAAAAAAACTTATCCCAAACTTTTGAGGGGTAGTTGTTTTATCTGTTACTATTTATTCTAAAAAGTTATGGAAACATATCCTCCATCTTCTGAGAACATCAAGCTATATGAATATGCTTGAAGGTAGATGCACATTGACTACAAGACTACAGGTCCATGTGTTGTTGTTTTTTAACTTGAGTTAAAGATTTGAGCTCTTTGATCAAAAGGAATATTTGAAGGTAGTTTATGATTGACAGCAGTTGTGCCGCCGGAGATATACCCCCTGTTTTGCTATACACATCCATTTCAGCACTGACTGGGTTTGATTTGGTTGGAGTTTTCTCTTCATCGAGCATCTGATTTGATTAAAAAGGCATGACCTTTGTCCCCAGCATTGTGTTTGGATTGTTTTTTTCCCCCCTTATTTTCCTTTGAGAAAACTCTGAGCACTTTTTTCTCATGCTTCATTAACCCGTTAATTAATCTGATTAGTGATCTGAAATGAAACTGATGAATCCGTGCTGATAGCCAGTCCCTCCTCTCAGTGCTACAAGGAGATTAGAGTGAAACCGGACGACTCTGTTCTCCCTTAGAAAAGCGTTAATGTAACCCCTCCTCCCCCTGAGGCCGCTCTGCTCCTCTCAGTGCTTTGTCCTCCCTGCCTGTTGGAGGCGCTGTCTGATTCGCGGTGTCTGATTGGACAGAAGCGGGGGGTGGAGAGATGGGAGTGTTTGCCAGCTCTGTCTTGCTGACGATGCCACATTGCATCCTTCTCTATGAATGCCTCTTCTTTTCTGTCTCTCTGTTCTGCATTTTCCTCCCCTTTTTCAGTGTTTTTTTTCTTCTGTCTCTTCTCTCTTTCTTCTTTGGTACTCTTGTACACCCACATAGCATTCTGTGTAGGCCTGCTCCCTGCTGTTGGCTGACTGATACAACCACAATCACTGACATTAATTGGCTAAAAATGCATTTCAGAAAACTATTGACCTACCAGGGGAATCTCATGAAATGTCCTGATGTATTTTACCTCAAAAAGAAAGATAAAGTAATGTTTGTTTTATATATATATATATATATATATATATGAAGAGTTCAGATGCAAAAGCCTCTAAGTGCCATTTGAAATTTTCTTCTAAAATGACCATTTTTATCAAGCTTGTATATTTAAGTTCAGTAATTTCACTTAAATGACAATGAAGATTACCTATTAATTGTCATTTAGGTGAAATTACTGAACTTAAATATACAAGTTTGATAAAAATGGTCATTTTAGAAGAAAATTTCAAATGGCATTTAGAGGCTTTTGCATCTGAACTCTTCATATATGGAGATTTATTTTATTTATTTTCATTTAAGCATAAATAAAATGCAACAAATACTACCTCAAATTAATGTAGACATTAAATATTTATTTATTTATTTAGAATGAATTAATACATCTTAAGTTTATCATTATTATTATTATTATTTTTTTGGGAAAATGGGTTTAAAAGTGCATAAATTAAATACAACATGCATAAGGAAAATACCACGGTTTATATGTTTATGTTAAATACTAAATTTATTTAAAATAAATAGAACTAAAATTGGGTATTTTGATTTAGTTGATTGATTGATTCTTTTGTTTGAAAATATAAACAAGACATTTATTTTCGTGATATTCACCCAAGACCTGAAGTTATCTTTGAGTGTCAGCCAGCCGATGGGCTTGATTGTAACCTCCAGGGGGCAGCGTTTACCAGTGTGTGCCAAATCTTTATACTTGTGCAATGTGAGATAATATCTGTGATATGGAGCAGTCCTCTGAAAGTGGCTCTGTGTGGAGATTTGATCATGATAACTGTCTCACAGATGCACATTTGGAACAAGTTACCGTTGACCCAATTCTGTAATGTGTGTGCTACATGCATGGTTGGGGTTGCCAGATCCTCTGCAGTTCTACCGCAACAGCATCGATTCAATAATCGAATTGTCATTGACAATAAAAACATGAAAATATAATAGACAGTCATTGCAGCCAATCGTGGCACTGCAGAGGATTTAGAAATCAGTCTCTCTGCATGTAGGAATTCAACACACACCTACATACAGTCACACATACAGTTACCCACTGCATCACACACACACTCCGTGATAGACCTTATGAGAGATCCTTGACTTGGGTCGTGAGAGATGTCAAATCTGTGCATGTGTCTGCGTGTGTCACCAACCCATCCTCCAGTCTGCGGTTGCAGAACAGCGTATGGCTCCTCCTCACACGGACCATGTGCTGTAGCCCCTCAGCTGGCAGAAAGACAGATGTGCTATGAGGCGTCTCCCCTGCAAAAGACCCAACAGATGTACCTCAAAACACACTGACGGACAACTTTCCCACACATAATCCCACACGCACGCACACACAGGTGTACAGTGGGTGGTTGGCGTTGCTATAGCTTTCATCTGTCTGTCTTTCTTTAAAGCCAGCTGACCTCTCCTCCTCTCCCCCCTCCTCTGTGGTAAGACCAATGGTACGGACCAACGGTAACCAAAACCCCACCTCTCATTCCACCCCATCACCTGTCAACCTGTCCATCAGCACCTGTCATTCACCACGTGACTTCGGCATGAACGCACGTGTTCTCTCTCATCACTGTGGCATTGGGCAGGCACGTGTATATGCTGGTAGTGTGTCCATTGCCTCGACCTCTCCCCTCCCCTAGGCTGCGATGCCTGTCACTGGTGCGCTGTAGTCACATGGTCATCGCTCTCTCTCTGTGTGGTCCAGTGTCGGCCTCTGCTGGTCAGCTCTGATGTGACAGTTCACCATCTGTGTGGCAGAGCTCTGAAATAAGCTGGGGGCTTGTGAAAAGACGATTTCCTGTGCGATGTCCATATGCATGAAGCTTTTTCTCAGTTCTGCTTGGTTTGTTTGATGTGTTTTTACAGGGCATGTGTGTGCAGATGTAGGTATTAGGCATTTTTAGAGGTGCACTGAGTCATTATTTGTGTTGTGCTTACACTGACAC
This sequence comes from Cyprinella venusta, assembly GCA_038021265.1. Lineage (NCBI taxonomy): Eukaryota > Metazoa > Chordata > Actinopteri > Cypriniformes > Leuciscidae > Cyprinella > Cyprinella venusta. Next base: position 19,932,415 of record CM075885.1, on the reverse strand, counting down.
CTAGTGGTGTTTAAAAAGTAAAATTTTACCAACCAATGCCATTGATTGAAGAAATGCACTATTCGCTGTCATGCATATCAAATATTTTCCACAAGTTAAAGTGTCAGATAACAGGGGTCTTGTCAAGATTTGGTTGGTCAGTGGATTTCACACTGGCAAGAAATACTAATTCTATGAGGTCTCTCTCCATGACAATAAAACATATGACTGCTGTGCTGGCTTTATTCGATATAGTTGTTGATTTATTTAAATATTAACAAATTTTTAAAGCTACAAATTCATTTCTATTTGTAAAGCTATTTTAATGAGAAAACACTGAGTGCACCTTTAAAACAGCAAGCAGCAATTTTATGTATATATTTAGATAGAAGTAAAATTTTAAAGGGTGTACAAATGACTATGCCCATTCCCGCCACATAAGGGAAAAAAGTCACGTAAATCCTAATTATGACATAAAATGTTTAATTTATGTCATTATGATGTACTAAGTCAAAATTCTGACACTAACTCGCTCATTATGAGATAAAAATCGACATACTAAGTCGACATACATAATTATGAGATAAGTGAGAATTATGATGTCATAGTGGCCGTCATTTTGACTTTTGTCAGTGTTGATCATAATTATGACATATCATAATTTCAGTTTTTTATCTTATAATTAAAAACCAATCTGCTCATGATTAGGACTTTTAATCTCATATGACTTACTGTCTCCTAATTTTTGCTTTTTTTGTCATAATTATTACTTACCAAAGAATGTTTGTTTTTTCTCATGTGGCGGAAATTTTCCATGATGTATGATAGATGTTAAAAGATGAGATAAATGTTACGCCTGTGGTTTTAATGTCTGTGTTCTATTATCACCTGTAATACAGTGACATGCTTCCATGTCAGGTTAGTGCTGTAGAGTGTATTATATTTGATTAGCTGGAAAGATTATTACTTCAGGGGTTTTGTGCATTGTGATGGACATCTATTAATGCTTTGCATCCATTTGGAAAATTGTCATTTTTTCATAAAGCCACCAGACATCCAATGTGTCTCTGTAGTGTGCTATTGGTGGAAGTGTTTAACATGCTGTAGTAGACATATTAAATTTGTGTGTGTGTCACCTTGAATTGTTCTTGGTGGTGTACAGATGGTTGAGCGTATGTGTGTGTGTGTGTGCCTCCCCATGAACACTCGTGTATCTGTAATATGTTTGTATCTGTCATGCTGAAAAAGGGACTCCAAAACACTGAAGATAACGCCAGGATCTCAATCACGTTCTTTCGGCTGTTTCGTGTGATGAGGCTGGTGAAGCTCCTGTCGCGGGGAGAGGGCATTCGGACGCTACTCTGGACATTCATTAAATCCTTTCAGGTGAGAAGAATGAAATTAGGCTGCATCTTTGTGTAACTATACTGGGGTCCAGACTTTGTCTAAAAAAAATTCAGGTTAACGAGTGAAAAGGAACAGAAAGTGGCTTTATATATTCCTGTATTGCTTTGTATAAAATCTTTCCCTTTCTCCATCTCCCTCTCTTTGTTCACAGGCTCTTCCTTATGTTGCTTTGCTGATCGTAATGCTGTTCTTCATCTATGCCGTCATTGGGATGCAGGTCAGACCCGGCTTCATTTGCTTCACACTCAAGGAAGTGACTTCATGTCTGCTATAGCTCCTGTCCTTGTACATGTTGATGCTGAGTGATGTGTCTGACTCCACAGATGTTTGGTAAGATTGGCCTGAGGGACAACAGCCAGATCAACCGAAACAACAACTTCCAGACGTTTCCTCAGGCTGTTCTGCTGCTCTTCAGGTCAGCTACCTCTTCACTTTTGCTCTTTCACTCGTTTGATGTCTCGTTGTCACTGTGAGCTTGTGTATTTGTGTAGGTGTGCAACAGGAGAGGCATGGCAGGAAATCATGCTGGCCTGTTCTCCGAACCGCCCGTGTGAGAAGGGGTCAGAGGTCGGCAATTCCAGTGAAGACTGCGGCAGCCACTTTGCCATCATCTACTTTGTCAGCTTTTATATGCTCTGCGCCTTCCTGGTAAGTTGACATTGAGATTCCTTAACCTAGCAACTGTGTTATTGTATATCAGCTGTGAGATTTTGCTATGAAATCATCTCCACCAGCATGACATCAGTGTTAAGCAGCCGGTGTGTTTCTGGGTTTCGCGAACACAAGATGATTCAGATCCTTGCTCTCCCACAGATCATTAACCTCTTTGTGGCCGTCATCATGGACAACTTTGACTATTTAACTCGTGATTGGTCAATATTGGGGCCGCATCATCTGGATGAGTTCAAGAGGATATGGGCGGAATACGATCCTGAGGCCAAGTCAGTCACTTCCTGTGTTTCCGTCTTTCACACTTCCGCTCTCTCCTGATCTTATCATGAATTATCATTGATTATTATTACTGAAGTTGAGATCGGACTTCAATGTGATTGCAGGGGTCGGATAAAGCACCTGGATGTGGTGACGTTACTGCGCAGGATTCAGCCTCCCCTTGGATTTGGAAAGCTTTGTCCACATAGAGTGGCTTGCAAGGTACCCAAAATCACAAAACAGACTAATTCTACAGTGCATTATTCACAATGCTTGACTTATTTTAATGCGTGCATCTGCAGCGGCTTGTGTCCATGAACATGCCTCTCAATAGCGACGGAACGGTGATGTTCAACGCTACTCTCTTTGCCCTAGTACGGACGGCTTTACGAATCAAAACTGAAGGTGTGAAAATGTCACACAATACTTATGCAGGTCATAAAAACACGCATAACCCTAATACACATACTAACCTTCAACCTTCAAAACGGACAGATCTTTATCAGTCACTGCTTGAATGTGTTTGCTTTGGATTAGGTAACCTGGAACAAGCGAATGAGGAACTCAGGGCCATCGTGAAGAAGATCTGGAAGAGGACGAGCATGAAGCTGCTGGATCAAGTTGTTCCCCCTGCTGGAGGTGGGTGGTGGGAAAAGTTGGAAGGTTTATGTTACGTTTCAGTACACTCAAACGTTTAAATATTGTTACCATTTAAAATAACTGTTTTCTATTTGAATATATTTTAAAATGTTATTTATTCCTGTGATGCAAAGCTGAATTTTCAACATCATTACTCCAGTCTTCAGTGTCACATGATCTAATATGCTGCTTTGATGAATAGAAAGTTTGAAACTTTTGTAACAATGTAAAAGTCTTTACTGACACTTTTGATCAGTTTAATGGATCTTTTCTGAATAAAAGAACAAATACATATATACATATATATATATATATATATATATATATATATATATACTACCAGTTGAAAAAAAACTATGATCTATGAAATCTATGATCATAAAAAAACATTTATGATTATTATCCATGTTGAAAACAGTTTTTTACATTTTTTATTTCAGGATTCTTTGATGAATAGAAAGTTCAAATGAACAGAATTGATCTGAAATAGAAAGCTTTTGTAACATTAATCACTACCATTCAAAAGTTTGGGGTCAGTAAGAATTTATTTTTTATTTTTGGGGGAAAGAAATTTAGAAAATACTTTTATTCATCAAGGATGAGTTAAATTGATCAAAAGTTACAGTAAAGACATTTATAGTGTTAGAAAACATTATATTTTAAATAAATGCTGTTCTTTTGAACTTTCTATTCGTCATAGAATTTTGGGGGAAAATGGTACACGACTGTTTTCAACATTGAAAATGATAATTTATGTTTTTTGAGCATAAAATCAGCATATTAGAATGATTTCTGAAGGATCATGTGACACTGAAAAGTGATGTGTAATTAGCAACAGTAATGATGTTAAATTCAGCTTTCAAATTACATTTTAAAATATATTAAAATAGAAAACTGTCATTTTAAATTGTCATAATATTTCACAATATTACTGTTTGTCTTTTTTTTCCATCAAATAAAACAGTCTTGGTCAGCAGAAGAGACTTCATTTAAGAACATAAAAAATCTGATCTAAAACTTTTGACCGGTAGTGTATGTATATTTTTGACTGGTAGTGTTTTTGACTGTATGTATATATTTATATATATATATGTATATATATGTATATCTATAGTGTGTGTGTGTGTGTGTATATATATATATATATATATATATGACTCCAAACTTGTAAAATAGATAATAAAAATAAATGTAGTCTCCTGTCCTAGAACTTCAAGATGCTGTCAAGTGTATTTCAAGAGCTTAAACTGATACATATATTAACTAAAAGAAAAATGCAGGAAGCAACATAACCACCCAGCAAACAAAGAAACAAAACCTGAGTGTGTGTTACCTTGCCCAACAGATGATGAAGTAACAGTGGGGAAGTTCTATGCCACATTCCTGATTCAGGAATACTTCAGGAAATTTAAGAAGCGCAAGGAACAGGGCCTGGTGGCCAAAATTCCCCCAAAGACTGCTCTTTCACTGCAGGTGGGTACAGAAGAGCACATGCACACTTTCACCTGCTACAACTGAGAAGTGTGTTTTTGTTAGCATATGAATCTGCGTCTGTTTGCGTCTGTTCTGACCAGGCTGGCCTGCGTACACTGCATGATATGGGTCCTGAGATCAGAAGAGCGATATCAGGAGACCTGACTGTGGAGGAGGAATTGGAGAGAGCCATGAAAGAAACCGTGTGTACTGCTTCTGAGGATGATATCTTCAGGGTAAAGGTCTGATATTGCCTCTTATTTCCTCTCTTCTCTGCTCACATCATCGCTTCTGCTGCCGGAGCTTCTGCCCACTTGCATGCGACCATCAGCCGGATCTTCAAACCAGAGTCCTTTCCTGGCTGTGAAGGGTTGCTGTGGCAGAGCTGCTTGTTTAGATTCATTGCTCAGCACTGGAGGCCTTTAATTATTATTATTTTTTTTCCATTTGTTATTTAGTTGAACAAAATCATTATGTTCATATTAAGTTCATAAACGTTTACAAGCTTTACTTCTAAATATATCATAAGTCATTAATGAGCAGCGCTTTGCCCTCATCATACAGATCGAGTTTTAAAGGAAATTACTCTATTAAGAATGGTTCATTTGGATTTAGTCATCAGTGATGTTGAAGTACATTTGTAGACGGTTTAGATCGATCAAAAACATCACTGCTGTCTGAATGTAAGTGCAGAGTGAACAGAGGAAGTGGAAAGTGTATGTGTGTCTGTTTGGCCTCATTTACCTGGTATTAACATTTGTGTTGTGTAATCCGCATCAGATGTAGACATCACTAAATATAGCTAAAAGCGTGTTACTGTACAAATCAAGAAACTGTTGAAATCAAACCAAATGGAATGAGTTTAGTAATAGTATACAAAGTTAATTATATAATTTAATAGATAGTAGTAACCATAAAATAGTAACCATAATATAAAATATTATTGAGAATTTTATGCTGAATTTTATTTATTTTTTGTTATGTTAAGATCAAAAGAAAATTAAATCGATCATGAGAAAACAAGAAAAACATGTACTTGCTCAAGACGTCATGTCACACTAACATGTGATGTATGTAGTCCCTCTGCTCGACAACATCTGAAAAATCCCTGAAGATATTAATACCAGGTGTGAACGGGGAGGGATGACCAGGTTTGCGTAAACGTGATCACTCATGCTCGCTTATTTGTCTTTGCAGCGGTCTGGGGGCCTCTTCGGGAACCACGTCAACTACTACAACCAGAGTGATGGCCACGCCTCCTTCCCACAATCCTTCACAACACAACGGCCATTGCACATCAGTAAATCCGGGAGTCCCGGCGAGGCAGAATCTCCCTCTCATCAGAAGCTCGTCGACTCCACCTTCACTCCGAGCAGTTACTCTTCCTCAGGATCCAACGCAAACATCAACAACGCCAACAACACAGCCATCGGACACCGGTATCCCAAACCTACCATCAGCACAGTGGACGGACAAACGGGGCCTCCCCTCACCACCGTCCCACTGCCACGGCCCACATGGTGCTTTCCTAATAAGAGGTAGGATGCCATGTGCTTTCTGTACTAGAAAGCAGATGTGTGAGTTAGTGGGGAGATTTTCAGGTTTGTCAGGTTCCTAATTGTGGTTTGTCTCACCCCTGATGTGAACCAGGAGCTGTTTCTATGATTCTTTCATGCGGTACGTTCCTCTCACAGAGACAGGGAGAGACCTCATCTCTTTGGAGGGCTGTTGTATGCTCTGTCCATACTGGGGTTGATCTGAAGCGAAATGTGTGCAACACACACTCTCAGTGTGTTGAGAGATCCACTCCATGCTTAAGTTTATCTTGCAGGATCTGTGAGCAGCTTTCCTGATTGGCTGACAGCTGAATGAGCATGTGCTAGGCCCGCGGATTTCAACTGGTTTTCCTTCTGAACCCAGATTTCATGCCATCAGTGATGAAAAATTCACACAAACCTGGTGATGTGAAACATAAATTACTTCATTATTACTAAAATTTACGGAGCCCCCCTAGTCCCATTTTGGCAAAAAAAATAATTATAACTATCTCTTGGCCTCAAGATACTATCTCGTGGCCTATAGTGTCCTTTTACATAAATTATCTTGAGGCCAAGAGTTACTATCTTGAGGCCACGAATTACTATCTTGAGGCCACCAGTTACTATCTCGAGGCCACGAGTTACTGTCTTGAGGCCACGAGATAGTATCTTGAGGCCAAGAGTTACTATCTCGAGGCCACGAGTTACTGTCTTGAGGCCAAGAGTTACTATCTTGAGGCCACGAGTTACTGTCTTGAGGCTATGAGTTACTATCTTGAGGCCACGAGTTAGTATCTTGAGGCCACGCACGAGTTACTATCTTGAGGCCACAAGATAGTTATAATTTTTTTTTTATAACTATAACTATACCGTAAAAATTACTTAAACTTTTAAATAAAAATCTAATTCAAAATATTAATAAATATAATATTTAATAACACTGCTGACAGATGAATTTGTTGCTAAATACTTGAATGTAGACCCTTTGATATCAACATAACAAATAGATTAAGGCATGGTTGTTGCATTGTTTTCCGACCCACCAGTTGAAAACCGCTCTGCTCGGCCATGTTAGGTGTAAGTGTTGAAGCTCTTCCTGCTGGTCATTTCCAGGCTGTACTGAAGGGGCTCTTCATTTTGACCAAAATAGAAAAGCATCAATTGTACAAGCAGCTCTGCCTGAAAGCTATTAAACAGGAAGTACTACATGTTTTCAGCACAATCCCAAAAAACAAGATATACAGTTATTTCTGTTAGTGGAGCTCCAATCTTTATGAAGTGCCCCTTGACAAAACATTTCTCCTCTTAAATGTAGTATCATAAGGTTTCCATGCAAAAATAAAACCAGTGTTTCTGTAATGTGACACAATCAATTATAACTGTACAATGCGGTTTGTTAGACAGCAGTGCTTCAGACAAAACAAACCCTAAGCTGCTTCAATTGATTGTTCACATTGTATCAGCCTTATGAGAGCTTGAGGAGAGAGTAACTGCTGTTATCTGTAAAGGTTTCCTCACTTTCTGAAGAGCAGATGATAAAGATGCGCAATATCCTTATAGTTCACCTGTGTGTGTTGATTTGTGTCTTGTATAGCTCTGATTCCAGTGACAGTCGTCTCCCTATAATACGCAGAGAGGAAGCGTCTACGGATGAGACGTACGATGAAACATTTCTAGATGAGAGAGATCAGGCCATGCTCTCAATGGACATGTAAGACTTCAATATTCTGCTTTTACGTAAATTAATATCAGAACATTTAATACAAGCCACAAGAGGGTGTGTGATACAGTGATGCATGACTTCAGGTAGCTTATTGCCTTCTATAAAAATGACAGATTTGGTACAAAGACGCGATATTTCATAGAAGGAATAGAAAACCAGTTCTTTTAAATTGTAATATTTCACAATTGCTGTTTTACTGTATTTTTGACCAAATAAATGCAGCCTTGGTGCAACATACAGTAAGAGACTTCTTTCAAAAACATAAAAATCTTACTGACCCCAGACTTCACAAAATATAATTTCTTATTCTTTATTATGGGGTGAAATTTGACAGTTTCGTGAGATTCAGCCTCCTAGAAAGAATAATATTTGGTTATATCGAGTCCACTTCAGACATTCAACTAACTATAAGTAACTTTGCAACTACATGTCAACTAACTCTCATAAGAGTAACAGTAGACTGTTAGGTTAGGGTTCAGGTTAAGATGATATGTAGTTGCAAAGATACTTATAGACAGTAGATTGTCTGTTGGGGGACAATCAAAATAAAGAGTTAACTTATTACGTATATACGATTTTAAGCAGACAAGCCTACTAATACTCTAATGAGAGTTAGTTGACATTGAGTTGCAAATTTCTTTATAGTTAGTAGAATGTCTAAAGTGGACCATCAAAATAAAGTGTTACCTAATGTATTAATATTTTGAATGTGTGTGCTGGGTGCAGGCTGGAATTTCAGGATGAAGAGAGCAAGCAGTTGGCTCCCATGGTGGAGGCGGATGTAGAGGAGGAGAGGAGGCTGTGGCAGTCTCCACGGCGCCGGGCCTTTCTCTGCCCCACTGCACTGAGTAAATACACACATACATTACACTTCCTTTGATTCCATACAATCTGTAGTTTTGCTTCAGATGTGATGCTGAAGTTAAATGCACTTTTACTTTTTAACAGGTCGACGGTCTTCCTTTCACTTGGAGTGTCTGAGAAAACATAACAGACCTGATGTTTCTCAGAAGACAGCACTACCACTGCACCTAGTGCATCATCAGGTGAGCTCATCCACACACATGCCTGACAAAGGCTTTTTTGAATCCTTTTCACTCATTCATCATCTGGTTTTCAAAGGCTCTGGCTGTGGCGGGGTTAAGTCCCTTGCTGAGACGGAGTCATTCTCCGACGCTGTTCTCGCGTCTGTGTTCCACACCTCCTGCGAGTCCCAGCGGCCGCGGCGGGGGAGGGCCGTGCTACCAGCCCGTTCCTTCTCTGCGGTTGGAGGGCAGCGGATCTTACGAGAAACTCAACAGCAGCATGCCGTCTGTGAACTGCAGCTCGTGGTACAGCGACAGTAACGGCAACCACAGCAGGAGCGTGCAGAGGACGCAGCGACCCGTGTCCCTCACGGTTCCGCCGGTCTCGCGCAGAGACTCCACATCCCTGGCACACGGGAGCGCCGGCAGCCTTGTGGAGGCGGTAAGATGCATTGTCCCTCACTTTATGCAAGACTTTACTGGCTAAACCATTATTTTTTGTTTAAGCCAATGGTGAATCTTAAAATGGTGGGTTGTTTTGGTTCCAAAAAGTTTTCTTTCAAGCCCTGTTTACATCTGGAATTAAGATGCATTTTTGTCGATCGGATCACAAGTGGGCAACGCTAAATACCGATTTGAGCTTGTCCTCTTTCAACAACTTCTAGAGATAGTCGAAAACGCACTAGACCGGATTCGTTTTGTTGCGTAAACGCTTGTGGTCAAATGTGTTCGGACCACAAAAGACCACCTACACTCCGCCTACTGACTTATAACGCCGGAAGCGCGCTAGCCAGACGGGATTTAAACTTGGTTGACTGAAGACCCAAGTTTGGTTTGAAGATTAAAAGAAATTTACCAAGCAAAATGTTCTCTTACCTTTCCTGATTTCTCACGATTTCTCACTCACGCTCTTCGTATGTTTTTCCGTCATCTTTGGTTGCGTTCATATCTAAATTGTAGGGCTGTCAAACGATTAATCGCGATTAATCGCATCCAAAATAAAAGTTTGTGTTTACATAATATATGTGGGTGCACTGTGTATAATTATTTTATATATATATATATATATAAATACATACACATGCTTGTATATATTTAATATTTTCATGCATATACTGTATATAGATTTATATATGATTTATATTATATATAAATATATATATATATATATATATATATATATATATATTTATATATATATATATTTATATATATGTAAATAATATTTTTTCTTAAATATACATGGATGTGTGTGTATTTATATATATATATGTATATATATATACAAAATAATTATACACAGTGCACCCACATTATGTAAACACAAACTTTTATTTTGGATGTGATTAATCGTGATTAAACTAATCGCAGCCCTACTAAATTGTGAGTTTAATTCTTCCATTAATTTGAAAGATCAGAAAAAGCTCACACATTTACTGGCCCATTGACCCTCCTCTCAAATAAATCAGTACAGAAGTGGTTGAAAGTGGACTGAGATTATAACACTCTCTAAGTACACCCTCGCCTACTTCTGATCGACCAAAACGCTTAATAGCGTGCGGTGTATGGTGACTGTTTTTTTTTTTTTTTTTTTGTGTCTTGTCTACAGTCCTCAAAGTCTTACTTTCTCCACTCAGGTGTTGATATCTGAGGGTTTGGGTCGGTATGCACAGGATCCCACCTTCATCCAGGTAGCGAAGCAGGAACTAGCGGACGCCTGCGACATGACCATGGAGGAGATGGAGAATGCCGCTGACAACATTCTCAATGCTAACGCGCCGCCCAACGCCAACGGAAACCTGCTACCCTTCATGCAGTGCAGAGACACTGGCTCACAGGAGTCCCATTGCAGCCACGCACTGGGCCTCTCCACCCCCACGGGCTCCGATGAGCTGCTGGGGACGGAGTTAGAGCAGTCCGAGGGGGCTGGGCAGAGGAACAGCGTTCTGATGGACGACGAAGATATGGAGTGTGTGACAAGCTTGTAGGGGGAACAGCAGCAGCACGGAGGACTTCCTGTGTCTTAGCCCAGCTCTCTCCGAGGACACTGCTGTCCTGCAGTCTGACCCGTCTGTTGCGTGTACCTACCGTAGGGGTATAAGGCCATTCTGCTTAGCTGAGACCGAGTTGGTTTTTAGTTCGTCTGTGTGTTTGCAAGAGCACGAGCGAGTAGGCGTGTGTACATGTTTGTGTGCGTGTTTCTAAAAGTGCCTCACAGTTCTCACAACCTTGATTGCAGTACGGAAATGGAAAAACAACCCTGACCGAGCAGGGAATTAAGGGAAAAGATGCGACGTTGTCGCTCAAGCAGTGGGATCTGTCCGCCGGTGGGAGGACAGAGCGAGTTTGCGCTGACCTGTGTGTGTGTGTGTGTGTGTGTGATGGTAGGACCCGACGGCCGTCTCATCGGCGTGGACGTGTTGTGCCGAGCAGGTGGATCTTGTTGGCCCAGGAGCCGTCAGAGATGCTCAGAGAGACACACTGGAGCGGCTCTCTCATCCTTTCACGGGACTGTCCATCCATCCTTCCATCTGTTCATCAAGAGAAATGTCATCCGTCTCCTTTTCGGCTTTCGTGTTCAGTTAATGATTTTTGCTGCTTATTAAATTTGATTTCCACCCATTATTCTCTAGGTAAGCCTGCACTTTTTTTTTTTTTTACTCCCAAATTGCTTTTTCTCGTGTACCGTTTCGGCTTTCAGGTAGCTGCTAGCCATGCAAGGTACGGGTCATTGCATCAGTGGCCTTTTATTCGAGATCTGCTTTCTTTTTTTTATCTTCCAGCATTTAGTGTTTATAATGTTTATCATGGATTCCGCACAGGTGGATGCTGTTTTTTTTTTTTTTCTTCTTAAATTATTATTCTTATTATTATTATCGAAGGCATTTAAGATGTTTATGCCAGATGATGCAGTGTTGTGAATCTAATGCCTCTTACTGACACAAACAATTATTTATTTATTTATTCATTCCTGTCAGAAGTGAAGCGTGTTCCGCCGGGGGTTCGGTCTCACTCACAATGTTTATTGGTAGCTCACGAGCTGTAAATGAGCAGTGTCACGCGCCTGGAATCAGGCAGCACTGACCGGTCTCATGGTTCCCCTTGCTGCTGTTGGATCGGACTCGCGTTTTGCTCTGAAACTACTGACGTTTCTTCACTGCTGATCTCCAGAAACATTCTGTCATGATCCCACCTGCTCGACACAGGAAACAGCAGATCTTTGGAAGGTCAGTAAATAAGGTGCACTTTGAAGAGAGGACGAATGGTGGAGTATTCAGGGATGTCTGGGTAGCGCATCATTTAAGAGAAAACAAACAAACTAATGTAGTTCACACAGGGCTAAATATATGATCATCTTTATGAAAATACCAACATCAGCAGTGTCATCATCGCTATTATTATTATTATTACTATTATCGTTAAGGATATTTTTTCTGCTGTTTCCATGCAGACACACAGAGAACTACTTATTGATCTATTATGCAAATAAGGTGTTGAAGCATTAGCATTGTGTTGGTAATGTGTCGACGGGATGGAGGGTGCCCCCTAAACACATCCGCTGATGAGAAACCTGACCAATCCACTTCCAGGCATCTCTCCGTTCGTGCAACACTTAGAAGTTAGAAGTTCTGTCACTGTTTTGCACACTACTTCAGACAACATAAATTTCTCTTTCCATACGTGAAAAGATAATCGACTATTTTAGTCAAACCGACTCCTCACTTTCTACACCAAACGTCCTGGCGTTTCGTTTCAGGCCTCAACCATTCCATTTGATTTCTGTCTCTGGTCCTGTGCCGGTTTTTTGTGGGTGCGATAGAGTTCCTGATTGTTTACAGGAGGTCTCTGCTCTGAGGATGATGCAAAGCTTGTGAAAAAAAAAAACGTGACAAATGTAGCCAGAATCCACCTGCTCTGTTCCAAAGCCGCCACCTCGCCCTCATATCTCCTCCACACACGTGCCATATGTCATTGTGAGGCTGCCCCGGGCATATTTCGAGGCCTTGGTTGTGTACGTGTGCGAGTTTCTCCGTGTTTAGCATATGCAGAGTGCCGAAACGAGCGTGTTTGCGTGGTGTCCGTGTTAGTATATGCAGGATAAGTGCGTGAGTGCATGCGTATGTGCTTGCATACCACAAGATATGCAAAAACAATGCAATAACTTTGACTGTACAACAGTTTTCTTTCAGAACTACAGCTGTACAAAAATCTAAGATACAGAGAGAAATATATTCACTGTTGTGTATTAAGTTACAGAACTTTAAAATCGAAGAAACCTGTCATACTTGAAATCGGGTGCATTTGAGTATTGAGTATTTTGAAAATCTCGTGCGGGTCAGTTTGGTTTGATGTTTTTCTTCCGTTGGTTTCAATTATCTCTGCATGAGGATTATTTTGGTGTGCCAAGCGTTTTGAGTATTTTTTTTGTTGTTTTCATTTTAAACATTGAGGAAACACTGATGACGAGGAGTGAAGGTGTAAATACAGACGGAGAAGAGAAGTGTCTCGTTGGTGTGAAAATGATTTTGCATATCTTGTGCTCAGCTGAAAGGTGCATGATACGCAAGAGCAGCTCTCTCTCTCTCTCTCTCTCTCTCTCTCTCTCTCTCTCTCTCTCTCTCGCGCGCGCGCGCTTTTTTCCCTTTTATCCTTTCATTCACTCACCCTCCTTGTCCTTTCTTCAGCAGACATCACAGTGAAGGCGTTTTATCACGGCATCCGCATGCCGGTGAATGGGCTCACTCTAAATGGTTGGTCATGCACATAAATTCTCACTATTATTTAAGGCTGCACACGGAAACATTAGAAACCCCCTGTCATTTCTCAAGCCTCATGGACAATCCGCATTCGGCGAGGAGATTTAGGTTGGAAATAATGGATGCTTGAATATTTATTTCTCGTTTTTGGTTGCGTTTGCATGGAATCTTAAGAATCAACCTAGCAGACGGAGTCGTCCTCTCCCTTCATTTGCCAATGATTGTATATTTTTATAGACTTAGAAATGAATTAACACTAGAAAAGCGACAATATTAACTCATCTATATCTGCTGAATGTCAGGGTTAAAATGGCTACACACAACCGTGTTTGAGAATGTATCGTAGTGATTATGTATAGATAGAAATTAAATTTATGATAGAGAAATATAGAGTAAATCATTCGTATTCACCGCAGTAGCTCCTTTGAAACTCCAGTCGTACGGCCTGTTTTTTGAGCAGGATGGTTGGGCGTTTTTTTTTTGCTGAGGGAGGAGTGCAATGAGATTAATCAAGAGATTTCAAATCCGAGGGCTTTTTCACCGCTGCTTTATTCAGATCAACGCATCACGTTCCCCTTCGAGCACCTGCACATGATAGAAGAGCTTTCGTGACACAAAAGCAGCCCCTGTGTTAAACGAAACCACTAATGAATGAACAACACAGAGAGCTGTCCGCTCAGGCCTTGGGGAAACGTACCAAATATTTGACTGAATATTTTATTAGTTGCTCAGTGAGGTTTTTTTGCCCAAATGGTTGTAATGTAGCTTTTCTTCTCTCAGAGAATCAGAAGTTATTTTATATATTTTAATATATGAGAAATATTTATCAGATGGAAGTTTTTCGCTCTGATGGAGGGAACGGCCAAAGTCGTGATGTTTCAGTGGGGGAAGTGTAGGTCGCTCTCCTGATGGACTCTGATTGGTTGTGGCTTATATTTTCGATTTGCCATCAGTAGCAGTAGAGCACACGCACGTTTCCCTAACAAAAAAAGGATATATTGAAAAATAAAATTGTTTGATTAGAATGTATGATGATATAATCCATAGCAATTGAGCAGCATTGTTATAACCTTTCAAGCTCATAAAACATTACAGTAAACCACAGTCTTTAGGGTGTTTTTGTTTTATTTGGATAAACCCAGTGTTTCTGGGTTCATGTGTGTTCGTTGGCTTATTCTGCATGTGTCAGACTGAAGGAACGTGCCGTCGGGGTTGACCTTTGACCCAGAGGAAACCTGGACAGCTGCAATGTCTGCCCTCTGGTTTAACCTTTGTGTAGCACGTATCTCTAATGTCCTCCTTTATATGACTGTTAATTTGATATTATAAGTTAATGTAGTTTGTTAATGAGTTTTAATGATAAATTAAAAGCTAAGGTGGTGATGCAATAATCACAATTTGCACATTTAAACCACATTTAGTTCGACACGTCGTACACAATCCGAGTGAAGGATGAATTTATGCATAGATTTTTAGCTGTCGTGTAATTATTAATTTCGCCCTAAGCTCAAAATGTCAATCTTGCCATAGTTTCATTTCAACCGGTGGGACGATAAATGAATGCAGATTGTTTCAGGCCGTCTCCTGCAGTAGGTGAGACGGGTCTTCGGTGTTTTTTTGAAATCCGAAATCACGGGTAGGGTTAGGGCCGAACGAATGCAGAACAATTTCTATTTTAAGTGGCATTTCCCCACCTCTAGTTCCACCCAGCGAATGTAGCACTAGAGACAAAGAAATGATCAGAACGGTAACGAGCTCGAATAGTTAATATTGCACAAATCTCCATGTGTGAGTGAACATATTGTAATGGCTTATTCTTTATCTTTCTGCAGAGATGGACATAATGATTGATTCGTTGGGTCTCTTAGGAGAGAACTGAGGGAATTGATTCCCTCACGCTCACTCATCGACACCGTAGTCTTTCTTTCGGCTGAAAGGCGAATCTGCGTCACACTATTTATTTTGATGCGATTCGGTCGTCATTGAACCACTCAAGTCCATCAGACTCACAAAGGGAGAAATCGGTGAGAAATCGGCTTTATTTCGGCGACCACACGAGCAGCTTCTCTAGTTTTGATCGACGGTGCGGACGGGAAGAGTAGTCTCAAGGTCCTGAGCTGTTTGTTAGATTTACGAGCTGAATTCAAATTAGATGCGTGTCGTGCTTTTGGTAGAATTTGAAGGAATCAGTGCTGACCATTCAGGACTCTCACGAAACACCGTCAGAGGTCATTCACATTTTGGACTATTTAATCGAGTTTAGACCCCAGGTGTTATTGATAAGTCTGTGAGACGTCTGCATGGTCTGTCATTCCCTCCTCTACTTTTACTGACTCTTTTGTTTCATTCCATCATTCTTTCATTTGTTCATTTAGATTTTAAAAAGAATACGCTACGTAAATCTGAAGATTCAATCACTTTTTCTACTCCTATTTTCAAAAAAAAAAAGTGAAAAGAAAAAAAACGACAAAAAATTGGATTTGTAAATAAGTGATTGTACAGTTTGTATCTGTATCTGTCAGTCTGTCTTTGGTGACAGAGTGTGTCTTGCTTATAACGCACGCTACCAGTAAATAAAAACTAAAAAAATATCTTTAGATTGTATGGTTCTTGACAGGAAGTTTTAAATTAATCTCTGCTGTATATTCCTGTAATATTGCATTTTTATCTGAGGAATGATGTTATTAAACAATTGCAAATAAAGTGAATTTCTTAAGGTTTGGTTCTTCTCCATCTTACGGACGCTGCAATGTTCACAGGTAATTGTTCTCACCTCGAAACACAGGTTAAACTCAGATGTTGTTTTATTATGGTCATTCCATGAGATTTTAAATGACAAATTATATTAAACATAATAGAAATATAATAGTTTCATTTTTCATTAAATCCAGAGTCCAGCCACTGGATCAGCACAATCTTCTAAATGATTTATAAAAATGCAGCCTGTGTAAAGCAGTCATAGATGTGTGTCTGTTTAGCTGGACGAGTCCTTGTGGTTGATCATCCGTGACTCTCCATGACGGAGCGTGAAGAACTGATCTGGATTCAGTCCCTGATTCACCATAGCCTCACGCAAACGAGCTGGAGGCTCAAGGTAATGCTGAGAGAGAGAGAGAAATAAACAGCAAGGTACAGGATTTAATTAAATTCTTTCAAAAACATTTTAATAAAACATTTTGTAGTAGTTTATATGTACTACTGTTCAAAGGTTGGGGGATCTCTTATGCTCATAATAATAATACTCATAAATTTTACAATTTAAATAAACTGTTTTCTTTTGCATTGTAATTTATTCCGGATTTGGTGCTCAAGAAACATGTCAATGTTAAAACTAGTGTGTATTTAACACAACATATTAAATAAATAAACAGGAAAAACAAGTGATACCTCATAGGCCAAAGCAAATGTCCCCCAGTGAATGGCCAGCGATGTTTTGGCCTGAATGTCCATGTGAATCAGAACAGCCTCTTCAGGGTCCACGTGTTGAGACTTCATGATCCCTCTAAACAAGACAGGTAAAATCATTATTTAATGATCTTTGGTTTTATACACACAGCTGTTCTTTACAGTCTTACCTGGGCAGGTACGCTCCGATCGGGATGGCAGCCAGGTCGAACGGTCCAAGCCGTTTTCCGATCTCCTTAAACTCTGAACAGTATCCCGTATCCCCAGCGAAGAAGAAACGACAATTGGGCCCTGTGATAGTCCAGCTACCCCATAATGCTTTGTTCTCATCCACAGGCGTGCGTTTGCACCAGTGCTGTGCAGGCGTGCAAATAAACGTGACATCATCATGCCCGGGGATGCGGCTCCCCACCCACCAGTCCAGCTCTGTGACGTTCTCACAGCCGGTCTTCCTCATCCATTCGGCCAACCCAAGAGGCACAAACCAGCGCAAACCAGAACCGAAGCGAACGTTCAGCGCTGCCACAGAGCCTGCGTCGAGGTGATCGTAGTGTGTATGACTGATGACCACAGCGTCCAGGCGAGGAATCTGTTCTACAGTGCAAGGCGGGTCACGGTAACGCTTCGGGCCCACGAATGCCAGTGGAGAGGCTCTCTGGCTGAACATGGGATCAGTCAGAACCACCAGTCCTTCCATCTCCACCAGAACAGAGGCGTGACCCAGCCAGGTCGCTCGCACAGATGAGCCCGTCTGCCCGCACTGATCTGGCCTCTGGACGAAATACGGCTCCAGAACCGGCAGCTCGCGGTCCAGAACCTGAGGATAAAAAAACAGAAAACAATTTTTTAAAAATCCTTTTTTAAATTAAATTTGAAATAAAAAATGCATATAATTTTGTTAAATTTAATATAAATTTATAATTGCATATTTAAATTTCATACCTATTTATAAATATATAAATACGGAATATACATTTAGATAAACAATTTTATTTTATTAATCATTTTTAATTATGAATGCATAAATTAATATGAAATTGATTATACATTTACTTTTAAAGCTAATTCAAAGCTAATTATTTTAAAACATTGAAGGAAATGTTTTATGCCATTTAGCTGCCCCTTTTCTACTTGAAAAGCCTCTATACCTCAGACTTTACAGACAATAATCAAATCTAAACTAGTTTTACTTGCTAATGCTAGTTATATTCAATAATATTCCCGTTTTAAAGCACAGGAATCGTGTGTGTGTGTGTGTGTGTGACATTTCAGATTCCACACTGCTGAATCAATGCATTCCTGATCAGTGACTCCTAAATCGAGCACAAAATGAGTGTTGTTTACCTCTTTGACACTGGGCACATTACTGTTGTTCTTCTCCATGAGGAACAGGCGAGCAATGGTACTGTAGGAGGGGAACTGCCATGTTGTCCAAGGGTTTACAAAGCACCCACGAGAGTCCCGTCTGGAGCATGAAACACCTTGCTCTCCTCGGTAATCCAGTGGGAAGTTGTTCCCTGCAGTGACTAAAGGTTTCTCTGCCATGGAAGCCCTGTCTGGAGCTGAACTGCACAAACACCTGTTACAAACATATTTGAGCTACTTTAGCATTAAACAGATACAGTAAAAACACATAAGGAACACATAAGAGAGGTGAAAGACCACAACTGTCCTGCAGAAAACTGCACAAAAAAAAAAAAAAAATGTGGCTATGGCTATTTTGGATACTCTCATTTTTTTCTGCATATGCTTCTGGTTGCTTGTGCACATTTGCATTCATTGCTTTAACTTACCAGTATCTATCTGTACAAGTAACTAGCCTTTATTTGTATAGCGCTTTATACAATACAGATCGTTTCAAAGCAGCCTTGCATCATTTAATCATTTAACTGTTATCACTATATAAACACACCTTTTTAGGACAAGGATGTACACTCAAAACTGGACTATGAAACCTGTACCGTGATGGTGCATTTTTTTAATTCTGGCAGACACCCTTCATAAAATGTAAAGTGCACTGTCTCTAAGGAATATGCTATATTTATCTGGCCAGAGAATCAAATGGTCACATTTGTAATAGATACCTTCATAAATGGTGATAAATCAAAATAAATCAACCTGAAAAGAACAGTTTATGACTAACCCGACAACCCCGGAGTGGATTATAAAGCAGAATGTAAGCTTGTGTCTCGCCTATCATGAGCTCGCGTGTGTTGTTGTTATCAAACAGAAGTGATGACATGATACGTACCGATGCGTCAGCTCTGCCAGCCGCACTAGTCTCGAGCCTGTCTGTTCGAGGAGTGTCTCGAGCGCCGCACGAGCGCGCCGCCTCTGATGTAAGCGCCACAGTAACAGAGATGATGATGTATGAGCGGCCATTAGGGACAAAAACCTAATAACGAAACGCGTCAAAGTTTAACCTGCCAACACGCGCAGTTTGATTTAGTAGTTCAAAACGGCATAATAACGTGTGATAATAGTAAAAGACAAACTCCGTGTTTCACGGCGTTTTCGGTGCGTGTGAAAAGAGGTCCAGCCAGTTTGGTTGCAGAAGAGTTTCAAAGAGTTTCCTTGAACGATCCACGGATTACCACATAGCCGGAACGTTTGAACACCCACTCATCGATGTGTTTAGCAAGACCAGACTAGTTCATTTCTGATCCTGTGTCAAAACTGGATCAAAAATGCTTGTGATTGTGAATAATAACTCTAATATAACAAATATGATTAATCTGATATAGAATATCCCCGTGTTGTAGCTTTTCACATCTGGGAACCTTAATATTATTTTCCTAAGTTAGATGTAGTTGCACTTTTAATGTTTTATTACAAGAGGGTAGGTTTGGGAACGTTTAAGACTACTGGTGTTAACACTGCACAAACGTGAATAATGTAAAAGTTATCGTTTTAAAGAAACAAAAATTGTGTTGAAATTAAAGACTAGGTTACTGTGTGAAGAAAACAGTAGCTCACTGATATTTGATTTAGTTATTACATCTTTCCATTATTATTTCCATTATTCTGTCGACAAAGGCTGACTTAGTGAGTCCAAAGTTGTAGAGGTTTTCTGAGAATGGACTGCGAATGAATTACTCCTTTATAGCTCAATAATTTAACATTCAAATGTATTTTTACTTTTTACAACATAGATTGAAATGAACTTGTCATTCACGTCTCCATGATGCCACTCTGCACCAGGACCGTTTCACTTGAGCTCACTCACAGGGCGGAATATCACTGACGGACGGATGTGAGTAACGGCGTATTATGTCCCTTACGCTTTTATTTTTCTTCATTCGGGCCGTTTGCTAATTCGTCTCTTTCCCTTTTACATGTACTCATTTCTTCATTTGAGTTTGTTTATTTTTTATCAATTCAATTATTTAGCATTATTTTCTATGCGAGTGGATTTATTGAGTGCGTATTCTCCAACGATGGAAAACTAGCTGGCGATGCTAGCAAGCTAAAGCTAGCTGCGTTTCTGTGACACA
The DNA here is from genome assembly GCA_038021265.1 of Cyprinella venusta. Classification (NCBI taxonomy): domain Eukaryota; kingdom Metazoa; phylum Chordata; class Actinopteri; order Cypriniformes; family Leuciscidae; genus Cyprinella; species Cyprinella venusta. The sequence goes on along the minus strand of CM075885.1, from coordinate 19,912,045 downwards.
AGGTGATTAAATAATAACTATTATTGTTTTCGTAGTTATCATCAATTAATAAACCTTAACAACCATGTACTAAGTAATTTCTTTTTTAAGGGTAATGACATTTTCTTTTCAGAGACATGTCAAGTGTATTGTCAACCTATGTTTAACTAGGCTAATGCTCGTTGTTTGTGTACTCTGTTGACAGGTTTATTTACATTAATACATATATTAGCTATAGCTTTATATATATATATATATATATATATATATATATATATATATATATATATATATATATATATATATATATCTGTGTGTGTGTGTGTGTATTTATGTAATGTTATACCCTATTCTTATTACATACTTTGGTTATACTTAGTGACTATTTGAAGTTGAAAACATGAGGCCATATAACAAGGGTAGTCCTACTCCTGCAAAGTTCAGTTTCAACTCTACTCCAACACACATGCCTGTAATTTTCATTTAATCGATTAGGATTTTTATGTGTTTTTGACTAGGGTTGGAGCTAAACTCTGCAGGACAGTGAGGAGAGCAGGGTTTGCTTCTCTTGCCGTAAATCCATATATTTCAAGTGCCTATTTTATTTGTAACAATCTCTGTGCTGCATGACCAGGATGAGGATGTTCTCAGTTTCACACAAGACGGCCTTTGTGGTCGATCACTGCCCGTACATGGCAGAGTCCAGCCGGCAGCTGATTGAATGTGACATGCTGACCAAAAGCCGTTCACAGGGCGTGATTCCTCTTGCTCCAGTCTCCAAATCTCTCTGGACGTGTGCAATTGAGTGCTCCATGGAGTACTGTCGAATCCTGTATGACATTTATCCCACCAAGAAACTGGTGAGTGAATGGAAACTTACACGGTTTATAGATAGAGTAGCAATGAATGAACTGTTTTGAATGGAAAAGAGCTGTGTGAAAATTCTTCAAAAATGCTCCTTTTATGTTATATGCTGGAAAAAGTAGGATATAAATTAGGAATTAATTGCAGTTCTATTTCAGCTATTCCTTCAATGTCTCTCAGGTGAACTACATTGTCAGCGATTCTGAGGTTCACATCTTGAACAGCTGGAAGCAGCAAGATCAGAGCACACTGGAGGTAAAACACACATCTGTCACTCTGTATGTCCATATCAAGCACCTTTCTTGTACCAGAGTAATCTGAGCATTGTGTTGAATTGGTGTTATGTGTATATCTGTGCTGTTTGTCAGCTGATGGCTGCCTTGGCTGCTGTTGGGCCTCCAAACCCTCGTCAGGATCCTGAATGCTGCAGTGTCCTGCATGGGCTGGTGGCAGCTGTAGAATCACTGTGTAAGATTACAGAATATCAGCACGAGGCTCGTACTGCTCTGATGGACACGGCTGACAGAGTGGCCAATAGGGGGCGCATTATCTGTCTCACCAATGCAAAAAGGTAAGCACTATACCTGTGTATATATAGTCAAAAACTGCTAAGGGGTAGAACAATAGTTATTTTTCGCTATTATTTACAACATGATCTGCATTTTCATGAGTTTTTTTTTTTTGAGATATTTGTCATCACAGAAATAATTAACTTTTTTAAAAGTATTTTAAAATAGAAAGCAATTATTTTAAAATGTAATACATTTCCACAGTATCAGTGTTTTTACTGCATGAACATAAGTGACTTCCTACTAAAACATAAAAAGTCTTACGACTTCAAACTTCTGAATGATAAGGTGTGTGTGAATATATATATATCTGTCTCTCCCTCTTAGTGACACTCATGTCAGAATGCTAGAGGACTGTGTGCTGGAAACCATTCAAGAGCAGAACAAACTGGCAGCTGGCTCTGACAGGTCAGTTCTGATACCTCTGAGTGCTGGACTCACTTTTATTCTCACACAATTAGCAGGCTCCTATTCGTACGTTATATATATATATATATATATATATATATATATATATATATATATATATATATATATATTTTTTTTTAAATGTTCATGATTTTTTTTTTTTTTACTGTGCAGAATGATGCCAATTCAGCAGTGTGAGCTTGTGCTGGTCCACATCTACCCGCAGGGTGATGACACTCTGGTTTCGGATCGGCAAAAGAAAGAGGTAGCATCTCTCTCTGCGCTAGCGCTAAATGCAAATGAATTTCCATTGGGATTTACATAATGAGATATTTTTAAAAATCTTCTATAGAGAGTTCTGAGCCTTCAATCAAATGAACCAGCTCCATAACTTTTATGAAACAGAAGTATTTTAAAAAATCAGACAAACCTATTCTTAAAAAAAAGCACCAGTTTTTGATTCCCAGCTCTTTTAAAGCATTCTGCTTTCATGCATTCAAACTTCACTCGCTAATATGTGTTATTTTTTCAGGTTCAGTATTAAACAGAGCTAAACTGCAAATTTGTTGTCACTATTGTGTAGTAATGTCTCTTTTTCTTCTCTGTGTGTGCAGCTCTCGTCAGTGTTGAGCAGTGAGGTTCACAGTGTGCGAGCTGGACGCTATCTAGCCTGCAAACTGAATGTGCTGGTTCAGCAGCACTTTGATTTGGCCTCAACCACCATCACAAACATCCCAATGAAGGTCAGACTGACTGTCAAACAGTCTCCTTTCTGCCTGTCTCTCTCTTTCTCTCTTCATCACTTGTTTGCACTATATCGGTTGCTTACACAGCTGCTGTTTTCATGGTTTATTGTTTGTTTTGCTAGCCTACATTAAATGTCTGTGAGCAGGTCAGTACTTTACAAGAGCTACTATTACTTATCCAGATCAAAACCCCACCCCCTCATCCAGCTCTTGCTAATCTCTGATTATTAATGGGAGCTTCAAAAACACATTTGCATATTACATTTAATTGGGCTATAATAATTTGAAATGCTCTTTCCTAAGCACAGCTAATACATTTGGATAATACTGTTTACAGTGTAAAAATATAAGGCCTATTAAGGAAAGTTTTTTTTAAAAAATTATATATGAAATATTATTCTTATTTAACGCAGAAAGTCAACATGAAATCAAAGTTTGCCTTATTTAGTTTCCTAATGCACATTTCTGCTCTTATTATGCACAGTTATTATGTATTTTATCACAAAAAAGATATGTTTACACTTTTTTGAATATTATTCTGCCTTGAATTTACTATTTTGCATCACTTTTGGCTACTCTTGTAGGTATTGCAGATTTTCTAAAATCTTCTCAGTACTCAATGTTGTAATTTGATGTTGGTCAGTCTTAAATATTTTAAAGAAAAAAAAAAGGTTTTTATTTGGATGCACTAAGAAGCTCTGAAATAAAATTCAGATTTAACAATTCTGATTCAAATTCAAATTTAGTACTTTAAAGGAAGAAATAAAGGGAATGTTTTTTCTTTCTATTATATTGCTGTTATTGCTCTCAGCTTTCTGTCCCCAAATCATTTTAGATTTGAACAGAAATCTAAGGTACATATAATATCATTCTTGCAAAAAAGTGTTTACACTCATTCACTGTTTTTAAATATTTGCCATTCAGTAAGTGAGTTAGATTAATGCCTTTAACCATTTCAACTGATTTATAACAGTTTTTGAAACAGTGAACAGAACAAACTTGTTTGGATCACACTGATCAATATCCATTTGTTATGATCTAGTCAATTCTTAAAGCTACACTGTGTAACTCTTTTAGTTTATTCTTAGCTAAAAACACTTAGTTCGTTCAAAAATCTGTGTGCTCATTGATGTATATTTACTTTGTTCAAGTAATAAAGTATTCTCGTGAGTGTATAATATGCCATTGAAAATACATTCGGGTAAGGGGTTCTAATGTCGGTCGCCATGTTGGCCCTCCATCTTGAAAGTACATTAGCCAAAGAGGGACATACCCGTTAATTCAAGCTTCGCCTTTCGCGTTTACATTTGAGTTAACACTCATGGACGAGGTCGAACTGGAAGCCATCTTAATCGTGGACTACGTTGGCCACAGTAGGAGTTAAAACGAAATCTGAATTGAGAGGAACAGAAACTAATATTCACTGGATGGTCATATACCTTTTCACCGCTAGATGGGGGTAAAAATCACACAGTGTAGCTTTAATGGATAAAATCAGGTCTTTTTGAACAATAAGTTTCACTTTTAATCACATCAGGGAAGTTAAATGGGTTGCGAAAGCATTTTCATGTTGACTTAAACAATTCTAAAGGAATAATTCCACACATCCATGCTCTTCAGAGTGTAGATTAGCCCCCAGCTGGATGAACAATTGACCCTTTAGATCCCCTTTCAGCCCCCAGACTTATTCTCTATCGGGGGTATTTCTCTTTTGCTTTTGCTATCTCTTTCTTCTTTCTGGGTGATGTATTTTGCCCTGGCTGGGTGTGGCCGGATGTGAAGTGTGTTTTCTTGTTCTGGTCGCTTGTGTTTTAAAAGCTGCAGTTCCCTGCAGAAAACACACAGTAGTTTTAAGATGTGTGTTTGAGGCCAGTGACCCCAGGGATGAAACGTCCTGCTCCATGGAGTCCACCCGTCTCTGTTCTCCCAGTCCTTCTCCTCTCTTCTCCTGTTCTTAACGTGTGTAAGCTCTATTTGTTGCTTACAGCCTCTGATCTCCACAACATATGAACCAGCTTGGAGACTCCGAGGCCTTTGTGGACATCATATCTGTTAGGGCACAGTTATTTTATAATCTGTGCTCTTCAAACATGAAAGCAGCAGTAGATTGTGATGTGTTAGTAGTGTAGAGGCCCGGCTGCTGATGCGTATGTGTATTTGTGTGTGTGTGTGTACATGTGTGAGAAGGAGGAGCAGCATGCAAACACTTCAGCAAATTACGACGTTGAGCTTCTGCACCATCGTGATGCACATATGGAATTTATTAAGAGTGGTGAGTAAATCTGTCTTTTGCATCAAAAATCCAACACCGCCTACATTTCACTGCATAAATCTTTTGGACATTAGACCACAGCATCTGTTCTCAACCTTTATAACGCATTAAAAAAGAATGCAAATAAACAGTTATCACATTCCAGGTCAGTTTTGACCCATGGAGCATAAGCTTATAAAACAATCATACATATACATATTTCAACAATAAACATATTGTATCTGATGATTAACCTCTAATCAATGAGTGAATATAAAGACATTTCAAAGTTTGACATGTTATTACTATACTTACCACTATTTATTAATTAAATATTGAGAAAGTCAATGAAATATCAAATTGTATCAAGTAAAAACCTTTTTGATCCATGTTTATGAGGTATTTATATTATTAAAATATATATATATATATATTATAGACCAGTAATAAATGATTAAATTAAAGGGATAGTTCATTTAAAAATGAAAATTCTGTAAATTCGTGTTCTAAATCTGATATTGTTATGTGAGAAAGAAAAGGATAAATGTTTCTCATGTTTGTGTTTCTCATGTGTAGGTGATTTGCACATGGCCGGCAGCACCAGCAGAGACAGTGGGCTGAAGGAAACTGTCACACTCAAATGGTGCACTCCACGCACCAACAGTGTAGGTGAGTGGAACTCTGGGAAATGTTTTTTTTCTTTCTGCCGCACGACAAATTCATGATTTTTCTTTCTTTTTGCAGAGCTGCATTACTGCACAGGGGCGTATCGTATTTCTCCAGTGGACGTTAACAGCCGGCCATCTTCCTGCCTCACCAACTTCCTGTTGAATGGTGTGTGTGTGCACAATCTCTCTGCCCCACCATGCTTTTTTTTTTTCTTATTGTATATAGTTTCACTCATTAATATTTTTGATAACAGAAAGAGAGAGGCTCGGCTATGAAACTGTGGAAGTACATGCTTTATTGTATATTTTCCTTTTGTCTTGGGTCTCACCAGGTCGATCTGTGCTACTAGAGCAGCCCCGCAAGTCCGGGTCTAAGGTCATCAGTCACATGTTGAGCAGCCATGGAGGAGAAATCTTTCTGCATGTCCTGAACAGCACACGCTCAACATTGGAGGACCCGCCCTCCATCAGCGAGGGCTGCGGTGGCCGAGTGACCGACTACCGCATCACTGTAAGCTCAACAAGCACTGTCTTTGACTGCGTTCACATAATTCACATAATGTAGTGATAACCATAATTACGTGTTTCCAACCAGTATAAAACACGTATGTCTTTGTCAAATTTGCAATTACAACTTTCTCTATAAACAAACAATTAAAATGGCAAAAGCTTCAGCATTATCATAGAGGTACTTTAGTAGTGATGAAGCGCTTTACGGTCGCAAACAGCCACAGATGAATCCAATTCATTAGAGGGAAAAATAGTGACAACATGCAATGTTAATGCAGAGTAAATCTTGATAATATCTCTTTTCAGGACTTCGGTGAGTTTATGCGTGAGAATCGTCTGACTCCATTCCTGGACTCGTTGGTAGATGCAGCAGGCAGAGCTCCAGTGGAGAGAGCCAAATCTCAACTAGAACGACACACACGATACTGGCCGATGATCATCTCCCAGACCACCATCTTCAACATGCAGGCGGTGAGGGACAACATCTAAATCTGTGGTTCTCAACCTGGAGGCCTCAACTAGGAGGCCTTCGCAAACTTCCAAGAGGGGCGCAGGATGACGGAATCATAAAAAAACTGTTTTTGTTTATAGTTCTGTTAATATTATTTTATGTAGGGGGGCTTTGAATCATCTTGTGTTGGACAGTGGGGGGCCTTCAAGTCAAATGGTTGATAAGCAAATCCTGTTTTGAAGAATGTTTGGTCAGTTTTTGCCATGCATCTTGTGTGCATGATCTGTGTGTGTGTAGTGTGCTCATCTTTGTTTGTATATTCCAGGTGGTACCGTTAGCTAACCTCATAGTGAAGGACACTCTAACAGATGAAGATGTGCTTACCTGTCAGAAGACTGTCTATAATCTTGTTGATATGGAAAGGAAGAGTGACCCTTTGCCCATTTCTACCGTGGGCTCCAGAGGAAAAGGTCCCAAACGGTGAGAATATCACATCAGGTTTCGATTTTGTCTTGTTGTGTGGCTCTGTTCCAAAACCTAGTGAGCTGCCTTGCTATCTACTACCTACATAGTCAGCTGCCTTCTAAACATGTTAACCGAAATGGAGATTTTCATTTATTTTCGCAATTCGACTGCTCAATTGATTTTGACACAGGATTTGTGTGTGCATACACTTTCAAGTTGTGTTAGTGAATACATGTTTACTATGTATGTTGATGCTGATGTTTTATGTATATAGTGATGAGCAGTATCGGATCATGTGGAATGAGTTGGAGACGTTAGTAAAGACTCACGTGGGCACCAGTGAGCGGCACCAACGTGTGCTGGATTGTATTAGTGCTTGTCGGAGCAAACCACCTGAGGAGGAGGAAAGGAAAAAAAGGGGAAGGAAGAGAGAGGACAAAGAGGACAAAACTGAGAAAAATGGCAAGGACCCAGAGGAGAAGGGCTGGACAGCAGACTCTGAGAGGTTAGTGTTAACGAACAAGATGCTGACGTTCACATTAACATCAGTCAAACCGCAGCTACTAATAGATTGATGACGGGGGATTTTGCTTTCTTTTTTAATCTCCTGATATGTGTGGTTTCTAATGTATACTGTATGTCCTTTTTCTCCTCCAGGTTGAAGGGGGTAATGGAGCGAGAGAAGGATGAACAGAGCGAATGTGAGATCATCAAAGATTCACCGGACTCCCCGGAGCCCCTGAACAAGAAACCACGTTTAGCTACAGAGCAGCAGCAGCAGCCTCCGGAGAAATCTAAAGGTTCGCTTTTATGTTTTTTTTTTTTTCTTTCCTGGTAATCAATCCTCTGTTGCAATGTATTTTTTATTTAATGAAATATAGAAATATTAAATATATTATTATTACTTATTAATCACATTGGATTATAGATTTTAAAAATAATTTTAAGAATTAAATATCATAATGAACAAGAATATATGACTTTTGGTGAATCTCAAATGCTCAAGAATGCATTGCAACTTTTAATCTAAAAGCCATAAAACTACCTTTGCAAGAAATCCTTGGGCAATGTGAGATGTTCTGCTAAAATAATACATACATACACACTTAAATGGACCATTGTGTGTGGACCTACATGATGTTGTTAATGATCAATCTTTAATGAGAAAACTAGCGAAGAAAGCACCTGCTACATCGTTCAGTGCTGTCGAGTTACTTGTACTGCACGTGCATGGCATGAATTTTATCCTCCGAATTAGAAGCTACAAGTGAAGTCAGAAAGATCATCATCCAAAGTGAATGAAAAGGCAAGTTAGAATGAGGCAACATGAGGTACAGCAGCCAATCAGATCTGTGTACGAGTAGAAACAGCTGTCAAATATGGTGTCTTGTTTTGCAGGTCCTGTGTCTCTACTCACACTTTGGACCAACAGAATAACTCAAGCCAACTCCAGGAAGCATCAGGAGTTTGCAGGGAGACTGAGTTCAGTGAATAACAAGGCTGAACTTTATCAACATCTGAAAGAAGAAAATGGGTGTGCTGACCTCACTATTCTTCTCACTGTGTATCCTGTGATCACATTAATCAGTCATTTTGTGTTAACTCGCTGTGTTTTCTTTATTAGGATGGATGTTCATGAGAATGGAAAAACCACCAGATGATGTGTGGAACACGCCTCTTCTCATCTCTGCAGGATCATTGATTTGTTGAGAGGATGTGATGTGACCTTTGGCATGGTATCAAATGATGTTTTTGCCAGGATGCTGGTTTTGAGCCCGGCAAAGAAGAGTAAGCCAATGTTTTATAAAGCACACACTTTTTATATGCTTTAGTTTGTACAAAGATTCTGAAATATTCTGAAACAGAATAAAGAAACGTGTAAACTGTTAGTCCATGTGTGCATTATGTGTGTGTATAGTTGTAAATGTACTTTGTTTAATGCAAATTGTCTTGGTTCATTTACCTTCCAGTGTATTTCATGGGTGTTCGGAAGGAACAACTTCCTACTTCTGGAAATGTCAAGAGATGGCGAATCAGTAAACAAATTAGAAAAATACACAAAACCCTTTGTAAACTAAGATTTTTGTTAGCTTTATCGAGATAAGTCCTGTCCTAAATGGCACCCTCAGTCCCAGTGGTCCTCATATCTGTGAAATACTGCCAAAAGTTCATTTGGCCACATGGAGGCACTCTTGAGCACCCCTTGGAACTCTTAAATGACAAATGAGGCACCTCTGGTCTTGTGGAGTTCATAACCTTTGCTTCATTTGCTGTTGCATTCTTGCAGACTCACATTGGCCCCCGTGAGCAGCATGTGTCCCTCAAGTCCACAAACCTGTAGGGTGTCCCATTTGTCTTTTTTAGGTTTCACAGTTCCCTCTTTGTGCACTTCCACCACTCTACCTGCAGTCAAAGCGACAATATGTCACAAAATATTGACTTTGAGAAAGACCACAAGGGCTTAGGGTGCCATTTGGTACAGGGCCATTGACATCCAGCTATGACTCCTCAAGGGCACCTCTTTGGTCAGGGCCTAAATGGAGTCTCAGCCTTAGGTGGCCAGCTCACAAGACTTGCAAGTGCAAAAAATGCTACAGACTCACTGCCAGTTTGATTTGCTATCTGCTGTGCCAAAAGTTTAATTATTGCCAGAAGGCAGTATTTTTGTCTGAGCAAGTAGTTAAAAAAATGATATGATAAAAATATGATAAAACAAGATATGCTTGGGAACAACTTTGTTTGCAATTATGTCAACAACGCTGTATTTTTCCATGGATGAATACACTGGTGGGATCACCTCTGACCAACGTGTTGGTCAGACAGCCCACTCGTGTCTTTATGGCGATAGTCAAAAGTCTTAGCTCATGAGTCTTTTAAAAAAGGCTCCAAAAGTGTGTTTACTGGATGTGTAAGCCTTTTGACTCAGTAAGTTAGTGTCACGTTTTCTGACTCGAGTAAGGATGAGTCTTTGAGCGTTGAATATATGTGATATTAATGCTTGCTGTCATGCACACATATCAAGTAGAGGTGAAAGTAATTGTTTGTGTTGGGTTTGGTTCCCGGCGTGCAGTGCTCCTTTTCTTAGCAGAACTTTCCACCTCTGCACTGAAGAAGCCTGCAGTCATTCGATTTGAGTGAAATCCATCTAACAGGGCAAAATAACTACCTCATGCCACTCTTTGCATTCCCAGTGTCTGCATTTTAGACTTCTGTTGGGAAGAAGCCAATAGGGAAATCAAGGTGTTTGAACTTAGTCAGGTCTTTAACCAGCTGGACCCCCTCATTAAGCTGAGACTGGGATTGTTCTGATATTTTTAGGACTAGCTTTGTGGACACTTTTTATCTGTTGCCAGGCTGAATTTCTAAACAGTAAACTGAAAAAAAAAATCTGTTCCTCAGATTCTTAATGTCACTCATGATGTAATAGAAGTAGCAACTTATCTTTTCTTCCGTATTGTGACGTACATCTGAGTGAAACAGAATATTGAAAAAGAAAAAAAAATGTACAGTTGGGACTTACTTCTATCCATTGGTTAATGAGTGGATGAAGAAAGTCCAGCATATGTCGAGTACGGAGACCCCCTAGTCCCACTTAGGCAAAAAAAAAAAAATAATAATTATAACTATCTTGTGGCCTCAAGATACTATCTCGTGGCCTCAAGATAGAGTTAGTATCTTGAGGCCACGAGTTACTATCTTGAGGCCACGAGTTACTATCTTGAGGCCACGAGTTAGTTATAATTAATTTTAATTTTTTTGCCAAAGTGGGACTAGGGGGGCTCCGTAGTGATATTTGATTAAAAATTACAAGGTCAAAAAAAAAAAAAAAAAACTTGCATTCATGTTTGCCTCCATCCAATAAACAACCAATGGACAGAACCTCCAACAAAGCCCCCACCCAATTCTTTTTCTTATTAATAATGAACTTTCATTATACAATATACGGAAGAAAGGATCTATCGCTACTTCCGTTCCATCGTGACTTTGAAAATTGGTTGCCTGGGACAACGGTCAGTTTTGTGGTTATAATACAAAAATATCTGACTACAGATTATCACGATTGACCTGCTGTGTAATAATTTCGCTAATCGCACACATAAAATGAACACAAGTTCTAGGCTGTTGACTGCAACTAGAAAAGGACACAATAAACAACAATGCTCTATTCTAAATTTATTTAGCATTTTACAATGTTACTGCATCTTTTCCACTGATGGCATAAATAGTTTATGCTGCTTGATAAACATGTCACCAGAAATCATTTAAATGTGTGTTCCAGGCATCTGACACTTCTCAAGAATGAAGTAGTTTGTTTAACATAATTTTGTTTGTTGCCCAAAGGGATTTTGGTACTGCATTAAAGGTCAAAACTTGTGATCCAGAGATATCAATCCATAATGCTATTTGATCTAAACTATCAACTGAACTGAGCTTAATGTTGTTTTAGTCACACCTGTGTGTATAGCAGCAGGTGATAGAATACACACTGTTAATTTCTAATGCACACACCTCAGTCCCACACCTCAAGCCTGTTAAGATTGCACAGATATTTAGGTAGCGCTTCCTTTTCCAGTACAGTACTTGCGTGTACTTACAGTGTACTTGCCGAGAAAGTACTTGCTAATATAAGGTAAGTACAGGGGTTAGGCGTAGGTTCAGGTTAGTACCTAGTTATTACCCAGTAATTGTAATTACTATAATAAGTACATAGTATGTACATGGTAACAGGACTGTAAAAGGAAGAGTTACCGATATTTATACGGGCATTTAGACCAGTCCATCTTACAGCTTAATACAACCTGTTGAGTATCGTACCTGTATTAGGTGCCATAAGTGGATCCTACACAGGCCACGCGAGCTTAAAACTGAACGTCAGTGCATGCAGCCTAACAATGCTAAAAAAAACATATTAGCAGTTAAGAGTGTTGTGCATTTTTTTTTCATCCATGTTAAAAATAGTCATCTTTGCTACTTGATATGTTGCTATATGCTATTTACACGTTTTTTAAGAAAGGCATGCGTCTCAAACAATCCCCTCGTCACACAGAGATGACTTGGTTCTTAAAGTCATGCGGCATTCAGACAACCGAATGCTCTTTTGTAGATCATCTGAGCACCAATTCTGTGTGAAATCAACACACAACTATTACAAATGTAGAAGCAGATGGATTTTGATGAGCAAGTCTTTAAAACAAACCTGTCTTTTTTTTACAAAGAGATACAACGATTAAGTCATCCATGGAGATCATGTTAACTTTTGCCAAGTGTTTTTTTGGAAGAAAAAATAAAATAAAAATAAAATCAGTTCAGTTAGTTTACAAAAATATCCAAACAAATCCAGAAGCAGCTGCAGCAAATCTAAATGAGCAATTCCTTATTCACACCATCAAGAGCTCCTTGCTAAATGTAAAAATAAATGTAGTCATTCTGCATCTCTGTAAATGTGTTTTTAAGGGAAGCAGGTGCTACTACAGTTAATATAATATCATCAACAAAATATTTTGGAGCGGCATCCCTTTGCACAATTACAAATCTCTACATTCATGACTTCCAGAACACTTTGGTTTAATCTGAAATAAAATATAGTTCTGAAAACTAGTAAAACAGTTTAGTTTAAAATATATGCAACTAGTGTGATCTTTGCTGGGATGTGGATAGCATTTTAGTTAGATCAGGTAAATAAAAAAATAACTTCCAGAAATAAAATGCATTCATTGGCCAAAAAAGGTTTACTGACAGAACACATTGCAAGACCAGTCATTAGAATGACTTGTGCGTAACTACATCGTTCTGTACTTGCATTATTTAAAAGGCTACTTTTTTCAACTAAGCAGTTCAGCACAAAATCAGGTTGCTTCATTTTGAAAAGGTAACAAAGTTCACTTGTCACAAGCTGCTTTCATGCAAAAACACCTCTCTTCGTCACTTTCACACTTTAAAATATCGCATGCACCTGTCTTCCTGATTAGTGCCATCTAACGCAGAAAATTCTTCAGCTTTTAAGATTTCTGTAAAATTCCACAGCAGATGTTTTGGCCAATAAAGTGCAAACTAAGGCGAAACCCCACCCCTTTCTATAAGCTTTCATCACATAAAACATAAACTGCATAATTTATCATCCTCCACGATCTCTTTGCATTTCCCTAAAATTCCTGCTGCTTGCATATCGCATCGAGTGTGAGGTTTACCTGGAGATTGAGAAACATTCTAGAAATGAAAGACATCATGATGCTGCATTTTCTAACTTGCAGCAAAAGGTTAATGGATTGAACTTAGGCTGAGGCAGCATGTATTCTGTCTCTTTTTCTGTATGAGTTTAGTAGTTGCCTTGTTCAATACATGTTACTGAGTTTTGAGTCCAGAGAAAGTGAGCATAAATTCAGCTGGAGTTGTCTTTGTAGGATTTGGAGAAAGCACTGATTGGGTTGGATTAGTCAAACAGCCATCAAGAGGAAGGAATCTTCACCGTGAACAACAGATACCTCTATATTTCCTAGGAATGTGATCTCGCCAAAGACTCTGAATCATGGTCTCGGAGTGATGTGGAGTCATGTGGGAAATTGATAGCATTTAGATGTTGATGCCAGTGCAAAATCAGACATAGATGCCTTCCGGGTTAAAGGTCGTGTTCAGGGGGCTCTGCAGAACTCGTAGGTCAGCGGGAAGTTGTCGGGCTGATCCAAGCCGCTTCAGAGATCCAGACTGATTTTCTGACTCTACAGAGACAAAACAAAGAGAGACTTTAGTTAAAGAGCATACTTTAAAGTTGACATAGAATTTAGAGACATTCGTTATAGGTTGGTTACATTTGATTTACATGTTTGTACCTCTGTTAGCTTCATCCTCAACAGGGTCTGCTGGTAGAACTGTTACTTTGGTGCCAGTCTGTTGAATAAATTGTTGAAGGTTTACCTGCCTTAGCTCCTTAGTTAACTGTTCCAGCTCCTGCTCTCTCTCCTAAATCAAACAATTAGAATTAAAGTTAAAGAGTCTGACATCTAAAATAGACAATACAATGTTTTGTTTTCCCTTATACCTTACGATGTTCAAAAAAATAGGGAGGCCAAAAGAGTGTGCTCCAAAAGACATCCATCTTATTTGTTAACAAGATAGTCGAGAGAGAATTTAGTGCTCTAAATACAAGCGTATCTGTTTTATGTAACATTCCAGGTGAATACAAACTGTACTGGAACATATTCTACTCCTTCACTTCGTCTGTAAGCTCTGGCAAAGATCTTTTACATAACATCTGTGACCACTACCCCCCACCCCCCCACCCTGGTCTCTAACGTTCTGCAAAGCCGATTAGTCGCATTGTTGGAACTTAAGGCCAAAGAGTCTAAAACAAAGCAGGTGTAGCTCACTAGGTTTCAGCAGGGCCATGCTTCTACTGCATGAAACAAAGTACTGGTCATGTTTGTTACACTTGGTACAAGTACTTTGGATTAACTACCAAAACTTTATATGCACAGAACAGCACTTGAGATCATCTACCACTGATGCACTGCAAGAAATGCACAGTCTGTGTATTGAGAGAAGCAGCTATGATAGAGGTGTCCTATCCTGCTCCTGGAGGGCCAATGACCTGCAGAGTTTAGCTCCGACCTACCTCAACACACTTGCCTGAAAGTTTCTAGTGATCCTGAAAACCTTGATTAACTGGTTAGGAATTGAGCTAAACTCTTCAGGATAGTGGTCCTCCAGGAGCAGGACTGGGCGCCCCTGAGATATGACCATCTTTTACCCCTTTTCCACCAAAGCATTTTGAGAGTCGGTTCAGAGCCGGTGCGTGCGCGTGAACCAGTTCTTTGTCTTTCGACAGCCAAAGAACCGGTTCTTGGCCGGGAAAACTGGTTCCAAAGCGGCACCAACTCTTTGCTTGACTAGAACCGTTCTTTTAGCACGTCATGCTTACGTCGGGGGCTGGGGCGGGTTTAGATGTGTCCTAAACATCTTTTTTGCCCATCGCAAAGCCAGGAGAAACATTTGCAGAAACACGATGGCGTCCGCCTTTGTAATTATGCTTGAAGTTGGCGCAAGCGTTTCTATTTTGTTTTTTTTTTATTGAAAACATTATAAGCAAAGAAGAAAACAGTCACAATATAGAACAAATAAATGGAAGAAAAAAAAGACACAAGACAGGGGTACATAACTTATCAGAAAAGATTACATATCAAAGGAAAAGATTAAAAGACTTACATATTTCAATTGTTTTCAAAGCCTTCTTGGTACACAAGTTAGAGATAATCCCAAAGTAATGTTGTACTTACAAGTGTTTCTAGCTAAGACGTATGGCGACGTAGACAGTGACGTAACGATCGTTCCCTGGATGCTCTAGTCAGTGGAAAAACAAACAGGTTCTGAAGGGGTTCGCAAGTTGAACCAACTCCGAACCAACTTTGAACCAGCACCAGTTCCGGACCAGTTCTTTTTTGGTGGAAAAGGGGTATATGAGAGATAAATCTACTATTTCATCTTTGCATGCTTTCCGATTCATTAAAAGCAATTCACTTCTGCGATTTAGTAAAAATTGATTTCACACCAACTGCAAACCACACCTGCATACTTTGTAGTTGGTTTACTGTTGTGCACCTGAGTTTGGACACTTTAACACCAACCAAATTAACCTTGCTGATGTCAAATGGACTCAAAAGCTCTACTGTGAGTGCAACCTCAGTCAAAATCTTAGTCAGAAAGTCAGCAATGTTGTTATATTCCTTTAGGTGATCTCACCTGTAGCCTAATGTTTGACTGCCCAAGCGAGAGCTCCACAGCTCTGCAGTTGCTCTCCAGTCTTGCAGCCTGCTGCACCTGCACGTCCAGCTCGGCACGGGCCTTGTCCAGTCGCGACTGTACCTCCATTTCATCTGCTATTCGTGTTTCCATCAGCTCTTGTTGTAAGCGCTCTGCCTCCAGCCCTGCCTCCATGCACTGAATACGAGCCAGGTACTCTCCCAGCTGCTCCTCGCACTCTTGTACACGGCTACGCAGTTCCTGCAGTTGCGCACGCAGTTGTCTTTCGTTGTCCTGCTCAATCTGCAGCTCATTCTCCCAGAATTCATGCTCCTTCATCTCCGCCTCATTCCTGCGGACCTGCTGCTCTAGTTCGACTAGCTCCTCTTCTTCTTTCTCCGTCAATTGCTGCTGCAACTCAGTTTCACAGCGTTGCAGTTTCTGCTCCAGGACGCGCAGTTTATCTTTCTGCAACTGCACCAGAAGGGACAGCTCCTGCGTAGGTGCCGGTGTGCTGCTGCGGATTGTGTTCACCGTTCTTTGCTTGGTCTCACCCTCACGACTCTTCCCGAAGATGTCACGCAACCCCTTGGCTCCACCTGTGAAAGTGAGGGACTTGCGTTTTGGTTCACGGCGTTTTAGGGAACGATCGTTGCCTGTGGGCCGGAGCTTTGCCATGGGAGGGAGACTTTGGCGATATAGGCTGCGCTCGGGGGCTCTCGCAGAGGTGTCCGAGGTGGGGCGCTCGCTCAGAGAAGGGCCTGTACGTTGAAGCACCAACTGCACATCACTAGCGTACTGACCCCACTTATTCAGAGAAACCACAGGATTCTCATGGGGTGCCAGGTGCCGCTCTGTCTCGCGCCATTTTTCAATCAGCGTATAGCGACCAGTCCGCCCTGCAATACAATTAATAGCATCACCACTATGAATTTCAAAAATAAGTATTATTCTCAATACTATGAGAAACTAATATAAGTTTCTCAAATTTTCCCTATTGGCCATTTGTTGAGCCTGTGTTGCAGGGCTAGGCTTAATGAGGATCTTCAAACAAACTCAGCATTGTTTGTTAGCCGAGCCACAGCCTTTACACTCCGGGGAAATCAGCCTATGAATGGCTTACATATAGTTGTATATTAAGCTGGGAAAGAATAAGGTATTTTAACATACAAAAAACTCCACACTTTAACTTTAATCAAACTGTGTATGGCTAAACAGAGAAGCTCTAAAAACATGGTGACACAAAGATTTAACTTTCCAAAGGAAATTCATCCGACATTCACTGAAGACCAAGCACCACAGTGGAACAGAGATTGTACTTATTCATGAAATAATGGAATAAGACACAGTCCCATTTTTTTCCAGTATAGGGTGATAGGGTCAAAGTCTGAGACTAGAAGGGACAATACTGCATTTCACTACTTTAATCTCTGATCTCAATGAGGGCTTGTTGTCAAGGAGACAACCATAGTGAGTGTTATGTTGTGTCCTGAGGAAAGGAGGAACAAAAGGAGCATGGAAGGGAACATACAAAACATGGAAAAGGAGATCGTTTAAAAAATGGTGCCATTGTGGTGTTATTCACAATCAGATTTAATGTCTCACCTATTGCTTGGGCCAAAGCGATCACAACCTCTTGACATGTGGTGACCTCGGTGACACCACAGACGATCCGCTGCACTCCATCCACCCACACCTTCAGCTCCATGCCTCTCATCTGGATGATGTCATTCCTCACTTCTGCAGGCACCCGTTACAATCTCTCTGGTCTGCATGCTGCTCTTATCACTGCTTGTGAGACAAAATAAATGTTTGTGGTAATTCCACTTATTTAAGAAATTATTCTACCATAAGTACTCCCTTGGAATCATCTTCAGTAACAGTGACGCTTGGTTCTTTAATATCCTCCCTACAGTGTCAGTCTGACAGATAACATCTTTAGTTCTTGGTGTAAATGGAAGGTTTGGGTGCTGAGGTGCTCAAACTCTCATCTGTTTATTATCCTTAAATCCAGCTTGCAAATCAATTGTCACTTACTATATTGTGTTTTGGCCTTTAATGCTATCCTGCTGTTCTCTTAAGGATTGTTACACTCGAGAGATCTACACTGTAAGAGCCAGTTACAGTGTGTGGCTAGATAATGGATATCTCATTTTTATTTTTGATACTTTTGATTTTCATGATCTCATTTTTATTTACAACTGCACGCAATGTAGAACACATAACTAGGTAACCTGAGTTTAAGACCACTGCATTTAAAGATCAATTAAAACGCACAAACACCATAGATAATATACAGTGTGCTTAAAACTTCCTGATTCAGATATGTTCCTTTTTCTTTCATTCTTTCTTTCATATCATTGGTAAGGAAAGCATGTATATATAGTGATAAGAGTGATTTATTTAGCTGTGAACCGCTCAAGCTGAAGAACTGGTCCAAACAGGCCTGTATGAACACTATAGATGGTGCCCACTCCCATGAGAGACACTCATAAAGGATAAGTGAGATGAGCTGTTACCCTTGACAGGTAATAAGTCTTTCAGTGTGTTGTGAAGAGAGAAAGTCCTCTGTTTGTCTCAGAGTGGTCTGCTGAAATCTGAAGTGGTCTCTGCTGAAGTGCAGTGGGCAAAATCTTGATATGCCATCTCACACCCAGCTGATTTCTATGATGGATGCCCATGCCTGCATAGTGTGATCAGTATGTCACTACACACAAATACAGTTGCAGCAAACCCCTAACCCCAAGTATTAAATTCCGGCATATAAATAGTCCCTACATGCGATAATCGAAAAAGAAACATTTTTGATTAAATGGAGACAGATCTGAACATGAGCTTGCAGTTTGTTGTAAGATGGGGTTTCAGAGAATTGAATGATTGGTGAAGTTCTGCATAGAAAAGTCTGTCGTTCCCCGAAAGATAAAGTTACAACAACAACAAAATAATTCCAAATTGAATGAGGGATTCAAGGAATAATATCATAGACACTTAAGAGGGTTGGGCTCTTTTGACTTGGCCCAGTAAGCAACCATCTATAGCAACTACAAGGAACACCCTAAAATGCACTTAAAAGAACTTAAAACTTCTTAGCAACCCCCCACAACATCTTAGCTTTTGCATTGGCAAGCACTACTCACATCTAGTCTCATCTAGTTTTAATTCTGTCCTGGTGTGCGTTTTGATACTCTGACATAATATCTTAATCAGTCTCTCATGGGTAGGGACATCGGGCCAAGAAGGTACGTAACATAATCATTCACTTCTGCTTCAGAAATCTCTCATGAGCTTGTTAATACAAAGTTCCTTCCCACCAGTTTATCAAAGCAGCATACAGTTATGGGGTGTTGTTTCCATGCATGTTTTAACCACTGTGTTAAAGCCCTACCCCCAACAGTATTATGTGTCGGCTGCCGAATTTGTGTTTAACTGTATAGACATGAGTGATACAGGCATCTGCGCCAGACTAGCGTCGGATTCCTGACCTGGGGCTAAATTTAGCAAACTCAAGGATTTGCTGGGGCCTTCACTGCAAGGTGCAGCCAAGACAGCCGCTAAATGAGACGTAATGCATCTAAATTCACATTCCAGTCGACTCACATGTCTGACGTCCATAAACATATGGCTAGATCCAACAGTAACCTATCGGGTGTAGCGGTCCCAGCATGCTGTGCTCTCACATGCTCTGTTAGGTCATTGTTGTTCATCCATTCTCGCTTTACTAACTCTGTTCTTAGTCAAATGTTTATAAAACTAGTCGGGTTGATTTGGTGGCTGTCATCCTTAAGTGGTCACAAATGAAAACGAAGCTGTGAGGGTTGGCAGTACAGTCCTTTCAATAGGCTTTTCTGTTGTGTAATTTTGTGTCAGTCCTTTAATCAGCAAAACATTTAGGCTAAAATGTTTGTTTTTCTTTTCCTAAAAGATGTCATTCGAAATGAAAGCTTGGTCCGCTGTCTAGTATTTCAGATGCTATGATTCTTGGAGTTTTATATATAGCACATGAACACCTTCTCAGGACCGGTGTGTGTTTTCTAACAAGGGTCCAGGCAAACACAAAGGTCTGCTGGAGAGACGCCCACCCCTGCAGGCCTCACAGCATGACTGGACACAAACAATCCATCTCCATGGTGATGCTTTTGCAGTTTTGTGAATCTCTCACATGGCCGGCTGTGACCAGCCTGGGAACTAACAAACAGCAGCAATTAAGGAACAATCTCTTTATTTTAACTTTTGTCCCGTGTCCCACTGTATAACTTTGTCCTGTCAGGGGTTCACAGCTGAACAACGCACCGAGTTACAAACTGACACTGAATTTAAACCATTCAAAATAAAATTGTTTGTCTGTACAGCCTCTGTTAAGGATGAAAAGAAACCCTGAGTAAGATTCATTAACTCAAAGTAACTTTAGTCTGAGGTGAATACATACAAGTGGCTCTTTCACAAACAATGTGGGGGAAGGGGTGTTGTTGGACATATGTATACCCTGCATGCCGTTCAACACAACGTTTAATTAGCAATATTTAAACAAAATTTAAATTCAATCTTGTTTCAACTCTCCTTTGTCAATCATCGGTAAATAATAAGAGAACTTTGTTTGAGCAGGAAAACTTCAAGAGATATTTTCTTCAAATGTTTTGAGAGTCACTGCACTTTGCCATTGCATGGGCACTCAAACAATAAGTCAAAATGAGATTTTTATATTTCTGAATGATTGCCTATAAATAAATAAAACACCATACTCTAATTTTGGGTCAAATATGAACAAACCCAACCATTGGGTTTAACACATTTAATTTTAAAACTTAAACCAATGGTTGGGTTTGTCCATATTTGACCCAAACATGGGTTGAAACAACCTAGCATTTTTTTTGCGCACCATAATGCCAGGGTGTTGTAGTTGTCAATGCACTACCATATGGTTGTGAAGGCATTTGGAGTGGTTTTTAATTTCTTTCTGTGCAGTTTCTAGGGTGTTTTAGTTGGTTTCAACCAAATAAAAGGTTAGGCCAAAAGCATAACCTTTCAAAGTATACTCCATTTGATACCATGCGTTAACGTCAGCATTCGACACGTGCATACTACTAGCAGATTTCATCCTCATCAATCCCTATTTCTCTTTAGAAGTGTCATATGAAAATGACACATAAAATGTCTTTGTTTAAATTTGCTCGTGTCTGTTGTAGTCTCTAGTAGTTTTTTTGCTGCCCCATCTCATCTGTTTTTCTTTTTTTTTTTTTTACTGAAACAACAGCCGTGGCAGTGTTGCCACTTTTCGGACAAACGAGTTTAAGAAAAAAGGGCAGCCAAAAATATGCGAGCTGAAACAATACTTGTATACTATGCTGATGATTTGCATCACATGCACTGCATCGCTTACACTAAAAAGCCAATGTATACTTTTGGCTTCAAGGTTAAGGGTTTGGAAAAACAACTAACTCTACATAACAGCGATGCATTAGCAAGCCCCACTAATTAGTTGTAAAAATAAATATTGGTAAATGAATGCATAGTGCCATTAACAAAACAAAGAAACCAGAGCACAAAAGGCGATTTTCTGTTTCTCTGTCATTGTTTTTCCTCTTGCACAACAGATAAATCCCTTCATTTCCTCGAGTTGGTCAGTATGGGTTCAAAAGAGGGAAGTGAACTGTCTGTGACACACTTGTATTAGAAACCAGCAAAAATACAAAAGCAAGGATATTTTAATTACCTAAAGTTCCTGAGAACACAGACCAAACATTTTTGCCACACAGATTTAACAAAAAAAAAAAAAAAAAAAAAAAAAAAACGTGTGTAACTTCAAAAGGATGCTCCAATTTTGTGGAAATCTGTGGGTGCAGATCTGGTCTTCCTAACTCATCAAAAGAGTAGAACAGACTTCTGCAGCCTACTCAAGATCCTTATCTGCATCGCCATGCATTTATTCATGATATTACATGTATCGCTCAGCACAGTTCCATATCACTACCTCTGTAATGTTACTCCGCCTTCTGCTTTCCTCAGCTTTCCTTTGCTTCGTCTTTCTTCCTCTGGTAGGACGTGTGCTGGAGTTATTTGGCACTCTTGTGTACAACAATCCACCATCAGCAGATCTGATCAGTGGGTGTTTAATGAGCCAGCTGTTGTCATATAAGACTAAGAGGCCGAGGGATGTGTAATTGGTTGTTGTGAGTGAGTCAGTTCTATGAATGAGGCATGTGTAAACAGATCTACAAGTAAGTGAGGCAGAGGAAGGTAGTGTCCGAAATCTGAAAAATGCACATACAAATCCAATGTTTGCCTAATATCCTGTGTCTACTAAGATGACTCAATCTGGTCTATTTTTGATGGGTCTTGCTCTGCCTGCTGCATCTGAAGGAGTGGTTAGTTCACAAAAAGGAAAAAAGACCTAATGTACAAAAAAAGTCCATAGCCATTAAATATTCACATGGTTATCTGTAAAGCTCATTTGAATTTGTTAAAGATGTAGTAAGATGTAGAAAACTTCAATCTGAAGCTGATGATGAGTGATTAAAATTTAACCTGCTGAAAAGTGCATTACTTTAATCACAAATGCAACAGTTTGGCCTCAACTGCATATTCAAGTTCTGATAGTCGGTTTATGTAATCAAGCCACCTTAACAAAAACATTCCTATCTATTATATAACTTTACAGTTTGTATGACAGTATGTAATAACTTTAAAGGTGTTGGATCCTAGTTGTTTGAGATCATAGTTTGATCACATTCATAACTTCAAGTAAGAAATCATTATGCAACATCACATAGTCCTAATGCTTAAAGAGAAAGTTTAACTAAAAATTAAAATTCTGTCAACATTTTTTCACTATTTTTACCATAATGTGTGCCGCCATTATAGTCAGACACTTCTAGTTGTTTTAGCTGTACAAAAACTGTCTGTTAAGCTGCTTAACCTGGCAAACTAGTTTTGTTATTTTATTTTAATGTATTATCATAATCATAAATGCACTGGTTTGTTGCACAAATAGTTGTACAGTTATTTTTTCAGTTGTTTACATATAGCGGAATCCCAAGTCTTTAGCTTTCACAGAAAATATTTTTCTTTGCTACTTAAAATAAGATGGATAATGATTAATAAATGATGACAGAATTTTCAGTTATGGGTAACACCATTGAACAGATCACACATTTCAATAATTAGAAATGTCATTAAACTTGAATTCAAATATTTATCACCATCATAATTACTGAATTTGATAAACATTACTGGTAAGGCTGTGGCTAGTTGCACTTTTTCTCCAGTGAAAAGCTAATTCTGTATAGGCACATGACTTAAAGTATAGGCTATGTAAATACTATAGTGTAAGACAATGGACCCTCAGCCTAACATCATTATTTTGATTCAAAACCTTATGATGATCAGAGACAGTCATTGAGACAGCTCTCTCCCTCTTTATAAATGTCCAATAAAGATGAATTATAAATGAAGTTAATATAAAGCCACGGCAGAGGAGTCGTAATTAGTGTTTATGTGATGCAGTGATGTGTGTTTTGTAAGTTTAGGAGGGGCTGCGGGCCTGCTGCTGATCTGATGGAAAACACTCACTATCATACTGTCATTTTACCCGTTAAAAAGCATATTTAGATCTGGGGCTGGCGATAAAAAGACCTGACATTGACTGCACACAGACTCGTGTAATGCGTCTGTTCTCCTGCGCGTTCATGTAGCTAGCGCGTCCCGTCACAACTATTTAAAGGTACCCCATGAAAACACATACATGACGCCCTTCTCTCGGGCTTCTCCGACAGTCCAAATTTGGACCCCAAAACACGGTCCGGAAACGTTTATTTAAAACCATGTGCGTACCTATGTGTGTCTGCAGTCCCGGGCAGCCAAAATCCTCAGTCCGGGTCCGCTTCGCTTCCCCTAATCGGCACCGAGATTTAATCAGATTGTGTAGCTTTTCCTTTAGTGTATCGTAAACACTCCCTATATAGGATGTCAGTAAATGCGGTCCGGTTCAGGTCCGTTCGGACGGACGGTCCGCTCGCTGAAGTTCAGCCAGTGTGGCCCGTTACATCAGCAACAGCAGCAGATCTCCTCTCTCTCTCTCTCTCTCTCTCTCTCTCTCTCTCTCTCTCTCTCTCACGCGAGTAAATACAGTGAGCGCAAGCGAGCGGGACACCGCAAGGCATCATGGAGCGAGAGCTTTAAAGCTGCACAGCCCGCACTGAACAAGTGTGCTCTCTCACACTCACACTAGGCTACTACTGCACACATTATGGGGTTATTTGCCAAAGTATGTAGAATTGTTCACGCTCTCACATCTGTCATTAAGTCATTAACTAATTGATATAGTGAATTATTTAATAAGTGCAAAATGCTGCAGTAAAATAAATATGCTGTAATTCAATTCCACATTTACAGACAAACACACTTGGCTTCTGCTTTAATAAGATTTTTATATATATAAAATAAAACATAGGCCTCATAAAAAATATAGTTAATTATATCAATTTAATTTATGCTCAGTTTATGCTGCTTATATTTATTGTTTTGGCTAATTTGATGAGGTTTAATAAAGAAACATTTTCCTCTGGCAGTGACAGGACTCTACGAGCATGTGCGGATAGTCACTAGTGATTGCAGAAATATATTGCTTTTCATTTGCTCCGTTATGATTACCACGGTCTCCGCTACTATAAATTATCAGAATGGTGCCATATTAAATTACACCAACAGAGCAAAAGCTGATTTTATACTGTGCTCTTAACTCATTTAATATAGGCTATCTCATTATAATAAGCATGATGTTTGTCATTCAAATCGGATTACTGTGCTGTATTGAGCTGTAGCTCATCCTGATTACTTTGTATTATAACACAATGGAGAATGTGTTACAACTTACAGTATGCACTGTTTGTAATTGGTTTTGGTGAGGAAGAATGTGCAAATATTTTGACCAATCTGATCAGAGAGCATTGTAAACATGTCCATGTGAAAAGATTGTCATAAAGCTCAAAACTGTGGATTAGTCTGAGCACTAAATGCCTGGATGAGGTCTGTTTATCAGATGTGAAATCTGCCCTCCCCACGATGAGATTATCCACCCAGAAATCTGTGATCTATTACTGTGTTGTGTTGTGTGAGATAACACGGCCTGCAAATCTGTTTCTAATATAGAGACCTGCTGCTGACCTGTCTCCTCCCTTCCCTTCACACAAGTGCTCTGTGAGGTTATTGAACAACATAACTTAAAAATGAGGTGCAGCAGCAAATGAACATATGAAAATACAGTTTTTAGCCAGCCCAGATGTGAGTTCTTATTGCATGATGTTGGGTTATTTTTATCTGCTATCAATGAGTTTCTCCATGTTCTATCAAACCGTAAAACAATTAAAAGACACTTGCTTATAATCATAAATGATTGTGATTGGTTCTACGAGCGATGAGAAAAATTACAGGTCACACATGAGCAAAGAGAAGACTCCTACTAAAGAGTGAATAGAACACAAACTGATATAAAAATGATATATCTTTATGAGAAAGACTAAAATAACTCAGGTGGATACTGCAGTTTGCCATCAGCTTCACTAGGGGCGAAAGCGGACTTCACTTTCAGCATTACAAGTTAGCGACATGACGCATGTAAACACTCTCAACACGTTTCTGCTCATGCAGATGACAGCACTGCAGCTTCAGTGTCTACAGACTTTTAACGTAAGCAGTCTCTTTCCACACAAAGCGCAATTAGCTAAACTAGCTAGCTTGCGTTAACCCTCAAACTGTATTCACTTTATAGCCCTTTATCCTGTAATTGTGGATAAATGCAAGCACAGAGGACTCAGGTGGGATCCTAATTTTTATTTATTATAAATACTTTCTTTGATTAAGTTTTGTCTATCCATTTATGGTGTTTTTTTATTTTTTGGGGTATTTTTAAATTAATTTACTTCAGAAAGTATATTTTCTTTGTAAATTATTTATATGCAGAGGTGTAGTGGTAAAAAAAGAGGTGGGTAAACTATAAATTCTGGTGGACCACGACGTGGTCACCAGGTGGGCCACTGTCTACCGGTGTATGTGTATCCTGATAACATTGCTATAGGGAGGCCTCGACATTAACCCTTTTAATACGCCTGTCCTTTGGACAAGTAAATCTGCCATTAATTTGTCTAAGTAAAAAAGTTGCTTGTCCGGATTTTTTATTTTTATTTTGTGTGTGTTCATTTATTCTGAAACAATATTTTCATCAGTGTTCAATCAGCTTTGATATTTAAATCACATTATTTTAATATCTGCACCTTTAAAGGGCATCCCCTCACCCAATTTTAGTAAATGTATGCTTCATCTTTCATTTTAAATTCTTAAATTTGATCAATAAATTCAATTATTTCGAATAATAAGACACTATGGGCTGTTACCCTAGGGGCTGATCAAATTAAATCATTTACACTGAAAAATAACAATTGCATAAAATAATGTTATGAAATTTATTTAAATTTACATAAGAAACTTGGAAAGAATGATACTACTTTTAAACATATAACACTAAATCGCCAGTAGGTGGTGGTAGGCGACCGTCTTAATGAGTGAGTCATTGATTCATTCATTCAAACGATTCGTTCAAACGGCTGATCATTCAAGAATGAGACCGATGTTTATGAATGGCTCATTGAATCTTTGACTCGATTCGTTCAAAATGCTTAATCATTCAGTATTGAAAACACGTGTGAGATGAGATGCGCCGTGGTTCTGCTGTGATTATTGTTTGGAAGTATTTTCGCTGCTGAAACAGAACAAAAACAGCCAATATTGCATCTAAAATGTAAGTGATTTAATTTTTACTGTTTATTGAACTGTTGTAGGAAATCAATGTCACATTTTCTATCGTGATGATGATATGGTGTTCAGGAAAAATAATTTAGGTTGTTTAACATGTCAGAACTATAAAAACTCTATTTAGATTTTTATAGGCAGTAGCCTATATTGTTAACTGAGTGTGTTGTGCGCTCATTTGTGTAGATTTCTGCTCGAGAGGCTGCGCGAGGGTCAACAGTGCAACCTTACCGTCAGTAATTACTAATTACTAATTAATAGTAAACACTGACAGTAATGCAGCGCAATATGAAAGAGTTCGTCTTAGGTTTTTCAACCTATGAAACTAATAATGAACAATATGAAACTAAAACGACACAAGCTTAATTTAAAATGTCTTAGGAAATACATCCAGGATATTTTCAGGTGGATAAACGCAATTGAGAGGTGGATAAACGCACTTTGGAGGTGGGTAAACGCTATTTCCAAATTTGGGAGGTGCGTAAACGGCGTTTACGTGCGTTTAGCCTCCACTACATCCCTGTAAATGAATTACTATGTAGTTTTATTTTTCTTTAACTACAATAAATCATATATAGTATCATAATATCATTCCAATAAGTTCTTAGAGCTAAAACCTAAAGATGAAGTGACTTTGCTGTCACTTGGTGTCTTATTTTGGCTTATTTTAGAATGCTCTAAATTACAGTTTTTCCCATTCATTTCTATGGGTGCCCATTTTTGACCCAAATAAAAGATTAAGGAGTTTTTTTTTCACCCACTTAACATTGTAGAATTGAGTCAAAATAATTTTGTGTGTTCAGGAGGCAAATGTGATGTTTCACTTTCCACAGCTGAAGGATCCCACAGGCTTCATGTGCATCTCAGCTTCAACTCATTCACAGCAAGGGTGGGATTACACACACACACACACACACACACACACACATATATATATATATATATATATATATATATATATATATATATATATATGTTTTTTTTTTTTAGAAATGTACTACATAATTTCTGTTTAACTTGTTCAATGTGCGTGGATATGCTAATTAGTCTAAACTTTTCTCTATCCTCTCTATCCTTTATATCCTCTATTCTTCCTGCTGGTGTAATCAATTATTAATGCAGATATACTTCATGTCCACAAGGAGGAGCTGTATATCTGCAAATGCCATGGCAATACCAACACAACGACTCGAAATCATTGATTGTGAACACAAAGACAAAGATCACGTTAAATCGAAATAATAAGCTTCTTAACAAATAAACAAAAAGCTTCTTTACTCATAAACAAACCATTCAAGAAGTCTAGTAATGTCTA
Source organism: Cyprinella venusta (assembly GCA_038021265.1). NCBI lineage: Eukaryota > Metazoa > Chordata > Actinopteri > Cypriniformes > Leuciscidae > Cyprinella > Cyprinella venusta. The sequence goes on along the minus strand of CM075885.1, from coordinate 19,884,286 downwards.
TCGTTTCTTTATTTGTGTTTGTGTTTTGGCCATGTGAGTGTCAGTTCAACACGTTTCGTTTGAGCAGTTCTGAGTCAATTAAACAGTAGATTCCAACATTATCTGCTGGTCCAGATCCTGACAAAATCACAGATTTACTTTAAAATATGTCTCAATTAAACATTTCTGTCGTCTCGCCAAAGACGGCTTGGCTAGTTGGAGTTTGGCGTTTCATCTATTAGTGCTGTTGATGCACTTATTGGCCACAGGAGGGAGCTAGTTATCAGCTGTCCTGAATTGTTTAACGTTATAAATAGGATTTTTTGAGTATGACATTTTTAAAGTAAGCTGGACGCATAAGAACTAAAGTCAATGACTCAACCTGAAGTAATTTTTGATCTGTTGGTGGTAATTACACGATTCCTCTGGTAGAAACTGTGTAGTTTGCCATTCGCTCCTCTAGGCGGCGTAAGCGCGCTTCACGTTCAGCATGACACCTTTGGATTTTTGACAACAACCTAACACCTGATGACAGTCGCCACAACACGTTCTGGTCGTTTTCAGGCCATTAAAGTACAAATCCTGCAGATGACAGCTCAGTGACAGACTCGTAATGTCACTTCACTACACATATTTCAGCCCATCTGCAAAAACAACCGACACACACTGTTATAAAGTGCAGGAATCAAGAATGTCACGCGACTCAACTGTAGTCTCTTTCCGTATGAAGTGCCTTTCTCTTGTAAAGTCACAACCACACATTATAAAGCAGTCATCATTTGAATGTGATGTTTGGGTTTATGTATCATTCTTCTATGTGTCAAAGCTGGGGTTTAATGTGTTTGCCGAATTATTTTGGTGATAATGCTCTTTCTGTGTCAGACACTCATTCTCTTACAAGTCTAAATTTAACTTTCATGTGAATCTTGAAGGTGATTCCTATAAGGCTTACAAAGTAGAACAATAAGCAGCAGTAGAGCTAATGTTGTGGTGGTGTCACTGTAGTTAATAATCTGTTGGATTCATATTTAATAAGAGTTAGTTGGTGCTCTGTGAAGCTCTGATGTTCCTGCTAATTTCATTGCAAAGGAATTGGTAATGAGATCTTTTGAATCTTTATCTTTTGTTTTGTAGATCTGGGATTCTCTGACTCAAAGCTTTAACAAAGTCGTTGCCCTCGACTTCTTGGGCTTTGGTTTCTCAGACAAACAGGTAAGATGAAAGACTCACGGCCATTACTAGCCATTACACTCCTCCAGTACCACAAATTTAAACCTCTTTCTATACAATTTATTTTATTATATTTATTTATAATTTAAGAAAAGCTGTTTAAATGGCATACACTGAAAATGTGAAAGGTTAAGGGGGGTTGGGGGATAAATATGTAAATTAAGATTGTTTCTATTATAATAAGTAACATTTATATATACAATATAGAGGGATGTCTTTGTTGATTATATGTTTGCCCCACAGAATAAGAGATGTGTTTGGATCGTTACACCCAGTGACGTGTGGACAGACATTCACTGTTCGATGGACGTCTGCTCAGACACAGGTAGGCTAATGCTTCTAGCATGTCAGTGTGTGTTGTTGGCATGTAAATGTGTAGGTTATCATCATTTTCTTTTTGAAGGGTCACCTAAGTAGGTGGGGAAGGGACGGTGAATGAATTTTTTTTTCCATAGCCTTTAAAAAAAAAAAAATTCAGTTAAAAGCATAACCGCTGCTGGACATCGTGCAGAAGCTCATGATCCCACACACCTTCTCACTCACACCACAGCATTCATTCATATCGCAGAGATCTGGCTGGACTCGAACCAGCAACCTGTCTCACATGAGGCAATCATAACAATAAAAATGCTTATTTTATTGGTTAAAATACAAAGCTAAATGCAAAATAAAACAATACTTAAATCTTTAAATCAGCTTAAGCTAAAAAGCTCTATAATCTAGCCTTTAACCACAAATATTGGATATGCTGGTAAGTGCCCCTTGTTGGGGTATCAGGCATACTTCATGCTTAATGCAGGCGGCATCTGAGGGGGCCTTTTACTCCTCAGATTTTTTTTACTACTTTTTGGGAAATCCCACTTCCATATTTTTCATCAATGAATCAATGTCCTGTAAGATCCATTCTTCCTGTTGTTGACTCTGGATGTCCTTCCTCTGTCCCTTACACTGTTGTCTTCTAGCACTCTTCCTCTTCTTCTCTGAGGTGTTCATCTGGCTCACCTCTGCTTGAGGGTGCTGCATGCTCTCTTCACCTGTTTGTCTTCTCATTTACCTTTTGTGGTTGGTTACAAACAGTTCATGCACTACAACTTTCACAATTTTTTTCACAACATCATTCTGAGTTGCCGTTTGCGCAACATAGCATTTTATGACGCAAGCATACTATATGGCATTAACTCAAAAGCAAATAAATGCCATTTTTGAACAGGTAAATAGCAATTTCATAATCTAAAATATTTTAAATTAATAAATAAAACCTTTATTAGTACTCCAGCATCAAGTTAAATCTACAATAGACATGAACAGACATGAACAAATACAAACAAAACAAATCTCAGCTAGAGTCTGAATTTGAACTGCAAGCCATCTTTAGTGATTGTATGTGAACTATAATAGAAAAGTTACTAAAAGGTCCCAGTTGTCCTGCTCAGACTTTTCTTGATCTTTCTCTCGATTAGATTTTTTCTACTCAACTAAAAAACTTGAAGGAACAAGTAGTAACTTATAGAAATGTCTCTCAGCAGGAAATAGTTTGCCTAAAATGGAGAAGCCACAGTGTTGCTTAAAGTGGTGCTAGGCTTCTCTTCATGTGACACAACACCTATGTTTTGCACTGTAAACGTAACATTAAATGCACCCAAATATGTCAATGCTCTAACCATTTGCCATGTTTGTTCTTCCTTCTTTAAAACAGAAAAGGTATTTTTTTTAATGAATATCATGGTCACTCTTTTCATTATGAAATGATAGAAATGATCCCTCTTACCATCCCTCCTGAATTCAACAGTGCACTTTAAAATACACAAAGTAAAACCTACTAGGTAAACTTTCTACAAAATAAAATGTCCAATTTAATAGGAATGTCACGTTTTGAAATGTTACCATTTTTCCTGTGATAAAAAAAAGGTATGTTCATGACGTTACAGGAACTAGACTGATGTAATGAAAAGGGAAGTTACAAAGCCAGTCAGTATATTGGCAATTCTTGTTCTGTTCTTTTTTCTATACAACTGTTAACTCAAATTTTGACAAAATTTGTAGATGCATGAGTGTGTTTTTCTTTCTTTCATTGGATTTCACAAAAGGATGGATATCTGGACAGCAGAGAAAATTCTTCTTCTTAGTTTTCTGTTGAAAGGTTTGTCTACCTTTTCTTTCCCTTGAGTAAACATAATCATTGTTTCTTTACTGGTCATAAGACCTTATTGTAAAAGTAATAAGACTGTGGAGTAATTTAATTAGTTTAAGTTTTTAATTTGTTGTCTCCAATAAAGTTGCCACAGGGATGCCATATGATGCCACCTGTTCAACATTGCTTGGGAATCAGGGCCAGGCCCTTGCGATTTGCAGATGGTTGTATTTAAATTTCTTTTGAATAAAATCATTTTTTTAAAGTGATATGGAGGGTTCTTTTAAAGCGATCTGGGTCACTCTGTTGGCCAAAACGCAGAAGTGAGTTAGCATTTTAGCACTACCGTTTCCCTCACTCTAAAGTCTATAGGATTTTTGAATGGGTTTTTGCTAAATCAACTGAAATAAGATCTGTGGTGAACAAAGCCTCTAAGTATTTTCACGTTTTGATCTATGACATACTGTAGAACATACCGTTATAACCTGCTTGTGGTTTTATAAACTTTATATAGGCTTAAAATGTATACATTTTGGATTAACTTGTAAAGATTATCTTGATAGACAAAACGTGTAAGGGTCACAACTCTTTGTTGAACACTGATCTTATTTTTTTTTTTGCGATTTTCCAAAAGTCTATGGGGTAAATGCATTGCTTTTCGATCGAGGGAACCCATGAGCCGCTAGTTTCTGAGTTGTCCTACAAAATGACGCCATAACTTCGGCACTCTATTGAACAATCACACTCGAAATAAACCAAAATCCCAGAGCATTAACTCTGAGAGAACTGATGAGAATGAGCAACTGATACTGAGTATGCGTGTACTACCAAACATACATGTACAGCCATCCACGGTCTCTTTGGCCAGCTGGTATTAATAGGCGGCGGGACGCTTTAGATTTTGGAGCATTTGATTGGACAGAAGATGTGATGAGAACCTGAAGTTTGCGGTGATGTCATAAAAATCTTGTTTTCCATTTTAGTGGAAGTGAGAGAGTGTTAAGTTTTGAATGCTTTTATCTCCTAAATGCGAATTTTTCTTATTGTTTTAGATCACACCAGCTTATTCATAACCTCAATGGTGACATATTCGTACTAAGAGCTAAAAAACGTACATTTTGATCTCAGCAGGCCTTTAGGTTAGTCAATCTTGTCCCCAGTGAGTGTTAGCCTCACTGATTCTGTTTGTGATAATCTTTGACAGTATCTCAAGGTGAAGCTGAGTGGTGGAGAGTGTCCACTTTTAGGGCCATAGGGTGGCATGACTGATTGTCTCGAGTGTTACCCTGGTCTTGTTAGGTTTTGAACTTTAGGACTTGGGTGTTTGGTTCTTCCTGAGGGTCAGTACCTCCAAATCTGAGACCATGGTTTTCTGCCAGGTTAAACTTAGATTATTAGTCACTCAAACCTTTATCTAAACCTCTTATACATAACCTCTTATATCTAAACCTTTATCTTATAACCTCTTATTATTACTGTCAGTCAAGCACATCCGCATCTTTTGTAGTTTTTTAACCATTTTTACACTTGTTTGTAGTTCTGAACCAAATCCTTCTCCAAAGCACAATGGGTTGCGGGCAATATTAGCTTTTACATTCTCTTTTCAACAGACTGTGGGACACTTATTCTAATCTCACATACTATTTAGGGTGAATAGTATGGACATTTAAGACACAGGGTAAGTGCATGTTTTTCTTTTTTAATTATTTTTCTTATTTGTGTTGTAGGTGTTCAGGGTAGAGACTTCAGCATCAGTCTGCCAGACAAGATTAAAGCTCTCAGTGGATCCTGTGTGATTATAAAGTGCACACTTGAGATTAAGGACGACTATGACGAAGACCTCACTGAGAGAGCTACAGGATGTTGGTATAAAGATGGGACTAAATCTGATAAAATGGTTTTCAATGCCACATCAAGTCAAAAATCCATTATTAGGGGAAATATAACTGGGAGATTACATGAGAAGAACTGTACCACCATCTTTTATGATGTTAGATCAAATTACAGTGGTAATTATTACTTTAGGATTGAGGGTGAAGGTGGATTGAAATGGACTTATTCTGAAGAGTATGTTCTGATAGAAGTCATTGGTAAGATATTGTACATGACAAATAGTAAACTGAATGAAATGTCTGCATATATATACATTTAATAATGATTTGTTTCAGAGTCTCCCCCCAAACCCACAGTGAAGCTGTATAAGGATCAGGATGAGGAGGAGGTGTTGGAGGGGAGCTCTGTGAGTCTGCGCTGCTCTGCTGAGACTCTCTGCTCCTCTCCTCCACCAACTCTCACATGGAGCTTCACTCCCAGAATCCCCTTCAGTGAGAGCGGCAGACAACAAGAGCTCCTCATCTCTGATCTGAACTTCACTGCTACTCACCGTCACCATGGAGTCACTTTCACCTGCACTATAACCTACCAGCTACAGGACAAGAACAAAACAGCACAGGAGAACATCACATTACATGTTCAGTGTAGGATGATTTGTCACATCAGTTCTCTTCTCCTTCATAAGATGCTAAAATGTGTAAACCAATTCTTTATTTTTCTTTTTCAGATGCCCCTAAAATCTCTCCCTCCTCCAGCTGTAGGGGAACTAATGTAACTGTGTGTTTCTGTGAGGGTGATGGGAATCCCTCTCCAGTACTGGAGTGGTATCTGTCTGGACTTCCTGTCAGTAACTCTTCAAACACATTCATCAGTGAAGAACGATTGAACAGCACAGGCTTGAGGAGCTACATCACTCTACATCAGTCACTCTCACACACATCCACTCTGCAGTGTGTCGGTAACAACACTCATGGCACTGCAAGCAAACTGTTTCAACTTAATATCTTCCCTCCAGAAAGAGGTAAACTCAAATACACACTATCATAAGTCACTATAAAATTGTCTGCCAAATGCATAAATCATTTTTTTTTTTTGTCATTTCTCACAAGATGCAAATCTTTTCTCCATCTCAATTGGAGTTGCTGTTGGGGGTTCCCTGATGATGATGTTGTGTATCATTATATATTGTGCACGGTGCGTACAAAATATTTGTAAGGTATCATGCTCACTGGAATGCTTGATTCTGATGTGGATGATGCCAAATATTAAGAGATTAACCAATGTTGTAAATTAGTCAGTTCATCTTGATAACTAAAATTGGCTCTACATCTTTCACACTAAAGACTTATGTGTGTAAAGACTCGTTAAAACACAACTAGTGCAAACTGGCATCTCAGTTATGCAGTATGTAGTTATGTATGTAGTAAAAGATAATACAAACTACATGTTGAGGTCCTGCTCGACCTGCTGGGATTTCTTCTGGGACAGTGATCCCCTAGTACATTTGTACAGTGCAAGTCATAAATTTGAATGCAGGCTGTGACTAGCTTTTTTTAATCATGGAAAAATGTTTTTTTTGTTTGTTTTTTTTTTAGGAGAGAAAACAGCAGATCCTCACAGACAAAACAAGAAGGTACTACTGGGATCATTATGACTGATAGGGTGAGTAGTACCAGTGGTACCAACAAAACATACTATTCATTAAAATATGGCACCTTAACACACAACAGTCCTGGTAAATATTCCATCACTTTAAACATAAACAACAGTTAGTCATGTGGTTTTAAGCTCATATTTTACTCCTGTGTCGCTCTTTTATATATAATGCAAGTGAGTAAGGACTGGGGCTGTGGAAATCCAAAATAACAAAAAGCACCATAGAAGAATCAAATCCAAGAATTGACCTCTATTTTAAAGGCAGAACACACCAAAGCATTTCTTCCCAAATTCCATACTGCATTCATCTTCTAGGCTATTCAACAAGAGGGTGAGGATGAGTCTGTTTACGCCAATAATTTCATGCTGTCATCTGCTGAAGATGCCACACTGAGTTGTCAAGAGTTCCTCCATTACGCCTCCATTGACTTCAGAAACATCCAACCAGAGTCGGAAGAAATCAGGGGTATCTCCTCGCTGACCACTGACTATGCTGTTATCCATCATTCCGGTAAAGTGGTGGAGACAAAAGGCTCTGTGGGAGGTGACAACAGCAACATCTCAGCTTTGTAGTCCCAGAAAGATTTAACTGTACCAGACATGGGGACAAATTTCAGAAGATACGTATGAAGAAACTTCACCCATCCTAAGACTTTTCACACAAACAAGACATACTGTCATGAGTATATATTATTTATAAATTCCTGCATCATTTTCGAAAATTGTTTCACTGTGTCAGAGCTTCCACAAACTCAAAGAAATATATAGGGTCAGCTCAGTTTAACCAGCGATACATTTCACTGGCATATGTGTTTCCGCACATGTTTTTTGTCATTTGTGTCTGTAGCACAAGCTTGCATCCACCTACAGGTGGATGTTCATCATTAAATAAAAGGATGGCTATCCAGACAGCAGAGAAAATAATTCTGCTTCTGTTACAATCTCCAGTCACAATCCTCAGTCACCACAGGACTACATTTCCCAGCATCACTTCTGGTTCCCACCCATAGACATATACACTAGGCGTCACCTTGGGGTTCTAAGTATGCATCAAAACCGCCGCCATTTTGGAACTGGGGTCTTGTCATAGGAAGTAGTTAGGTAACGCTGCTATCTCCGCCTTTACTTCAAATTAATTGATGGTGGCGGACTTTTGTGCAGCGTATGATGTTCACACGAATGAAATCTGAACTAGGAAGAATGTTTATAAATTTGTATTTTTTAAATTTTTTTCTGAAATCAATGATAAATACATGTCTGACCGTTGCAACAAACCAAAAAAACGAGAAAATCGCATTCATGATGATTTATGGTGATTTTATTTCCATTAGACCTTTGTCTATATTGATGCTGATGCATTAAAGTGGAGGGGCTCCCCATGTTCTCTTGTTTCTCTTTTAGCCATTGCATCAACATTTACTGCCACAATGCTGAGGAGTGTAGGTAGTCCAACCACAGCTGGTCCAGGTATGTCCACAACATAGAACTTTGCATCTATCCATCTGGGCTTTTTGTACTAGCATGGCATTGTTGATGTTTCTAAAGCAAAGCATCATGATATTAATTTTTCATTGGACCCTGCTTTTGAATGTTTTTTTTGTGGTGATACACCATACATCTGTTTGAATGGACATAGTGGGAGTGTGTTTCCAGATGTATTTTCAGGCGAAACGTGTATCCATGTCCTTGCAAGAGAGGTTTAACATTCAGAGACGTAAATGCCTCATCTCTAGGTGGTTTCACATGGATGTTATGCATGCATTTTGCACAGATGGTGATGGAGTAGAAGTGTTTTTTATGTATATTCATTGTCTTTATTGCTGTCTACAGTGTTAATGGCTGTTGCATCTGTTCATTACCAGCTGCTTAAGGCTTATCTTCACCACTTTGCTATTATGTCGACAATGGGGTGACCTTTAGGCTTGGTGTATAGGTTGTTAAGGAGTAATGGCAATAAGTTTGACTAAACATTAATTGAGCTTAATGTCAGTGAATTGGCATTTCGGTGTTGAAGTTCTGGCTCTAGGCACAAAGTCACCCATGCTCTCATTTGGCTTCTGTCTATAATATTGCATGAGATGGAGCCTTTGGATTCTGAAGTTCACTTTTAACTTTAGTTGTCCTTCAAAGAAACTCCACACGGTGTCAGGCTTTCTCTTATCTGCATCACTGAACCCACTTGCATTGAGTCATTTGAATCCTTCATCTCCAATTCCTCTACACATTTTCTTAGCTTGTTTTTTGGCATTTGTTATTTCTCTATCTAGACTGTTTCACTCTGATCGGTGTCAGACCAGTTCAAAATTCATACTGTACTGTACTCATGGTTGTCGTTCCTTTCCATATTTTATTGTATTGTCTGGACTGATAAGCAATTATCACGCAGACAATATGCTCCTTTAAGGTGATACTCCACTTTTTTTGGAAATAAGCTCATTTCACAACTCCCCCAGAGTTAAACAGTTGAGTTTTACTATTTTCGAATCCATTCAACCGATTTTCTGATATTTAGAAGAATATCAGTAACCAGACAGTTTCTGGTCTCATTGACTTAGTATATTGTATATAATATATAGTATCCTGTTGACAGACAACAAGAGCTCCTCATCTCTGATCTGAACTTCACTGCTACTCACCGTCACCATGGAGTCACTTTCACCTGCACTATAACCTACCAGCTACAGGACAAGAACAAAACAGCACAGGAGAACATCACATTACATGTTCAGTGTAGGATGATTTGTTGCATCAGTTCTTTTCTCCTCCATGTGATGCTAAATTGTATAAACCAATTCTTTATTTTTCATTTTCAGATGCCCCTAAAATCTCTCCCTCCTCCAGCTGTAGTGGAACTGGAATCCCTCTCCAGTACTGGAGTGGTATCTGTCTGGACGTCCTGTCAGTAACTCTTCAAACACATTCATCAGTGAAGAACGATTGAACAGCACAGGCTTGAGGAGCTACATCACTCTACATCAGTCACTCTCACACACATCCACTCTGCAGTGTGTCGGTAACAACACTCATGGCACTGCAAGCAAACTGCTTCTCTCTGTTGCACGTGAGTTTCAGTTCTGTGTCATCCCATAGAACACACATATGGCCCTGTCCCAAATGGCATGCATATCCGTTAACTTCACAAGACTGTATATGGGGTCCCATTTGTTATTTTAGGTGTTAAAAGGGTGCTTGCATGCGCCCCTTTGCAGACATTATGCACCCTTGATATGCACTTTTGCTGTGTCTGCTAGCTTGCGAGCAGCAGACTTCTCCCGGACAGTCAAAATGGCATTAAGCTATGGGTTAGGTTTCCATTTGGGACAGGGCCTATCTCTACCCATTCTCCATACTGCTTATCCTCTGTAGGATTGTGGGAAATTGAGGATGTTTTAACTGATAATTAATAGTAAATGAAAAAAATCATAACATTATTAGTCATTATAATGCTAATCTCTCACTTTTCATATCATTCCTATGCTCCTGCCATTGTTATTTTTTTGTTTAAAGATTAGAATATGACTCTCTAGCCCTTGCTTAATTGAATCAGTGGATCTTCACAGGTTTTCCAAACACTCTTTTATTCTTCTTTAGGTTTGAATGTTTCGTCTGTGATGATAGGAGTTGCTGTTGCTCCTGTGCTCGTCATATTGTTCTGTGCCATTACATGTGTCTGTGTACGGTAGGTGAACGACACGTATAAGGTATTAAAAACCATAGTAGAACAAACATAATAAGTAAGCTGAGCAATTCCAAGATAGAAGAAAATGTCATTGTCACAAAACAGGCTCAACATAATGAGCTGATGGATTTTGTTTTATATAAGCTCACATGCTTTTCTGGCATATGGTGCAGATAGTGATTTATTCAGTTATAGGGAGAGAAATATTTAAACTTTATTCCAAGAACAATAACACCTAAGCAATAAAGCTAGTATATAACTGATATTAAACATGAACACATGCTTTTCAGAAAAAAAGGTATGAAACTTCTGCAGACTAAAAGAGAAGGTGCTACAAGAAACATTTCGGCCAGTGATGTAAGTTACAAATGACACACACACACACACACACAAATAATAATAAGTTAAACGTAAATACAATTTTTACCAACCTAATAAAGTACACAAAGTGCTGAACAGTTTACTCAGTTGAGTTTTCAATCACTGATTCAACCCTGTCAATGTTTTAGGCCGTTCCACATGAGGATGAAGCGGAGTCTGTTTATGCCAATGATTTTGTGATGCCTTCTGCTGGAACTGGCACAGAAAATCCCAAATCCTTAATCTACTCCTCCATTGACTTTACAGCTGAGTCACGAGAGTCTGTGAGTGCCTCCTCACTTCATGCTGACAACACTCTGGTCAAACATTGTTCTGTAGGAATGACAAATGCAGAGAGCTCAATAGATGAGTCTTCAGGAGCAATAGAGGCTCAGGTGATTGTGAAAGAAGATGTGGTTACTAAACAAACCGAGTCAAAGGAATCCGAGAAAGAGCTGTTAGCAGACTCCTCTCAGCTTTACGCAGTGGTTAAACGCCGTAACCCATAGAGAACTGGAGATTTTGACATTTGTTTTCTCCTAAATATTTCCGATATCTGTTAACAATATATATATTTTTTAAATTAAGCCCCATTATTTTTAACATATGACACAACTTTAGATGTTGCTGATGGGTTGTGATAGATGGTTAAAAAAAAAAAAAAAGCGAATGGATGACTTTTAAAGCCAGTGAAGGTAGACTGACTTCAGCAGGGGCACAAAGATAAAAAAAAGAGCACTGTAAAAGTTGTTCGAATAAATTTTATACAGCTTTTTCATTTTATTCAGTAAATATTCTCCCCAATTTTTCCATTATTTTATGTTTTTAAATGGTATTATTTGAAATGTCTTGGAGTTGCATGGAACACATTAATTTTCATTTTTGGGTGAACTATTCCTTTAAGAGCAACGTGTGAGCTTAGTGTGTAGCAACCATATATTTTGTTATTTTTCTTTGTTTTTGCTCATTCATTAATTTATAATCATACTGTATAATCATTTAATTATTCCATTTAATCATATAATGATTTAATATGTATCATTTAACAGTTAATTTTATTATATTGCTTTTTATTTGACTTATTTTACTTGCTCTTGTGGTGGTTGTTATTGTTGTTTAAGTTAGGATTTTGTGGTTTCTTGTAGTTCTAGTTGCTTTTGAATTGGTAAAATAACACATGTTGAACTTGCGCTGGGTAACCGAAGTAGGATTGAAGTTTGAAGTCCTATTGAGCATTGATACGGGCCTAAGCAAAGATTATTCAATAAACTCTGCTCTTTTTTAGCAATACTTTGTCTCCTGCTGTCTGCTATTTCACGGCTTGCTCTATCTGTGTTTTTGCTGATCTGAGAGTTATAATGCCAGAACTCAGAAATGTGAGATACAAACTCACAATTGCAAGTTATAAAGTCAGCATTGCGTGACGTAAAAAATGTATTACTTTTCTTTTACACAGTCTGCAGTCATCAAGTACTTACTGTATTCGCTTCATTTTCACAGGCTGTACAAGAACTGCTACCACAATATTTGATGTTTAAAGGAGAATCTTGGGTTAAGTTAAGCTCATAATGTTTACTACTAAAACTACAAAAAAAGAAAAGAATTGATGCTGAGTTGATGCATGGAACCAGGTAATTGTTGCACAGCACACTCAGATCCCGCTTCGGGCTGCCTCCCACAGAGAGCCTCCCAAGCCGTGTCCCTGCGTTCCTCCTCCCTCGTACTCCTAGAGTCCCTTTGGTCCCTCCTTGTAGGTCTCTTTGAGCCTGGTTAGCGCTCCCCAGTCCATCTCGCTGGCTCATTTGGACCATCAGGCTCGGCTATGTGATTCAGTTTGCCCGGCGTCCCCCCCAAGTTTCGAGCCATCCACTCCACTACAGTGAGAGCAGCCGATGCCTATGTCTTGCAGGCGGCGATCGCAGTTCTACTAGCCAAGGACGCAATAGAGCCGATCCCTCCAGCCGATAGGAAGTCAGGGTACTACAGTCCCTACTTCATTGTACCCAAGAAAGGCGGTGGGTTACGATCAATCTTGGACCTGCGAGTCTTGTATCGGAGTCTCCACAAGCTACCGTTCAAAATGGTCACACAGAAACGCATTTTCGAATGCATCCTTCCCCGAGAGGTTTCCACCTGGTGGACGCATACTTTCATGTCTTGATTCTTCCTTGACACAGGCCGTTTCTGCGCTTTGCGTTCGACAGTTGAGCATATCAGTTCAAGGTCCTGCCCTTCTGGCTGTCCCTGTCTCCCTGTGTCTTTACAAGTCACAAAGTAGGCCCTTGTTCCCATGAGAGAACTGGGCGTTCGCATCCTCAACTAATTCGTCGACTGGCTCATACCAGCACACTTTCGAGATCAGTTATGCAAACACAGGGACCTCTTGCTCAGGCATCTCAGCCAGTTGAGTCTGGGGAAAAGAGCAAACTGTCCCCCGTGCAGAGGATCCCTATTCTCAGCAGCGGTAACACCGCTCGGGCTGCTCTATTTGAGACCGCTTCAGCACTGCTTCACGGCTGAGTCTCAACAAGGACAAGAAAGGGCACGCTTTCCTAGTGTTGTCCAATATTCTCACTGTATGGCTTATCACAGAACAACAGTGACAGATACACTCTGCGTAAGCCCTCTCCTATTGTCCTGCCAGGCAAGAAGGATCGCACAGGGCGCTGAATGTGGTCGGCAGCTGTAACTCTTTGGTAGGGATTCCTATTTGTCAGTCACGACGTACGTCGAGAGTGATCAACTGATTGGGAATGTCTTGGTTATATATGTAGGGGCCTACTAAATATGGTTAAATGAAAAGACTGAAAAGCTCATTTTAGCAGTTAAGGCCTCATTATGCTTCTGCGTCAACTCCACGGCGTAGCTACGTCGTCACTGCTACGGCGTCGTGGCCGCTTTTTGCTTCTGCGTGAGGTTGTGGTGATTCGCGGTGCATTTCACCGCCAGAACTCTAGGGGGTGTGTGGTTCGCGAATCTCTTTGGTTCCATGCGAGCGAAAGAGCGAGAATGTTGTTGCAGCTGCCAGCTGGAGCTAATCGACGTTGAATAACAAGACGACACAAACTTTATCCCCACAGAATCAACACAGATGTCCAGGGCCCGTTCCACCCATAGACAGTAAAAGAAAGGTTCCACCCAAGCTGCCATAACGATAGCTGTTCGGAATGACTTGAAGGATTTTTTTCAGTATCCACATGGAACTGTGCTATGGCAGGATAATGTGTCCCGTGGCAGACTTGGTTAGTAGGCTACTGTATTATCAATGATGTAAGTTAACCGTGAACATTGTATTGAAAATAAACAACAAACTGTGTTTCAAAACAAATGTTGATTTATTGATTGATTGAGGTTTATTGTGAGCAAAAAAAGAAAGAAAGGAATAACAGTTATACATTATCAATGAAATAGAAAACAACAGTTTATTTAGGTTTAATTCTTTATTTACTATCTTTATTGTAGATACATTATAATTAGAGCATTAGAAAGAGCATTATAATTATCAGTACAAGGGTGCAAATGTTTAAAAGGAAACCAGAAAAGCTAAACTCCTGAATTGATGTATAATCTGACCAATCAAAGCCCTTGCTGTCTGCGTCGCCTCGACGCGTAGTTACAAAATTTTTGGAGGTGCACGTCGAGCTACGGCGGAGGGGTCGGAGAGGGGTTCGCGTCGACGCAGAGACGTCTGCGGGGGTACGCCGTCGATTCGACGCAGAAGCATAAAACATGCTTAAAACAGGCTTGACTGAATGGTTTTGGGAACCAAGATAGACCGGTATTCGCCCGTTTGCTGCAGTTAGCTAAATAGCTGCAGCCCTCTAGCGCAGCCACTAGCGAGTCGCGACCTGCAGCGACAAAGTCGCGTGTAGTGTGAAGAAAATTACACTGTCGGACTTTTAAACTAGAGGGACTTTGGCTTGGGCTGTTATGAGTGACAACCAGCTTTGACAGCGAGCGCCGTATTTATCCGAGAGCCAGAGATAAAGTAGCAAGTGGGAACTAGCCGGGTAAGTAGCAGTGCTGTGAAGAGGGGACCTCGCCCACGGGAGTTAAATCGCCGCGAGGACATCTACCAACTGCACCTCGCTATTCTGCTGCATCGTCTACCCGCCTGTGGATTTGAACTGTCCGACTGACGGAGTCGTGTGAGTAGCCAGAGACTTTTCTGAACGTTGAACTACTATCAGGGAGTTAAAGGATTTTTTTTCCATATGTGCACCACCACCGTATGGGCCCCAACGTTTATCCAAGCGCTTGGTAACAATTTGAAAATTTCAAAGCCGAACTGTGATGGTACAGATGTGTGAAGTGATATTTTTGGTACTGATACCTGTAAGGGTTACATTTATATTAATTAAGTTCACAGACACACGGTTTAACATTTTTTTCCCATCCTGAGAAAAACAAAACAGGAGAGTGTTATTTTAAAGAGTACCAGAGTGGTTTGATAAAGCATGTTTGGCTATTTGCAGTTAATTAAGGGTTCATTGTAAGGTTTAGTTACACTTTAAACTTACCTTTGTTGATTTGGGTTTGATATAAAATAATTTGTGTTTTGAAGGAAACCGTTGGTTTTCAGAGTATAAGGAATGTAGAAATAAATGGGTTTTTTTTTCCTTTTTCATACTAAATAAATATGTTGTTATTCATATTTGACCGATTCATAGATTACATTAGTCTGGGGAACTTAAGTACAGCTCTTTAGGTGAGCTTAGTTCCACAGTGGAGGCACCGTGCTATTAATATTCTTACACACATTGTTTATCTGTTACCTATGCCTACTTAGCCTGTCTAAAGTCACTGTGACACATATTAGTAAATAGGGAGTATTTAGTCAGCTCGCCATCAACAGCTAAGAACCCAGGATCCTGTTTAACACATTTTAATATAGTTGGGTACACCTTAGGTCTTGTTTGACCAGCTCTACTGGTGCCAACAAGGGGTTACAAATATATGGTAACCCTTGTTCCCTGAAGGAGGGAAAGGAGGCGTACGTCCCGTCGCCACATCTGCTATGACCCGCAGTGTATATGTTATACATTACAACTTCGTTGCCATGACCATGCAACACCACACACTGCAAAACTACTTCTTTCAAATACCCTGAAAATTGTCCGTTGTAAGTGCCTCCTCACAATCTTTTCTGATGGTTTATGAATTCAGGTAAGTAATTTCATGACTAAGCCATTTCGTGGCTAAGCCACTCCCTAGTATGTAGATTGACCAATCACAGTGCAGCCAAGAAAGAACTCCTGCAGAGGTCTGACACTTTTCCACAGTGCTCCATTGACTTTCAAAACAGGCATGTCATATTTTTGGTCTCGGCAGGCTATTACCGTCATAGTTTTATCAAAAATATGGTTAAACGTTGTGCCTGGGGTATATTTAACACAGATACGCATTTCCCAGAGAGGTTGGAGGGGGGTGTACATTTTTTTCCCTTCCCAAAACCGAAGTCAAATCCTGACAAGTGTTGTAAAATTCTACAAAACATAAACAACAATAAAATAATGAATAAATAACTGCTACAACAATATTTTATGTTTAAAGGAGAATTTTGGGTTAAGTTAGGCTCAACAGCATTTCTGCCATAAAAAATGTTTGCTTGTGTCTCTTCTTCTTAAAGAAGTGGTGAAAAAGCAAAAACCTGGATCCCATGCTAATTTACTGTCAACTGATTCACATTAACTGAACGCATGTCATTTTTAACACTACACTGTAAAAATGAATACGCCTTATCTAATCAATAAAATTGTGGCAACAGATTACGAGCAATATTATTAATTAAATTGAACAAATTAGAATTTAGTAATAATTGATCAAATTATTCCTTAAAAGTTAACCATTTAAAACGAGTAAAGTTTACACCAAAAATTTAAACAAAAATATCTGAATGACAGACAGACGTCAAAGATTAATTACGAACTTTAATTAAGATTCTGTTAACAAGCAGATATTAAACATAACATAAAAACTAAACATAAATACTGAACAAAGCATGTCAGTAAACTGTAAATGAAACAAAATGAAAACTCAATCAACTAGATCAGACAATATTTCAAGGTTACCATTGTTGAAAACAATTTTCAGTTCTTTCTGACAAGCTGAAGTATGTAATGTAATGCATTTCTCTATGACAAGTCACTTATTTCAAAATTAGTTTGTTTTCCAGTGATCAATTGATTATAAAAAACAAACATTTTTTTGTACAATATCATTTAACATTTATTGACACATATGACGAGGCAAAACAAAACTTTATATGTCAAACTATAATAAACATTTAACAAAATTCAAACTTTTATTGGCTAAACAGCAAAAAAAAAAAACAAAAAAAAAACAAGAAATAGAAAGAAAAGACAGTAAAAGCAAGCTTAATTTTCAGATGACTACTGAATAATCATTATGTTCCTCTGAGATGCATGATGGACATTCAACATGGACATCTTCTGATGGATCCATCAATACAGATGACCCACAGCCTCCCCAAATCGTAAGTCACATGTTTGTGGCCAAATGGACAGGCGACAATCTTTTGCCATCCTGTGCCAGCGGGATTTGTTTTACTGACTCCGACTCTATAAAAGATAAGTGATAAGATAATGGTTTCTAATAAATAAAACAAGCGTTCGGTGCTATTTTCAGCTCACCTTTTCATCAAAGACCCCTGATAGTCGACACCATAGACTCTGCCATCTGTTGCAACTTCGACCATAGACAAAGATCCATTAACAGTCTCCCAAGAACCAGACCCACCACAGGAAGAACCCGTCACATTCTGAGAAACACAACAAGATACACACAACTCACTCGACTAAAACTGATTACTCTTCAGGCTTTTCCTTTTTGTTCAAACTCTTCCACTCTTACCCTTTTGAGGACCACATGCTCTTGAGAGTTCACCCCCCAACAGCTGTATGGGCCACAGCTGTAGTACTTCAGCCTTCCTTCGATTTGTTTCCAAGGAATAATTCCAGATGGCCCATTGCTGTTTGCCTCCTTATTAAAGCAGAAGATGTCGTTTATTGGAGTAACACCTGCAACAATCTCACTTCCAGCATCCACCTGCTTTAAACCTCCTGACAGTAAAAAGAAAGAGATTGAAGGGAGAAGTCAGACCAAATATGGACAGATAAGCTAATCTGCATTCAGCATCTTGAATTTTCATTATTATTATTATTTACCTTGAATCTGTCTGAAGATTCCGCTCAGAAACTTGAAAACTACGTTTTCTGGAGTCACTCCAAACTGCCCAGCAGGTCCGACGGTAATGTGCTTCAGTGATCCATTAATTTTTGTAAAACTGTTTCCCAGGAATAGGAAAGCTTCATTGTCATCGTTGACTCCACCCACTAAGCCCAATCCAGCATCAATCTGCTTCAGGGTACCAGGAATCACTTCACACTCTAAAGCTATGGAAATATTTGGTTTTACTCATTTGAATTATTCTGCAATTATTAGTATCATGATATGAGTCTGAATCCCCAAACACACATTCATCGTTTACCTTGAGTGTAAAGAATCTGGCAGCTGAAGAGTAGCAGGATGCACTGACAAGCTTTCATTGTGCTGCAACACAGAGAATTTGTCTCTTCATATACATAAACAGAAATCAAATATTGGTGATGTTGTCTTCTTAAATTCTACATAACAAAAAGGAACAAATAAACCAGCATTTTTGATTTTTATTGAAACCAACCTTTTCTTGATCTTAGACGTGTCCGCTGGTTTCAGGAGTTCTCTTCTCACAACCTGTTTAGAGATGCTGGTGAATGACTCCAGGGTTTGGTTTTATAGCTGTTGTTTGTTTCCTGATCAGGCAGGGGAAACCCCTAATGTACAGAATAATGCAGTGGATCAAGATCTATGGGTGACGCAGAATGTCGCTGGTTCTTAAGAACTCATTGACTGAATAGTTTTTGTTTCCATACGTGAAAAAAAACACTTTTTGCCACTGTCACATTCATTTGATGCACTCGGATTTGTTTTTCATGTTTGGTAAGAACATGTGATGCTTAATACCTTGTTCAAGGTTGTTTAATATAAATTGTAAACCTCAATTAAAACCCAACAAGAAAATAAAAACCTCACCTTCTGCGGTAAAGTCATTCTGAAGTAGTGTAATGCAATTTAACAAGGATTGCAATGAACTACATAACTGAATTCATAAAGCATCAGAAAATTTTATTTTAAAGAGGAGATCAGGTGTGCTCCTACAGTAGTCACATTCAAATCCAGACTCAAATTACATCTGTTGAGCTATGCATTTACTGAATGGGCACTGTGCTTCTGTTCGTAAGACTGTTACTGTACTTCATTTTATTTTTTATTCTAAACTGTTTTAATTATTCTGATTTCTTTCGATTATTTTAGTTGTAAAGCACTTTGAATTACCGTGTATGAAATGTGTTATATAAATAAACTTGCCTTGCCTTGTGAAGTGTCTTTGGTTCTTGTACAGCCTACGTCAATGTGAAAAGAATGTGAAAGCATGTGAATTATTATGCAAGTAAAAGGTTATGCACATGTTTTTTACGTTGTTTCCTTGTTTTTAAATAACACTAAAAACTCTTCTGATCTGGTCTGTTTTTTTCCAGTACTCAACTGCCCACACAACACATTCTCATCCTTTGGCGTCATATACGTGACACAATATGACATTTCGTTGAAATACCACGCACATGGCACCCTTTACCATCAATATTACATGTACTGTAATGGGTAGGTTTAGGTCTGGGGTAGGGTCTGCGTCTCATATTGACGCTAAAGTATGCCATGCACCTGTATGACGCCTTGGTTTCTGTGTGTTATATTGACGCTAAAGGGTGCCATCATGTGCGTAGTATTTCGACGAAATGTCATATGGCGTCACCTATGCTGAAAAGGCTGTTTCATGTGTGTATGTCTCTGTCTCTATTGTTTTATTCAGCTAGCATTAAATTTATTAAAAGTAACACTTTTACATTGTGGCATGCATCATGGTTTCAACAACTGTTTTCAAATTTCATAATAAGAAATGTTTCTTAATTGAAATGGCTGCTGAAAAATCAGCCTTTCCATCAAAATAATAAATTACACTTTTAAAAATTAAAATAGAAACACTCTTAAATTGTAATAATATTTCACTAACTATCTTATCAATTAAATGCAGCCATGAGATACTTCTTTCAAAAACATTTTAAAATCTTACCTAAATAAAACCTTTTTATCTCACCTCTTTTCTCTCATCTTATAGTTTGCTATTTAATATAAGATTGAATCAGTGATTTTTTTTCAGTGACTTTTACTGTTCTTTTAATGGTTTTTAGATATTAGATACTGTAAAACATCCAATTTACACAAGAATATGATTTTTAATGTTGTACAGTTCCGGTATATCATGTATAGCGTTTGTGCACCACAGATTAAAGATTTGTTTCCAAACTGAATGTTTTGCAACATGTTGGCAAAATCGAGTGAGATCTGTTTTTTTTTTGTTTTTTTTTTGCAGTACAAAACCTTGTTGTGTAATCGATCAGATAGACATGCTCACCCAACTTGTTTTAAAATGATAATTTCTTAATCAGTTTAACATGAAATATTATTTCGTCCATATCAGATGGCTTTATATATAAAATAAGTTTTCAGTGCTATGTCTATTTTTGAGCTTAACTTTAAAACAAGCCTTCAACATATTGCCATCAGTTTCCAGACTTCCAGCAAACTGTTCAAAAGTGTCTGCCACATCCACAGCCATTGCCTGGCACACTCTACACAAAACAATATGAAAACGTGCAGCTTGTGAAGTGAACACGTGAAATAAACATGATGAAGTTTTCAATATTTTGTAGTCACTGTTTACTTTGCTTACATGATGGAATATCATACAGCTCGCAAGTTATTTTGGCAAAAACGACATGTAACCAAATTCAAGGTTATTTTGTCTAGAAGTGGGTTACTCATAGCCGGACTATATCGGGTCTATGGTTAACCCAGACAGTGAAATGACGGTTATTGGTTGCTGGGCTATTGCTACAATGTGGGTAGTATCTGGTGATATCCGAATAATACCTTCGGCAATCCTTCTAGAATAACCTGCTAACCTGCATGCCCACTGGGCATGTAAAAACGCCCTTACACATATTTGATAATCGGATATTTCAGATAGTTGATGACATAGTTAACAAGTTTGTGAATATTTTGAATTTAAAAGGAATGCAGTACCTATAAACTATACAATCTCATACACTTAGTTAACCTACACAAGTACACAGACATATACATACACACATGTACACAGGCATACAACACACATACTGAAACATGCACAGATAAAGCTGTAACACCTGGGCTCAATGCAATAACGAACTGTGCAATGATGACTCACTTTTTTGGGGTTCTGCTGCTATGATGTGGCATTTACAATGGAAGTGAATGGGGCCAATCTTTAAATATTTTAATATACAGCAACAAGTAGTAAAACATATGCTTTAAATTACTAACCATTTCTGTGTAGTTATATCCAAATTTTCAACTTTCAAATATTAATTTAATTGCTTTCATACAATTATAAGTTTCATATTTCTGCTTTTAAATGAATTGTAAGTGCATTATCTTAGTAGTGATGGTTCACTTATTATTATAAATTCACTTATATAATTTCCTTTCAAATCTTTGAAATATTATTACACTAGTGACTTTAGGCAAGGTTTCGTGAAAAACAAATCCAATTGCATCATAGGAATGTGACAATGGCATGGGCTAATGTGCGCACGTATGGAAACAAAAACTATTCAGTCAATGAGTTCTTAAGAACCAGCGACATTCTGCGTCACCCATAGATCTTGATCCACTGCATTATTCTGTACATTAGGGGTTTCCCCTGCCTGATCAGGAAACAAACAACAGCTATAAAACCAAACCCTAGAGTCATTCACCAGCATCTCCAAACAGGTTGTGAGAAGAGAACTCCTGAAACCAGCGGACACGTCTAAGATCAAGAAAAGGTTGGTTTCAATAAAAATCAAAAATGCTGGTTTATTTGTTCCTTTTTGTTATGTAGAATTTAAGAAGACAACATCACCAATATTTGATTTCTGTTTATGTATATGACGAGACAAATTCTCTGTGTTGCAGCACAATGAAAGCTTGTCAGTGCATCCTGCTACTCTTCAGCTGCCAGATTCTTTACACTCAAGGTAAACGATGAATGTGTGTTTGGGGATTCAGACTCATATCATGATACTAATAATTGCAGAATAATTCAAATGAGTAAAACCAAATATTTCCATAGCTTTAGAGTGTGAAGTGATTCCTGGTACCCTGAAGCAGATTGATGCTGGATTAGGCTCAGTGGGTGGAGTCAACAATGACAGTGAAGTCTTCCTATTTTTGGGAAACAGTTTTACAAAAATAAGGGGATCACTGAAGCACATTACTATTGGACCGGCTGGGCAGTTTGGAGTGAGTCCAGCAAACACCGTCTTCAAGTTTCAGAGCGGACTCTTCAGGCAGATTCAAGGTATGAAAAAAAGAAAGAAAAGAAAATTAGACTCAAGATGCTTGATGCAGATTAGCTTATCTGTCGATATTTTTTCTGACTTTTTCCTCCAATCTCTTTATTTTAGTGTCAGGAGGTTTAAAGCAGGTGGATGCTGGAAGTGAGATTGTCGCAGGTGTTAATCCGAGAGAAAACGTCTCCTGCATTAACAAGGATACTAATAGCAATGGGCCACCTGCAAATGCAGCTTGGACACAACTCACAGGAGGAAGTCTGAAGTACTACAGCTGTGGCCCGTACAGCTGTTGGGGGGTGAACAATTTAGATAACGTTTTCCTCAAAAGGGTAAGGGTAAAATCCAGACTGGAAGGCCTTGAACAAAAAGAAAAATCCTAACCACACAGTATCAGACAAGTGAGTTGTGTGTATCTTGTTGTGTTTCTCAGAATGTGACGGGTTCTTCCTGTGGTGGGTCTGCTTTTTCGGAGACTGTTAAAGGATCTTTGTCTATGGTCGAAGTTGCAACAGATGGCAGCGTCTATGGTGTCGATTCTCAGGGGGCTTTGATGAAAAGGTGAGCTGAAAATAGCACCGAACACTTGTTTTAAGAAACCTTCTAAAAATGAACAACAGTACAATTTAATAATCATTTTTAGTTATTTGAAACCTCTCATTCTTATCTTTTTTAGACTCTGGGTCTCTAAAACAAATCCCGCTGGCACAGGATGGCAAAAGATTGTCGCCTGTCCATTTGGCCACAAACATGTGACTTACGATGTGGGGAGGCTGTGGGTCATCTGTATTGATGGATCCATCAGAAGATGTACTTGAATGTCCATCATGCATCTCAGAGGAACATAATGATTATTAAACGCAGAAATCTGAAAATAAAGCTTTTTTTGTTTGTTTTTGTTTTTTCTCTGTTTAGCCAGTTGAGTTTTGTTTTCATGCTTATTCACATTTAGAGTTTTGTTTTGCATTATCAATAAAGTTCAAATGAAATTACACTGAGTTGGACTGCTTCATACACACCTTTTCATAATCAACTGAAAATATATTTTTAACTGATTGTCATGAATCATAGAGAAATATCAGAAATAATTAAAAACACTTTGCAAAAATACACTTACAATGTTAGTCCATTTTAGGAACTTCATTCTATGTGTATTAACCTTTGCATGTGCATAACTGACCTGTTTAGTTTAGTTTTTATGTTCAATATTAAACAGAATTTATGTTTTAAAAAAACTTCAATCTAGCAATATTAAAATTATTGTGTTAAATTATGCAGCTGGAGATGACAGAGATGGTTGTCAGGCAATCAATCACATAGAGATGTGCCTCACTCACAACACACATGTTGAAAGTGGGAAGTTGCTAAATTACTTGAAAATGTGTGTGTTTGCAGAGGCTCTAAATAGAGCTCAGTCACTAGGCATCTCATTATAAAAGCCTGTGTCACAAACTGCATGTATTTGCTGAGGATGTGGAGTTTTGGAAGTGACAGGGTTTATTTGGATCTGTTTAAATAAGTATGGGAGCATGAAAAAAGTTTCATGGCATATTTCTGTATTCCTGTGTGGGTTTCATTCTCAGACTATTAGTAGGCTAGGCTACACAGCAAAAATCATTGTGGCAACGCAGAAATGCTGGCTGGATGAATTAAACAGGAGAACGGCACAGCCTTGTGGTGCAACACAATATAACATCTTATGGATTTATATCAGACTGTAGGTGGCCACTTACACACAGATCAAACTCTGGGAATTTAAAGGGTTTGTTCACCCAAAAATGAAGGTTAAGTTATTAATTACTCACCCCCATGCTGTACCAACCCCGTAAGACCTTCGTTCATCTTCGGGACACAAATGAAGATATTTTTGATCAAACCCTAAGGGATTGAAACTTGACGGTCCAGAAAGTCATCGAAGACAATGTTTAAATATTGTGGGATGCGTCGTGGAAATCTCTTGAACTCTCGTCTCAGGCCCAGAAGGAAGACAAGGAATAGTGGAATAAAGTTGTTATTTTTGTTGTTGTTGTTTTTTTCGCACAAAAAGTATTCTCGTCGCTTGATAAACTTATAGTTGAGCCACTGAAGTCACATGGAATATTTAAACATTTTCTTCAATGACTTTCTGGGCCGTCAGGTTTCAATCCCTTAGGAGCCTATGTGGTAGTGATCCAGCTCTCAGATTTCATCAAAAATATCTTCATTTGTGTTTCGAAGATGAACGAAGGTCTTACGGGGTTGGTACAGTATGGGGGTGAGTAATTAATGTCTTAATTTTCATTTTTGGGTGAACTAACCCTTTGAACAATTTATAGCAAAGTGGAAATGTGGGCTGTTTCAAACATTTATTGTAATGCATTTGTAAAAACAGGCAACGATAAAACACCATATTACTCAGCAGTGTTACATTTATTAGCCAAAAGTGAAAAATGTGTTCCTTCTAGACAAAAAGTTGAGATTTATAGTAGGCTAAAGATAAAGTAGACTTTTATGAAGTATACACATTCAAACACAATGAAAACTTGAGTGTTTGGAGGTTTAAATTCTACACGAAAAGGATAAATTACAAACATTTATAGGCCTACTTACATTTGTTAAAGGGATAGTTCACCCAAAAATGAAAATTCTATCATTGTTTACTCACCCACAATTGTTCCAAACCTCTATGTGTTTATTTGTTTTGCTGCCTAGTAGCCTACCATAGTATTTATTTTTTCTTGCTATGGTAGTCAATGGGGAATTAGATCTGTTTAATTAAAACATTCTTTCAAAGATCTCCCTTTGTGTTCAGCTGAACAAATAAACACATGGAGGTTTGAAACAACTTGAGGATGAGTAAATTATGAGAGAATTTTCATTTTTGGGTGAACTATCCCTTTAAACATATCTGAGAACTCAGCTGGTATTTTCTACCTTTGAAAGCCAGCTTCGGAGGGACAGTGCTTTTGTTTTTAATATAAATAAACAACATTAAGACAAAATAAAACAGACAAAAAACACAAAAAAGTGAAATAAATAAACAGTAAAATAAATGTGCAGCGGAAGTGCTGCGATGACGTCGAAGTTTTGCTCGAGGACCTTCAATGCGTGGACGAGGACGCCGGACGCGTCATTGATAAACAAGTCTTTTGACAGACGGTTTAAAGACCCCCGTGAGCCACTTAAACGGTTGTGGAAAGTCACTTGAAGATTCTGTGGCCCCAAACGCAGCTCAACTCCTTATTTTACCCGTAAATATAGACTATTGTACCATACCTTTTAATGAACAACATGGATAGGCTATGGCTGACTGTATATTGTATGTTTGACACGACGTCCGTCACTGTCAGTCAACAACATATCAAGTGAAAGATGTCTCAAGATGTGACAACGTCGAAAGAGTTCACCTTAGTCAAACCCTCGTTATTATGGAGACAACAGTGCCGCGCGGTGGATACGGGAAAAGTTACAACGGCGAGGCGCGTTTGTTTCTCCGGGGCTTGGCTCGTGAGAGCGGGAAGCTCGCGCTGACAGGTCCGTGAGAGGGACAGCCACACTCTCATTTCTCTTCACGGACTAAAACACCTGCCGGAGAGTCACTGGCCATTCACAGCATCTGACATGTACAGCTTCTCTGTTTTTAATTCATCCTCCGTTGCCTAAAGAGCTGCCGGTGAAGCAGGTGAGGCGGCTTTGTGGAATTCGCTGCCTGTCTAAAAGGTGACGATGCCAAATAACGGGACTCGCAGACTTGCGGAGAGATTGTAAATCCCTGGAAAGGTACGTAATGCTTCCTTTTATTCTGTAAACTTATCGTAGAAATAAAGTGCACTGGAGTAGCTAAATGGATACTTAAACGTGTGTGCATTTCAACTGTTGCCAGTGCACGAGCCGTCATCAATAGAATAGAAGGTGGAATAGACTTGCTTTTATAGAACACACATTGTTCTTTCTTTTTTTTCTTTTTTTTGTTTTGTTAAATTGCTCTCTGACTGTTGATAAAGTGTTGGTGGTTGTTTCTCACAAGCATGAAGGATGCTGAGGGATGCAACACAATATGCTCTGATGCTTCAGGCAGCGGAACATGCAGAAAATAATGTAGTCTCATCTGATAGAGCTGATTTTATGTGCTAATATCAAATACAAGCAAGAAACGATCATTTAGGACTCGAAACATGCTTTTCTCTTGCGATGAACAAATCACTACAAACCCTTTGCATTACAATTGCTTCCTATAGGCTACATTCTATATAATGCACGTGCAGAAGTAGTGTTTTTCAACATAAATCATTCACTGCATGATGTACGATTTTATGTGAACATTTAGTTTAATGCATACTTTTATGATTTAAGTTTACTTAAGTGCTTCTGTGGGATAATAATGCTTTTTTTATACATCCCAGTGTAAATAGATGTATGAATATAATGAATTAGAAGCAACATCAAACATTTTGTACCAAGAATAATTGTATGCTTTTGGTTCACTGAAGTGCTGCATATATTTCTCACAGTGAAAAATTCAAATTAGTCTCTCTATTGTAAAGTCACAAAAACCTTCACTTAACAATGCAAGAATTATAGGCTAGCCTAGGTTGTTTTGAAATAGTTTTAAATGAGTATATCACAACACACTGACATGTCATGCCACCTAAACAATTACAAAGCAATGCAAATGAACACTGTAAAGTGTGAACAAATCCTGCATGCGTGTGGCACGTTTGATAGTTCTGGCTACCATTTAAAAGCCCTGGGCTTTATAATGAGGGATCCATGTCATCCTATCTGTAGTCTATGAATGGATTACGATTAAGGGGCTTATTTTTGACAGATACCATCCATGCAGTGAATGCTGTTGAATTACACGCATTTCAACTAATTGCCTTTTGCTGATTTCTTAATCGTCTCCTGATTTCACGGTCATGAAAGACAAGACATTTGATGTCGCGCTGCATGATTATGTTATTCACACACATGTTTGGTCCCAATCCAGTTCCTCTTGCCAAAGCGTCTCCTGCACTACTGTAAACGAACTCAAGTGCTGAATGGCACACGGGAGAATCGCCGTAATCCGGGCTTGCCGAAAGGAACCAAAGACAGATGAATCAGTTCTCTAGGCGGATGGAGAGTTAATGAGATTTTCTCACACTTGTCACCACATGGTTTCTAATTTGAACCGGTGGCCACTTTCACTAGCGGTGCAGTGGACCCTGAAGGACTCTGCTTTTCTCCTCTTCTCTGCTCACAGATCATCCCTCCTCAATCTCCTCAAGCCTTTCTCCTCCCATCTCCATCTGCAGAGACCCTAGCTCCTTTTTCTCATTCTGGGATTCTGGGATTCTTTATATTCCATTTGACATGTTTTTCCTCAGCTTATAGCACTCAGCTGCGTCATTTCTCTACCAATGATGATTTTGTGGTGGGGCTTCTGTTTTTTTAAATAGCGAATTGGCTTAAATTACGTAAGTTCCAAATGTGTGTATATGTGAATATATACTGCATTTGATGAGAAATGAGAGAACTTATTCATCATTCACCTTTACTTTTGAAATGTAATGAACAACTTGGTTTTTGACAGTTGAAACGTGTGTTATATGAATGTGTACATTTGGACATTCTAATTTACATCCGCCTTGTTGGGGTTGTAATGTGACTTACGGCATCACATGTCCACACTTTATAGCAGTGAAGTTGGTGTATTCACACATGGGGTGTGATTTTTATTTCCTTGTCAGTTCAAGGTCTTTGTACAAAAATCTGTGTATAGTGCAACATGAGCATCAGTGATTTTTTTTGTCAATTTTTGCAGAAGAGAAAGAAAGTATGTTTAAATGTGCATGTCCTTTTTACTTTCGGTTTCATTAGAAGCAATTTGGAAGAAGAAATAGTTTTTTGGGCATTGTGACAGAAGTTGAGTATAGAATGAGAGACATAGATGGAGAGGAGGGAGAGAGATGAAGAAAGGCTGAGTTTTTTTCGCTTGGATCCGTTAAAGGCAGAGCGTGTTCTGACACTGATGGCTTGTGAAGCGACTCTCAAATGCCTGTGAATTAGGTTGTCATGACAAATAGGCATTCTTTCCTGCACTTGTCTGTTACTGCAGCCAACACTGTCTCTGAATGGAAGAAATAGAGGAAATAAGGGACAAAAAGGTGTCTAACTACTTCCTTTCTTTTTATCTCTGCTCTGCAGTTTCAATCAATCTAACTGCGGTATTTTGGATTGTTACTTTGGTTTTTAGACATCCAGGGATTTCTGGAGACTTCCCAGTAGTAATCAGGCGTTTATTATTTAAATTATGTGCTTGGAATATTACACCTATTGACTCACGTTAACCTTTTGAACGTGTTTTAAATCTGAGTATCTATATATATTAGAGTTGCACGATTCTGGATAGCATTTTTTATTTTTTTTTATTTCTAAGACATCACAATTCTGGCAATGTAATTTAAAGGTCCCCTGACATGAAATTTTCACTTTCTGAGGTTTTTTATCATTAATTTTAGTTCCCCTAGCCTGTATTTGGTCCCCAATCGGTGTAAACCGAGCTTTGGCTATTTTTCTCTTCTCTGCAGCTCAGACGCGCTGATCTTGAAACTTCCATGAAAGTCAATGAGACCAGAAACTGTCTGGTTACTGATATTCTTCTAAATATCAGAAAATCGGCTGAATGCATTTGAAAACGGTGAAACTCAGCTGTTTAACTCTGGAGGAGTTGTAAAATGAGCCTATTTACAAAAAAAGTGGAGTATCCCTTTAACTCTCCTTCATTTTTGTTAGCAGGAAAATAGAGACTATGGTTTGAAATCATAAGATTTCTCCATGTTTTAATGAACTCATTACACTACTGCTGAAGCAGACACAATGGGAATGGAGAGATAATAGTTAGGCATCATTTTCAAATAATATAAATGTTTTTTGTTTGTTTGTTTGTTTGTTTGTTTTTTTTTTTGTTTTTTGTTTTTTTAAATTTTACAGCCTCACCACAGATATTGTCCTCAAACAACTGTAAAAGAGGTCTTGGCTGTAAATCTAAAGCGCTGATGTAATAATCAAAACTCTGCATATAGCTTATGACTCACAATGCCCCTTCGTTCACTTTTCATTAAATATGGCAGCCATAAGTTCCTGAGGTTTTAATGTTTATCATCAAAGAGCTTCTACAGCCAGATTCATTTCAATTAGAGCTCGCTGTCCTGTTAGCTTTGACGCTGAAAGGCTTTAATTAACCAATGCCAAATAACATAGACAATCAGCCTGTCTTTCTTTATCGTAGAGGTGTGCAGCCTGAATCCAATCTACTCCATTTAGGTGTCAGTTTGAGGGTGTGTGTGTGTGTTTGTGGCACCAAGATTTTTTCCTCGTATGTGTTTTTCTTTGTGTGCTATTACGAGAGAATTAGACTTGGGCTTTTTCCACCTCACAGTGCTGAGTCTAGGGACCCGTACTGATTGTTATTTCTGCTTGTATGTGTGTGTGAGAGTGAATAGGAATTGGTGCGGACGGAGTCCAAGAAATGCTGAAGAAAAATAATTTATTTTCCTTCAATAACAATCATTGTGGCATCCATTGTATCATTAAATTCTGCATGCAAAAGAGGCATGTTTTGTGTATTTGCTGTTTTGTGGGTTTCTCTTTCACTGTGTTCATTTACTTGGTGGGTTAAATACTATATGTACAATGACTTTTTCAGCCTTAAAACCATGAAAGCAATGCATTTTTAACTAGCTTTTGTGTTGTTGTCATAGCAGCAGTGAAGTTATATTCCTCAAAGAGGGTTTTGGATCATTTATTCAAAGGGATAAATGTAATTCGTTTCAAATTATCCTGCATTCAGTGGCGATGGCAGTTGAATTTGTGGGTTTTTTATCAAACATAAATCACTGAATGGATTTTAGCAGAGGATTATCCCAGCAGGCCAAAGAGAGCATCTGCTCCCCCCCGACTCCCTCCTGATCTCTCTGTCTACATTTGCTCATTTGATTTGTTTCTGTCTACCATCTTAATGTCTTTAATATCACAACTATATTCTTTTCTCCTTATGTTGAACACGGGGTAACCCACAGTTTATTGGTTTATTAAACAATATAATTGAGAAAACAGGCCTATATTCAGAAAAGAGTTTGGAAAATGAGTCATTATCCATCATATTCAGTAATGCTGTATCAATGGAGCGTAGTGTGAGGTTTTCATAGTAAATGAAAGCATCATGAGCCACGATATTATGCGCCATGCCATTGTGTGGTTTTAAATGGATCAAATGATTTGAATGACAAAGTGCCCATTTGCTTGTCATTAATGTTAATGGTTTAAATACGTTAACAACATTAACACAGAGACCTTCTTATTCAAACTCACGGTGAGGAAAATCATATCTCCCTAGAAAAATCTTCATAGAAAACTCACCTTAATTAGTAAAGCTCTGGGGAGCAAATTGCAAGTCACCACTTCATTATGGCGAGGGATGAAAAGTTGCATTTTTAGTTGCCTTTGGAAGCTTAAAGGTAAATTGAAGATATCAAGCCTTTAGTATTGCTATATAACTCCATAATAACTCTGAAGCAAATTGAGGTATTATCACCAAAATTGAAAAATAGATGTATGGGCTCACTCTGTGGGACACATACAAAAAATGGTGGGATTGAGCCTCTTGGTGGCGCTATAATAGAACAAAACATGAAATTACCATTGACTTCAATACAGTCCATAGCAACATGTCTTGAGGGTACTTAAAAGATTTCGAGACAGTGCCACCTTTTTTTGTCAAAAGTTATAATAAAATATCTTAAAATGCAAATAACTTTAATAAATCTGGCTATTGTAATGACACTGATCTCAATAGATTCCTTGGGTTATGATGAGAACATAGATAGCAAGTTTGTCCAACTTCCTGTCCCCCATCTTGATTTTCATTCAATACCTACTTTTTTTAAACTCCTCCAAGACAGTTTGTCAAATTTTCACCAAAATCGAATTGTATCAACTTCAGACTGTAACGACTAAAAGTTATGGAAATCGTGACGATAGACAAAACCATTTTCATATATCACAGCAGCAAAGTTTAGGCATGCCAACGCATTCTCATCCTTTAGCGTCATACAGAACGTTATATGACAAAACGGCGCTATACTATGCACATGGCACTCGTTATCGTTAATATAACACACGCTGTGAGGGCTAAGTTTAGGTGTGGGGTAGGGTCTGCGTGTCATATTCACGCTAAAGGATTTATGACGTCTTGGGTTCGCGTGTAATATTAACGATAAAGGGTGCCATGTGCGTTGTATAGCGCCGTTTTGTCATAGTGTTTTATGTGACACTAAAGGATGAGAACGGGCTGGGCATGCTGCCAAAATGACTGTTCAGGATTTATTTTTACAAATCCTTGACATTGGCACCAAACTTTGTATGTGTCATTGTCACTTCACTCTGACCACATCACATCGATTTTGTAACTGTGCCACCTATTGGTCAAAAGTGATAAACCATTAAATCATCTTATAAGTTACTGTATATTTGATTCCCTTTTGTCCTGGGAACTCCGATGTGTTGGGATCCCAATTCGTCAGGGAATCCCAGACGACATGTCTCCGTTCCCTTTGACGTTTTTCAGCCATTTTCCGAAAAACCTCTTAAAATGTCTTTAATTGCTTCTTGTTCCAGTTGGTCTGACACCTTCAGCCATGTTGGCATATCCTGTCATCTGCTTGCACTTGCCCCCACTAGTTGCTGCTTGCAGCTATATTTTAACTTTCTTTTTGTCAAAGAATTCTGAAAAACAGCTATTTTAAATGGTAATAATATTTCCAAAATTATAGTTGTACTGTATTTCTGATCAAATAAATACATCCTTGGTGAGCATGAGACACTTATTTCAAAAACATAGGAAAATCTCACTGACCACAAACTAATGAAGTTCTAGATTCAGCACTGTTGTGTTGTTCTTTCTCATGCTTGTCTAAACTTTGTGAGGCTTGTTTAAAAACTTGTTCTCAGGTCTGTTTGTTCGCCAAAGAATTAGACAAACTCTGGTGTCTGCTGTAAACACGCAGAATCGATTTATCTGCCATTACGACCTTTAACAAGATCTTAAGTCATTACAAACTATTTGCTTTCAAAACACAAGGGAAAGTTCGCACGAACCACAACAGGCGAAGACACTGTGATCACGCACAGCAACAACGCACATCTCCCTCTTTTTTCAGCTTACTGGGTCTCTGCCAAGAAGGTTTTTATGCCAGCCCTTCAGACGCCTCAAAGCTACACATTGCTGGAGCATTAATTGGCCAATTACACTAATAAACAATAATGGAGGACCTCCCCTGTTTTGTGATGTTCAACGCTCAAATCCTTTGCTTTCTTTCATGTCTCTTCATCATTCCCTCTTATTCTCTCGGGCATCCCAGCTCATGCAATGCTCGTTCTTGCAGTCAGTCTGATCTTCTGCCCCGTAGTTCATCCTGCCATGGTTGGGGACTGACATGTCTACGTGTTTTTTACTTAAAGTGGGTGGTTGAAATCAATGCTTTCCATTACAGTCTCCTCACCACAATTTTGATGCTCTGCAGATTTTCCCCCCTTTCTTTGTGTGAAACGCAGGAGATTCAGGAGCGAGCAGACTGGAACATGCACGAACGGTCAGCTCATTGGCTTCATGGTTCACTTTGCGGTGCAAAACAACGCCTGCCGCCTTTTAGTATTTAACACTCAATTCGATGTGAATCTGAAAACATTTTACATCATCCTCCTACACACTTGCACACACGCAGCCTGACAAACCGAGTGTGGTGTAATGAATGCCATTAGTTTTCTGTGAGCTGCAGGCATGCAGAATTCATGAGAGGGCATTTATTTATGCCAGCATGGCAGGCGTGCAGATTATTGCAGGAGGTGGGGGAAAAGTGTGAATTTACTGAAGAGAAGGAGGTAGGTAAACATCCTGTCACAGACCTAAAGCTCTTGGAACACATGGCCGTTGGATAAAGTTCAACCTTTGAGCAAGTCCAGACTTTACCAGGGTTAATGCTTTCACTTTTATGGTGACCTCTGGGTTATTCTCTAGTAATGGTACGATGAGGTTTTGAGTGGGTGAATCGTTGTTACAGTGGTCTCTCTACAGTGTCTCGATGTGTGGTTTCAGGGATGTTGTCCTGTCAGAAGCGAGAATGTCATTTAGGCTTCACTATAGCTGCTCGATTGATCATTCAAAGATTTCTTTATTCTGCTGAACACAAAGGAAGATATTTTGAAGAACGATTGGAACTTTGGCAACTTTAGGGGGTATGTGATATATATAATATATATATATATATATATATATATATATCACATACCCCCTAATCCAAGCTTTTCAACTCTGACTGTCTTTTGAACCCAACTGTACAAGTTGCATGTCACAGTGGGAATGATTCATATCATGGTTTACAATTAGAAGGTTGGTATCAGGTTTGTAAACCTGGAAATGCTGCCCAAAACAGGAAGATGCTCAAGTCATGCATCTTCTAACACTTCTCTGATTAGGTAGTTCCGGGAATGGCAGAGTTTTCCTCTGTGCCCAATTTGCCTGCTGGGGGAAGGCAGCGATGACTCGGAAAATACTTTTCTGCTGCCTGTCACTCTTTCCCTCGCCCTGTTTTCACTCCCTAAGAGTGTTTGTGAGTGATCCATAGCCTTCATCTGGCAGCGAAAAACAGGCTAGCAATTTGTCCCGACCTCTGTCATGTTTGCCC
Organism: Cyprinella venusta; assembly: GCA_038021265.1. NCBI lineage: Eukaryota > Metazoa > Chordata > Actinopteri > Cypriniformes > Leuciscidae > Cyprinella > Cyprinella venusta. The sequence goes on along the minus strand of CM075885.1, from coordinate 19,850,218 downwards.
AGCCGCAGTTGCTGTTGGCGGAATAGTGGCAGGCCCATTTTGGGATAGGATGCGTTTAATGGGGGCTGCAAGGCGCCTGTTGTCATTTGGATGTGTGTTTATGCGTATGTTTCAGGCGATCGTGGTACATTCATAGAGGACATGAGTAATTCCCCTCATTTCCACGGACTCATCCCCTCTTAGTACAGGAAAATGGGTGTTTTTTTCTTGCCCTGGGGTTTGAGAGCATTAGAGGAGCTTGTGCTTCTGTAAGTGTGTAAAATAGCAGTAAATGTTCTGTTTGTGTTCATTGAGCTTATTAGTAATAGCTGCTAATGCACCTATTGTAGACCCGTACGAGAAAATATGAAGCGCAAAATCAAAGGCTGAGCTCTCTCTAAAAGACACCTGCTGGAGTAAACGATACACAAATATTGATGATCAACAATGATGACACAAAGCTGCAACATGAAGATATCAGATGTTCAAACAGTTTTATAATTCATAGGCTTTATTAAAATTTCAGCACCTCTTCTATGCGTGCACAGCATTGTTTGTGAATTAAACTGAGAATGCCCCATCCATCCATTCATGCAAAATTATGCAAATTCTGATTCATGCCATTCAAATTTCATGTCACTTCAAATCCAAACGCAATCAATCGATTCTAAAATTCTGAATTTTCCCAATCCCTGCGCATGTTGCAATGTGAAGACATTCATCAAAACACTCCTGAATTTGACTCTATTTGTGCTAAATAACCCACAGTTGGGAGTTCTTTATGTTAATGTGTCAGCTCATATGGCAGGAGACAATGGATTCAACCTCAAACTGTGTTATTGGGATGAAATGATGTTATTTGAGTTTAAATATTAATAGGAGCTACAGGGATCAAATAGTTATTGTGTATTGAGCTTACTGCGAACTGAACATTTTTGTGCGAATTGAATAATTTATTGCTTGTTGCATCATTCCTACAAAAGTTATTACACATTTCTCAAATACGATTAGACTGTTAAGAAATTGTATCAGGTAACCTAAATGTGCTTTATGTGGTAACATCAAGTTTAAATGACAAAAAAGCCAGATATTTAAAATTGAGGACTTGTACAGTATGTCAATAATGCACATGTGTTCTTTAGACCTCAAGCCATATGCTTTCTCACTCTGTTTAAAGAGTAATCTTCTGTAAAGTTATCAAAATGGGAAGTGGTCATGCCTTTCAATGAGTTTCCAATGAATAACATTTTCTTTGACCATCAATCCTGTTACCGCTGCTTCAGAGTGGCATAAAAACAGTCCCATGTCAGGACTCGGAAAAAGGGACGTCAGTAAAGCCAAAGCCACATGGTGTGTTATTATCTTCTGGTGTGCTTCCATTTATCTCCTCCCCATGTCATCTCTATCCTCTGGTTTTCTTTTATACAACATCTGCAGCCTATTGCATTGCAATGACTCCCCAAGGATGACCTGACTACGGGGCATAAGCCTGCAGATTCGCTTTGGTCTTGTCATCATTCCGTAACCGTAATATATGATTTGCCGGTCTCTGATGTAAGACCTTGAGAGGCTCTGTGAACGTGTTGCTCCTGATGTCATATTCGTTCCAGTCAATTACATCACCTACAGACTGGCTCATCCTCCTCATTCAGTGGTGTCTGCAGTTGCATTGCACAGGTAGATACATCACCGCTCCTTAAAGAGCGTCTTCATAGATCCTCATAGTCTGTGATGCTTTCATCCACCTCAAGCCCCTAAAAAAGAAGGCCCTCGCTGATTTACCCCAGCACATCCTCGCTTCAAAGTTTAGGTCTGAACGCCTTTGAATCTGTCATGGGGAATGTAGGCCAATGGTTTCAAGGTGCCCCCCCAGAGAGATGCTCACAGAGAACCACAGATAACATGTAAAGTGTCCTAGCCGTAGTGGGGTGAGAGGTGTGTTGAATTTCACTGCAGAGAGAGCCTGTATTTTCTCTCTAATGTTCAGAGCTACCCAGGGAGTCTTTTGGCAAGGTTATATAAAGGGATTTCAAAAGCAACGCATTGATTGGATTAATTTCACTGTTACTCTTCTAATTGTTTATCAGCATGGAGAGTAAATTAAAACTGTTATTAAAAAAAGTAAAACGGATGACAGTCTGTCTCTGCATTGTTTTAGAAATTATTAAGTTTATTTTGGAGTTACATTCAAATTCCCGAATTGGATGCTGGATTGTTATTTGAAGTTAAGGAAGTAGAATTAAAATGGAATGAAAAACAATTCCAAAGGAATTCACTGTTCTGTAAGTGTACCTGTAGCCATATGTGGTACTAATAGAAATAATAGATAGTAGAAATTACACCAGTAGTTTATTTGTGTGCATTTAATTTTATTTCATGAATTATTATACATATTTAAGTTCAGCATCTTCCTGTCTTTCCTATTTAATTCCAAATTATAACTTCATGTGAGTCTTGGTCAATCCAATCGAAAATGTAACTCTTAAAAAGGGAGCAAATTATTATATTCCAAATGTTAGCCAATCCTATTTCACGTGTCTTTTTTGAATGGTTGTACACGCCGCCTGACCCATTGTCAGGCACATTGCAATCAGGCTCAGTGTGTTTGTAGTCTATGCACGCAAGCAGATAGGAGGTAAGGACACCTTAAGCTGCACTGCGTATCGCGTCTTCCATTAGCTGCGTCCAGCTGCTCTAAATATCTCTTTAAGGGATTTTCACCACTAGACGTCAGTTAATCACTACCGGTGTTCTTGCGGCTCTCCGAAATCCATGTGGTTCAGGGTTTCCTCTCCCTTATGCCCGCCGCTTCCCATCAGGCCTTGTGTTCTGGCAGCTTAGACTCTTTGATGTCTGAACAACAATATTATATGGTTAATGTCTCCCTCGTGACACCCAGCCGACAGAATCTGATGTTGTTGGAGAAAAAAGGATGCACGGATATTACAACAGACTAGGGCTGTCCAACGCATTCTCATCCCAAGGCGTCGATATACGACTCTTTTGCCAAAGAGTAGACATCCAACACACATGGCACCCTTTAGAGTCAAAATGAGACGCTTTGGTTATGGTAGGTTTAGGTCTGGGGTAGGGTTAGGGTTAGACCACTAGGAGGTGCCTTCTGCCCCATATATATCTGCGTCTCATTTGACGCTAAAGGGTGCCATGTGCGTTGGATGTCTACGCTTTGGCAAAAGCGTTGTATATGACGCCTTGGGATGAAAACAGGCTCGGCTGTCAAACGATTAATCGCGATTAATCACATCCAAAATAAAAGTTTATGTTTACATAATATATGTGGGTACACTGTGTATAATTATTTTGTATATATATATATAAATACACACAAATGCATGTATATTTAAGAAAAAAAAATATTTATGTATAAAATATTTATATTTATTTATAATATAAATTATATAAATATATTTACATGAAAATTTCTTAAATATATACAAGCATGTGTGTGTGTGTGTATATATATATATATATATATATATATATATATATATAATTATACACAGTGCACCCACATATATTAACAAAAACTTTTATTTTGGATGCGATTAATCGTTTGACAGCCCTACAACATAACATATAATCAGTCTTCACTGATTGGACTGTTTACTTGGAGTATTGCATAAATTATGCCCATCAAACATGGTGGTTCCAATGTTTTTAATGGTTAATGTTAATGAAGGTTTCATTTCCCCTCGTCTTAGCCATGTTAACTGTATGGACACTGTGTAATGTGTCTCGGTTTTTCTTTTGAGGCTTCATATAGATTCACACAATCTGTGGTTGCAAAAAACAGACACATGATCCTCTGATAAAAGGCCAGCAATTTGTCCTACAAGCACACCATGCCGGATTTGCATCTCGTGTCTTTCTCTCGGCTTACTCTACAATGATTCTTACCTCCACTGTCTCATCCCATACTTCTAATTCAGAGCCATATCCAGAGGTATAGGGTTGTATTTACCCATGAGAGAATAGCATGAACAGTCAGTTCAGCATGATGCACTTCTGCCTATCATGTCAGTGGAGAGCAAAGTCCCCTGAGTGTAAAAACAAGCTGTAAACGAGCATCGGAGGGGGTTTACTTTTTGATGTACCCCCATCTTCCGCAACAACAGGCATGTCTCACCAATAGTTGCCTCTGGCGACTTCTGATTGCTATTTGTGGATCTGACATACATTCAGTTTCTTATGTTTCGGGCTCTCCTGGGCTTTTGTCCTTAATAATACAATTTTCTTCTTGTTCAGGATGCCTTTTGGATTTTGATTTAGAACAATTATGATTATAGAAGTGAATCTATCTAATAATGCTTCATGCTTTCTCCTATAATTTCTTTCCCAAGCCATTATTTGTCTCCCCTCCCCCCTCCTTTATTTATTTATATTGAACTGTGCTCCGCACTAGTTTATCTTGGTTTTGATTTTTTGGGGGGATCACTGCATTGAACAGGCCCTGTTGCTCACAATTCATTAAAAAAACCCAGTCAACCATATAGGCAAGATTTGAGCTGAGCTGCCAAGGAGTGACAGGGCATATTGAGGATCCTAATTTTTCCCATGGGACAATTCACAATGTATTTTTCTTGCCTGTTGAAATACCATCTATTACCCAAACACACAAAAACATAAGGAGTCCTCGCCTTTAACCTATTGGTTCACCTAACAATTCTCTGTTTTTGTCCCTGACTGCAGCGGAGCTTATAATGAAACTCTTTTGAAAAAGCTTTGGCCTTTATTACCCAAACTATTAAGCCAATCTCGAAAGCTGCACCTTGTTGCAATAAATGTCAGGATGAAATTGGCGAGACCTTTTTTGAGTTACTCCAAGAGTCGATGGCTTCAAACTGAATGGAGTCTGTCAGCCTAGACAAAGGTCATGGTTAAAAGGACATCACTATACAATCAAATTCATTTTTGCACACTTTAATCACTTTAGTATTGGGTGAAGCGATTCCAAACACCGTTCAATTGGACCTTGGGGTCAAACACCTCTGCCTGACCTTACAGTGTGAATAAGGAAGTGGGATACAACATACATCTTGCAATAAATCACAATGAGGAGTATCCAGTTGGGGGATGGGGTAGTGCTGAGGTCTAGGCTGATTGCCATGGCGACAACATAGATGACTCGCTGATGTCTACTGCCAATCTACTGTAGCCACTGATTTATGCAGTGACACCGTGGCATAGATGGATGGGCAAATTACTGCCAAGTGCAACACGCAGAGGTGATGACTGGGGGTGAGCTCTCATGAGTGTCATATGTCACGTCAGGTGTCTCCTGATGGTATGGGGGGATGGAGAAAGAATTTCAGATCTGCCAATAAAGAAATCGCTCTTCCCAGGTTGGTGCTTTGCTAGGATTTCAGGTTTGATTGGACGGGGGAAAACACTAGGAGAGTGAAAAGCTCAGAGATTAGGTCCTGGAACATTATTTTCCCAGGGAATCAATAGCTCTCCCTGGTTGCACCCATATGATGTTGAATGTGTCACATGTTGGTGCCTCCAAGGCCAGTGGTTTAGATGATTGTGGGTAAATGTAGGTGCTCAGGTTTAGTGATGTATGTTTCTCTGACCCATGAACCCCCTCTTTTAATGCTACTTATTTACATGCTACCAATGTCTGCCAAATCCTCACCACTCATTTAATTTCCTATTCACTCAAGACAGTCTTATTCTTGCAATGTATATGTTTGTTGTGTTTAGTAGGCAGACTGCTAGGCATGTGGTCAATATTTCTGCTTAGCAACTTGAAACAACATTAGGTTTGTGATTGACCAGCGTGAAACAATGTTAGTTTTGTGATTATGTTTGTGTATGTTATGTAGAGAGAGAGAGTGAGATAGGAAAAAAGTGAAAAGAAATAGACAGGTAAAGGTAATGTCATGTCCTATTTTAGGTTTCCACTCTGTGAATCAATTGTTCGTTTGGGGATTTGAAGGAGATCAGCTCTTGGTCCTTAGAGTAAGGTCAATGCATATGTCTTGCAAACTCAATAGCGATTGGATTCCAGTAAATAAACAAACCAAAAATGAGAAAAATTCTATATTTGTACTGCTTGATTGTTGCAGAAATGTACTAACCATTTAAACAACAAAGTTTAGAATTATGTTGTTTTTGTTGTACCTTTTCAATGCTACAGATTATTGGCTCCTTCTGTGAAGGGGTGTCATGGAGACATATGTTTATCTTGGTATATCCTCAAATGAACAATAAAGTAAACCCACACCTTATGAGGTGCAAGTTAAAGGGAAAAATAACTTCACTCTCTCTTATGCACATTTATTACTAACTTTTCGGAACAACAAGTAGCCTTTGTCAAGGTATAGCCTAATTTCTTACAAGATGGAGAACAGTTTAATTAACAATTATACACTCTAACAAAAGTCTCTAAGACAACAGCAGTTAAACCTCAACATTTACAAACATAATCTCAAACTAACAAAAAAAGGGTTTAAATCCAATAAAACCAAATTAGGTCATCCAATCACAAAAAACAAAAACAAAACAAATCTAAATCTAAACCATGTCATACCAAAGTTTTTAATTTATGTATCCAAAAGGCCACCTGTTTCAGTACAGTTCGATCCAAATCACCACCTCTTCTTGGTGAGAGTATTTTCTCGATTTCTATTTAACATACAGTAATGAAGTAATAGGATGGTTAAACTCAGCAAAATGCACCACGAGAGGATAATACATAGTTATGTCAAATAATTTCGTAGTCTTACATGGTCTTATTGAACTACAGTGTTCAGCTTGGTAGCTCGTGCTTAGTATGTCAACATCAGTATTTCTGGTACGATTCAGGTTCAACATACACCGTCAGTATACCATCTGCAGCGCGGTCATAGATGTCTCTCAGTGAGTAGTCCAATTTAGTAGACAATTTTTAGGCCAAATCACTTAGTATCATAATTGTTGGCCGGTCAAGAGTGTCTTTGTATCCACCTTATGCTTTTTTACATTACTTCAATACCCTGAAATTATGCATTCCAGTGTTGCTAATCATTCATTTTGCCAAATCTTTAACCAAGCTGACTCAACAACAATCTATATCGGCATGCGCAATTCCAGCCTTAACACCCATTGGCCATCTTACAGTAGGATATTGACTGACGAACCAAAAGAAATTCCATAATTGGTGGTCTCAGTGAGAATCAATTGTTTGCGTCTAGGACAGAAATTTCCGCCTGTCTATTTGTCTAGATTTATAACCCCAACGCATACATCCATACATGGTAACATGCGTATGGCCACACAAATCGTTGCACAAAAAACTTACCTTAGAGGAACCCACCCAGTTTTTAGAGTACACACAACTTTCCTTTTGACCCAAGTTAAGCAGAAAACAGCGTCGACATGTCAGCCATTGCAAAAATAGCGTGCTAATTGGATTTTTGCATGTTCACAACTGGGAATAGTTGAAGCAGGTGAGAGAAAGCTTTTACGTGTCACATGTCAACCCTGTTTGGCCTCTCCCCAAATTGGCATTCTTTTATAACACTCCTCCAGGCGAATTGGCCAAAGTGTTTTCCATCAGACTGGGTCAGGGCTTATTCCTAATCTTGTCCAAGGAGGATAAAATGAAAGGTTAAACCTCCATAGACTCTTCACAGTTCTGGATCAATACAATGCTCACTGGATCAGTCTTTCGCATCAACCCTTCCAAGTTAGATTGGCCATTGTGTTTCATCTTTTTTAATAGGTGCTTTGAGACCTATTTGAAACATCGACATGTCCAGCAGAGGGTCAAGTCAAGAAAGATACTCCTGTCAAGGACACTGTCCATTAATTCATTTGATGGAACTTAGATGGTTCAAGTTTCGACAAGACATTTGTTTTGACAGATAAGTTGGGCAGGATGAGTTTCTCTTTGGTCTGATATGAGTTTCTCTTTGTTTGCTTTAGCACTTTATTCATTGAATGAACCTGCTCAGATCCTTTGATCCATGTCTCAGAAGTCTTTGATGGCGCTATAATCCCATTCATCAAACCTCTAAGACCTTAGGTAGTACACCAGCTTTCTGATGAGAGAGAAAGAGACTGTCGCTAGCACAGGGAGTCTCTGAGGAAGCACAGACAGTCCCTGCAGAGGCTTATTATGGAGTGTCATCATCAGGCCAGGCCTTGATAAGAAGCAGGCGTTTTAATAAAATCTGCTGACTGGGATGTCTGGTTACTGTGGTGCCCTATACCAGGCATTTGGGAGAAATATGTTATTTTTTTCAATGTACTTTCTCTTTTTTTCAGATAAATAGAGAAAAAAAAATAAACTTAATACAGAAAATATTATTAAGAGTAGACCCTCATGACTGTATTTCAAGGTCAGTACAAGGTGTGAGCACAATTTGGGAAATATTTGTTAGTGAAATCTAGTCAATCTAGTTTATTTAATTTAATAAAAATTTGACTATTGTGACAGCATCTTAAATCTCTTAGCAAATTATTTGACCTTTTTATGACAAGGCAATGTTTGTTCAGTAAATGTCATGTGGTGCAAAAATGCAATATTTATGAATTAACCATTTATATTTGTAAAAACTCTTTTTGAAATGTATATATTTATGCTTTTTTTCTTAAATAAAGATTAAAAGGATAGTTTACCCCAAAATTAAAATTTCCTCACCTTAATGCCATTCAAGATGTAGGTGTCTTTTTTTCTTCTTCAGTAGATAAGTAAAGAAGATTTTTAGCTGAAATTGTGGTCCAGCTTCACAGCTTCGGCAAACGAGTGTGTTCACAGCAGTCTGGAGTGCGAGCTTCCTGTTGCAGAATTTGCGGGAGCAAACTTACATGCGAGGATGACACTGTGTTTGTTTACAATAGGGAGAGAGGACGCGCGTGTTTGTTAATCAAAATGATACTTACTTGCATTTATCCTGGATGCCACAACCTATATACACATGTTTAATCACGTTCTCTTGCGTTATCTCAATTGGGATATATTCTTTTCACAGATTCCTAACGTTTGAGCTCACGCGCATACATCATTATCTGACAGGAAACTTGCACTCCAGACTGTCGGGAATAAACTCAAGGATTGTTTGCGAAAGTTTTGGATTGAGTTAATTGAAACTTTGCACCCCATACCCCTGAGTGATTAAATGTATCATTGTCCAATTATCTTTAACTATAAATATGTATGTCATGTCAATGAATCAGTAGTTTTACAGCTTTGTGTTTTCCTCTATTTGTATGTACTCTGGACCCTTGAACTGTGTTACTCCACAGCTAGCTTTAAAGGTTCATACCTGTTTAGTTTCTATAGGGAAGGACAGTGTCACAGTAAAAGGGAAACATCTTCCATTTAGCTCATCTTTGGTGATTAAATCAAATCAATGTCTGTCTGTATAGTCTCCATCACATTAATCTGAAATTCATCTAACCTTACACATATTAAAGTTAAATCAATTTTCAGATTAATGTGATCTGCCTATTTATAGGCATTCTTGGTTTTGCAGATCTTTTTTTTCACCAGCGCTGGCAGAGTGGTAGTCACTGCAAAGGCAGATGTGAAATTGAATGTATCTTTGACTGAATCTCGTAACGTAATTAAATTTAAAATAATGTAAATCTGATGTTACTAGTTATATAGTCAAATTAATTTAATTATGTTTGTACTTATGGAATGCTTATTGTATTTACATGGAATTATTAGCAACAGGCAAATGAAAAAAAAAATATTTCAGCTATCTAGAAGCATTGTTAGAAAGGACCTCTAATACGCCTTATTCACGGCAGCGCCATCTTTGATTTTTAATGAGAATGAAAGCGAGGCTGTGAGGGATAGACATACATCTCTTCAATGGGCCGTACTGTTATTTAAAGTGTTTTCAAATTGCTCTGTTTATGAAACACTGGAAAAATACCTTTTCAAGTAATTTCAGTTGACAAAAAACTCCCGACAACGTATGCTGTGAAAAAATCGTCAGTAATTTGAGCTTTATTCAGCTTTTTAGAGCGGATGCCATTGGAAACACGGTAAGTCTATCCCTCACAGCCTCACTCTCAAACCTGTCATGGCGCTGCTCTGAATAAGGTCTATAGACACAATACTAAGCTATTGATATTAAACTATAACTCTACCATACCACTAAAGAACAGAAGGCGTTACAGTAAAACATGATTTGGCTGATTTATAAGCAATTCAAATGGTAATTGTCACTTTTAAGGTCTTTACAAGATAGTTATTGACATGTCTAACTATACGTAAGGACATAATTGTATCCTTTTATAGTTTGTATACACATGTAAGAGCAAAAAAAGCAGCAATTTATCATTCAAGAACCTTCACAACACTAACGAATCACAATTTGTCTATCATCATGCATTGTTTTATATCTGATTAATGGTATACTTATCTCAAGTAAGTATAGTTATTTCACTTACCTTCTGAGAAACCTCACCTGTTATCATTACAGATGATATTTAGTGAAATTTAGAAGACATACAGTATCGAAAGTTTGAGTTTAATGCCTCAAGTTTAGTGTTTGGTCAGAAAGTGCGATTTCTTTGCAAAGCATTCAATGTCCTTTCTCCAGTGGGGAAGGACTTCATTGGCTGTTGGCCCAGTGGCGATGATCGAAAACGACTTTAGTAAAGGTCTAGGGCCTAACTGGTCAGAAGAAATGCTTATTGACCGTTGGCATCAGGATGGCTTTTTAACAGGGCTGAGCCGGTGTGTAAAACAGGTCAAATGAAGCAAACACGCAAGAAACAAATCAATGCATTTCCTTACTTTCATTGAAACTCAATGTTGAAGTGAGAGAAATCGTTGAGTGTTTTTTCTCATGCATGCTAACAGAAATTGCAGTCTCTAAGCATCAGGGATGTGATTTTTCCGGATTAATCCGGAATTCCGGATTTTCCGACCTGAAAATGTGACCTACGTGAATCATGCAGATCTGTAAAAAAAAAAAAAAAAAAAAAAAAAATTGGGGGACGGGTGTCGGCTGGAGTGAAAAGGAGAAAAAATGAGGACATAATAACCCATAACTGGCTGACGTGCGTACAGAAAGTTCCTTTCAAAGCATCAACAAGGACGTATTTGCGTTCTGCCAGAGACTGTCTAATTGGTTCAGCTTGTTCACCTGCTCAATTTTGTATCTCAGTCGCTCTCGCGCTGATATCGTTGTCAGTTGACAAGAACATCACAGTTAAGTGACCAGGGTTGGGTGATATATCGATATTTTTCAAATTTGCGCTATGATCCTTGATCCAAGCAAGCTGCTGACTGCTTTTGTAGAAATATGTAGCCTATATCGTGCATCCTGTCAGTTGCAGTTCTGACACCTCCGTCTCAACAGCATTATTGTGTACAACGCGACAAATACTTGCAATATTAACGCAGAGGAACGGCTAAGTTACATCAGTTCAGCGAGTTCACAAAAGTTAATTTGCATGTGCTTTAAAGCCTTGCCGGTTAAACATGCCATTCACTGCTGATGCGCTGTTCTGCGCGTGAACATCCGACGTGCACATGCACTAAGTTATCTTTCGAGTATTATTTCGCTAATACTCTCAAATACACACAAGGTTTACATAAGAAAATTTGGTTATGTCTAAACTGAAAGCAAACCGAGAAAATTGAGATAAATCTGCTTGTCAAATGCTCGCGTACAGGTCTTAAAGTGACAGTAGCCCTAATAATAAAAATGCTGCCGCTTGTTCTGAAAGGGATAGTTGACCCCAAAATAAAAATTCTGTCATTATTTATTCACTGTAATGTTGTTCCAAATCTGTATTAATTTATTTCTTGTGCTGAACAAAAAAGATGGAAGAATGTGGGTAACCAGACAGTTGCTGGTCCCCATTGACTTCCATAGGGAAAAAATTACTATGGAATTCACTGGGGTACATCAACTGTTTGGTTACCCACATTCTTCCAAATAACTTAAACAGAAGAAAGAAACTTATTCAGGTTTAAAACAACTTGAGAAAGTAAATGACAATTAAAATTTTTGGAAGAACTATCTATTTAATGTTAATTAAACAACAAAACACAGAGGAAATCACTCACTGCTCTTGACTAAGAACTTTAATAGTAGCTTTAATAAGAATCAATGTGTAACTTATACAGTGAAGACAATATTATTGACTTTGATTGAACATTTGCTCTCACTTTGCGGAAAAGATATTGGGATATATATCAATGGGGGCTCGGTATATTTTCCTGCTTTTTTGTCCTTAGCCAATCACATGCCTGAAGCATGCAAAGGAGTTCCCTGCAAATCTGTGTTGTTGAGGGCAGCTGGCTGGAGACAATTTGCTCTCTTTCCTGCTACCTCCATTCTTCATGTGTGTCGTTTTGTCAGGTGGTGTTTATTTCTATGGGTTTTTCTCTTCCTGTTGTGGATGCTGTTAGCGTGTGCCCTGTCTCCACACGCTAAAGTCATTCATCACTTACAGTACCTGCTTTGTATTTGGGTCTCCTGTTTTCCTTTTTTTCCCTAGTTTGTATATAGGCCACATTGTTTTGGTGCTCTCTGTCATTGGTGTACTAAATGTCCCCTTAGGGACTCAAGATTTGTGTGAATTTACTTCTGACATTTCATTGGTGTGCCAATGAAACGTGTGACAAGCGTTTATAGCTAAAACGTTGTTAGTTCATTCCAAATACTTTCTTTGTCCTGATGGTTAATGCAGTTCTCAAAAGCAGTAACTGTTTTGATATTATTATTATTTTAAACAATTTTCAGTTTTGTCTTCAGTTTCTCATTGTTACATTTTTAGTTCTTAATGACAGTGCTAATCTTTGGCGTAGCAAATATCCTTGAATGGTGCTCATTAAAAGGCCAAAGTGAATGGATCGTTCTGCAGCTGGCTTTCAGCAATGGATTTTTTAATATTTATGTTGACGGACCTTTGAAATTGATTGTCTCCCATGCCAAGAAGATGGAATGTCTAACTTCATAATTGATGAAGTTTGTCTGCCCTCTTCACAGAGTCCTTCTAAAGATCTGCCAGTGCAATTAGCATCAACATTTTTTTTTTTCCTTTGGCTGCCACAATTTGCATCTGAGACCTGGAGCAACATGCAACCTCAGTAAAACTGAAACATGATGATGAAAAAGAAAAAGTCTGTCAACATGTACTGTTGTGAAGCCATCACTATGATATATCAGTCCTGATCGAGGGTGGAGAATAACTTCACACTCTTTTCTCTTTTACTTGTTCCTCTTACTTCTTTTTGTTTTAGGCTTTTATAACACATCCCCATTCACATGCCTGAAGCCTGTACGCACCCTTCCTTACTTTGTCAGGATGTTTCTTAGGTTGCAAAGGTTTTTTTATCGAAAAGAGAGAGAGAGGAAAATAGCCTAGCTTTTTTTTGCTATTTATCATAGAATGATGAAATTTATGCATTTGTATTGATCAGAGGTTGTTCTTTCATAGTTCAGCTGATTATCAGTTGTTTCATTTATTTATCAACTTTTTCTCATCAACAACTTTTTCTCACTTTGTTTATCATCAATAACATGTACTAGCCTATTGTATGCTCACCGACACTACCCTTCGGTACAAACATGCCCAAAACAAGCCTGATATCTATTGTTGTTTCACAGGGCATTGAGATCATGGATGTATTCTATCCTGCTCCAACAAAAGGAAAATTACAATGAAGTGACTGTTGATTGGCAGCACACAATTATTTATTTGCTGTGGGTTGATGTACCTGGATGTTGTGTCGTGGGCAGTATTGTAAGGGTTTCACATGCAGGCAGGACAGAAAAGCTTCTTCTTTTTTTGTGTTTGTATACCATTTCTGCGGAAACATAAAAAATACATGAGTGTTGGATAGAAAGGAAGAGGGCAGGTGCATGGATGTCTTTGAATACAGATGAATTTCGGACACTGATTATATGCATTCATAGTAAGCCTCTGGCTACGGTTCTCATAGAGCAACTCAGAAATTCACAATGAAAGATTTCAAGCATCTCTGTCCTTCTCAGATACCAGAGTGTTGGGCCATTACCCTAGCTCATTATTAAAGGTACATGAGAAGCGAGAGGTCACGTTTGATCCTCTTCCTGCTCGGCTCCGTGTAATCCAGTGGTGGCTTGTTTCATCCACTGCATGACATCCATTACCATTTCACTCATTTTCCATTGATTAACATTGATTTATCCAGGAATTTCAGAACAGTTTCAGTTTTTTTTAGTGTCCCTGTTACATATCTTACACTCTTAGAAGAAAAGGTTCTATATAGAACCTTAAAAGATTCTAAAGTGCTACGTATTTGGAACCCCTAAAATGTGTGCGCAAACCAAGGCAGTGGCTTCAGTTTCATTAGTCGTAATTGGAAGACTGCTGTCCATGCCTGTGTTCAACACTTATGATAATGTCCAATTGCCAATGAGATCATACTTTCATCTACACAAGCACCCTGTCAGTCACAGCTAGAGGTGATTTGTATCTGATTCCAGTCACTATCGTTTTCTATGCAACAAGCACCATGCAACAATGCCACTGTGTGCAAACAAAGCATTATCACAGCGCCACATCTCTGACACTGGTCTGTGATTGGAGCCTGTAGCGCGTGCTGCATGACTGGAGCTAGACATTCCCCAGTGTATGTTGCTCTGATCTATGCAACTTGGGGACTACAACAGTGATGTAATTGGATGCAGAGGGTCAAAGGACAACAAAAAGCTCAGATGCCAAGAGTCAGTGAGTCTTGGACCAGAATTGATTGATGGAGTCATAGATTATATTATCCCTAAGGGATTTGAGAGCATCACCCATCAGAAGTTACTCCTGGATAGATCTGGTGCCGTGACCCGCATCTACAAACGTGCCTGTCACTCTTTCATGTTTTCTCATTCTCCTCCTCTTTATTATTGTCTTCTTTATAACCTTGCTCTCCCAACTACCCAAACAATAAATCATTCCACCAGATGGAAATCGTACTGGGCCTCGGCAATGTCTTCGTGTTAGGATAAATTGTGATAAATTAAGTGTTGTGTAAAAGCACAGATCATATTTATTCATGAAGCTTTCACACTGCATTCAATCCCTGTAAATGCGACTTCAAACAAATATAGCTAAAGAAGTCACACCACCCGCCAAACGCAGAACAGAATAACGGAAGCACTCAAATTTCACAACAAGCCCAATTCTTTAGAGATTTATATTTACCATGACCTTTACACATCTCTTGAGTGTTTTTTTTATATTGATAAATTGCTTTGCCTTTCAAATCAGTTCGTTTTTGCATTTGTATGCTTTCTTCTTGACGCCGCGTCTGTTTTGCCTGGTGGAATAAAGAGGCCAAAAGTTTGTGTTTGACCTTTTTTTTATCATGAGGATTGCCATCTACCAGCTCTGTGGTTGTGTTAAGTGCCTGTAGGAGCACTGTGAGTGCTCAGATCCAGACCAAGATTGGGGTTTTGGCTTTGTGCAGCGCCGCCAGTTGAAATGTCAAATCATATCCCATGAGGAATCATTTAATTTTGTTCGAGAGGCAGGAGCATATTTAGGACATGGTGTTTCTCAGGTACTATTTCAGGGGCTGTGATGAGTGAGTTCGAGTGAGAAACGTAAAAAAAAAAATCAATTGGAAGGCTGTTTATTTTTGTTTTAGATTTTTTACATTTTATTTCCTTGTACCATTTCTGCACTTGCTTCCTAGGAAGTTCACGGTGGTACTGCAAGGTTAATGAGTTTTTAATGCTTATAAAGGATTTATCTGATGAAAATACAGTAAAAAAAAAAAAACAATAATATTGTGACATATTACAATTTATAAAAAAAATTATCTAAAATGTAATTTATTGATATAAAGGCTTTATAAAGGCTTCATAAAGGATTTATCTGATAAAAATACAATAAAAAAAATAATATTGTGACATATTACACATATTACAATTTATAAAACTTTTTTTTTAACTAAAATGTAATTTATTTCTGTGATGGCAAAGCTGAATTTTCAACAGTCATTTCTCCACTCTTCAGTGTCGCACGTTCCTTCAGAAATCAGTCTAATATGCTGATTTTGGTTTATTTATTAATTTATGTAGGCCCTAGATGTAAATTATTATTTAAATAAAGATAATTATTGTATTATTATTAATATATTGAAACATTTTGAGGTTGAACATTGTGAGTTTCTTGGCCAAACGGATGTCCGTCCTCTCTCATCAATGCACTGACTTCACTGCACATGGTGCTTTTGTGCCAGTGTCCTTCACCATGCTCACCAACCTGTGCCTTAATGTGCCACTCTCTCCCTGTTACCCTGGGCAACAAGCACTGCCCATCCCTGTTTGACTCGAGTCCACCAGACTGTGTCTGGCAGCACGTGAAAGCCAGCCGTCTCTCATCCAGTGAGTGTGTGTGTGTCTACATCCCCTTCCCCCTACTCCATTGAGCACGAGCGCTCGATCAAGGCTGTGCATGCACAAACAAGACAATGGGCTATAATCATACAGGCAAAGGCAATGAAATCATCCTGCAGTTCCCTACTGTCATAGCCGCTTCTATGCTTTCCCTCTCTATCAAACTCCCAGTAGTGCTTTAGCAAAGCAAGCCCTGCAGCCATTTTTCAAGATGGAGGTGATTGTGGCTGATTAATGGAGCACCCTTGTAATCAAATCTCACCACAGTGGCATTCCAATTATAGAGGGTCATCTTCTCGGGCTGCGGAAAACCTGGTTGATCCCACAGCGGTTCACTCTGCATACAGGTTTGGATTTTGTAGACATGACCTACAGTGTGTTTCAGCCTCAAGTGTGCCCTCCTTTCCTTTGAGTACATCCACTTTCTGGACGACTGGGATGAAACTCATTAACGTTGACTTCCTCTTGCTCCTTACCTCTATCCATACAGTGCAGATCTGTCCCTTTTGTTTGTCATTTTACTATTTTTTGCTCTCAGACATTCAGTTCACTTATCTATTGCTTTTTTTTACCTGATGGAAACGAATTGAGGTCAGCCAAGTCCAATTACAAAATAACAAGTGGCCTACATTTTGTTAAAAAAGAGCATTCCTTTAAGATTTGTTTCGATGACCTATAATACAATCTTACTTTTTAGTTGAGCTTCATTTTTTGTTGTTTCACAGACCCCCTGTGGTGAAAAGTAGTGGAAAATTATAAGTCAACTCCATTTCTGAGTATTTTCACTTTAAAACTGCAGTGAACTAAAGATAGTTTCAAAAACATGGTTTGAAATAACTTGTGTTTCTTACATCACAAACTACCTTGTAACTAATTACGCCAGGGCTTTAGCATATCATGAACTGCTGTGAGGCAGAGGAGTCTAAAGAGAAGTCAGGTTATCCAAGTATATTTTTCTGTTAAATATGAAAAATCTGGTACATTTAAAGGGATACTCCACTTTTTTTTTGGAAATAGGCTAATTTTACAACTCCTCCAGAGTTAAACAGTTGGGTTTTACCGTTTTCGAATCCATTCAGCCAATTTTCTGATATTTAGAAGAATATCAATAACCAGACAGTTTCTGGTCTCATTGACTTTCATAGTATATATTTTTTCCTTCTATGGAAGTCAATGAGACCAGAAACTGTCTGGTTACTGATATTCTTCTAAATATCAGAAAATCGGCTGAATGGATTCGAAAACGGTAAAACCCAACTGTTTAACTCTGGAGGAGTTGTAAAATTAGCCTATTTCCAAAAAAAAAGTGGAGTATCCCTTTAACAATTTAGCGGGTGAATTTGTATTACAATGTCATGATGAACTATATGCCTTTCTCCACTCACTGTTTGTTCTAAGTTGTTCAAAGCGTTTGTAAGGATACTGATTTTTAGAGTTTTTTATTTTCACAGGAACATGGTTTGTGTAACATTAGCAAAACATTATTAGCTGTTCGATAATGTAGTCAAGCAAAAGACTAATCATATTAATTACCGTTATGTGTCCAGCATTGTAAAAACTGATAACTGAAAACTGATACCACCATTGTGCAAAGTTTACTACAGTAAAGTTGACTGAGTGGATCAGGTATTCTTAGCTGGTTTGATTGGAGTCGTGGCTAATTTGCACATTCACGGTTATGTATAGATACATTCAAGCTATTTTAAGGCATGAAGATTTTTTTTTTTTTCACAGGAAAAAATATTTAAATGTCTTTTTTTTTGTAAGGGATAAAATGATTGGTTACGGGGTGACTTTTAAGTTTATTTTTGTGGGGTCTGGGGTCGCCTCATGCCTAAATTGTTTTGTTTTTGTTTATAATTAGAATAATGCATTAAAATAATACGGTAGGAAATACAAGTTTTTTTATTGCATACATAGGTATACGCCATATAACTTTGCGTTGTGTTGTGTTTATTTTAGTTCCGAGGTGTGGGGTCGCCACATGCCTCTTGCCTACGGCACCATGCGAGTGTGGACCACTGCAGCCCCACAAACATTGGATTCTCTCCTGTCAGCCTACTAGTGCTACATGCCATTTGGACTTAATCCACACTAACTTTGCATTTGTCGACTGTCCTTGCTTAACAATGATGACATTTGTGCTTATAGAAGCATTCTGAGAAATACAAACAAGCAGTTTGCATCATGCATTTTCACATTACACACCCTGACCCAGGCCAAAACCCTCTTCCAATTACACTGAGCTCTCTTCTCATCTCTGCAATCTCCAGAGCCCTTTGTTTTTTCATCTTAAAATAGCCAGGCTAAAAAACACAACCCCCTGCTACTGCACCAAATTAAGCTGAGTTAAACCTCAGCCGATCCACCCTCATATGCAACCGGCTCTAATTCATTGATTGGACGAACAGCTTGTAGTCGTGCCGGATCCATTAGGGTCGTGTTGGAGAGTGGTTTGCAAAATAGACAAGTGGACTTCACTCTAATATAGTCTGTCTAGGCAACTTCCAAAGAAGCGATTTGAAACATTGGCTGAGAATTATTCTGCCAAATGCATTATTATTAAGAAACTAATCAAAGTGATGAAAAAGGCTTGCCTTCTGCTTTTTTCTGATCTGATAATTAAGTCTTAGAGAGGTGCTCAAGTATATACACTCTCCACAACCATTTCAGTTATGGTTTTGAACGCTGGGATTTTTAATGGTATCCTTTGACTGAGTGTGCAATAAGGATCAGTGGGTCTCTAAAATCAGTGAAGGCTTGCAGATCTTTTTTTGAGTTACTGGAATGAATCAATCGCACATAAAAAACTAAAAGGTAATTAAAGTAGTTGTTTGAATGAATATGAATTACGTTCGACTCGCTTTTGTCAATATTGCTGTAACTTGTTATCTTCAATGTCGTCGACTTTGTGTTTTTACATGTGATGGATGTTTTAGTGGTAGAGACCAAGGTCACTGGAGGAAAAGATGTCTAGGGGTAAATATAGTGTTAGTGTTGTGAAAAGTACTGACTTCGGTACCAAGTCGTCGAAACTGAAATTTAAAAAATGGAGGCAGGCCTGTTTGTGCTTTCAAACGCTCCTGCTTTCTAAACGCTCTCAAACACTCCCTTGCGTAGATCATTGTAGCCAATCACAGACATCCAAAGAGCTTGTGAACACAATGGCCAATCGGAGGCGTTTATGGTTCCAGTCAACAATGCTCAAAGCGTCACATTTTTTAATTTCAGTACCGACGTGGTTACTAAATCGGTACTTTTGACAACACTAATAGTGTTGTCAGCATATTCCAGGAGTCACTGTGTCACTTGATTATGTCATGTTTAGGCTTTCACATATTATTTTGGATGATTGGGGCTGATGGACACATTTTGCAGGAAAACACCCTAATCACCTGTTAGGCTGATTCGTTTGGTAATAACCGAGATTGTCTCGTATGTCACTGAGACATGATGTTTGACTATTTGTTTCAGAAGGCTGAACATGTTTGACGGGTCCTGATATCAACACCAGAGCTGTTGTGGGCTGGCTGTTTTCGATCCACTGACCTGATAGGATCTATCAACAACTAGGCTAGCATCGATTTCTCTCGGGATGACCTGCCATGTGGAGTTTAAATGTTGAGCATTTGTTGAGCAAACATGACACGATTTGGTGCAAACTGACGGATATCGTGTAGTTGAAATCTCATTTAGATAACTCAGAACGGGCGTCACCAAGGTTGGGTAAAAAAGTGCAAAGTAAAGAAATGGAATCAATATAGAAAAATGAAATGGTAATGTAGCATTCTGGGAAATGAAGGATTGCTCCACCATGGTCCATAAAATGAAATTTAATTATGTGAATGATATAAATTTACATATTCCAGTGTACAGTATACACCACAATTTCAAAGTTTAGGGTCAGCAAGATTTTATTTATTTATTTATTTACTAATAATTGTGTTTACCCTGAGCACGTTTACCCTCAATCACAGTACATTACCTTGGGGAGAGTCGAGCAGACTGCTAAAGGAATATCTCTCTCTCTCTTGATTCCTCTATAAATCAGTCTCTTCATCTCTCCCGACTTGCCTTTCACTTCTCGCATCCCTCTCACTCCGAGACAGATGCACATAATCAACATGCAAAAGCTGATTAAGAAATAACCGTTATGTTGTTTTCATTTAGTTCACCTTCCTTTCTGTCCTTTTTCCCCCTTATTTGCAATTTCCTGTTTCCTCTCTTTCGTTTACATCTTCCTGGCTGTGCATCACAGCACGACATTAAACTGAATAGTGCAGTTAATCGGCTGTAAATTACTTCTACCTCGCAAAGATTTAAGGAAGTTTTGTCAGGAATTACGATTTCTCACTTTCTTTCCTCCCTGCTGAAATGTCTTGCTTTCCTCTCCATCCTGATGGTTCATGTACCATTCTGCTTCATTGAACTTCATTTTACCTGAGTAGACTTTATTGACTCTGCTTTCAGTCAGTTTCTTTTCGAAGCCTTGTGGGAATTTGAATTTCCTCTTCTTCACAAGTGACATCTAAAATAACCTCACTTTTTTAGACAAGATGCATATAATACTGAAGAAGATGGTTATATTACCCCTGTGCTAGAATGTGTTGTGTCAGACCTGATAGTTGATCTAATAAAATGCACAGTATAAAAACTCTACACACATTTTATGTGCAATAATGTTATTATAAATGTGTTGGCGTTGCTGGGCAGAATGAGATTTCTTTGGAGAAAAATGCAAACAAGCGTCTATGACTGATTTGGAATATTTTCTCTCCTCAAGCATGTATGTGTGTGTGTGTATATACAGTATATATATATATATATATATATAACTCTAATATGGACTGTAATTTGAATAGTATGTTCTGGGATCATTTGGACTGGGAGAGTCGGTCATGTATATGTATCATGAAAGTGATTTTCTGAGGGTTTCTCTATATATATATATATATATATATATATATATATAACGTATATTCACACTTATATACTTGTATTAGACTCATCTAATACACTCTGTCTCACTGCTGATGATGTTCATGTAGCATAACTGAATCAGCATAGCAATAGCAATGCTAAGGTCTTGGTTTTGATCCCATGAGAATGATAAACTGAAAAAAAATGCATCAGAGCATACATTATCCATAGAAATATTGAAAATTGTCAAGTTTCACCATAACAGTCCATTAACCACCACGTTTGCGCTCACTGTTTTTTTTATAAATGACGTTCGATCACTGTATTCAGAAACCATTATAGTGATGTTTAAAAAAAGAGGTTTTGTCAGTAGTCACCTTGTGTCTATTACACATTGCATCAACCAGCTGTCAGTCTAGCCATCTCCTGTGCTAAGTGAAGGTCTCTAGCTTGGAATCAGCGATGTGCAATGTGAATCAAATGAGACAGGACCATTAAACACATTTCTGTTAGAATATTATGAAGGACACTCTAGTAGTGCAAATGTGCAGATATATGCCAATTTTGTCATATGTACACTGTGTATATACCAACACATTCTCATCCTTTGGCGTCATATAGGTGACGCCATATGACATTTTGTTGAAATACTATGCACATGGCACCCTTTAGTGTCAATATAACATGCACTATAATGGGTAGGTTTGGGTCTGGGGTAGGGTCTGTGTCTCATATTGACGCTAAAGGATGCCAGTCACCTGTATGACACCTTGGGTACTGCGTGTTATATTGACGCTAAAGGGTGCGAACCGGCTCGAAATGTCATATGGCGTCACCTATATGACGCCAAAGGATGAGAACCGGCTCGTATATACTGTATATAGTGTATATTCTTTATTTATTGACTAATTTTGTCAATACAATTAGAGCTGTAATGCCTACACATACACATGTTGTCACATAGGGTCATGAACTTTTTGTTTGACCGTAAAGGGATTTTCCATATTGCTTGCTGCATGTGGAAATGGAGTCATCAGTATGCATGGGACGGGGAAATTACTTCACCGCTGCGCTCATTTGCCATGACAGATTGCATTATTTTTTAGCCAAATGATCATAAATGGTTTTGTTTGCCTCTCTTTTTCCCAGGGCTGCCGTCCACCTGAGGAATTGATTGTGCTATCTGGATTGTGATAACTGCTTGTGTTTATCTATGTCATTTATGGATGTACAGTATAGATTATAACTCCCAATTTTCTTTACACAACCTAGATATTGAAATGTATAATGAGTAGCTTTTGCACCGTTTGTTTATTAGACAAATTTAATTAAAGCAAGTCGTTGTGTTAGATCAAAGATTATTCAATTTCTTGAAAATCGCTCCTTTTAGCTGTTCATTGGAAGCCAATTAACATCAGCGCAATGTGACGAAGCAAGCAATGAGCTCTCATGTCCTTTGCCAGCTTGTCCATGTAATTAAAGCAAATCCAGACTCCAGGGAGAAATTGATTTTTTTTGTCTTTGTGTGCATGAAAGACAGTTCAAATAGAAAATGGACTGACATCAATAATGTCCACACTGACAGTTCAGATTTGTTTTCATATTTGTCTTCAGACATTACTCACTGATTATAGTGGTAATTAAACCTCTAGAGTAGAAATACCAGTTAAAAAGGCGTCAAGACAGCTGCAATTTGTTTAAAAATTTACATATATCAAACAATAAATATTGAATTTTTGAAATATTTTTGTTTAGAATATCATAGTTATAAAATATTTGATAAAATAATTAAAAGTCTGGGACAAGGCTCAGACTATATAGACTACAAAAAGTAGCAGAAATAAATAATATAATATTATATAATATACAGGATAATAATAGGCTAT
Source organism: Cyprinella venusta (assembly GCA_038021265.1). Classification (NCBI taxonomy): domain Eukaryota; kingdom Metazoa; phylum Chordata; class Actinopteri; order Cypriniformes; family Leuciscidae; genus Cyprinella; species Cyprinella venusta. Next base: position 19,827,075 of record CM075885.1, on the reverse strand, counting down.
AATAATATAATATACAGTTATATAATAGTGTAATATTAAAATGACTTTAAAAAATCTACCAGTAAATGAAATAATTATAAAAAATATATCAATCCATCAGCATAAATCTTTACATCCTTACATAAATAAAAGCTTACAAAACTACACACATACAAGGTTTTAAGTTTTATAGTAAAACCCCTGTGTGCTTTACTTTGAGGGATATCCCTGCCTGTTAAAGTTTAGACACAACCACATGGAATCCAATCAGCAGTTCGGAGATGCACTGATGTCATGCAAATTTATTGGCAGGTGAATGGAGGTTGTGATTGGCTGCTTTCAAACACACATTGGCAGACTGGTTTGGGGGTGTGGTTTCGAGACATGCTTTTGATGGCTGGACATAACAAAGGCTACAACGTACAAGGCTTCAGGCGCTAGCCTGTCAGATTTCTTTCCGAGTATAATATGTGAATTGTGCCAGTGCTTTGCTGCTGCTCCTCTGATGGAAGAGAGCGACTGAATAATATGAAGAAAAGATGAGGAAGGGACACCAAGTCAGCAAAATGTTAATACTGTCTCATTATTGGCTCGAAATACCACATGAAACAAAGCATCTTTGCACATTGTTGTATTGTGCCTAGACTGCCTACCGATCTGTCATACAGTAGTAAGAGTGTGATAAACATACATTTTATGGTCTCACTTGTTTTCCATCACTGATTTTCTCTCTTAATTGGCATTGTTCACAAAGTTCTACACATCTCCCAACCACTTTCATGTTCATATGTTTAATATTTTTGCAAATGTAAGACTGCTTTGGGCTATCACTACAAATACTCTTAATTACCACATTCTAGCATATTTAAATCCATTCGGTATATAGGTTTCTGCATTCTGCACTTTATATACAAATCCTGCATACTTTTTTTTATAGTAAGAGAAAATGCATGCATTATGCGGCAATTAACATTTAGAACAGTAATATGATGGAGTATCCATTTGCCAAAATAGAAAAAAAAAGAAAAGAAAAAAACGATTTAATATAAAAAATCTAGGTATTTGTTTATTTATTTAGGATTTTGCATTTTAATCCAATTTTAGGTTAATGTATTATTCGTGCAGTGTTATTTACTGTATACGCTGTCATAATATTTATAAATATTTTTAATTTAGTTTTAGGTTCTTTTTGCAGTATTTCTATTTAGTTTTAATTTATTTAGAATTTTCACATCATTTTTTTTTATCAATTTATCACGTTCACATTATTTTGAACCAATGTTTCCAATTTCCATTTAAGTTTTATAAGTTTTAGAATATCATGTACTATTTTATTTTATCCATTTTAATCAATAATAATGTTTATTCATTATAGTTTACGAAAAGAACACTGCAATTTATAAATACTGCAAATAATAAGTACAAAATGTATATGCTTAATTGTGACTTTTATTATGTTTTATTTTTCTCACTAGTAATGCATGATTGAGTCAAGAACATTGCATTTTGGTATACAGTGTCTTGTGGATTGTATTGTAGTTTGGTAATTGTACGATAGTAAGCATAGTGTTTCTTGCAATCTTGCATAACATTTTTATACACATATAATACACATATACACATATGTTTTAAACAAGAGGAGAGAGAAATATGAGCAGGATGAGCACGCTATCACCATAGGGTGCAGTAGGGCTTGATTTCACTGTTTTGAATTACAGAGTGGGGTCTTTAATGGAAGAGTTTAATTCTGAATCAAAGGTCAGCACTGTAATTTAGCCCCGTTAATAGGTGCCGGGGCAATGTAATTGGATCATTACAGCAGGAGATAATGATTGCTCGGCGGCCCATGTGACATTGAGCCCCACCTTACATGCCTGCAACCAACATCAAAAATGCTAACTTAATCAAAACAGCCACGGCAAGCAATACAAGTACCAGACTTTAGAAGATCAAGCCTTTAGTACATAATTACAATAATTACAGATCATTACTCTTTGCGCTGCTTGTTTTTGGGGTGGTTCTCACACCAGGTTGCTTTAGCGGCGCAATGCTTTGTTCAGATTTTATCCAGTCTGTGGAAATAACTCAGAGAATGTGCTAATATTGATCCCCGAGTCTTTTAAATGCCAAGATGCAGTGATAAGTCATCTACAATGTCATCCAAACACATTCGACAAAAACACACTAATAGCTTACGCTGGTAGATGTGTTTTGGAACTTATCTGGGTTCTTGCTGATCTAAGCTTGTTATTAAAGATTGTTCAAGTTGATCCAAATTTGTTAATTTTGCCAGTTCAAAGCTGTTTATTATCTTGTCTCAACTAGCCGTACGCTGGTCTGAGCTGATTATTAGTTACCCAAGCTGGTCCAAACTGGTCTTTAGCTGGTAAGCTGGTAAAATCTAGTCATTAACTGGCCAAAGCTGGTATTTAATTAGCTCTTTTTTTAAACTTACCATTACTAGTTACCCAAGTTGGCCCAAACTGATTATTTAACGAGTCATTAGCTAGTCAAAAACTAATCATTAGCTGGTCAAAACTGGTCATTATCTGGTCCAATCTGATCATTAGTTAGTCCAAAATGGTCCAAACTTTTTATTTAGCTAGTCATTAGGTGGTCAGAAATGGTCAGGGATAGTTCACCCAAAAATCATTTCATTTACTCACCTTCAAGTTGTTCCAAACCTGTAAAAATGTCTTTGTTATGCTGAACACAAAAGAAGATGTTTTGAAGAAAGTTTGTAACCAGGCTGCTTTGGGGCACTATTGACTTTAGGGAAAAAAAAGGAAGTCAATGGTGCCTCAGAACAGTGTTTGGTCAAAACTGGGTTACTAGTCATCATGCATCAAGTTGAACTTTCTATTAGAGTATATGGCATAGGTTTTGGCTGACTGTGCACTTTAAAAGGAAAGTGCATTATTGAGACAGGTTCTCTGTGTCTTTCAATCAAGGGTGCTGAGTTCTGGCCGTTTTCATGTGGATTTGCGCTCTTGTCTGTGTTTACGTGCATGAGCTCCTACCTCTCGTGCCTGGAGGAGGGAGAGATCAGTTTTATTGGGGTCATCAGAGAGCATCTGCTCTACTCCACATCTCCTGAGAGACTCTGGTGATGATGTTATTCTTCTATTCTTAGAGATGAGCTCATGCGGTGTGTCAGCTCTGCACAAACGACTACTTCTATCACACTCCAAGCCATCGGCAGGTCTATGAGTTGGAAAAGTATAGTATGTATTCCATAAATGTTAAGTAGGCGTTTAACACGGGCCACTTTCACTCAAAGTGGCATAATCATATGTTCTATTAAGAACTTCTCTGCTTTAAAAACATACATAACTCAGTTCTTATAGTGAGGCAATGGAGGTGGCCTCTCCATATGGAAAATCTTCATAAATCCCCATATCCACACGTTAGGGTTTGATTCATTAATTAAAGTTGCTACTACCAAGAAAAAAAATTCAGAAACATGAGGTAATGCATGTCTTTCCCACCTGTGGAAACTAAACCAACTATAGTAGAATGGCTTGTTGGTATAGGATGAACTGATGAAGCACACAAAATCTGAACAATCACCTCTATTTCACTTTAATTAGGTCATTATGCTAAAGCTTGGATTTCCTGCTTATGTCTAGACATGACCAAATATCATAACATTCATGTTCATGGAAAAAGCACGGCTCACCTTGGATGTAGTCAGCCGGACTTTAAAGGCCTCCTTTGGCCCATTGAAGTTTATTGAAGGAAGAGAACGATGCAGAAGCATTATGCTTTTTTTATTTATTGTTGTTTGCTTTTTATAAATAAGATGGCTGTTTTAGCCGAGATGCATGTTCAGTCTAGCGGTAAATTGCTTGTCAAACTAAAAAGCACCCAAGATTCTGGCATGCTCTGTTCTGATACGAGTCACATAATATTGTAATGGAACAGATGAAGATTTACGGATGAATCAAATCCGTAAGCCAAACTCTACCATAATCCGTGAATCCGTACCATTTATTAATTTGCATAAAATATCTAATATGAACACTGAATTGCACTTGTTACTGCACTTGACCCACGCACAAGACTGCACAGGAGAGTGCTTTTTAGATTTATATTAATGATTTTTATTTGTTTTTATTTATTCTGTATTGTAAAAATAATATTATACATTTATAAATTATTATTACTATGTTTTCAAGTCATATTTATTTATACATTTTTATATTTATATATTCGACCAATTTTTCCATTGGTTGTTGCTCGTGAATTTGCCAAACAACATTGATTTCATTGGCCTATGCATCTGCTTACATATGCTATCACTTGTGGCTGCTTCTTCTTCACGTCTTTTGATCAGGACATTCAGTACTCTTTCACAATATGTGTCATATAGCACCCCCTACATTAACAGTGAAAACAGGGAAAGAGTGAAAAATTAATTTTTTATGGATTTATGTGGGCTGTAATACATTTCTTTCTTTAAAAAAAAAACATATATAGTAGAAAAATCTGCCGTAGTAGTTTTCCCTTGCTGCTAAAAGTGAACTAAAAGTTAATCTCATTTCTTGCTGTAGCTATCTATCTGCAAAATCTGTATTTCGATTTCCTTTCGCTAAATAAAAAAAGCTAAAGTTTCTTTTCTGCACACGAAGGTCAAACTAATCTCTGTGCATTGTTCTCATGCCGCATGGAGGCAGAGTGATATCATCAGCGGCCAATGTGTTTCCGTGCAGAAAACATCATCAATATTAATGCACATGTCAGTATATATATATATATATATATATATATATATATATATATATATATATATAAACGAGGGTGCTTTAATACTTAGATAGCGCCGATGACTATGTGCACCTACCTAAGAAGACCAAAATATATCTCCAGTTATCCTTTCATAACCTGTCAAATGCCTCAGCACAGAAATCCAGCAGTTGCCGCATAGATAGCTCAAAGAAGCGTGATCTGATCTCAGATCAAATTTTGTTATTATGACTATATCCTGAGATTATACAGTCAATTATCAACAAATTCCAAATCAGCTCTGCTAGGAAAGTTAACCACCCACATAATGTCACTTGTTTTCCGAGTCAAGTGTGTGCAGTGTGAATGTGATTTGTAATGAATGGGATGCTGAATGCTCTGTTCCTATTTGTGGCATTAACAGCTTTTGCACAGATTGCTCCTCGTTGACAAATGCTCATTTGCAGCCCGACCCAAGTCTGGAACAGCGGAAAACTCTTCGCATAAAAAAAAAACCCTCTTGAGAGTACTTTTATTTACATTTATTTTATATATTTTTGTAAAAAAAAAAAAAAAAAAATCTTTGTCAGAATGCATGTGGACTGATAAATTAAAATGCCCAGTCTATGTGACCAAAGTCTTGGCTGAGATTTCTATTAGACCGTCTGACATGAAAGACTGTTGATTTTGCACAGTATGCCTTGGCTTTTACTCAGTACCTCACTCGTATTTTACAATGACGCACAGCGTGCATCTAGCTTTATAAAAATTACCGACATTTGGCAGGTGAACCCTTGCGCTTGTTTGCTTTCATAGAGCAAAGTGCTCTAGCAGGCATACACCACAGTTATAATAATGTATGAATGCCATTGCACATGAATACTTTTCATGCAAAACATTTGCAGGAGTTTGACAAAGGCACCACTTTGTGGTAGTCAAATGCTCATGATCATAGCTAAATGTGGTGAACTACACCTGTGGTCGCTGAAATCACACTGAAAATGAAAATTTGTTGTTATTTCAGTTCCTATTCATGCTTATCAACCTTATGTGTCCATTAACCTCTGGCTTAAAAGGGTTCTCTGGTTCATTGCTGACTGCATTGCAGATCTTCCAATGTCCCTATGCCCAATGTTCACAATATTTAACGTTAAAATGCCATTTGAGTGCCCAAACATACAATACAGACAGCATCCTCAAAGACGTTGAAAAAAAAAATCTTTTGGAAACAGCGACAACAAAAAATTAACATGTAAATGGTCAAACATATTGTTAGACTCTAGTGTGCAGCTTATAAAGATAACAAAAACATGAATATTTTTGAAAACAAATTGGCACTTCAAAATAGATTTTTGTAATACAGCGTGAGACATCCATGTAGTTTGTACTGGTATTTTTTCCCATTTGCATGGTCCTGTCATGCATTTTAAGAAATGCGAGCATGCACAACAATTTAATTAACCTGCTTTTGCGACTGATTTCATCCATTATTGGAAGACAATTTACATTTTTCTGCTCAAGGCGGATGTTCATTTTGGCTTTCAAGTGGCTTGTGATACTTTTCTTTATTTCATTTCAGAACCTAACGAACAGTAACACTGACCATTGTTTTTAAAACCAGACACCTCAAACAATAAAAAGTACCATCTCTTTACCATCAATGTTTTTTTTGTGGATATGGAACAACAGCTATGCCATAGTGTATAACAGAGTACTACAATATTGTATTATTTTCTAAAATCTGGTTGGCTTAAGAACCTTAAATACTGTTTAAGTACATATAAATAAGAACCTTATACAATCTTAAGATGGTTATTCATCTCATAATTCACCCTTGTTACAAATTAAGCCTTAGTTATTTTATTATGTAGCCTATAGCTGGTCTTGTTTGTTATCAATCTAGTATCAATTTGGTGTTTCGGTCACCCTCAGTTAATTAAACATCTCTAACTTTACAATTATGCGCATATACATTTAGTACTGTGGTCCTTGGGGAACTGGCCAATTCCCAGTTTGCAGAGAATTGATCTTGCCAGATTGCCAAGGTGATGCCATATGGAATACATCAAAATGTGTCATTTCATGTGACAACGGCATGTGTCCTCTCACGTTTTAGCCCTGTAATTATACTCTTGTTGCTTGTCGTCAGTGGATTAAGTGCACCCAGGGGACCCCTAAGTCTCCTCGCTCCACCCCTCCTTCTCAAATCCAATCTCTCCCCCCTCTCTTACTCCTCATTGAGGTTGGTGCATGAATTCCCTATTTGGGGACTATTTATCATTGACATGTGAAAAGGCTGTTTGACCTTGTGGAACAGTGGTTTGTTCAAATTTAAGGGCTCATTCAGCCTTATCAACATCATGCTAAAATAATATCTTTGTTATGTTAAAATTCTGGTTGTGTCTGCCTTTGTGATTTTACACAATGAGGTCCAATTGAATGGCAACAACCTTTGTCATGTACAATCCTGTGGCTTCTGAGAGGCTGAATTCAAAGATATTTTGAGAAATTTCCTACTGTTTCTTTTTCCATGGACAATGGAAGGCAATGGTCACCATAATCATTTGGTTACCAGCATTCTTCAAAATATCTTCTTTTGTGTTCTACAGAAGAACAAAAAAGTCATACAGTTTGTAAGGACATGAGGGGGAGTAAATGGGGAGAACTTTTACCCTGATGGTAATTGGAATCAGCACATCATGCCAAAGGTCTAATGGTGTTGTTTATTAAGTGAACGAGCAAAACGAGCTGTTTGTGGGGGGAAATGAGCAAGGCAAGTGCTTTTCCTCCGGAAGCTATTTCAACGGCATTCTCAATTATTCATAACAAGTAAATTCTTTTGATGTGACATCTATTAGCTCATTATATGTAGCATTATTTAATGTGTCTTACAAGGGAGAGATTTGCACAATAGCAATTGTTTCTTTTCAGTGCCTCTTTTTACTACTTTAAGGAACAAGACATGAAATGAAATGACAGCTTAAGTGTATGTAAGGCAAATTCCTTGTTACGCCATTATATAGCTAATTAACTGGGGGGGTGGAAACCCCATTCCTCACATTCCAACTGATCTTTACAAATTCAGCTGCAGCTCTTAATTGGCTCCTGCAGGATATTGCCTGTTTCTGGCAGAGCATTGCCTGCGATGCATCTACTGGAAACTGGTAAGTGGATCCAGCCCACTGTCATTACCATCTAGGCGTGAAAGTCTCCACACTACAGTGCTACATTTCTATTTTCCCTTCCATTAACTAAAAGAGACACATCTTTGGATCCCGATTTCCATCTTTTTCAATGATGGATTCGATAAAGATGTGTGCCGCCACTTTGCATGGTTCGGTGTCATCCAGTGTCACTCACAGCTGGAGAGCTATTCCCCTCCAACATCCCATGCATTTATTCATCAAGAGACCTCCCAAATTCCCAGGTGGGAATAATGATCATGTAAAAAGGGGCTTGGTGTCTCTAGTGGCTTGTGTCTCGTCCAGAAAGGCACGAATGTGATAAGTCCTTGTCCTTTGCATGTCTCTCATGCATATTTGATACTCGTATAACATTACGCCTTTAATTACTGCATCTCTGGCTTCGCCCAGCCAATGACAAAGAAATAAATTCCCCATTGGCCTCCCTGTTCCCCGTTTACCAAATTTCGCGTACGAACGGCTGAACATTCACTTAGGCGAGCCGCGAGAGTATAAATGCGCATTAAGGAAATCTGTTAACCCTGCTGGTGCCCAAGCGAAGAAGATGCCGGCGTGTCATTCCACCCGACTTAAATCCCTCTCACACGACACGTTAATTTAATAACAACGAGCCAAGCTGGATTTAAAAGCCTGTCAGCATGAAGGAAGCGCTGATATATACACTAGCAGTCATGCAATTGAACTTGAGCTTGATCTCATTCCCACTTCATCTTCATCTCTTGATGCGTTCATCTCTCCCTCGGCTCTTGCGTTCCGAAACATAATGTCTGCTATGAGTAGTGGTCGGTTTCTAGTCACGTCTCTGGTGACATCTGTCAGTATGCAACCCAGGACAAGGATTCTGAGAGATGGCAGGTTCTGTATTGGAGGGCAAACGTCTGTTTGATTATGGCCTCCAGGGGAGATGGCTAATGATGGCTAATTAATATCAGTAGGCGTAATAGACGACCCTGGCATCCAGAACCCTTGCTGTTTACAAAAGACGTTTCCCATGGTGCATGTTTATTTATGTACCGTAGTAACCTTTCATTTAAAAGAGTAGTTCGACAAAAAAAAAAAATGTAAATTCTGTCATTGTTTATTCACCTCTAAACCCATTTGCTGTTTTGAAATCAATTTATAGTGACCAATTGTATCTGGAAAATGATTTTTTACCATTTAGGCTAACTGAAACTGGATTGGAAGTTATAGTAGTTACATGGGACATTGTTTAATGTTTGAGTATTTAAGCAAGATGAGAATACTTTTTTGTGTTTTTTTTATTATTATTATTTTATATTGGACCGTTTCTCATTTGTTGGGTTTACATTGTGGTGGAAAGTAAAGCTTTTGTTTAAGTTGAGGATGGGTACACTATAGAACGCTGAATGTTGCTTTACTCAATGAGCAATGAGTATTTAGCATGGTAACGTGGCCTTTTTCTATTGCTTAGCTAGAGTGTTAGTAGCAATATAATATATGACACAGGAAGATCACCAATAAATGTACTTAACTGGATTAATTAAAATAATATTATATTATATTTACATGAATAAAAAATAAATAAAAAAATTCAGACACTTTTTATGAAATAAACCATAGGAAAAACTATATTGATGTTAATTGATTCATGTGGTAACAATGAACATGATCATGAAACACCATGTTGCAAATATCATTTTTGAAAAAATACAGAATGGAGAATTACATTTATAGTAAGAGCTACAGTGGACTGACATATTTTCAATTAATAATGCTTTTTTTAAGCTCTTAAAACCCTCAGTGAACATCATTGATCCACAAAAGTCCTAACCATTTGAAAAAACCTAATAACACTGCCAGGGCTTCCTCCAATCAGATTTCCAAGCTTACTGCTCTATTGCTTCCATTGTGGCCCGATTTAGATCACTGGTGTGTGAACGGACACTGTGGCGTGGCTATTTGTTCTGCCACATGCTAGCTCTTTAATAAAGCACTTGCTAATTTCACACCTTCCTTCTCCCTCGTTTATGAAACCTCATATCAGTATTAAGAAGCTAATAGGAAATTGCTGAAATCAATCCCTCTGCTGTTGCTGTTTCGAGTCCAGTTGGGATTGAAATAAAACCAAGAGCTGCAGTTCTCCTAGCAACAGACTGTGTATGTCTGAGACCCTGTTGCAAATTGTCTGGAATTATAACCCTGCCTTTGTGCAATTCACATGTGAATTGTGTTTAGCTTGCCTCTATTGGAGAAGCTAGTTCTCTTCTGCACTACATGTCCTATTGAATGTTTAAAATGGTATGAATTTCATCCTTGCCCAGTCTGGTATATGCTGCCATCACTGGAGTAGTTAGTGGAGCTGTGTGGTAATGCTGAAAAAAAAAGAAAGAAGAAGATGCATAGACAACCAACACTGGCATCTAAAACCCACTATGGTTAGCCAACAAAGCAGCTAATTTAAACACCATTCAGAATTCAAGATTCCAGTTAAGAATAACTGGATAATAACTGGCCACTGTCCTGCAGAGTTTAGCTCCAACCCTGTTCAAACACACCTGCCTGTGAGTTTCTAGTGATCCTGAAGACCTTGATTAGCTTGCTCAGGTGTGTTTGATCAGGGTTGGAGCTAAACTCTGCAGGACCTCTAGGCTGTTCCTTACATGCCAAACAGTCTTCCTCTGTCTTTGCTGTCTCTTTCGTCCTGATGTTCTGGTGACGTAAGGAGGAATCACATGAACTCAACAGGTTCTAATGCTGCTAGTCAATCTAAACGCCTCCGTGTCTCTTCAGTGCTGTAAGTGCAGCTGTTTTTCCATGTTGAGTCTTTGCCTTGCGGCCCGAGGGGAATTATATCTGTTGGAGTGGAGTCATGCTGTTGCAGATTTAGTCAGCGATAGTCATCCATATGCCCACCTGAGACCCACCTGTCTGAAAGGACGTGATGGGGATAAGGGAGAAACTGTTTGTCTTCTCGCATATGTTTGAATTAAGATCCTTGTCTGTTCTTGGAGAGGGAAACGAGCTGCAGGAAATAGATTTTTGGGGTTGAAATTGCCTATATGCTCCACAGCACTCCTGAATCAATCCTGGTGGAAATATTAGTGATGGGAAGAAATACATGAGGGCATCATAAGAGAAAAAAAGGCATTTTGCTCAATGTAAGGATCTCTGATTTGAACTAAAATGTTAGTATTCATTGTGAAACCTTTTGAAATATAAAAAGTCATTCATCAAACTACCCTCTCAAATCATATTTTTTGCTCATAAATCATGTTCAGTTTCAGCATGGGCAGGCTTTTGTTGATTCCTGGCAATAGGCTCAATTGTCTGTGTTTGTGTTCGGTGCTCGCAGAAATTTCATTGGGTCATTTTTCAAATCATATAACAGTCATGTTTGAGAAATTGCAGTGTTTCTGTTATTTTGCACCTTTTTGAAGATGACTGAAAAAAAACTCTTGCTGTCACAAAAAAAGCAAGTATGACACTTCTGAAAGGCATGTTTTTCAGAGACCACAGACCTAAAGCTGCTGTAAAGGGTTATTTATTTATTTTATTTTTTACCTGACAGAAATCACTGAAGTTGGTGACTTTTCTCTGTGACAGCCCTAGGCTTTGTGAAAAGCAAAAAAAAAAAAAAGTTTCAGCCTTCACACCCCCAAAAATAACACGGCATTTTAAATGTCAATTCTCAACCATTCTATTTACATAAAATGTATTGTATTTTTTTTAAATGTAAAGTAAAAAAAGGGTTATGATTAAAAAACAGTTAGAAAAACTGGGTGACTCTTTCATTTGTGTAATTGGATTTGGTTTTGAAAGAGTAGCCATGTGTTTATGGGGTAGTGGTCTAATTCAGTGGCTAAATCTGATGGAAGTTGGCTTTAAATGGCTAACAAAACCAATTCACTTTATGACTAACAAAACCATCATTGCCTTGTGACGTGAGCAGTCATAGATCTATATTCTCAACCATTAGCTTATCAGTTTCTGTGCTCAAAAACAAACAAATAATCTTTAGGTCCCATAAAAGCATTGTAATTGTCAGAACAGACAAAAAAACAACAAAACAAAACGTGGAAACCATCGTAAATGAGCTGAAATATAGATGACATTCATGTTCACTGCAAGAGGATGTATTTGTGCCAGAACAGAAATCATTTTCTCCTAATGTATGTACATAGTAAATAACCCAGCACCGGTTTATTTTGATTCATGAGTCAATCAATGTTGCTGCGATTGGCTGTGGTTGCAGATGGTTGACAAGGTTCCACGTTGTCTCCTTCAGTTCAGTGTTTCTTTATTTATTTATGCCAGAAAGAGGGGAGAGAAAGTGATAAATAGAGAGACCGAGAAGGGATCTGGAGTGAAATACAGTATATTTCTTATCAAAGCACTCGGATGAGAGTATCAACTCCTTCTCTTTGTTCCATGCCACATGTGTGCGTACAAGCGTGTCTGGAGAGCATTTGATCGAGGGTGGATCCGTGTTTGGCGCCGCACTCCCAATGCTGCTGAGTAGGGGAGGGGGAAGCTGTCGCGAGGAGTGTTTGATGTTCGGAGTTACGAGCTTGTGTCTACGTTAGATTGTGTTTTAGCCATTTTTGTATTGTGCGCTTTTGTGTCGGACGTTCACCTGTGCGTTCAGCTATGTACGTTTTCCGTAAGCCAATGCATGTGCGCTCTCAATGTAGGTTTGTGTAATACAGAGATCTTGACCCCTGGGGACCTGCTTGTTCATTATTCTTCCTAAAAGAAGCATTAAAATTTCATCACTGCAACGCAATCTCCGCTTCTGCACACAGACCAAAGCATAGCAGTGATGCGGAAGGGGGTTGGGAAAGGAGAGGCTGAGCATCTCTCTTTCTCTCTCGCTCTCTCTCTCACTCTGGGATTGGTCGGAAACGTGGAGGGCGGCACACACCCTCAGATTGTGATGGAAGTGATCGAGTGGCCCTTTTCCTGTACGGAGTGAGCTGTCTGTTCTCAGAGTCTGGTGCACACAGGCGGGGGCTCTAAAAGAGGGGTCAATGAGGACCAAGCGGATTTTCCACCACATTTAGACATTATGGCACTTGTCGTAGTACTACCTGGCTCTCCATGTGGGCCTTGCCCACCTCCTGCAGGAAGGGATGCTGTAGACATGCTGGGGGATGGGAAGGTAAGCTAGGCGCCTGGTGTTTCTACATGAAACTCTACCTGTTGGTTTTTGCATGTGAGGTGAAAGCTAGAGCTGATGATGATAATGAATATTCACTGTAAAATCATTGAAAAATATTATTGAATTAAATTGAAGCAAAAATGCACTTAAGTTTTAATACACTCAAGTTTACGAAATGTATTTAATAGTAAAACTCCATCACAATGAATTGAATAATCCTTACAAAATAGAATTGAATAAATTGAACAAACTTTAGTTATTCAATTAAATTATATAATTTAAATTTAAAAAATACTTAAATCTTTTAATCTTTTAGAGCATCTTTTACTATGAAATTTATAAAGACTTGTTTCTTTAAACTAGTTTTGTAAATCTTTGTTAATACTTGAGTGCTTGAGAGTGGCAAAGTCGCAACGAAGTGAAGGTACACTCTAAAAAATGTTGGGTTGTTTTAACCCAAATTTGGGTCAAATATGGACAAACCCAAATATTGGGTTGAAAATGTAATATAAACCCAATTTATAAACCTAATTTAACCCAATGGCTGAGTTTGTCCATATTTGACCCAAAGATGGGTTAAAACAACCCAGCATTTTTTAGATTGTAGCGACAGATCTTTTTTTTTTTTTTTTTTTCCATACTGTGATGTACATCCGAGTGTATAAAAATGTAGAGCAGGAACTTGGTTTTGTCCATTAGTTATTGATTGGATGGATGCAGTTCTCAATGCAAGCTTGTAAGAACGGGGTGGGGTTTAAGTCCGGCATATGTCACCAAAGAGAAATCTGTTGTTTCACCAGAATAATGAGCAACAGTTTAATTGAAATGTTGTTTTTTCTATGCCATTTTAAAGCAAATACATCAAAACCCCAGATTATGTTGGCTAAATGCCCCATCCCCAGTCACGGAAGATTTATGATGCAGTGTTTTGTTTGTTATGCGTTTTGTAATATTGATAAATGAGGATATTAGATGGAAGTGTTGTCTGAATGACTTCATCTCCAGCTCTTCATGAACACATGTTCCACACATTATAAGATGTGCATTGTGTGTTGTACTGTACATGTCGTGCCACTTTGTCTCCTTAGAGGACCTTCAGAGAAAGTCAGAAAGCACAGCTGCCTGGCATCTGCCACTCCCTGCACATATGCTGCTTTCTTTGTCGTCTTACCTAGACGTTCTTTTATCTCCGTCTTTCTTCTTCCCTCACTTTACTGAGGCGGCAGTAAGCTTCTGATGAATATCTTTCAGGTCAGTAATGCTTTGTGGGATGTTGCAACGTGTGGTCGAGCGGGCGATGATTGCATGGTAATTCACCTGCGTGGGACACTGGATCTGCACCGCTCCATGATGGATCACCTCTGAGGATGGGGAGAGAGAGAGAGAGAGAGAGAGAGAGAGGGAGGAAAGGAGGGGTCCTGCTGGTCGCAGTATATCACAGTCAGGATAATAGAATTCTGCCGAGTTGACAGATCCGCGCTCACCTAATATCCTACCTGCAGCCTGCACAGATCAGGACTTCAGCCCAGATCACATGAGAACGATATAATCCGCATGGCGACAACACTTTGCCTCTTATGGGTCAATGGCTCTGCCGTGGATTGAATCTGAGGTTGAGGATGATTAATAGTCAGTAACAGGTCTAATGAATACAAACTCCACCCCCATGACTGCTGTTGCTCCAGCGGCTGCCTTCACATTAGGGCTGGGCGATATGGCCCAAAAAAATTATCACGATAATTTTTTTTATATCAGTCGATATCGATAATTATCACGATATATGTCAAATATTTATTTTTTATTATATTTATTAAGTTTAAAGGCAGATTTTAGCTACTAAGTGAAAGTTGTATAAACCAGAGTGTTAATTGTGTTTTTAAACTACTCTTTAAATTTATGTTCATTAACAAAAACAGTAACATGTTTTTTTTTTTGTTTTTTTTTTTCCCTATGTAACAACCACATTTTTATTTGGTAAAAAGTAATATTCTGACTGTTTGAGTTGTATTCAAATTAACCATTGGTCATCCTGCATCATGCATTTGGATCATGATAACCACATATAAAACCAGGTATATAGCCTATATAACTTAGCTCCTCACTATCATGGCATAACTTTATGGTTTCTGTATTTTTTGTATGAAGAACAATAGCCTAACAGTTAAATACATTATTAAATACTTTACTTATATTCCATTAGTCATAATACATTGTCTACATTAATAATATTATACAAATCAATATGTATATCCCACATTTCATGGTGCAGTCAATATTACCAGGCTAGCTGCTAACTAAGTTACAGTAAATCCATGGTAGGCTAAATGGATTCAGTATCAATTCAGATTCTGCCTGTATCGTTGCACGCAGTGTTTCTCCTTTTTGTCAGCGGTGTTTCATCTGCCTTTAAACTGGTTTAAACTTGACATTTGTGTTCTTCGCTGAACTCAAGTGCTTTTCACTGGATCTCGTGAGCAAAACGATCAGAGGCGCGTCTGCGTGAGCTCGCGCTCCGCCATTTGGACTTTGACCCGAGCGGATAAATGCTCCGTGTGGCGCGCGCGGTTTAAAGGAGTTTCGTTCCGCTTTTGACGCATAAACATTATCGAACATTTATCGACCTCTTGATATCGTTTTATCGAGGAAAATTATATCGCGATAATTATCGTTATCGTTTTATCGCCCAGCCCTACTTCACATTCATTTAATGTACTTATGACTTCCATCTTGATAATTGCTAATCTGTCTAATCTACTCAGTTTCACAGATTACCCCGTTTCCCGTTTGATTAAACGAAAGTGAAGTCTTTCAAGCTGTCCGCACAACTTGAGACACTTCAAGCGGTCTCCTTTTGCCGTTGAGTGTGTAAAGTGTGGGATTGAATTTGTTTACTCTACTGAAGATTGATTTTTCGAACTCATTGAAGATTCACAGTGCAGTTCACTCATGGTACTTTTTCAGGTAATCATCACCACAGGGCTGTTACAAAGTACGGCATCCAGCTTTGATTGTTTTACATATGCAATTTTCCCTTCCATTGCCTTCCCAGGTATTTTGCGGTTTAGCAAGTGGGATCGCCTCGCCTACCCGTCTAATGAGTAAAATAAGAATATGGATTCCGCAATCGGCACTTATAACATGCCTGGCTTCAGTTCGCTGTTTATCTGTCGTTCTGATGCGTTCATGTGATTTGGTAAGGCTCACACTGTTTAATAAATACCCATGACCAGGAAAGAACCATGGGGGGTTGATGGGAAGGATGTGTGTGTGTGAGCTCTCTGGTCACAGGCTGTTGCGCAGTGTATATATACCCCTGGGGCAAAGGATGTGTGTAGAAATGAGATTTGGAGCCCATTATTGGACAAAAGAAGTTGTTTTATCAAGGAGACCATGGAAACGAAGAGCATCTTAAATGCACCAAAAATTGAGCAGAGAGCACAGGGAGGCTGTATATCATGCTGGCAATTACACCTCAGGATTACGGCGTGTAATAAAAGCGATTTTATGCAGACAGAGCACATGAATAAGAGATGCTTATGGTGAAGAGGATATAAGGATGAAAATCACCACTGGTACGTCTCACCTCTGACCTCAATGTCTGGACGGCTTCATAATCTATTCAAGTGGTGCTGGTTTTTGTAGCAAACCTCTTGCAGAACCGACCCACATTTGTGCCGGCCCATTGGCAAGATATGTATAGGCTATACAACATAAACTGGAAAAAGGCTGGAGCGGATGTGAAACGCCCAACACCCTTTGATTGAAAAACAGGCAAAACATGAGAAAGCCCTCCTTGGGATATAATCATTGCCCGCTCTACATGTTAACGCTATGCTTAAAACTAACATTTCATGTTATGATTCTTCCCTGTTTATGAGGTTATACCATCTTGCCATAATGGGATTTTACCGTAATCCTTCCGTAATCTCGCTAGATTACGCTGCTCTCCAGATTATCTGCTCAGGAACTGAATGGGAAAGGCCGTTTTGTGGTTTGGTATTAGTGTAATCTTAGTATAATTGGCTTCTAATTTGAAATCCATTGAAACGAATGAGTGAATAAAGGTGTTTTATGTCTAGCTGAGATTGCTCTGCCTTGAATAATGAGGCGGGGACTGTTGCTCAGAATATTTCTTGCTTCTCTTCTCTGAATGAGGAAGGGAGTGCCAGAATGGTGAAGAGAACAAAGAAACGAGTGCTGGCTTCATGTTTTCACACAAGAAAATGCTGAAAAAGAGAAGCTCATAGTATTTCTCTAAAATGTGATATAATATGGGCAACCTTCATAAATGAAAAGGCTTTTTTGTTTTTAACAAGCACAAAATACAGTAGGGCTTTCCACAACACGTAAAGATCCGAAGCAACTTGAATGCACAATGATTGTAACAAAAGTGTTGTTCAACAAGCTTTGTAACCAAACCTTGTAAGCAAGTTTTACAAACCTTTTTGTGGCCAATTTTTAAAACTTTATAAAATGTGCACCCTTTCATCAATATGGTCATATAATATTACATTTAAATATTTCAGAATTTCCTCTTCAACTCTTAAAAAGGCAATAATGCCATGTTTTATGGCACTACCATAATGGTTATACCATGATATACTGTAATTAAGTATTACATTCAATCCCAAAATTCCATGATGTATAAATATAGTAGAGATATTCAGATTTAATAAGAGCAGTACATACAGTCTGAGATTGAGACTGAGAGGCATGCTTTGGTACCTGCATCGCTTCCACCTACCTACCTAAACCTCTGTTACCGTGACAACAGTAAAACCAGGGTCATTCCGACGGCACCACACCAATCAACCCTGTCAGGGAATGACTAAATGTGTAGACTGCGTTCAGGACTCCAGTGAACTGTATCAAGGGAGGGATGTTTTCACACTCTGAATGATATGAAGAGAAGTGTTACTATGTAACTGTGTAAGCTGGCCGCATAGTGATGAATGGACGACGGTTTGTTCTATAATCCCTTTTGTATTGACCCTGCATGTTCCATCTCTCTCAAATTGTCTATTTCCGTTTGTTCTTGTATTCTTTTGTGCATTAAGTAGGATGGTCATGCAGGTATATGGGCTGAAGTTTGGAGACACTCCACTGTTTGCCTGAGGGCTCAGGACTCGGTAAACAGAGTTGTAAATTCAGCTAGGGCTTGAGTCTGCTTGGAAACTTTTGTAGTAAATGGGCACAGTTGGGACTCAAATTGAGACTGTTATGACAGTGTTGTCCAATTAAACTGCCTCACAAAATATATTCAGTGGTACAGACATCTAAATTTAGCTTTTACCTGTGTAGGCACTGTAATGTTGTATACATACGCATTATTATCCATATAAATTGGCCGTACAGCCTTGGGGCCGACATATTTTGTGCAATTTAAAGCAATAATTTACCTGACAATTATTCGTTTACCTGAAATTTTGTTAAACATTATGACATTCCAAACCCGTGACTGACTTTCTAAAGATGTTTGAGGAGATTAATGGGACACAGTGATGTTTTAGTGGTATATGCTATTATAGCTTCTTTTTTCAGTTTTTATTTTAGTTTAAGCATTGTTGTTATGCACTCTAAAAATTGCTGGGTTGTTTTAACCCAACTTTGGGTCAAATATGGACAAACCCAGGGTTTGTCCATATTTGACTCAAAGTTGGGTTAAAACAACCCAGCAATTTTTAGAGTGTGTGCATTTGTCATTTTAATTAGTTTTTGTTTTAAAATATTACTATTTAGGTTGAATTTATTTGTATTTTTAATTTTAGTTCCACTTTATTTATGGAACTATGGTCTTGATCCAAATGAGCCCATACACGACACAACACTGCACGCAGATTGTGAGAAAATCCCCATGTAAAATCATAATATGCTGCTTGGGCAAAGCGATTAGCTAAAGCTAATCTATTTTCTTAAGTGTCAATTAAATGACCATGAACTTAATACCATCTTATGGCAAGTTGTAAGCCCTTACTTTTAAGTTTCGGGTGTAATAAGGTTAATTTTAATAACGTAAATGCTGAAATGAACATAAACGAATAAGTGCACTCTACAAAATGCTGGGTTGTTTCAACCCATATTTGGGTCAAATATGGACAAACCCAAATGTTGGGTTAAAAATGCAAGTAAAAGTCGAAGTTGGGTTAAAATTTGAAATTTACAATTTTAACCCAACATTTGGGTTTGTCCATATTTTACCCAAATATGGGTTGAAACAACCCAGAGTGTGCTAACAAGTATTCTTCATTGTTAGGTCATGTTAACTAATGTAGTTCACCAATGCTATCAAATATAATATTAATATTATTTTGTTTAATATTTATATATATATTTTTTATTTTATTTCAGCTTTATTTTAATTAAATAAAATGTTTTAGTGTTAGTTAATGATAATAAACTTGATGGGACCTGGGCTGTCAAGTAAAAAAAAAAAAGAATAAAAATAAAAACGGACAAAAAGCACTAATATACCTTGAAAGTGGTCCATACAACTTGAAATCATACGAAATCTTACGGAAAGTTCTGAAGTCATAGGATAGCTTAGTTTGACAAACAGGCAGAGAGCTGTGAGACGAGTTTATGCCACATCAATATTATTATAATATTCATTTTGAGAAAGCATCAGCCAGAGCACTTTCAATCAATACTCAAGTCATGTGAAAGGACTAAACAAATGAATGAATCTATCTGAGTGAGCATGCTGCGTTTGTTCTCAGTAATGCTGAGGCTAGCAGTTGGTCAGTCTGACACGTTTATGTCGTATGGGGGTTTCAATAGCCCGTCCCGTTTTATTTAAAGCATGTTGCTTGGCATGTATTTAGAGTGATGTTACAGCTCCTCCTGTTTATCTCTGAAATGTGCCTCGTTCACGGTCGCTCTCTCTGCAGATTTCCCTCTATAAACCGGGAAACAGGGAATAAATCACTCTCGGGAAAGCAGTGAAATCAATTTATTGCATGCGGAATAGGGCTCATCTTTTGTTTTTTTGCGAGTGCAGGGAGGACAGGTACGAAAGCTCGACTAGTAATTACACGTTTATTATGTTTTAATCATGCGTCTGACTAGGGTTTCATTGCTGTCGGTTGATCCCTGATGGACACATGCCAGGTTGGGCGGATGTGTGTGTATATGTGATTGTGTTTGTAAAGCTAGAGTGCAGTCTTATCACGGTCTTTCCAGCACATCTGCAGTGCATGCTGTGGCCAAGCGTTTAATTGCTAGTAAATTAATTAAGCTAATTCAGGGGAAATAAGCATTTGTATAATTCTTGATTTTCATTATTGTTTTTGACTAACTACTTAAAATAAGTGCTGAATAAGGATGTAATACAAAGCTTTTTTTAATATGAGATGCCTGATGTATTATAGGATGCTCTCAGATGCCTGTTTTTACTACCACTGACCTCTGATCTGTTATGAGACAGTACAGGGGCATTTCTGTGCCGTGATCATATATCCCAAAGGAAATCAGTGGAAGTCCACCATAGACATTTTTATACATTTTTATAGACAAATTAAAGTGGCGACACAGAGGCCAAGCCAATGAATCATATTGTATTGAATATACTCTAGCTCAGTGACTGCCAATGAATGCTAAGTAAATGTCAGGAAAAGAGCAGATGAAGCATTGTTCAGC
The DNA here is from genome assembly GCA_038021265.1 of Cyprinella venusta. NCBI lineage: Eukaryota > Metazoa > Chordata > Actinopteri > Cypriniformes > Leuciscidae > Cyprinella > Cyprinella venusta. Next base: position 19,806,414 of record CM075885.1, on the reverse strand, counting down.
TCTTCAATAATAAGTTACTGTAGATATCACGATAAAAACTAGTATGGAAGTGCTACTAATCTCCTGTGCTCATTGCATGAAACTCAAACAGAACAAATTTGGGAATGATTTACACTGAAATTCACACTGTTTTTGTTTCATGAGTCATCAGAAAGAATTTTTAGATTTTTTTTTTCCACACGTCCGTCTGCCCGTCCATCCATCCATTTTAGGGATGAAGAATGGTATTGAATCAAACCAGCACCTGCCTGACCTATTTAAATTAGCACATTGTTATTCAGAGAGCAAATGTGATTTCTTTCCACAATCTTGGTCTAATAACAGGCGTCCGTTCTCAAGTGTGGCGGATGTATATTAGAGCCTAGACATATTCCTGCTTCATTTGCTTTATATTTTCACCGCTTCTTCTAATCATTGGAACACATAATCTTATGGTCTAAATTCTGTAATTACTATGCTTGGCTTCTCATTTAATGCTTCCAGCAACATATAAGATAAGCCAACTTATCCATTACAAGGGCACATATCAAGGGCACATATTAAATGCTGTGAAATGCGCATATAATATGTTTTGCTCTCGTAATAATTGTTCTTCACCTCAAAATAACAACAATTTACCTGCCAAGCAGAGTGGAGTATTTCCATTATCATGAGTGTTTTGATCTATTAATTTTGACAGCTTGGTTGTGGGTTTTTATCTCTGAGATCATGTATTGTGATTGATGGATTTGAAAAATGACTTACTGATGGAGGTATTCAAGTAAATGCTGTAAAATCCACAGCCAAATCAAGTATAATTTTTAGAAACTATGGACATATGCAGAGTAAAGTGTGTCAGTCCTTTGCAGGAATGTTTCCTTTTTGCGGTATTCAGTGGAACATGAGGGAAATTAAGAGTAATGAATTATGCAGGAGATGGTAGCACTCAGTTGAGCCTTTGAATGATGCTGTGTGTTTAGTGTCAAGGCAGATGCACCACGTAGATTTATGTGCATTTGTTGATTCAATCAAGCTATTGTTTTGAAGATCCTGAGAGACCCTGAGCCTATTTTTTTCCCAAAGAATTGTTCTCTGATAAATAACAATAGCAAAATAATACTATCCCACTATGGATTGATTGTTCTTTCCAGCTGTGTTCAGGGCAGTCAGAGCTGACAAAAATGACTTCTTAATTACCTTTTTGTATTGACTGCTGCATGTTACACTTTTGAATAAAGGAAAACAAGTCAAAAACAACTGAAAGACATTGGGGACGTAAATCAGTTCAATTCCGATGAACTAGTTAAAAAATTTGAACACACACATACACAAACTTGGCTAGAATCAGATGCAATAATTGTCTAGACAAAAAGAAAAAGAAACAACTTTTGGCCTATGGAGGTTGGTTTTACACAAATAGCAAAGTGAATACATTTTGAGGTTAAAGAATTATTATTAACGAAACTCAAAACCGAGTATATCTCAATCCTAAAGAAGAAAAGAGGGACTCACGGGCCAAAATGTCTATCCGTGTCATTTTACTTTATAGTGGTGTCCATGAACTTCTAACATCTTGCAAGTCAAACACCCTTTGACAGGCCAATGTTTTGAAGTGTGCCAAAAGGGCAGACAAGGCCAGCCATCGATCCTGTGGTAATTGCTAAGCTTGGTCTCTTCCCAGAATGCCTCTTACAACCTCAGCATGACTCAATCCTTCCTTTCTTTAGCTGTGTTTTGGATAAGAAGGGTGAAAACAATCATGCCAAAGAACAAACGTGTTTATTCATATATGGAGAAGAACGCTAATAGCAAAACTCACTTTGATATGCAGATACACTGCCTCACTACACTCGTTGCATGAAACAGCTCAAGGGATATTTCTAGTGAGTGTTAGCTATTTCGGTAAAGAGACTTCACATTTGGAATCCCGGGAATGCAAAAGATGCTCTATAGAAGAGGGTGACATTATCATAATTTTTTGACATTTAAGTACTCATTTTCTTATTAAGGTCAATGACATGACCCATTTTCAGTTCTTGCACACAGTGACTTGATAAATCTCTTTTATGATACATATATCAGCAACCAAACCCAAACCCAGCAACCAACACATGGAAATGCAGCAAAATAAAACAAAACAAACCTAAACAAAACAAAAAAAGTAAAAAAAAAAAAACTTTTCTTGGTGGTTACATCACATGGTATTTTTAAACATTTAAACATTTGAACTTGAAAATGGTATGAATCGTCATACTAACATGAAAATGCAAATGTGGTTTTTAAATGGACACTGTGTAGGATTTTCTCCCATCTAGCAGTGAAAATGTATTTTGCATTCAAACGAATCGTGCTCTCCAGCGCCTCGCTTTTTCAAATGGCGGTTCAATCTACGGTAGGCATTATGTGCCAAAAAGCGATGACAGGATGTCTTCTAGTAGCACTTTGTCAAGTGTTCCTTCGGGTGAACAGGTTTGTTATTAAAAAAAGCTTTTAATTAAGACTGTAACATTGACTAACCTGTCGAAAGCTGGCAACATCAGCGTCTCTTTTGAACTCTTTCTCCTGCATTAGCTCTATCCACCTAGAAAAAGCTATCCAGAAATTAACTAAATTAATTAAATTAACTAAATTAATTGTTTTTTGTTATCTCCAGTCACGTTTCCTTTTACAATCTATTTTGGAATTTTTTGGCAACAAGTATTTGCAATGCAGGCTTTTAAACTTGTCGGGGCCGTGAAGCGCCTCTCACTGCTCTGCTCCTCCATTTCTGCTGCTTTCAGTCAGGTCACTCTGGCTCTGAACGAAAACGCAACGAATAGCGCATCAGGTGCGAATGATTTTAATGTTAAGTCAATGCAAAGATGCGTTACGCGCGTAAAAAAATCCTGCGGCGCGAATGAGGCGTAGAGTGTGGCGCGTTAGACGCGAATACCCCTCATTCTTGCGTCAAGTTTGCGCGAATTGAGCGTCTGGCGCGTTAAGCGCGTTATGCACGAATGATTTAGTTAGTGCTATTTGTGCATTCACGCGTTTGACGCGAATTCGTGTCAGCCGCCCGAGTTGAATAATCCGCTTCAGCTGACAGCGTCTGTCATCCAGGCGCAGCTCCTGGAGCGAGCAAATGGTGAAACTCGCCAAACGGTTCGCCTCCAAAGGGTCCGGTTGTCACAAATACAGCGACGATGATCCCCACGCCACTGTTCTACTCTCCAGAGCAAATACAGAACAGTCACTCTCTCAATGAATGCTCGGTCGACATAAAAAAATGTCCGCCAACGAATTTCGATTCTGACGTGCTTCATGCGCGTAAATTTCACTTCAAACATTTGTTTTTTACGCGCGTCAAGAGTGAAATTGACGCGCGTAAAAAACAAAAGTTTGAAGTGAAATTTACGCGCATGAAGCACGTCAGAATCGAAATCCGTTGGCGTTAGGAATGGATTCAAAGTGGTCAAGCGTATAACTAGATGCGGTAGGCGCGAATTAGGCGCTATTCACGTCCTGTGTGAACGTTGCATTATAGTTTTTCAAGATGGCGGAACTACATGGAAGCCTCCTTGGACCTAACTGTCCCATGTATATAAATATAATAAATTCTTCATTTTCGAAGATAAGTCAAATAATTGGCAGAGGTATTTTTACACCATTTGAGATATATTAAATATACACATATTTATGAATAAAAATATTGATTTTAAATAATAAAATACATAAAAAAGTACACATTGTCCCTTTAAAATAAGTTTTTTTTAATGATCCATTCTTTATCTTTGACACTCATATGTGTCACTGACCCGTTAATCACTGTCCCATTTCTAATGGTATGAAACAATGTGGCAAACCTGTCTGTACTGGTTTACTCTTCTTTTTTTTTGTTATTGTTTGCTACATTACTTGAACTGTTTATTTTAGTGTATTGCCATGTGTTTGTTTTGTATCGATCACCTGAGTGCATCACCTGAGCGCATCTTTTCCCCTAGTGGTATGTGTGTAGATCTGCTGGGTTGAAAACATTAAATAATGCTAATGATGACTTATATATATCAAGTATTGAAAACTACCAACAGAACAAACCGTAGGCTATGTGTGACCCACTGAAAATTGATCTACACCATGCATCAGCAGGTCGTGATGCACTTAGTGCTGGTAGTGGGTCACATGAATGCTTTGTCGGGTTATTTGTGTTGACTAGTGTTTGGCCTCGCATTCAGCACATAACTAACTTAAAACATGCTGAGAAAGGATTATTGCAAGAGGTAAATCAGCTTGCATGGGATTTCAGCTTTTTGCAAAATGTACAGATTGATCAAATGAATTCATTTTGCTTTTGTCAATTGATTACTTTGTTTTATTATGCCTTCTGGATATCTGGAGACTGATAAGATGTGTTTTTTTTACAGATTTGAGGACCAAGGATGCAGCCCTGAGGTGGACTACCAGAACACACACACTGGGATCTCCTGGCTGGAAATTACAAACTTCTGAATGGATGTTTTCACGTGCGGAGAGGATGCTGGTCTTTTCATCCTGCTGACGTGGTCTCTGTGAATTGGGGTGTATCTCCGTTCCTCTTCATTTTCCATCTCCAGTTCTTCCAGAAAGGCCCACCTCAGCCTGAGAGAAGATGTGACCCAGGCAAAGGAATAATCTGGCTGCCTGTAGCCCCCTCCCTCTCTTCCACACGTTTGGCTCGTAGATCTCTCCGTCTTTCTCTCTCTCGCTCGGTCTCTCTTGGAGATATTACCGCTCTCACCGGGGATGGATGTACCGCCTGAAACTAGCAAGCATGTAAAGAAGTCCACAAGTCAAAAGCTGGAGGATCAGAAAAAGGTAAGACACGTGGTTCATTCCTACAACTTTCGCAGGGCTGAAAGTTCAAAACTAGCAGTGCAGAATGGTTGAGATTCTCAACACCCGTTTCCTTGCTGTGCTCAAAGCGACTGTTGGTGGTTTTTGTAGATCCTGATGTTTATTTATAAGCAGATTTTCAGGTAGTTCTACGGGGGTGTAGGATGACCTGAAAACAGGAAGGAACACAATTATAACACAATTGTGATCAGCTTTGCTCATGAATATTAATTATGTTCAGTAGGCCAAGAAGTCCTACCTAATTTGACTAAAATTGCAGATTTATGTACCTTAAAAAAAGTATGTTTCAAGTAAAAGTATTATTTTCCAGACAAGGAAAAGGGTATAAAAATGGATATATTATAACTAGTTTTATAACATAATATATCAATATTATTTTTATTTTATATACTACTTTTATTGTTTTATATATGCATAATTTATCTTTTTTTTATTCAGAAAAAAGGTTGTTAGGGTTATTTCATATATTATTATTAAGTATTAATTATATTAAAGATTATTATTATATTGTAATTACACACACATATATGGCTTTTTATTTAGAAATTTTTTTACATTGATTTATTATTATTAATAATTTATTGATAAACAATTAATACATTATTCAGTTATTCTAATTATCATTATTTCTTTGATCATGTATTATTTTTCTTCTTGAATTCGTAATTTCTGTGGGACTTTGGCATTTTTTATTTAGAAAAAAAGTTGGCAATCAACTTAAAGAATTGGAGAGGCGGTGGAAGTTTGGTGGAAAGTACTATAAGAATTTTATATCGAATTTTCTTGTGTTTGCTCTGGTTAGCAGACCTGAAAAACTTCTTCATTGAGATTTGGAGAAGCACTGGGAAGTTGTTTAGTGCCTCAGGTCTGCTCTACATTCTACATCTAGGACACTGTCCTTCTGTCGCTCACACTGCAGGTGAGAGTGGAGCTCCTGCTCTAAAGTGTGATTAGTTTTTAACACTTTGCCTTTGGACATGAGAGAAGTGTGTGTGCTGTTTGAACTGGATGGAGTCCCGCTGACCTGATTCTGGCTAATGAGGTACCTATGATAAGCCATCTTCTGCCAGAGAGTCCCTAACCTGCAGAAGACACCCAGTAATCTATCAGGCCTGACACCTGCAGCTTCATTAGGAGCTGATGAAGTTAGGAACCAGACTTTATTGGTGTTTTATTTCTGTGTTAGACCCAACATCTACTGGGAGGTCCCATATTAGCTTGTTAACGATACAAGCGGCAAAGCTGGGGCAAAGAAAGATGGATGCATATGTGTGTTGCAGGTGCAAGCTTCTGCTTACCTTTTGGAAAACTGTTGATTTATATCACAATTACAGTCAGTTTTATTCAACTTATTTCTAATGCAGTTTCAAAGACCTTACTGTCGAAGTTCTTGGAATTGTATTGTATTGTGGCACATTATGGAATTGGACAGCCCCTTCTCGTTTAGAAAACATCACTTAGATTTGACGTTGAGATTCACTGTACAGATTTCATACATTTGTGTGTTGTTTTGTGTAAATCTAAACAGTTACAGTTTCACGCCGATGTTGCTGGTCTGCTTTGGCAAGTGACAGCTCCATCAACGGTCCCGAGCGTCCTTCACTCTGGCCCCGAGCCATCGGACAGCCATTATTACTGTATCAAGCCCTTTACAATATTTACCTGGTCACATCTGGTCTCAGTAGACATAGAATTCTTTATATACAACTTTATATACAAATGAAAAACAAATTTAAAGGAGTAGTTCACTTTAAAAAAAAAAAAAAAACTTTTGCTGATAATTTATTCACCCCATGTCATCCAAGATGTCCATGTCTTTCTTTCTTCATTCGAAAAGAAATTAAGGTTTTTGATGAAAACATTCCAGGATTTTTCTCCATAATAGACTTCAATGGGAACCAAACAGTTCAAGGTCCAAATGAGAGTTTCAGTGCAGCTTCAAAGGGCTTTAAACGACACCAAACGATGAATAAGGGTCTTATCAAGCGAAACAATTTAAAAAATAAATAAAAAAGTTTACATTTTATAAGCATAAATGCTCGCCTTGCTCTATTCTGTGATCAGCGTTCGTGACTCTCCTCGTTCATCAAAATGAACAAATCTTTTTTCAAGTCATGACTCGAGGGGTTCTAGATAAGACACTTCATCGTCTGGAGTCGTTTAATGCCTAGTTCACACTACATGATTTTAAAACGTCGGGCTGAACTGTGTGGTTCACACTACATGACTTGCTCTCAGTGAAATCAGGAGTGTTCAAGTTGTTTAGCTGTTCACACCACACAACACAACGTGATTGATCCACAACAGGAGGTAACTCACTACACGAGTTGACAACGCATAGAGATACAACCACGAGATGATAAGAGCAAATCATTTGTGACTGTTTCAGTACTATGTTACGGTCTAAATCCTGAAAATAATCAAATAAATAACGAGTGGACAACAACTCATCCTCATGACATCATTGAGTTTGAGTCGCGCGACGGCTCTGGATATCTAGCAGGCTAGATATTTTTTGGGGCTCGGCGACGTGTCTGCGAGGCGTCTGCGAGCGTTTTCACTGCGTTGTTGGCTCTTTCATACTAACAGATTGGCGAGCGTTCATCGTCTGCTAATCGCCCGCGATTTGTACGCGATAACACCCTGACTTGTCGGCGACACAACGATTTGCAAATCGGGCTTAAAATCATGTAGTGTGAACTAGGCATAAAGCCCTTTGAAGCTGCACTGAAACTCTCATTTGGACCTTGAACTGTTTGGTTCCCAATGAAGTCCATTATATGGAGAAAATCCTGGAATGTTTTCATCAAAAACCTTAATTTCTTTTTGACTGAAGAAAGAAAGATGTGCACATCTTGGATGCTATGGGGGTGAGTAAATTATCAGCAAAAGTTTTTTTAAAAGTGAACTACTCCTTTAATGTTAATACTGATCAAAGAAATCTCAATATGTTGATATAGTGACCGTTCCTCCTTCGTTTGTTTTAGTTGTGATTTAGACCCAAAGACCTTCTGGCTCTCACAACACTGACGTAAGTGGAAGAACAGGAGATACTTAAGAAGTTGCTTTTTCCTTCCATTTTCTCATTGAAATGAATAAAAGCTTTGTGCGGACAGACGGCATTGATCATCAGTCGCGGAGTACCCAATGTCCTCCTTATTCATCATAATCATACACTCTTACACTAATGGAGAGAAAAGCAGGTAAAAAAATCAATATAAATATTGAGAGCTTGCTTGAATTAGACGGTTGGAGCATTGATGAAGAAGTGTCCTCTACAGCTTTCGACTGTTCATTTGAATTCGAGATTAAGATGGCCAGAGGTGTTTGCTCTCGAAACAGGGAAACACTGCGTGCTAATGGACAGGAAGTGCTGTTGAATATTCATGAGAGAGACTGACCATCAAGTGTGGTGCTAGAGATTTAGCGTCAGTTTCAAGAGATGTCCATGCGATGCATGGCAATGTTTTTCTTCCAAAATATTGGATTATATTAAGGAATGACTATATATTTATTATTATTTTTTATTTTATTTTATTTTTTTTTATTTCTTTTCTCTGTCATATTGGGGCGATTCCACAGTATCGGGCTTACTTCGAGGACAAAAGTCTGCAAAATTCAATCTTCATGCAGAAAGCCATAGTCCTCAGGTTAACATCCTGTGACAACCTGGGATACAGCTGTGTGAAAGGCAGGATAAATCTGGCAATGTTGAACTTGTAAACTTTGATCAAAGTTGAATTTAACGTATGTAACATGGACAGAAAAACAGTGTAAATTCAAGCAGAAAGTGTACTTAATCTAATTCAGTTTAATAAAATTCAGGTTGAATCCAAGTTCATGTTTTGCTTTGTTCCTAATTTGGCATAATTATGAGTCATGCGTTGTGCATTTTTCACAAAACTGCAATATGACTTCCATGCAGGCAGGGTGGCCATCTAATATGATCTGTTTCATAAACTTAAAGGTGCATTTTTGAGTCTGGTATGTTCATAAATTTAAAGCCAGCAAATTACTAACAAATACCACAGGTATATTTTTCAAATTTCTTTGCCAAATGTAGAAGACAGAAGACAACGTGCGCTTGTTCCGTGGCGCAATAACGGCGCACCAGTTGCACTTCACAATCGGTTCACAGCCGAGCAGATCGACGTTCTCGTCAGGGCCGTAAAAGAAAGAGAAGTGACATTGGGGATGGGACAAACCGACCCAAATTAGCTTCGGTTAAACATGCATATAAGAACTTGGGTAAATGTGTAAGTTGTATGCCTATTTTTCCCATCATCATGGACACAACAATGATTTCCCTCATGTTTATATTTTTTCTTATAATAATGTATCATTTGCAAAAAGTAAAATGCATCTGTGTAGCTGAGAGAATCATCTACAGTGTATGCGCGTTGTTCACTCTCTGTATTATGGCCAAGCATGCGCGCTTAAAATAGCATTATGAGCAATGCGCAACGCGCCACTGACATTAGACCAGTTTTTTTTCTGGTCATTGGCGCAATTGTTTTCTGGAACTGCAAAATAGCACAAGGAATTGTTTGCGCCGACACACGTCTCCTTTTTGCGCCAAGCCCCCCAGGGAGCGCAAGTTCATTTCCTAGTTTACCGACGTGCGTCTGTGGAGGAAAAAACACGCTTTGCGCGCGTGCAAAATAGGAATGATAAATGCGTCAGTGTGTAAAGTCATTTGCGCCGGGTGCAAGATAGAGCCCCTAATGTTTAAACTAATGTGTGCCGTCAGAGCGGAAAATCTGCGCGTGTGCATTACATGCCCAGTTCACTGTTGTTTAACAACCTGCGCTTGACGCCGACAGATTATTCTAATGGCATTTGTGATATTGTGTTAACGCACTATTAACATGTTAACTTGGACAGCCTACGCTATATACTGACATTCTGACAGAAAATAAAATCATAATAAAAAAAAAGTCATTGATGACGATGTTGACTTTCATGAAAAGCTCATTGATTCAAAATACGCGGAAAACTACGTTCGAAGTTGGATAGCTTCTGTCCAATTTACGAACATGAAGTGCATAATCTGTCAAAATATAATACAACCACCATTCATGCATGATCTTCATGAACACGACGCTGCTTTCGGTCCGAAACCATGCACTTGATATCGACTTGATCACTCTTTTATCCTTTCTCACCACAATGATCATATTTAATGTTTATTAAACAAAGTTTACCACGTTCGTAACATTTTAACGTTCGTAACCTTTTGGACAGAATCAACAAACTCACCCACATTCATCAAAATCCGTGAAATCCTGTTAACTCTTCCTCTCACGCAGAGCGACCGTGACCTAGACAATCTTATTTCTGACAGGTGAACCGTTGAGGCGTTATGAGATGAAATTAAGCGATGAAATAAAATGTTCGAACGTTATGATTTTTTGACAGAAAATCTCAGCCCCTGTTTTATCCCGATTTATTAACAAAAATCATGTAGCTACGTACATGAGAATTTAGTCCACACAAGATGTTTTTATCGTCTTGTTACTGATAGAATTACATGGAAAATTTATATGTCTGCTTACTTTAAAATCATAGTTTAACGTACGTAACTTCTTTGACAGAAAGTGTGACGAACGTTAATAAATCTTTCCATTGCATCGTGGTAGATTAAGGGAATTATAATTTCAGTGTTAGTAGATTTATTTTGTAGAAGACACACCAAAATAAATGTTGAGTGCCAAAATTCAGGATTTTATTACAGCAAATTAAAGAAATGACTTAGGAAAAATTCAGATGCACGTAATGTCCCACACTGACACCTGCAATTTCTGGGGACGGAAATAAAATAAAGTCTCATTACATGATAATGCCAAGGCTTAGTGGGATAAAACTAAATTTATTATTTCTAACATCTATCTTTAACGAAATTATGAACTAAAAATTAAAAAAATGGCAACACCTGGGTATTATTCAATCTATATAGTTCATTACACCCCTTGTGGACCGATACTGTGGAATCGCCCATTGGTAATTTTTTGATAATATGTCTTTTTGTTTGAAAGGATGTTTGTTTTATCTTTATTTCTAAAGACAAAGATTTGATCACAAAAAAGAGATGTCCATGAGGAGAAAGTAGAAGAATTCGTTTTTTGAAAGACTTATGTGGTCATACCAGAGATGTTTGGCTGTAGAAGCTTGAGTTCTCTTAGCGGTATTCAGATGGACGGCTCTGATTTAGGTGGGTTTTCATACAGACATGATTGTTGTCAGCCCACAGTACTTATATATTTCATAAGTACTTGGGAATATGATTTTAGCATTGGATTGATAAGGATTTGTGAGTACTTTGGGCTACTATTATCAGTTGAAACCAATTATCTGGTCAAATGCTTAGATTTTAGTTGAAAATCTGTGTATATTCCTCCCCATAATGAAAGTTATGTTATAATTTATTCTCATGTTGTTCCAAACACGTGACTTTCTTTTTCTTTCATTGGATACAAGTGGACACATTTTGAAGAATGTTGATGCCGCTCTTTTTCCATACAATGAATGTGAGCATTGAGAGAGAACATCTACTTTCATGTACCGTGAAGAAAAGATTAATTAAAACATTATACTTGCATTTGTGGGAAGTAGAAGACTTGCAGGTTTCTCATTTGCTCCGCAAGTGCACCATATTTTCATTATAAATGCACAAGTGAATTGACCCAGTCAGTTATCTCTAGTATCAGTGGGGAAAGCATGTGCAGCTATAGTAACGCATGTGTCTCATGAATAATTTATGTGGCAAATTTTAACGCTAATGTCAGCATCAAAGAGATCCTTCTAACTGGATCTCCTTACATCTTCACATGAGAAGCATCTCCAATGAGCTGAGATAACGGCTTCTGACTGTGTCATCATTACTGGTTTTTCATGACGCTCCATCTTGTCATTGTGCATGAGTTATGGACTCTAGACTGTGTGATATCAGTTACATCTGGGCGATATATGAAATACTTCTGGAGATTTAAAAATAAAAAAAATGATTTAAGGAATGATAAGACTTAATATAAAGACATTTTAAGTGAAATTAGTTTTTTTGAGGGCTTGCACCATTTTGAACAACACATTGTCATGACTGATTCTGAATGCAGCCATGCATTAATTAACTAAAACACCCTAATGCTTTGCATATCTGCACAATCTGCTCATGTGCAGAACACTAACCACATTTGACCAGATGCATATTCCCCTTTTAAATTGGACCGAAGGGAAACCAAGTTTCTCATTTTCCTTCTGCCTCCAGCATCCTCCAGCAATATCGAGCCGGGCTGAATGGAGGAAACTGCTGCGTTTGGCAGCTCTGCAGGGCTGTGTTCCCAGCAGAGTGCCCAACTGTACAGAATGCAGCGAGCTTTGTAATGAACGGCTTGATAAATGCACAATCACTTAAACACAGCATCTTAAACTATGGCTCTTATAGGGGTTATTGTGTCTCCTGGTCCGATTATTAAAACCGTATGCGGTCCTTCCGCCTACTTTGCTCTTATCAGCCCTTTCAGAGCACTAATTCTGGTGGCCCCTTTTGGGACGCGCCGTACAATGAGAGATTTATATTACATTATGTGTAGAGTCTGAAGGGAGTGTGAGTATATGATATGGTTAATTGCTCCCATTTATCTTGTCTGGAGAATGGTAGATTCTCTAGCATAGCTCACCTTCCAGCTGCCCGTTCCTGTGCATGCTGGGAAGATCTGATAGGTGGATATTTCTGCATATTGGAGCTTAGAGGCAGTGGTCCACATTCGGTCTCCGCTCACACCTGCTGCCCATTAGTTCAACTTGGCAGGGAGTTGCACGCAATTATCAAGGCCTCCCTGAGCTCTGCGGCCAATCAGAAGGAGCTGTGGATTTGCTGACACTTGTCTGACAAATGCCTGCTGTGCGCCACCATTACCTGGCTAGCACTGTCATTGGCTGTGTTCAGAAGAGCATGTCACCATACTACTCATAAAGTTTTTGTAAATTGCAGGATGTATATTGCATGTTATGCAGATTTTCTCTATGCCTGGTATATTTGCCAAAATGTGCATGATTCACCAGAGCAGACAGTGAGGAATACAGTTTCCGATGATGCAATGTGCTTGACATTGTGCACGATGTTCCTTTTTTTCAGTACAATATATGAAGCCAAAGCAACATCGACTGCAATATCTTTTTCTTGTCTCGTTATTTATCATACTACCAATCACAAAATCTCAAAATTAGATTCAAAATGTAAAATATTGATGAGAACTCCATACCACTGGCTCTTAAAAAAGTCTACTAAGGATCCATGATATATTAGCGCCTTATTGGTTTCAGACAATATTTGGTATTGAATTGTTCATGCTTGTTTCCCCTAGATCAGTGGTGGAGGAAGTACTGAATCTCAGTACTTAAGTAAAAGTATAAATAACCAGAGAAATATTTACTTTAGTAAAAGTAGAAGTAACACAATGACAATCATACTTAAGTAAAAAGTACCTGATTTTAAGTATTAAAAGTAAAAGTACCAGCACAACAATTCATTCTCTTAATGTCTATATTCTACAGTAAGTAAGCAATAAGGTACGAGAGGCTGTGCTGTATCGTGAATAAGTAACCGCTGAAGGGCGTTGTTAGGCACGACGTGAAGCGGAGTTACTTCAGCCGTTACTTAGTCACGATACAGCACTTGCCTCAAGTACCTTATTGCTTTTATACAACGGTTGCCACACAATATTAAAGTAAAAAACAATGTAATAGTGCAACTTTCTTGAAGTAAAATCACTAAAAGCCTTCCTTCCGCTAGAAAAAAAATAGTCCCTGAGCGTGAACAACAACTACAACAACAACGTTCCAATGTGTAAAATGCATGAAAGCTCAAATAAAAACAACATAGAACTGCAGTGTTGCACAGTGATAAATAGAACCGTTGGGTGAAGCGGTCATCCTAACCAAACATATATTACACACTCACCGGGTTTCCTATGCACGTAAAAACTCATTTTCGCGCATAAATTGCACGATAAACACACTGCGTACTATAGAGACGTATTTAGTGTGAAATATCAGCCCGTTCTCATCCCAAGGCGTCATTTACTGACGTTTTTGATATATCTATTGCACGCCATATATATATACAGTATATCTATGGCAACCAAACGTCACTGGCGAGACAAGCGTACAACGAACGCACGGTCAGGATTACGTTTTAGCAGGGGAAAAACTGATCAGAAAATGTAATGAAAATGTAACAGAACGTTGTAGAAATGTAGTGGAGTAGAAAGCATAATAATTGCTGTAAAATGGACTTATTGATTCTACTTAAGTAAAGTACAAATACGTGAAAAATGTACTTAAGTGAAGTAACAAAGTATTTGTACTTCGTTACATTCCACTACTGCCCTAGATCTCCATATGAATATTGATATCTAAAGATCTTGGTGAATCAAGCATCAAATAAATGCAGAATTGATGAGCATAAGAGCATAATGATTTTAAATCATCCTGTCACTCCTTAGTCTGTCTAGTACCCCTGTTTTACAACCAATGCCTGATATTTTTTCGTAAAATTGTAGGCAGTATACCAATCCATTTCAGATGACCACTGATTGGAGGTCTTTTCACAGGACGTAAGTATTATCACTGTCTATGTGGCCATTGCTGTGATGCTGCTGTACCCGCGTCGTTGGCAAATGTATGCTCTTAGCGTTAATAAACTGGGTCTTTAGTAGATGTCGAGTGAATAATTGAAGAGTCTAGTTGTAGTGTTTCACAGTCATAAAAATACAGTGCTTCTCGTAACATTGCTGTAACCACTCTTGAAACAGGATATTGTTTTCCTTTGTAACAACTCTAAAAACTATTTCACCAGCCCTATTACACAGCTTGTCGCTTTTAATTTGCTTCTAGTCTTTTTAACAAGCCTGCTTTTTCTTTAAAGGTTAGCATGTAACTCTGAATCTTTCCTTTTTATTCTGTTTTATTCAGCTATAAAACCGTTTCCTGCTTCACTGCAAGGCAAACGTGTTTTATCTTGGGTTAAATAGTGATTTTGTGCTGTGTAACGTGAAGGACCCGCAGTCAGAGGCAGGTGTGTGATGGGTTTTGGGTATTTAATCTTCTTATCGTGAGCTGGCACACGGTCTAAAGGGCGGCGTTGAAGCAATGAACCCACTTGACCTCTGGCAACTGCTGCTGGCAAGAGCAACACTCCCCTATGTCGTGGTGCTAGCATGCTAATTTAAAAGAAGCCCCCTTTGCCACTTTCCCCCCCTGTGATGCTGGTCTGGGTCTGAGCCGCTGGGGATTAGCTGGTCACACAAGTGCCATTGGCACCATGCCCGAAGAGTCGGACTGTCTGGGTGTCACAATATGACTGAATCACCATAAAAATGTAACCCGCAGCTTACAGGAAACTGTGAAAATGTGAGAGGAGAAAGAAAACAGTGGCCATTTTTCAACAAGAAAGAATCTGTCACTCAGTGTTGACTTTCAAAAGAAACATCACTGATGCACACACACATCAGTTTGCTGTTGTCAACATTTGTCACTCTGTCTCGCTCTCTGTCTGTCTCTCTCTCCTTCACATTTCTTAACCTTGGCAGTTGTTTGAGTGTTGAAATCAAATGAGGTGTCAGTCTCTTTTTAGGACATCCGTTGGCACATTTTATGTAAGTTGTTATTTTA
Source organism: Cyprinella venusta (assembly GCA_038021265.1). NCBI lineage: Eukaryota > Metazoa > Chordata > Actinopteri > Cypriniformes > Leuciscidae > Cyprinella > Cyprinella venusta. The sequence goes on along the minus strand of CM075885.1, from coordinate 19,790,895 downwards.
CAGTTTTGAGGTGTATGGCAATTTATATCTATATATTATATATTATAATTATTTTGTTTGTGTATAACAATAGTTAGACCTCCTAGAAATGGGGTCCCTTGATCATTTGGCTGTAATTTATCAGTTTAAAATTATTTTATTTATTGACATAGGGATGCAACAATATGGTGATTTTTCTCAGGCTCTATATTATATTATATTATATTATATTATATTATATTATATTATATTATATTATATTATATTATATTATATTATATTATATTATATTATATTATATTATATTATATTATATTATATTATATTATTTGTGTTTAACAATCGGTAGACTTGACATAATAGACTAGAAATAATGTGGGGTCCCATGATCTTTTAGCTGTAATTTATCAGCTTAAATTTATTGGCCTGTTTTTTTTTTTTTTTTTTTTTTTTTTTAAATATAGTTTTTTTCCAATAATAGGATAACATTTATCACTATACTTCATGATCTGCCCAACTCAACCAGACCTGTGGAGTCAGTAGCCACTTTCAAGAAACAGCTAAAGCGTATCTTTTTCGTCAGCACTTGATCCAGTAACACTAACACTTTATCTTCTATTCTATCAAATAAATAAATAAATAAATAAATTCATGAACTGCATTAGATTAAACTGGGAAGGGTCATACTGTTAGTTAACTGCTTCAGTTGTTTTCATTTGTAAGTCGCTTTGGATAAAAGCGTCTGCTAAATGAATAAATGTAAATATACTGATGTGAGTCAAATTGTTGTGCATTACTAATCAGAAGTAGCTGTTACCAAGAAATCAGACTTGTGATTTTCTAGGCACTTGAATATCATAAAGATTGAATATCTTTAATATCATAACATTTTCTTCATAAAATGTAAAAGTTTAGTTCTTTCTTTGTTTATATATTCATTTATTTATTTCCTAAGCATTAATCCAGACCCAAGAAATGTCCTGAGCTCCTGACATGAACCTAGACTTATTTGCTTTGACACAAAGCAAATTATAACACCATATTGTCAAACATAGATCAGTTCTAGATTGAAATTCTGCCTGAATGGCTAATTGAGTTTCACATGTCACTGTTTTTTTCCTCCCAGGGAGCTTTACCTTATGAAATACATCCCCTGCTGCCCTATCTAACCAAATAATTCAAATAGCTTTCCTAAAGCTCCAGGAATCCTTGTCCTTTCTGCTTTACCCATGATGCCGTTCTCTTTGGTTATTGGTTGCACTGTGGTGAGGAGATGAGATTGCTTTCTCCTCCAGTTTGAATATCCTTCATTGATTGTGCCTATGTTGAGATACAGCAGCACTGCGCCTGTTAGAGGCCGGTCTTAAATCACAGGGAAGCTTACAGCGGGATTGGGAATTCAAATGGATCGCCAAAGCTGTATGGAAAGTATACTGTATGTCAACCATAAACTTTCATAGCAGCCTTTCTCCTGCCGTATCGACACTAACATGCTGATTTCCTGAAGTATAGGCATGTCAGAAAGGAAAACCGCAAACTAAGTCGGCAAAATGTGTCGTTGAAATAGAATACCATTACTTGACTAGTGAGGCGAAAGTGTAAGTGAGTTTCATTGTTGGCAAAGGCATAAAAAAAAAAGAACAATTTGTATCTAATGTTGCATCCAATATAAATGGTAATGATTTTGGGGGTTCAGACACACACTCTCTCACGGTAATCAAAGTGCCTGAAAGCACACGGCTCTAAATCTAGTTTTAGGATGCCCTATCAGATATCAGAACTGACAGTATAGGGGTAATCATAAGTCGCGCACTAATTCAACAAATCTGGTTATATTTCTTTTCCCACCTAATGGGAAAATTCAAGGTTCAGTGACCTGTACAATGAGTTAAACACTGTGACTCACTGTATGCCACTTTATTAGATCACATTATGCAGGTGTTGAGCGCTCAGGTTTGATTTCAGACCTTAATACTCTGTTGGTGATGATTTTTCATTTAGCTATGAACATTAAGTGCATGGAATTTGCATGATATGTACTTGAATAAGTCCTTCAGTGTATTGCAATTGAACTCAGAGAGGGAATTCACTGAAAGAATGAATTGTGTATTTATATTATATATAAAATATGACATATATAATTATTGTATAGTATACAATACAACCCACTTGAACTTGACCCATCAGAGTTTCTCTTTTGCTGTAAATCGATATATGCGGCCGTCTGCTGTCTACATGAACGCATCGCTTCTCTTCAGAAGACCTTTATTAACCCCCGCAGATCCATGTCGAGCACTTTAATAACGCTATAATATACTTCCAAAGTCAAACAGTCATTCACTCTCATTAAAAAGCTTGAAGAGCCAGGACATTTTTTAATATAACTCCCATTGTATTCGTCTGAAAGAAAAATGTCATAGGATAGCTTCAGAGTGAGTAAATCATGGGCTAATTTCCATTTTTGGGTGAACTATCCCTTAAGCGTGCATTTTCGTAACCTAGTAAACAAGTTATTAAATTAAAAAAAAATATTGTTAAAATGGTTGATACATTAGTATTCCTGCAGATGCATTGCATATCATTTTTGGGAAGTTTTAAAGAAAGTTTTTACTACTAACCTATTTCCGCTTGGTTTTGTTGTGGGTGGATACCTTTGCTGAAATATAACTCGCAAATGTGGTGCAATAGTGAATTTATGAATGATAGATATCTGCGCTTTCATATGCATGTCATATGAATTCCCTGTTGGGTTGTTTTTCAGTGTATGCCTTGAATTCATTGAGGATATGCATGCTTTTGCATGTTGTTCAGAAGACATATACAAGTAACTGCAGAGTATTAGATGGTAGCTTGTCATCTTTTTGCGCTGATATCCGTTTTACCTGCTTAAAAAGTGTGCAACAGTAGGCTTAGCACACAAATACCCAGAAAGCTGGTGAAGAATAGCACCTCTGCTACCCATGAAAGCCATGAGTCATTAGCTCTCTTCCCACTCTTCCAACAACAGTGTTTGTTTTTGTTACCTGGTCGTCAGAAACATGGAAGGGTAACTGAGGTGTTATCACATCTGCATTCCTCAACAACAGTGCATCAATTTCCAGAACCTCAGGCTGTCAATTTTCATGCATCTTTATTTTTTTTCTCCTTTCTAACTGTGAGTTTAATGCATTCTCATGTTGCCTAAGAGCATGTGCTCTTTTTTTCTTTTCCTTTTCCCCCCTTTTTAAAGAAAGCAATACTTTTACTCAGCAAGGATGGACTAAATTGATCAAAAGTGACAGTATAGACATTTATAATGTTACAAAATAATGTTTTCAAATAAATCTTTTGATCCTGATAAAACAGCATCACGGTTTCCATTAAAAAAATATCTGTTTTCAACATTAATAATAAGAAGAAATGTATCTTGAGCAACAAGTCAGCATATTAGAATGATTTCTGAAGGACCACGTGACTGAAGAAGAACAATAATTTCTTAGCAAGCAGATCTTACGTTTATAGTGTCTCAAGTAGAGAGGTTTTTTAAACTTTAAGAATAATTGCAAGTCTAGAATGTAGAAACACGGTTGCATGATTTGATATCTTCCCATCTGTTGCAGTCAGAATCCCTGGTCACGGGGGATTGTGCCTTGAGGATTGGTTTGTTTGTGCATAACCACAATTACATCTGTCACAGGTGACTCATGAGTTGCGGGGGCACTTTGCACCATGGGATACAGCACAAGACAAGCTGGAGAGAAATCTGTGTGTGTCCTTATGGCACTATCTGACAGGAGTGACACTGACATTCTAGACTTGACATTCAGATCCACCGCGCCTGCCAAAATTGTACTTGCACATTTTAAACTTGCAAAATACACCAAAACTGATGTATTGTACCATTTAAAGCACTTTACCATCCTCAGATGATACTAATATTATAGCAAGACCTTTAGTACAAGCAATACATTAAAATGTATTGTAGCTTCTCACCCACCTACAAAAAAAGTTTTCTGTTTAAACTTTTATTCACTTCTAAGGATGTCATCTTGGTGTCACTCTGAGTATCATTTCATTCCCATCAGGGTCTTTAGATAATTTTAGCAGCATCACATCAATAGTTATTAATCGCATAGCTGTGCTGCCACAGATGAGCATCCATTACTCTCATCGACAGGGTTTTTCACTCCTAGCCATAACCATCCTACTCTACAATTGAATAAGCGCCAGGGCTGCAGGATCACAACAGAACCGTAACGGCTGATTTAGGGGCAAATCGTCTTTACTTGCCGTGAATGTCACTGTAACCGTCCGTCTCATGCGCAGAGCACAAAGCTGTCAAGGTTTTATTCTTGACACACTCTCTATCTCTCTCTTCACTACTGGCGTCAGAGGAAAGATGCTTGTACTTACACTACCTGCATGGTGGTCATGCGTGTTTAGCCTGACAGACTATCAGGTGAAGAGTCATGTGTGTCTGGTTTGCCCTTCCAGGTGTAAAATAACACCCTCTCAACTGTCTCTTTACATAAATGGGCAATATGAGAAATAGTTTAATCAAAAAGAAAATTCTCACATCCTAATATCGCTCAAGCCATATCAAGACAATATTTGCAGTTGCAATATAATCTGGACTTTTATACTTTATATAGATGTAAGAACAATATATTGGGATCCATATCGGCCAATATTAGTAATTTTAATTGATCTTTATCGTATATTTAATTGTGGACACTTTTTTTTGCCTTAAATTTTAGATTAAATTGATTGTCATAGCACTAACTTTAAGATATAAAGTTAGAGAATGGCAAGTGCACTTAAAGCACAAATACAGGTTCCACTTCTACTATAGGGACTCTTATCTCAACTATCCAACTTTCTCATCAACTAATCTTTTAATTTATATATTTTTTTTTTGGATTGTTCAGCCTGTTCTCACGTAAATGCGTCTCTATAACATGCATTGTGTATTGTTGTGTAATAGAGCCCAACCGATAAAGGATTTTGAAGGACGATACCGATACAAATATTTGTTGGTTTTAAAATCCGATATTCCGATATATCGGACAATTTTTTTTTTCCAGAAACGCACAACAAAACGTATTATATGTACGTAAAAACTCACTTTAGCATGTAAATTACACAACAATACACATGCGTGCTATAAAGACGCATTTAGTGTGATCTCGGTTGGATTGCTTGTCGAGCCTTTGTCTAAAGACAATTTACCACCCCTGTCTCGAGAAAAGTACGATCTCTTTTTAAGACATTATAAACTGGTGAAATGTTTTGTTTTGTTTTCCATAGTTTAAGATATTTTGCACTCTAAGGCTGGTATGAGTAAGTAAATACTGTAATGTTGACCTCTTGTGGGATGTTTTTACTGTGCGTGGGCAGCTTACCAGTGAACTGATCAGGGTTTCTGAAGAGATCAGACCAGTCCCTATAAAACTTATCTCATCTTATATCGAGGTGTTTGCTAAATGTGTCTGAACTTAGTCATAAATATTTTTTGAAGCCAAGCTGTTTCATAACTGTTATATTATACTAGCTTTGCTTGGTTGGCTTTCATAAAGGAAAAATAAAAGGTCATCATGACATGTCAGTGACATTTGAAACCATTAGTGAGAGAAACTCAGTGGAACGGAGATATAGAGATCATCTTAATAAGGCAGCTTGGGTTTTGGAAGAGTAGCTGAGTTGTGGAAAACAAATGGCCCCGCGAATAAGACAGTGTTTCTTAGCCTGTGGTCACTGTACATTTTGGGTTTGCGGGAAGACCCTTTTAGGTCAACACTAACAACTTCTGGGTAAAGCCACATAATATCCATTTCCCCCATAATATCTCCAAATGGTTTTCAAGCTCTGAAGCAAACCAGTTTTAGTGTCTGTCTATGACATTGACTTGTCATCCATGAGCTCATGAGTTACATAAGGCTGGCTGATCCCAGCCGACCAATATCATTTTTCAATTAAAACTGGATTTAAGTTGTCAAACAACAAATTATAGAAGGTTTTAATGATGACAAAGTTCCCATGCACTCAAGAACTAGATCCTGGCACATATGGAATTGGGTAAACTAACTGATTCTTTCTTTCTTTCTTTCTTTATTATTTCTTTTTTCATGTTGCAAAGCTAAGCTACTGAGGTGATGATCTAATTAGCATAACACATTTAAGTATGTAATAAAGACAAATAATGGGTGAAATATTTTGAATGCCCTAGAAAGGTAACAACTCTCCTCACATTTACGGTCGATTCCAATAGAGTTTATTAGCATGTTGCTAATCTCATATTATACAAATGAAATAAACATTGCTTTATTTTTTCAGCTATAGTGGCTGTATTTAACAGCGTTCAAGTAAGAAATTGAATGAGCTTTAAAAAATAAAACACTACATAGACTTGTATAAATTGTACATTGATTCTTATTAAAGTCCTTCAATCAAAAGCAGTGAGTAATTTTCGTTTTGCCTTTTGTTGTTTTACTAACATTAAAAGGATAGTTCTCTCCAAAATGAAAATGATTTTAAAGTTGAATGAGTTTCTTTCTTCTGTTGAAAATAAAATGTATTTTGAAGAATGGGGGTAACCAAACAGTTGATGTTTCCCATTGACTTCCATAGTATATATATATATATATATATATTACCATGGAAGCTTGTTTGATTGCTAACTTTCTTCAAAATATCATCTTTTGTGTTCAGCTCAAGGGTGAAATGAATACAGGTTTGGAACAACATAAGAGTAAGTACAGTAAATATTCATTTTGGGGTGAAATATCCCTTTAAGGACAAGCGGCAGCATGTTTTGGCTGATGTCACTTTATCCTGCACACATCTAATATACAGACACCAACATGCATTAAATGCATAAACCTGAATGTATCTATAAAAATAGTGCTACTAAGTCAAACTTGGGGCTTTTAAATGTATTAATGAATGCCTGACACATTAGTACGTGTTGCACTTGAAGGCCGCATTACTGCAATACATTCTGTAATTGCTTAAAAGCATATATACGATTCAGCTATATTTTGTCTTTGATTCCTTTCAGTGCTGCCTAGGTACTGTAGGCAACTTGCTAGGATTGCAACGAAGCTATTGTATTACTGAAATTGTGACACCACATACAACATACCTGAAGGGCAACCTCATTTAACAACAGTATAGATTTCAGGGCACAGATATGCCGGCAACGCTCTCTTGCCACCTTTGTTGTAATGTGCACAGATAATGAGATGAGATGGCTGCTTTTCTGCTTTATTTTCTAATGGCTGCTCACTCTTGCTTCCAATCCCCAATGGCCGATAGATTTGATAAAGACTGTTTACAAATCAGAAGAGGATGGAGTTGGTAGCCACATATCATGTCTACATGCTCTTAGTGTTTGATTTAGTGGTGTACTCCAAACAAGGACAAGTTCTTGCGGTCAACTGAATCTATACTATCAGCACAGCAACAACTGAGTAGCAGAGCATCAAAATAATGATTAGCTGTATTAGAACATACTCTAGACGTCAAAATAGTGCCATATTACTGTATCCTCTGACTGATTAATATAATTTTTGCTCTGTAGTAGTTGATGCTCATTAATATTGTCATCCACCACAGTAAAGACTTCATTACCACAGCACCTCATGCCCGGCTTAATCTCTTTTTGACATTCTCATTCGCCACATGCAAAAGGTCAAATGGTTTGTTTAGATTTATTTATAGTGTGAGCTGCTTCTGTTGAGCCATTACATCACCTAAAACAACTAGTGAATTACTAAATGAACAAAGGGCAAGTATTGCAGGTCCCTGCTGAAAAGAACAGCATCACTGACCTGCTACTGTAGATCACAAGTCATTGTCTATAACTAGTGGTGCAGTCCTGTAAAACAGCTGCAGTTTAGGACTTGAGATTGTGTGTCAGATGATTGTCTAATTTGAAAAGAAAAACAGAGTCCACAACTATAATGATAACAGCACAGAGGAACAATATTGTTGGAACGATATGATTTCCAGTTGATAACTGATAAAAACATTGACAGCCAATCAGGATCCGTCAGCCAACCAGAGCTCAAGCATCTAAAGCGACAGATGAAATAACTGTAGTGCACTTGTCATAAACAAGTAATCTAGGTAACGTTATTGTTATATGTATAGTCAACGCTATCTCACGACCAGTTCGTACAAATTCGTACGAGTGATTAAAGAGTGGCTAATTCATTCTAATTCATACGACCTCACTCGTACGAATTTGTACGATTTGTCTAAACCCACGTGATGGGTAGGTTTAGGGGCGGGGTCAGGGGTAGGTCATTCGTATGAATTCATACGAATTGACTAATTTGTCAAATATGTACAATTTAGCAAAAATCGTACTAATGAGGTCGTATGAATTGTTACGAAATAGCCACCTCGTAAAATTCGTACGAACAGATGAAATAACTGTAGTGCACTTGTCATAAACAAGTAATATAGGTAACGTTATTGTTATATGTATAGTCAACGCTATCTCACGACCAATTCGTATGAATTCGTAGTGATTAAAGAGTGGCTAATTCGTACTAATTCATATGACCTCATTCGTACGAATTCATGCGAATTGACTAATTCGTAAAATATGTACAATTTAGCAAAAATCGTGCTAATGAGGTCGTACGAAATGTTAGGAATTAGCCACCTCGTAAAATTTGTACGAATTCACGTGAGATTGGGTTGGTATAGTTATCGTTCTTGGTGTTAACATGAACTATGCCAGAATCAAACCAGCATAAACCATTTGGGTGTTTTCAGAAGGGTTTTGAAAAGTTGCCCACACCCCCCATGAATGCTCTGCCCTCCTTTTCTTGCCATTCAAATAGCATTATGCTTCTATAAAGTTAGAAGTAAACTTCAGGCACTTCAGCATCTGACTGTACTGTTGTAATTGCCCTCTAGCAAGAGATTTGCACTCCGACGGAGTCTGAGTCTGTGTTGCGGATGTCATCAGAGAAAATAAGAGTGTAATGATAGAGTGAATCCCACAGCACTGGAGAAATCAACCTCAGTATTGTCTTAATCAGCAGATCTAAACAGTTATTTCAGTGATGGCAAAGCTAAACATTGAGCAGTAAGTAATTCAGTCTTCAGTGTCTCCTGATCCTTCAGAAATCATCCTTAAATGCAGATTTGGTGCTCAAAAATGATTTCTTATTAATCTTATAATGCTGTATAGTTTTTCTGCTTAATATATTTGTTGATCCTTTTTTTTTTTGATGAATAGAAAGTTCACGAGTTCACACTTACATACAATTAAAGGGAATGAAGTATAATGCTTATTTGGTGTGCTGTCCGGGGGGAATTCGGCCCGAACCCAGAGTACTCCCCCATGTATGTAAAGTGGTTTAGGACTAGAAGAGTGGAGAAGGGGTGGTGAAGGGATCCTGCTAAACTGTCAGAGAAATCAGGTGAGACTGCTGAGTCTATATATACACGTTTTAATCATGATTACTGAGTGCTCTCCACCCGTGTTAATTATCTGAACGTGCTTCTCTCGAACTTTGTAAAAGTATTTTACTGTCACCATTGATCAATTTAATGCATCCTTGCTGAATAAAAGTATTTATTTCTTCAAAAGGATATATATATATATACATGTATATATATACAGTATATATATCTATATATATACTGTATATATATATATATATATATATATATATATATATATTATGTTTTTTATAAAACTGAAAACTGATTTTAATGTGTAAGTCAGTATTTAATTTATTTTTATATCGGAGGAACTGCTTATATAGAGTCATAACACTATGGAAAAAATCTGTTTTCCAAAGTTATGTCTGAATTTGGTCCACAACAGTGCAGCAGATACCAGAAAGTATTCAGGTCTTTCGTTAGTCAGGTGCCATGGCATATTTTGGATTTTTCCAAGGATGGAAAGCGTGCAACCTGGGGAGAAAAATATATCATCTTTTTCAATAGCTTTCCGTATAGCGAGAGGGGGAACATTTGGAGGACTGGCATGGATCCTAGAAAATATTCCTAAGAATTTGCTTCAGGCAAGACATCATATAATCGCTGCAGGATTCTGGATGGAAGAAGCCGTAATGACAATGCATCATGTCAAAATAGTGATTGTTTGTATCAAACAAGAATAAAGTGCAGCCCCCCACTGTCAAATGCTCTTTTTCCCCCCGAATGAAATCGATCGGGTTGGACATCTCTGAATAGGAGGAAATTGGCCTGATTGCTAGTTCCCAGTGTCTGTTGCCATGCATCATGGTGCATGGACTCAAATTGAAGGGAAATATCTAACTCCCATTTAGACTGTTATTCAAATAAATGGCTTCTGTTTATTGATCTCTACTCTACTTTTATTGTAGCAATTCATAAGAACGTTCGATTCATGTGTCAACACATTAAAATCGCGATGAAGAAAAGATTAATCTGTTGATAAAAGCTTTTACTTAACTTGATTGTGTTCACAATGTCCTCACATGGTTTTACCATCATGTGTCCAATGGATAAGTTACTGTTATACTATACTGTTATACATTAATTCCTTTGGGAGATTAATTTGTTCTCTTCTTACAAATTATGTGGTTAGGAATGGAACTAGCTGTCCTTACAAAGTGGTACCATGTTAGAGTAATGGTCAGATTGTATGCCATGGCATTTTGATGTATAATATGTCCATAGCGAGCCGTGACTCTTGAACTTTGGCCCTCTCACTCCCTTCCCTCGTCGGGAAAAAAAGTAAACTCTGCCTAGCTTACTGTCTTCATCAGTAGTACTGTACATGTTACAGACATTACAAAGAATTGCATCATCACACAATCAGCATGCCATTTCAGTGGAATATGGTGACAACTGGCCACAAAACCAAAAAAATGTAAGGTAAGCTGACGCATCATGACAGCATTCAGACCAAAGCACATTTGCGACAGACACTTTTGCATGTTAATAATAAATAATTTCTCATTAGACTAGAACAGCAACCGATTAAATGTCTGTAACCGTATTAAACTTCTGATTTGGGAAAAATGTAACTTTTATGCAGATGTACAGGCAATGTGGACTAATGTGGACTATTCTGCAAAATAACTGTTTTGTTAACATATAAAACAGTGGCAGTGACGGCCAGAATAAAATCAGTCACAGAACCCCAACAGCCAACAGTTCCAGCAGTAAAGGGTTAGTTTCTTGATTGATGTTGTCATCCAGGGGTATCACTCATAATTGCTGGGGTTGAAATGCTTTAAAAAGCCTTAGCTTTCTGCACAAAATTAAGCTCTGGCGTAGGTTTTTCATATAGCGATTAACTCCAGCTTTTCTTTAAAAGTTAATTTTGAAAAAAAAAAAAAAAGTGGATAAGAAATTACCTCATTAATGTTATCACGTTTTTTTTTTTTTTTTTTTTTTTTTTTTTTTTAGCATGTTCCTCACAGCGGGCAGAACGTTTCACAAACTTAGTGATTACAACCTCCCATTTAAAGAGACAATATAATTGGTCAATTTTACTTGATTATCTGAAATATTTAGTTGTTGAAATGTTGAGTTTACTTAGCAAACAATCAATATATAACAATATATAAAAGTAGAACTGTCAAACGATTGACAGCCCTACTTTTATATGTGGGTGCACTGTATATATATATATATATATATATATATATTTATATACACATGCTTGTATATATTTAAGAAATATTTCATGTATATACTGTATATAGATTTTTATACAATTTATATTATATATAAATATAAATATTTTACATATTAATAACATTCTTTTCTTAAATATACATGCATGTGTGTGTATTTATATATAAACAAAATAATTATACACAGTCCTCCCACATATATTATGTAAACACAAACATTTATTTTGGATGCGATTAATCGCGATTAATCGTTTGACAGCTCTAAAAAAAGATAATGCCTTGGAGTTTTTTTTGTACATTTTGTTAGTGTGACAATACAACCTGTTTTCCTTATTCTTCGAAATCTTACAGCTATAGTGCTGATATATATTATATAACTTTACTTGATTTGGCTTTCTCAGTACATGTTCTCACAGTCTTTTATTCATACTCATAGCGTCTCCAGCTGTCATCTCCCTCATTAGTTTGCTCTCTCCAGATGTATGCCGCGTTAGCATCTTGAAGACAGACAAGCCTAGTGGACTGAACCAGTGGGAAACAGTGAGCGTGTGTGAGTGGGAGAATGAATATAGACCCCAGTATCGTCTGAGCACACCTGCAACGTTCCTCATCAGAAACCAGCTGCGGCGGACTAATCCCCCCTCTTTAATCCCCCACAATTAGCAGACACTTCAATACACTGACATGCAGTTGGCTGCCCTCGCCAACCTCTCAACTCAGACAGCCACATACATAACTCTGTTATGTTTTAATTAGGTTTAATTAAGCTGGAATCAAATGGATTGTTTGGTAGCATTATTAACATGATTTTCTTTACATGCATTTATTATCACTTAATTATAGTTCATATGTGCATTGAAGTAATATATATATAGTAAATTCACAATTATTCACAAAACATCTCAATTAATTTTAATATAATATTAAATTTGATTGTGATGACAATCCATTTAAATAAAATCATGCAAATGATGTTAACAATTATTCTGTATACATAAATAAACTTAATTAAATAAAATAAATAAATAATTTTGAATTGACTAAATAAACAAATAAAATCATGTGATTTGTCAATTCACAATTATTCTGAAAACTTTTTATTTATTTATATAAAATAGTTTTATCTTCAGATTATTTGCAATACCTCACGAGCCTTTAGGTAAGTTATTGAGCTGTTTTTGAACAGAGGTGGTTCTTTATTGAAAGATCATGGCGTCTACATGAAAATTAATTTAGTTTCGGAGATAAACACATACTGTTGAGGACTCCTCCTGTAATTCAGAGGAAAAGAAAGAGGCTCTGTGCTCAGATGACCAGATGTTTCTCCACTGCTGCCCTTTGAGTTCAAACTAACAATAGTTTTGAAGTTCTTCTGTCAAATCTGCTCTTTTGGGTTTTTTTGTCTTAGGAAACTCCCCTCCTCTCAGGTCTATGAACTCAAGTAAGGCTTTATCTCAAATAAAAAAAGCGTTTTACTCATTTTGACACAACTAAAGTTAGTTTAGTTTAGTTAGTTAAAGTTGTGTAGGATGTCTGAGCCCTTTAAAAAAGTTCCACCAACACCTCTTCCCTGCTCATCACTGGAGCTCAAGCATGAAATAAGTCTATTTTGGTGAAAGTTCAATTTTAGATTCTGTCGATAGGAGCCGCGCGTCCATCCCTTACTTCACTGTTGCTGTGGCAACCTCTGCCCTGCTTTGTGAGCCTCAGCTATAAAGCAGTTATACTTTGTGGAGCGTGGAGGCTGGAGAAGATGCGTTGGGTGGAAAGTAAACTACAGGCATTCAGTAGATGATGAGAACTATTGACCACTCATGCATGAAGTCGTAAGCCATCAGGGAAGTGTGGGAAGTTTCTTCAGATAGATTTGTAGGACACAACTTTTTTGGTATACAGTGCAGTCTTTCATCTAATATTGTAAATGGTGTACATACTAGTAAACAGTACACAATGGACAAGAGAAAACATCAGGAAGTGTATCTCTGAGGTATAGAGTGTCAAGTTCTTCAAGTGTTTGTAACATCATAACATCACAGTAGTAAACTTTTCGAACAACAGCTAATCCGCTGTGGCCCTCTGCACGTGTACATACCTCAAGATTACATAACATACAGAAGCTGGAATACATACTATATGTTGGGTGACTGAAATGTCCCTGAAACCCAAACTGGCTCTGATACTTGGTTTGTTTTTGTTGTTTTTATGTCACTTTAGCTTCAAATTAAGACAAGAAGCATCAAAAGTTGGTGGGAAATGCAGGCAGAAACCTCCGAGGTCTGATTCCGTCAGCGATGTGACAGCACAATTCTGCTACTTGTAATAGCTCTTTAATGTTCCAATGTCATTGTCTTTCTTCATTTTCATACAGATCGTGTAATTATATAAAGATCAAACCTCTTTGTGGTTTCTCAACATTATTTTCAAATCTCTGGTTCATCTTGTCCTCATCTGAGTCCCTCAAAGGGGAATATCAGTACTCTAACAAAGGCACAAAAGGAATCTGTTATGATTCTCTTTTCTTTCTTGGAGGAATTTGATAATGATGTCAATTTTCTAAGCTCATCCCAGGCTTCTTTTTCCCCCTCCTTTTCCCTCAGCAATCAATTTTCAGCGTGACTAATTGTGGATTAAACATCCGAATGCCTTACTTTCTCACTTCTGCCAGAGGGATGAAGAGAAAGCAAATGAGAATAATCATCTTGCTCATCTCTCGTCAACTCGTATGGTCTTGCCATGGAATATTTGTGGCTGAGTGGTTTTGGAGTTTGGGGTGGGGGTGGGGAGGTGTCTTCATGGCGGTGTGAACAGTCAAACGCCTGTCAAACGCAAAAGCTTAGCTTGTGTAAACATGAGATGTCACACATATCCAGAGATGCAGTCGGCTCCGTCTCACTGCCTGTGCATTACGGGTGCTGAGAACGCTGAAGAGATACCATACATGTCACGACTGCAGTGCTCTGGGAAGACAGGTTTGAAAACACACTTTTTTTCAGTCATTCTTCAAACTTGATGCGTCTACACGTGATATTTTATTTTCAAAACATATCTCTGTTGTACCCATCGTTGACATGGTTAAGATATTCTCTGTGGGCTTGGCAAATAAGTTGATGGGTATTTTTAAGACTAATCTTATATTTTGTCTGAAGGTCATACACCATGGAGGGCCAAACCTATAAAAATTAAAAATAAATAAATAAATATGCAAATAAAAATAAATAAATGACTATACTTTTATATCCCTATTTATGTATAATATATTTTCCCACATTTATTTATTAATGCATTTATTTATTTCCACTTTTATTTATTTTCACTTTTATTTATGTATAGATGCAGACGCTGACTCTGAATGACACTAGATGTTATTATTAAATTCAGACGATTCTTTCAGATAGACTTCCTCATTAGAGCTATAAATGAATAAATGTATAAATGTATAAACAAATAAATGAATAAATAAATGTATTAATAAATACATTTATAAATAAATAAATGTAGACGTCAATTTATTTACATAAATAAAAGTGGAAATAAAGAAATGCATAAATAAATGTGGGAAAATATATATACATAAATAGGGACATGAAACTATAAATAGTCATTTAATTATTTATTTTACATTTATTCACGTATTTATTTATTTAAAATTTTTATAGGTTTGGTCCTCCATAATGCACTTCACCCAAAGTTAAACTCACCCAAATTTCGTCCTTATTGTCCTAAGTTTGTTGTCAATTGCATGACATGGCTGGTCAACATGGTGGTGCCCATTAAAGGACAACTCATTCCATGTAGAATAAAACTGCTTTTTCTTGAAGGATATGACTGGAGTCTTCATCTGTACCATAAATAATAATAATAATAATAATAATCTACAAAATGTTACCTAGCTTGTTTTTAAAATTAAATTACATTCAAAGCTCTTGGTTGTAATTTCCCGAGGCATTGTGGATTCCCCTGCCCATCTGTTGAAATTTTAATTAATTCATACAAAAGAGCTCAAGGCATGGCAAACATCCTTATGTCCTCAGGTGCTTTTCTGAAATCCACTCTGCACCAGTTTAATGCAAAAAACCTCCTAAAGCTCGGTCAGCTGTTTAGATATGCAGACAATGTTTTTTATGGCATTGCGCCACTTTAACTGAAGACCTAGAAATCTGGGGAAATTCGATAATTCTTGCTAATATGATTCAGTGAACACAGTGTGATATCAGTTAATTCAATATGCAAATTGGCACATCCTTAAACACATAATAAACATTTCATTACTTCTTTTTGAATTCAGATTTGCAGCATTTACATGCTATTAAAATTTACAAAGCCTCAAAACCTACTCAAAAATGCACTTTGAATCTGATTTTTATTTTATTTGATGTTTAAAAGAGAAGACGTTCATCGCAAGATTATTGCTATTAATATAACAACTTTTTGTGTGCCTGCAGAAAAGGAAGGCAAGGCCCTCTGAGATTACTTCTAATGACTTCAATATGAGCTAATAAACATTCAGAGTAATGAGCAAGTGTTGTCTTGCCCTGTGGTCCAATCACAGTCACTGATTACTTCCTACTCAACATCCTAACCCATTTCTAACTAAGCCACATACTCAAGCCAAGCCAGCTAATCTGTTTTTTTTTAATGTGACCTTTAATGTGAATCTTTAATTTGCTGCCAAGTTCAGTTATGAACAAGCAGCCATGCAACTTTTCGCTGTAATTCACTGCCTATTGCTTGCAATGTAGACCCGTTCGCTACATATCCCCCCCTGCTATGCGTCGAACTCATTTTTCAGCTTCAATCATTCAATACAAGCTCCACTTCCTGCAGAGATGATAAATGTGACGCCTTTCCCCTGTTTCCAAAGACACACATGCTCATTCTTCCATCCAATTAACATCAACTGGCCTAGACTTCCTCTCACCAGAGGCGCTGGGACCTGTTATCTCTCCTACAGCCGTTTCTCCACGGTTAGTCGTACAGCCAACCTCCACGGCCTCTTTTAATACGTCCATATGCCACTTGCAGCGCATCATGAGAATGCGCCCACATAGCGTTGCATTGTTTCACCTTGGCAACAGAGAATATTTCAAACCCACCTGCCAGAGTCACACGGCCCAATGCCAGACTCAGGCAGATTTAATTAAAGAGACTCTAGAGCTCGTGAACACTGAAATAAGGCTCGTCACTAGGGCACACAAATAAGGGTCAGAGAGAGAGAGAGAGAGAGAGAGCAGGGAGGGATTCTGTTCTATTGTAGATCTCTGGATGCAGGTTTGAATCTGGCCTGCCAAATATATATATATATATACTCTAAAAATCGCTGGGTTGTTTTAAAATATGGACTAACCATAGACTGTAAAAAAAGATGGACGACGCCCCCTCGCTCTTTTCCATCAGAGAACTGAGGCCGCCAGTGTCTCGATATGGCGCTGACATCTCGAACTTGAGTCTGCGCACTTGCGTGTTTGGGGACCAGTCATGCGCAGTCGTGAGCAGGAAGTAAAGCCCTGAAATCAAGGCCCCGCCCTCATTCTCGCTGAATCAAACGCAAGCACACGCCCCGCACTTTCATTAAGTTGCCTCTTTCTGCTTCTTTCCTGTCCAATGATGTCTGCCGATTGCAGAACCTTGTTAAAATAAGGTAAATACAACTACTAACCACATAATCAACATTATTAAAAAACGTTCGCTGGTGCTTCAGTGACTACCTCGCACAGAGAACCTGTCAATCACAGCTGTCAATCATGATGTCAGAGCACCGTTATTTTATCATCACATAACTAACTAAAAACAAACTTATTTTAAAAACGAACACTTGAAATTATATAAACGTGATATAAACTACAGTAAATGACAGAAACTATCTTTGGAAAAATGATATGTGAAGTGTAATTTAATTGTTTAGTTGATCTCGCGTCCCATTGAATAACATGGGGAGGCGGGGATTATGAGCTATACTAGGTCCAGTCACAGGGGGGCGATCGAGACGTTTTGGCTTCACTTTTGAGGGCTGGTGCGGCACGCTTGGGACTAACCCAGCCATTGGGTTACATTTTTTTAATTATATTTTTAACCCAATGTTTGGGTTTGTCCATATTTTGGGTTAAAACAACCCAGCATTTTTAGAGTGTAGAGAGAGAGAGAGCAAGAAAGTGCCAATCATCTTGGATGAAATAACCACATTGGCAGACTGATCTCATGAAATAGCGTGCGTATGACACGCCAATTCGTATTTCCATTTTTGGCGTGCTATCAACACGCATAATCGCTGTTTTTTGTTTATGAACGCCGTTGACTTAATGTTATCACTGTATATATAAATATGTGACTTACCTCAACCCCGTCCTTAAGCCTAGGATAGGAAATAGGAAAAAAAAAAAGATCGCTCCCAAGATGTAGATCTACATTTTGCTTCGTTTCGCTCGGACATTTGACGGCGTGTATGGACACGCGGAATCACTCGGACATTAATGGCGTAGACGCAGATACACGCGGATAGCTCAAAATGCGTAGAGATAACACGCCACTTGACTCAAAGTGGCGTGTATGTTTATAGATGCTATAGATTGTTGTTTTGTGCACTCTAAAAAATGCTGAGTTGTTTTAACCCAACTTTGGGTCAAATATGGACAAACCTAAACATTGGGTTAAAAATGTAATTAAAAAAATTAACGATTGGCTAGGTTGTCCATATTTGACCCAAAGTTGGGTTAAAACAACCCAGCAATTTTTAGAGTGTGCAAAGTTTCAACTTGCTTGATCACACAGTTGCACAGGTTTTAAGAGATAGTTCATCCTTTACTTTATTTTGTAGAAATGTCTGTTTTGTCAATACAATGAAAGTCAAAGGGGTCAATTTGGAATTATACTAATTATTAGTTTGTTTAAATCCCACCAATTTCACAAGCTGACATTCAAATCTGCCTCTAAAGAATATCACCAAGTCACCTCTCTACTTTGTTTCTATTTTCATAATCTGTTACAAGATGCAAGTCATAATATGGGGAAAAAAAGATCTGTCACTGTCTTCATTACGTCATACATTTAAAATAGATTGTTAGATATAGCGCCCCCTAATAAATAAATAAATACATAGTCACATTATGAGAATTAAAACAATTATTAGATATTTAAGTCAGGTAGTGTTCTGACAAGACAGCATGTGACTATTAGTTGTGCTTTTCTATATGGTACTGGATGTAAAAAAAAAAGTGGATTAGCTCATCAGTGTGGTGATTCGGATTTGGGATTTTGGTTAATTGTCCTTTAAATATCCATGATGTCCAAACTACAGAACATCTAGTTTTTCAAAGAGATTGGGTGGAAAATCTTAGTCACGTAGAAAATCCCTTTGGACATCATGGACCCATGTAAATCCATCACCAAGAGGACACTTAACTCTTTGGTTCAGTTTTAAAAGTAAGGAGATTTCAGACAGTTTAGAGGTCTGCCGATTGGGAATTAAGTTGTTCCTTCTCCGTCAAACAGATCATTTAGCAGAACTTTCTGGTTTATAAACTTATAGCAGTGGCTTAGCAGGCTTTTCAAACTTTTCGATTAACTGACAGGTCAAGTTTCACAATAAACTGTCATCTTTGTACAGTATGATCGATCACCATATATGTGGGTACATGGCTTAACCTCCCATACTTCCTATAGGGTGTAGCCAATTTCTTGTGCTGAGCATTAAACTGCCTGTACCAGACAAATGTAAGATGGGATTGAATGGCTCAGGTAAGTGTAGAGTGTTTTGAAAAACAAACATCCATGAAAGCAGTCGACAACTTTGCTCTGATCTACATCAGAAAAGTCACAGGCAAGATCAGACCCTTGATTTATTTGCTGGTGTAAGGGGAAAGATCAAAAGCTTACTGCAGAAAAAGGAAAAACACATTCTCTGTAGTTTCCCTCTGTTCTGTTTTATCCAATGCTTTAGATATTTTGAACATGCTCTGTTTATATTCATGAACCTGCTCTTGTGTAGCTGCTGCAGTGCTTAAGTCAATTCAATTGGGATTTACAAATATGCATGACAACACAATTAATGCGCTTTGTAATTAGGAGAAATTGAATATCACAGTTGCCTTTCATATTTATCCCAAGTACAGCCATAAGTAGAATATAGTGTATATTGTATACTGGCTAATGCTTGAAGAATAATATAATAATACATATAATAAATAATAGTTAAAAATAGTAACAACAATTATTATTATTTGCATTTCTAATCCAGTTCTGTGACAAAATAGTTCTGCATACTTCATACTTCCAAAAATGAATAGTATGCCCTTCCAAATAGACAACTGTTTCCACAGTATTACAGGGACTGTGCTATTTGTCCGTTCATTGGTTCTGCTGAGTCACTTGTCAATCACATCAGTTCACTCAGGTTACAGTGGGCTGTTAGCTACATTGCCGCCAGTTGTGAAATGATAAATGGAGCTACTGCAGTGTTGCTGAGTTCTATCCGCCAACTGTGTTTTTCTCTCTCTCGAGATGACACGCACTGCTTCCTCCGACCTTTCCAGCCATCTTCATCATCTCCTTCACACGGACAATGTGGTGGTTTTCTGGTTAGACAACCATGTGGGGACCCACAGGGAGACAGAGGGATTGGAAAATGAGTGTGTTTGTCTCTCCATCTCTCACGATACGTTTCCATCTCTCACGATACGTTTCCATCTCATCATGATGTTTCTCGTTAGAGCCTGAAAGAAGAGACACACTACTCTGACAGAAAATAAGGCAAAAACAGAGGCTCCTCACTACTAGATTTGGTGCCTCAGTTTTCTACTGTCTCAGTTTATTAGGCCAGAAACATCCGCAAGGGTCCAGCACTGGCTGAATGACATTTGTACTCCAGTCATTTGTAAATTGGTCTGGCTGGCAAAAGTCCACAGACGCCTGGTCTATGAAGTGAAAAGGCCCAGTGCAGATGACTCAAATATTCTGACATTTAAACTCTTACACCCCGTTCTGTGTTATTGGAACAGCTTAGTGAGGGATGTTCAGATTAATGGCAATTTTATTCTGCTTGCCCAATTTCTACTTGCAAACATCACTGGTCCCATCAAAAAAAAAATTAAAAAAAAAAAAAAAATCATTCTTTAACCCCCTGGGGACCAAGGTGTATTTGGGGTCCTTGGGATGTTCTGATATGCTCTGACATCCGTGCTTTTTTCAGTTATTTATAAATATGTTAATGGAAAAGCCGTAAATTCACTCTATAAAGCACAAACGTGGCTACCATAATATGTGAACAGCATGTATGTATACATGTTTGTACTTTTAAGAGAATAATGTTTATTGTTTATACATGGTTATTAAAAAAAATAAAATGAAAGTTGCTGAAATAAGACCACAAAACACATACGTGTCCACAAGACTTTTGACTAATGGATGTTGTCGCTTCGAGTTCTGGCTTCGAAATGATGTGAAAATTATTAGCTTAGCTGTCAATTTCTGGCAAGAAACCAGTGACAGAAACCATTGGGGGAATTCTTTATACAAATGAGTAATGACAACATGCCGTGACCAATAGGAGTGCAGATAGTGATCCATTATGTTATAAAGTTGGATATGGTAGTCTCACTTTCTAGCTACCAACTTTCTAGCTAGCAATTTCATTGCTGTGAACGCCCCTTAAGGCCTCTGTTCTGACTCTGTATCTTTGATCTGCATTATCCCAGAAATCATTATAAATGCACTATAATTAAGATGCTCAAGGGAGCCACTGGAAAGACTTGATGAATCAGATCTCTTAAATAATTTATGCTAAGGATTTCTCACATTGGCGCTCTTGATAGAATAAAGTTTAAGTGTGTAAACTTCAGTTCATATTTCTGACCTTGCACTATTATAGAGGTGAGTGAACCAGAAGATTAAGTTCCTCTAGTTGTCATGATACACTGCTATAGTCATAGTATAGCAGGGATAAATGAGGGCAGCTCTTTTGCCGTATCAGCTCTCCATGCAGGCTGCTGCTTCAACTTGTTTGATCAAAGGGAGGGGAAATTTATGAAGCCGGAGCTGGAAGGTCACATTGCCACCCTTTTTGCTTTGTGCTGGTCTGTCAAGCGTCCAAGCAAAAGTAGGGCTTTCACAAAACTAGCGGGTCCAGTTGGTCTAATTTCTCTGTACCACACTTTGTTGGAGATTTGATCACAACCTTTTTGCTGGAAAGAAGTTTAGGATTGACTACAAAGATAATTGAACTCGGCCTTTGACAAATTACTTTTCTTGCTTTGTCGTTCTTCCCAAGGTCTGAACTGTATTAGCTTCCATAAGCTCACGGTACTGTATTTGCTGACTTGTACTCTCAAGTGTGAGTGAAACTATTGTTTTAATCTGGAATTAGACCGAATAAAATAAACTCTTGCGCAAATATTAAAATAGCTTGAAGCCGTTATTCGCTTTCATGCTGGTATTGACCAGATCACCTTGATAAAGCAAAGTTTCAATTATAGAGGTAATAGTTTATTTATTTAATTTTTTTTAGTTGTGCATGTCTGTCACAATGCTTCAATTGTTTCTGACTCAGCAGAGAAATGACAAGCCACAGGGAATGTTCTACATGTTGGCAAGGGTGGAGAGGTCAAGTCATTTCAAATTTGCCATGACTAACCTTTCACAATGCAGCCGCTGGCCTGTGCTTTGTTAACCAGGCAGGAAGACAATTGCTACTGACTAATCTTATGGAGCTGCATGAATCACTTCTCCTGGTGTGGGAGACACCTATGCATGTTGCTTTCTTTTCTGGTGCCATTCATAATGATAAATGTCTGATCATGGCGGTGGATGCTGGTTCCCCCTTAGTGTAACGTTTCTGGGCTGTAGAAAGTGCCCGATGAAGGATATGCAGAAAAACAAGGTATTTAATAGTAAACTCGGGAGTAACATACACGTTCACACAAACAATAACCGACAAGGGATAGAACAGAATAGGGAGTACAAATACACTGGGTGAAATCAGAAACTAACTAGACACAGGTGGAGGAAGATGAAATAATCAGGGATTAACAAGAACAGGTGCAGACAAGACAGAACATAATTGTGACACTTAGGAGCTTTGTAATACCTGGAGATTGCTCTCTGTTAGCATTCTTATTCATCTTCATGAAAGTTGCTCAGATGCCGCTAGACCCCCTGGAAATATGTGATTTCAGTCTTATCCACCCAGTTTTGCCTTTTTGCTGACCAGGGCAGCAGGTAAAGTTAGCCATCCATGGTCACAATTTCCATTTTTACCAGCATTGTGTTGGATAATGATTCCATTGTCTTCTGCAGTTAGACAACCATCATATAATGAAGGTATATGGGGTCCACCTTAAAAAGCATGCACAGAGAAGTCCAAACTAAATATGATTTAATGACTCGTAAATGTAAGTACGCTTTGATGGCCAAAGACACGAAACGAGCGGTTTCTGTGAGAAAACGAACAGTATTTATATCGTTTTTACCTCTTGTAACCACAGCCACGTCCAAGTGATCTGAAGGCAGGGACACTTCTGTCTGCGCAAGCGAAAGGTAAGCTAAAACATGTAAAAATTTCAAAGTGAACTATCCCTTTAATTAATTGGAATGTACACTGAGATGAAGAATGACACTGTTCTATAGAGCTACTTTATAGCTGAATTGAGCTGATTTCATAATTGATGTATTTTGCAATATTACCACTGTTATTTTCATGTTTATTACTCTGAAGCTGCTTTGAAACAATCTGTATTGTATTAGACGCTATATAAATAAATATGACTTGACTTTCTGAAAACATTGTTCAGAAGAACATTTGCAAACATTGCAGTTGTGTGGTTGAAACTACAGCTCTCAACCTCTGGTTAGAAGCATACTTTCCTTTTAATATGACATGTGGACTTTAGTAGATCATTGCTCTTGAGGAAAAGGAAGCAAGCTAACATGTAATACAATCCATATCTTTCGTTCCACAAATATATAAAAATGTTTCAAAAGTGTCCACGTGTGTACATTCTAAATCCTCATGGGAAGCCCTGAGTATGCTTTAAGCAAGATGCAAAAACAAAGGTATTGAGGTGTTCGATGATACCGTGTTTGTTATTTACAGCAATAATCAGACATTAAGTTGTTCTCAAACAGATTAAATAGCAGAATATATTCCACCACAACCTGCGTGACTTCATTAACGTCAGTACGTTGTTGAACCAATGTAGTTCGAATTATGAAAATGACTCCATACCACTACACCACAATACCTACGCATCGTACTTTAGTAATTAGCAGCGAGTTACCTTGTACTGAAAATTCACTTCATAATGGTTACGGTTGTCCACCAGCTATGTCAGCAGCAAACTAGCAACAACTAGCATAAACTGGCCTCAAACAGAATATAAAATAATGGTGATCTTGTCATCAAACTAGCAAACCATTGTGATCTTCAGCATTCAGATAGGCACAAGTTCAGAGTTCGTGCCCTCATTAGTAGTGCATGGCAGCTCTTTCAGTGCTGCATGTAGCAGTTTTAGTCTTATCTGATCCGCTTCTCATAAGTGTCGGGGTGACCTGTAGCTGAACCTACCAAAATCAATACCCATAAATCCAACCTTGCCCATCTTCCTCAGACTTTATTCACTCTGGTGTGTTAGTAGACTTTTTTTTTTCTCCTCAAATTCAAGTCTTTTTTTTGTCTGTAGTTTCAAGTCATCACACCCCCATACTTTTAGAGACCAGTTTAATATTGTAGCAGGGAGTGGAGTTTTCTGAATTAGCTGTAATGCGGTAAAGAGAGGTTCGCCCGCGCTGTTCATTAGCAGTAGCGATGCTATCAAGGCTAAATGGGCCTCTGCTAATAGCATCATAATTAGCTTGTCACTTATTAAGAAAATTATAATAAATACTTGTTTGTCTTCCAGCCATGAATTTCTGAGATAAAGTTAATCAGCTGTATGGTTGTGTGTGAGGTGTTGTTTATCTATGCCAGGGATCTGACCACTTTGCTATCTCTGTTGCTTTATTACCTTATATGTATAATATGTATGTATAAGATTTTTTTACCATTATTACATTGGACAATATAGAGAGACAGGAAATTATTGGGGGGGGGGGGGGGGGGGTTAATATATTTATATAAACATTATCATATTGCCATTAACATACTAAGATTACCTTCCAAAATATTAGATTACCTAATATTTTGATTATCCACTAAATTATACATTTAAAAAATGAAGGGTACATTATCTTATTTTCATATCTTTAGTTAGTTAGTTAGTTAGTTAGTTAGTTAGTTAGTTAGTTAGTTAGTTAGTTAGTTAGTGGAACTTCACAAACCAAAGATAAGATCATCAGTGCAAAATCAAATGCTTCACATTATAATACAGCTAATAATAATAATGAATAACAATAACCTGCAACCTACATCTCATTTGTTATTCTTGTGTCTAAAACCCTCTTTATCCC
Source organism: Cyprinella venusta (assembly GCA_038021265.1). Classification (NCBI taxonomy): domain Eukaryota; kingdom Metazoa; phylum Chordata; class Actinopteri; order Cypriniformes; family Leuciscidae; genus Cyprinella; species Cyprinella venusta. The sequence continues at coordinate 19,765,855 of CM075885.1, read as the reverse complement.
TTCCTAATACTTAAATAAACAGAAAACCATCATATACACACTGAGTCTGGCACACATGCACAGACATCTATTTGTTGACTGTCACCTTGTGACTGTTGCAGATGTAGTATTGTCAGTGACAGGCAGCAGGCGTCGGCTACTGACAGAACTCATCTGCAGAACCGTGGCAGCGGTCCCAGACATGGACAAGCAGGTCTCTGCACAGTCTAATCTGTCAGTACAACAGGAAATATGACAGGTAGAGCATGTGGTTGACTCCAACTTATTCTCCTTTTCATCTATTTCACACACCTGTCTGTCCAGCCTCGCAGAATAATGTGTGTAGGCTATTAAAGTATGCCCATAAAAGACCCTGGAAATTTAAACAGATTTGCTTGGTTTTGACAAGGTGAGATGGCCTTTGTGTCTTGGAGCTTTGCAGGGAATGAATTTGGTTGCCTCGTGGTTGTGTTCCTCTTTTTATCAACATGAAGGAGGCGGTGAGCTGTTGTGACAGGAGTGTTGCTCCGGCAGTCAGCGGGGCGTCTTGATGGTTTGATGCGGAGAACAGGGCCAAAAGGGGAGGCTCTTCATTTTGTCTCACCATGATGAGCCTCCTCCCTCCATCCACCCATTTTTCTCTCTTTTTCTCGCTCTGGATTTTCTTTCTCACCTACTTTCTGTTCTCAGTCCGCCTCTGGCTGTGTTTTGTGCCACATTACCTCATTAAAACCTGCAGTAGACAATATGTTATCGCCGGTGATTAATTTGTAAATTATGAGGTGACAGATCTGACAGCTGGAGGTTGGGATCAGAAAAAAGTGTGTATTTCACTACCAGTTGACACCACAAATTTTCTTTGTTGATTATTAGTTGTGTGTGATTAGTAGTACATGTGACTACACTAAATCATATTATTATTCTTTAATTTTTCATTAAAAAGCATTCAAAAGTTTGGAGTCAGCGAGGACACGCTTAAACTGGTCAAAAAGTGACAGTAAAACATAAAACAAATGTTTAAGCAAACATTTTTTTATTGAAATTTCTGTTTATAAATCTGACATGGTAGTAATAAATGTTAATTGACCACCAAACCATGAGAGCTATGATATTTGCATGGTACTCCAAAGTACTTTAAAGAGTTGGTAGTGGTATTACCTTTATATTTTATGCTATTTCCATGTCCAAAAACAGTACTGTGGTACTTTTTTAATAAGGTAATGATGTATTGTACCCAGAATCTGTACTGTGGTGTCACACATAAATTACCATTCAGAGTGAATGAACTGACTGCAATGACAGTGAGATTGTCCTAGGGCACAGAACATAAATGATTCAGGAAGTTCTAATTGCCGACATGCTAATTTCTTATGAATCATTAAAATAAGTTGGCATAGATCTTTTTGCAAGTGAGGGTATAATAGAGAGGTGAGAGGGATTTATTAGAGCTCATGCTTTTATTATTCTCTTCATGATGTGCCTAAGTATATGAACTAATTGGTGCTTACAGTTGTTGATTCTGGGTTATTAGTTGTCACAGCTACTGTATTTATATGCCTGGGATCAGTTGATTTTCAGGGCCTCAAGCTATCCTTCAAATACGGTTGCCAACTTCAGAAAAGAAAAATGCGGGACAATCATGGTTCTTAAGGGACTTAAGGGACACTCAAAATATTTGTAGGCTACTGTAGCCCATCACACAGTATATGCCAGTTTCGTATTTAAAAGGTTCTCAGA